>OX352483.1:12165000-13365000 GCA_947093115.1 Brenthis daphne
TGTGAGGGAATGCAACTGTCGATAATAATTACTATTCAAAAATCAAAATATTTTCGGATAACTTTTTTGATTTTATATGTGTTTGTGATTTTATATGAAAAACTTATTGTTAGTAAAAATCAAGCACAATTAATCGAACACACGTACCTACTCAAGTTCGTCAAAAATTAATATGGTAGATTTAACTAATGTTCGTTCGCCCAGTGGTCAAAATTTGACCATAATCATTATTGAATATTTGAGGAACACATATGAATAGAATTTACCTATTCATATAGAAAAAAATATTTCCAATTTTTTTTATCATACTAAAGCTAGTCACTAGCTACTAAACGAAAAAAAAGAAAAACGTTTGACAAACAGAGGAGAAAAAGGGTAATTGTTTTGTCTTTGCCTATTTATATATAGATTAAAAAGTTCTCAGGTTTTCTGAGAACAATATAAGTACTTAGAGAAACAGATTTTAGTGTTTAATTCTTTTCGTACAAGATAAATTTTACTGGCGATTTTGTACATTACGATTAGTTTTCAATATTAGTCTTAAGGCTTTTCTTCTAGCCGTAATTTTGTTTTAGCTATATTTTCCAGAAAAATAATCAATAATATTGAATTTGGTTAAAAACGACGATAAGACAATTTTATGCAACTATATTCTTCACAACCTTTTCATAGTATACTCTTTAATATAGTATCCACTTGAAACTTGCCATTTATTTGTTTCAGTTCTGAAACAATTTTATATGGCACAGAGCAGATCAGATGAAGTATTAGATTTACAATGGATATTAGAGCTGTACTCCTTTTGGAATTTAATGAAATTTTCTCTTCAAAAATAATTGAGTATTGTTTAAAAAAAAGAATTTTCGTTACTTTTTGTAATTTTGCAGCATTTTTTTAAAATGATTGATGTAATAATTTAACAGATTTTTGCCTTTAACTATCGCTCTTTTATGATGATAATATCTATTAAAAAAAAAACTACTGCTTTCCTTATATTACGAGTAGGAGAACACCAGGAGGAAACTTGCATGTCTAAGGGAACCTAAATAATTTTCGAAAGACAATTTGCCAACCTGCACTTGGCTTGCTCGGGGGACTATTAGCTGATCCCCTATATCTCCTCATATCGCACGTAAGCTTTGATACGCAGTTTTTATTACCGCCCCACTGCTGAAATATTATTAATAATTTGACAATTTCTATCTTATTCGGTTTCGGACCCATGGTTACAATGTTTTGTTACACTGATGTAACAGCCGAGCATATCTATGGCCAGTTTTCACATTATTACATCGAATACTTTATATTAGGTAAATGTTTGAAGCACACAGACGGTCATATACGGTTAGGTTAGGTAAGTTTTATTTTTTGATTGTGACAGGTCCGACTTGGATAATGTAGGTTGAGAAGGCTAGGGCGGTAGCTACGTCTTACTCGGAAGCACCCCTTTCTTTCTTTCTAGGTTGGTTAGATTAGGTTAGAACAGTGACCACAACGGCCATATGCGACTAGAACTTTTAAAACCAAAAATGCTTTAGGAGAATCCAAATATTAAATGAAAAATTTATAAATGAACTTAATTTCAATGAATAAATAACCTTTTAATAATCAAAGGCTATCGATTTCTGAGTGTAAACATTGGTTAGATATAACACCAGTGTAGACACTTTTTATATCAATCCTATTTGTAGTGTAACCATCCGTCATAGTTATGCTCAGTAGTTATACCAGTGTGACAAAACAGTGTAACCATGGGTCCGAAGTCTCTTACTCAGTCTGTTTGTGTGATTCAACTTTAAGAATAATCTAATTTGTAAAATATTCGTGTGAAGACAAGTTTAATTCTTAGAGTGGAATAAAAAATATAAATTCACAGAAAAATCTGGAACCTCTCGATAAATGAAAAAATACCAAACCCTAAATCGCAGGCAGGGCTGTCGAGGCGGAAATTTGACAGCAATAATTACCTGGGTATATCCACTGTAGCTAGTGCGCATGTGCCAGCCCTATCCGCGCATGGCAGCGCACGGCGACGTCTTAGTAAATAATAATACTTTTTTACGTGCTACTTATGTTTTTTTAACCAATTTATGTGTAAATGAATGTGTTTTGAATAAATGTTTTATGTGGCATTACAGTACGAAACAAAATCGAAACCAAGTAAGTCACGTTTCGATTCTAACCTTAAATTTTAGACGTTCTGATTAGCTTAGTTAAGACTCCATTTGACGGATTGATTAACCAAAGATATAACAGAATGGTATAGATTTTCCATTGTTATACACATTATGATATTCTCTTATATAATTTTCATATAAAATTATGTATACACAGTTTATTTTTTAACGTCTGTGCAAATGGAAAACGTTATATTAATGTTAAGAGCTTCTTACGTATTTCGTCGTATTTATTAATTAAAATAACCAATATGAATGAAATGTGCCCGCATGAATAATTTATTTGCACAATCTGGTACTAACAAACAAAATATATATGAAAATATTTTATTTTCATATGAAAATAATTTATTTATGATGAATATTTCTAAATGTTTTATTAGTGTTTGTTTTTGGATAGTTAAATCAGTGTATTGTTTGAATTTTATTAGAAATGATATATTTTTATGAATGCTGCTAATACGGTTTTAATATGAATATATATTTTTATTATTATTTTATTTTGTGTAGTCTTAATATAATATTACATATTATGGATGTATCCTATATCTTTGGTTCTTTAACATTATTGAAAGCTACGGATATTATTTTACTTTTTTATAGTAATGATTAATTAAATTTATGTATTTCATCATAAAATAAGACACTATATATATTTTTTTTGTTTTTTTATGTATTATTTTTACATTTAATGAGTTTCTATCGTCCATAGTAATTTTTATATTATTGTTTTATTCAACGTTACTAATCTTTCCATTTGCCACGTTGGTACTAGTGGGTCCGAAATTAACTTAATTGACCGGACCACAAGTGAATCATGAGTGAATTCAATTCCTTAAAAACCAAAAATGGTCTATCTTTTGTTCTAAAAGATTGACCATTTTTTGGTTTTTGAGGTTGAATATTTTCCTTTTTTTAACCGATTTCAAAATTCAGAAAGCTCTCTTCTTTTTTTTCTTCAATAAAATACATTCGAAATGAGGTAGTGCCTGCGTTTAAGGTAGACTCCGAGTTAGTCCCAACTATAATTTTCTTTATCGCATAGCATACAATTTAAAAAAACAGGAGTGAATTAATAGTAAAACATATTTTTAAAAACAAGCCTTTATTTTAATGCGCTAAAAAAAGTAAATACGCCTTGAAATAAATTAAACCCATCATTTTGTTACATTATACAAATTTATATGTTTTAAAAGGTTCTTGCAAGGTTTTTCTGGGTAAAAATTTATAAGAAATAGGTAGGTAGTAGGTACATAGCTATGTTCTTATAAGTTGTGTGTTGAGATTTATTCTCGAGACGAGATTTCATCTAGAGATACTATAAAATAAAGTCACCCGCCGCGTCTGTCTGTCTGAACGCGATAAACTCAAAAACTACCGAATGGATTTTCATACAGTTTTTGCCAATAGATGGAGTGATTCATGAGGAAGGTTTAGATGTATAATTCGTTAAGGATTTCTGTAAATTGGTTGCAATATGACGATGAATGTCGGAAAAAATCATACAGACTGGGAACTTTATTGGCTTGCGCTGTGTAAATTAATAAAGTTATATGAAAACAATGTATTACAAAATTATTCCTCTTAAAAAGATCTTCCTATTGAATTGTAGTAACGCTATGTGCACGCACGTGACGTAACTAGTATCATATTTTGTATGATGTAACAAAATGATGGATAATATTATTTAAAAGATAAATAAAATAGTGTAGTGAGTTTTTGTCATTTCTTCACAGGACCTAGGTTGTATTATTTAAATGCTGAATAAAAAAATAATTTTAAATAAAATGTTGAATATTCGTCTAAATTTATTAAAGTATTCGTTTTTTTTTTGAAAGTTAAACCTATTTGAACGATACCAATTTTTTTTCTTTAATTTATTCTTGATTACCTATAGAAAAAAACGTTATTTTTATATATGAGAATCATTAAGCTATTATTATATCAAACCACTTTTATTAGCGCTGAAAGAAAACTAAAAGTAATTAAATATAATCTATACTTAGCTGCTGGTAAACTTCAATGACGTTGTTAGTATAAGTTGGCAACTTGTATATTAATAAACTTAACACACGTGTACACTATAAAATATACGTACGTATCCATACATATATCATGTACGTTTTATATTCAGGGCTTCTACACGGCCTTTAATATAGTAATTCGGCAATACTTCCTTAGATTTACTCGAATATTTGATATTTTTAATAAAAACCAAAACTGAAAATAAAAGATTTTTTAGACGGTAACGTATTGTGTACAGAATATAGACAATAGTTATTAAATATTTTGTTTGTTTTTCTGTACGTCTGTGTTAAATCTACGCTTCTTGCTAAATTTCATCGAAATCTGTTCATCAGTTAAAGTGTGAGACGATAACAGGTAGAATTACATGAATAATCATTTTAGTACCGATTGATTATTTTAATAAGTTAAACAGCTTCAACGATGCAGTTTGAGCTCCAGCGGAAAGCGATGTACCAGAAAATAAAACTATATTTTTAGTTCTAAAATATAATATTATTCGAAAACGACCTACGAAGTAGAAAAGAGTAGTTAGTTACTTCACAATAAATACCAAAATACGTGACAGAACGTATATAAAATGCGTTCTTTGTGATATTTATGTCATAAATATTTTGAACGCACTTGCTATTTTATGTTTTTGTTTACCACAAATAATTTTACTATTGTTATTTCAGCTTCAAAGAAAACATCATTTTAATATCGTATATTATGTACTCGCTCTCGAAACACATATAATCTTTTCAATATTATATTTTACTGTGTATGGAAAGATATTGTTTTATATTTAAGATTAAATAATTTTTAAAGGATTGTTAAAATATTTAATTTTACGAAAATTGGAAAATAATAATCTTCTCTTATATTACTCGTATAAATAAAAATGAATGTTGAAAAGCGCATAACTTAAGAATGGGTGGACCAATTTGGCGAATTTATTTTCGTATGTTCCTTAAGGTCTACGGAAGGTTTAATAAATAGAAAAAATAAAAAAAAAATTACAAAAAAATATTAAAATTTATATGGCTAACGCTGGCTAATAACTATTTATATTTATTAAAAACGTACCTAGCGATAAACCCGAGCGAAGCGAGGGTGAGACGCCGATCATGAGCCATAGCGCAACAAAAGCAGAGTATCCATACATATAATAAAATTCTAACTAAGCCGAATCTGTACATTAAATATTTTTTGGAAAATCTTATTAAACACTATTATGGATACAGAGGCCAATCTATAGTTTTTAGAATTTTTGTCTGTCTGTCTGTCTGTCTGTCTGTCTGTCTGTCTGTCTGTCTGTCTGTCTGTCTGTCTGCCTGTCTGTCTGTCTGTCTGTCTGTCTGTCTGTCTGTCTGTCTGTCTGTCTGTTACCGCATCACAGAAAAACCACTGGAGGGATTTTGATAAAATTTGGTATGATGATAGCTGGTTATCCGGGTCAACATATAGGATACTTTTTACCGCGGAAAAATATCTGATTTCTGAGAAAAAATACAAAAACTGCAATGTAAGAATATAGTAATATGTAAAGCCTAAGAATTTGGTCTTTGGTGATCTGAACGTGGGCGGAGCTGCGGGCAATGCTAGTATCTAATGATTTTAGAGCAAAAGAAATTTCATATTTCAATCATGTCAATAGGGCATGATAGAAATTTCATATTTCAAGTTAAGGGAGGATTTTCCTACAACTTTTTCTTTTTCCGATGATCTATCGTTTTAGTTATGTAAATCTATTGTGACCCGCAAAATTCCCAAGTTTCAAGAACTTTGGAAATGGGAAAGTGTAAGATTGAGTGTCAGTAAAAAGCTAATATAAAGAATACATTAGCTAGAATACACAGACTAATAAAAATAAAGCTTATTTCACACTAGAATGTATTATGGATAAAAATGTGTAAAAAAGGTGAATTGATATATAAAGCAAATTAGTTAGCATATAGTAAATTGTAAAATTAATTAGAGCAATATGTCGAGATTCTCGTCGCATATTTTGAACTGAGCTACGCACATAGTTCGAGTCAGTTGGGAATACACTATTTACAACATAATAACATCATCTGTAAGAAAAAAAATTAAATATCCTAAATTTAACAAAAATAAAAATATTTTTATTGCCCTTCTAAACGGTAATAGTCCAGCATTAGCAAAAGAAAGTACATGTCCGGTGGAGGGGGAGGGGTGGAGGGGTGTAGGAAGCCGCGCTGACTCATTTAAACTTGGCCAGATGCTAGAACTTTAAAGTTTAGAAGGTGCAAAAAAATATTGTTATTTTTGTATGAAAATAAAAATTTAAGAAATATTATTTTTTCTTATTACAGATGTTATTGTTATGATGTAAATAGTATATTCCCAAAAGGTTTTCAGTAAATTAAAAATGACCCTGTATAATACATATTATAATGAACGACGAATAGACTAATAAATAAGTAAGTAGAATAAGTAGCTCGGCTCAGCTTGGCAGATTAAGGTTATTTTTTATTGCATACAGAAACTCCTGCGCTTAAAAACAACTAACCTTAAAAATTCTTGAACTTAAAAATCGTTGGGATTTAAAAGAATATATTTTAAGCTCGGTAAGATAAGGTTATTTTTTTCTTTTTTCATATAGAAACTCCTGCACGTAAAAATCACTTTTTACATAAAAAAAACTTGAACTTAAAAGTTATTGGGATTTAAAAAAAAAGTTTTTAGCTCGGTAGGTTAAGGTTATTTTTTAATTGCATCTATCTTAGGAAACAAAAAAGTGGTAAATATTCATACAAACCGACAATAGTCGAATGACAACGGACGAATAATATATTTTTTATTCATCTGATTATGGGACGAATAGCAACAGCCTCCTTTATTTATTATTCGTCCTATTAAATAAGGAATAATTATTTTTTATTTGTCCGTATTTTAAGTACAAACAGCAACAGGCAACAATATAATTCAAACAAATATTTCCCTTATTATTATAATATGGAGAACCTTTAACTTAAAAAGGCTTTCTTATGGGCGTTTGAAAAGGCTTCAAGGAGAAATTGTTTATAACGATTTCAAAGGAATATGAATATCTGTAGACCGTAAAGTTATTTATGAATATGCAACGAATTCAGTGCTGTTGACGATTTAGGTAATTTAAGCTGAAAGGTTTGAACGGTGACAGAAAATTGGTATTTTAATAATTCTGGTAATTCTACTTTGTTCTAACTCATCACTTCTCCTCTTTCCTTAAATTATTAAGTAGATAATCTTCCAAATTAATATTTTTGTTACACCTACAGGAAAAGTAAGATGGTAAAAATTATACGGAAAAACATTTATTAACTGATCTATCCGTAGTAAATTTTATTTTTTTATGGTACGCTAAACCGAAGGTGAACAATAAATTTTTCGTGTTTGGTGAAATAACACTTAAATTACGTCGGAAAAAATTGAAATATAAACGAAATCCTTGAATTCGTAGAAACGTTAAATAACATTATATTTTGTTACAGGTCTGAAGATAATTCTTGTTCAAACCCGTTCAACAGACTGGTGAAGAAAATATTACTTGTTTGTACTAAAGAAAGATGAACGAGTCAAATGTCAACTATGCGTATATGTTGAACGATACTGAAAAGTTAAGGAATGTTTCAAGCTATCTTTCACCATCACCCCATATACCTGGTTATGAAAACATAATTGACAACAAATGGGTTCAGGCAATTTTCTGCGTCATTTACACGATTATCTTTGTTTTGGGATTGCTTGGAAATATTTTAGTATGTTTCGTTGTCATAAGAAATAAGGCCATGCAAACTGTAACCAACTTATTTATTACTAATTTAGCCTTATCGGATATTTTGCTTTGTGTATTTGCAGTTCCCTTCACTCCTTTGTATTCATTTCATGGTTCATGGAGTTGGGGTTCTATTTTATGTCACATGATGCCTTTCGCGCAGGGCTGCAGCGTATACATATCAACATTAACTCTTATGTCTATTGCTATCGACAGGTTTTTTGTAATAATTTATCCATTCAGACCAAGAATGAAAATAGAGACGTGCATCTCTGTTATAGTCATGATATGGACTTTCTCCGTCACAGTTACATTACCTTACGCCGTGTTTATGACTTATTACGATATAAAACTCGGCAAATTTTGCGAGGAAACATGGCCTAGTGAAAAGTTGCGCAGAATATTTGGCTCAGTCACTTCAACCCTTCAGTTCGTCTTCCCATTTACAGTAATTGCCTTTTGTTATACATGTGTCAGCTTCAAATTGAACGATCGCGCAAAAGCCAAAGCGGCCAGTAAGAATGCTAGAAAAGAGGAGTTCGATAAGAATAGAAAGCGTCGAACAAACCAAATGCTTATTGCAATGGTCACTATTTTCGGTTTATCGTGGCTGCCTTTGAATGCTACAAACCTTTATAATGATTACTACATATACGCTATCCATTCGAAATACTATTTCCTTATATTTTTCATGTGCCATGTGGTCGCAATGTCGTCTACTTGTTACAACCCTTTCATTTACGCTTGGATGAACGAGAATTTTAGAAAGGAGTTCAAACAATTAATTCCTTGTATAGACACAGCTGGGCAACTTCGAAGCAATATTCCATTAGAGCAATTAGGTGTAGGCCAGTCTGAGAAGACTTTCAATGGGAACACTACAACGGATAGCTACCTTGGCTCAAGTTCACAGAGGTCAACTTCGTTTAGACATAAAAGGAAACCTAGTGCTGCGGCAGACGTAGAAAAGAGTGGAGTAGAATTAAACGAAGATTTATTGATGGTTGATGTGAAGCATTGCCACATTTCTACAAGTTATAATCTGAGACGAGAATCTGTTAAACTGAGGTTAATTAATGAGGAGTCCTTCGATGGGTCGCCGACGCAGAGTCAGTTCTAACGATTGATTTCATGGGTAAGCTTTTTATTTATCTTTAAGCTTTTTAATTAATTCTAATATACCTAATGAATAAATTTTATAACTATTCATAAAGAACTTTGTTGACATTTATTGTTGTAGTGCAATTCGGTAAGATTTTTTGTAAGTAGGCTGCTGAATCCGTGAATATTTTCACACACTTGTATGAAGTGTAATAGTGGATTCAGCTGTCGTAAGTAAAAATTTTTTACAGAACAGACCTACTGAACTGATTGTTATTGTAGAACAAGTACAAATTCCAGCATAAAAATGTAAACAGTAGTTCAATGAACTAGTTTTGACAAAGCAGTCACATAGGGTGTAGACTGTATAGGCGGAATCGTGGGTGGGCTACAAGTTTCGGGGCTATCGAGCGTACGTTTTAGGTTTATGTTACAATTTTTATTTGCATAGGAATGGTATGACTTTTATTTATTTTGTTAAGTGACGATAATTATGTGTTAGTTTACGTGTACGTACACCTACATACGTATCGTTTAGTTAGTCTTGTTTTTTAGTCTGTTCGAACTCCATATGATTTAGTTTTCAAATTGTTTCATAATTCCTACGTCAGTCAGTATATAAAGAAGTGTATCTTTTTTGTTTTCTATGTATGTAATAGTAGTGGTATTGGACAGTTTCTTATGACTCAGAGATGCATCTTTTGAGACACAGTACGGGTCTTACGAGTTAGAGTGCCCCAAACTAGCGTTAAAAAAGACCAATATATAATAATATTGACCGTGAAGTAAAATATTTAAAGGCATTGCTTCCAACTGGGCTTGTTTCAACTAAAGTATAGTTCAAATAGCCATATCCAGAAACAATGCTGATGTGTTGTCGGCATTTACGAGTACATACATACATATGTCGAGATCAAAGGTACTTGCATTTAATTGTGATTTCAACGTACAGTAAATCTTTAGATTTTTTCTAGTTCGACACGTGTTCTAAAGGTAAAGTCAACATTTTTTTTTATACTAGCGGCTCACCTTCGCTTCGCTCGGGTTCGTCACTAGGTACGTTTTAAATAGATATAAATAGTTATTAGCCAGCGTTAGCCATATACATTTTAATTTTTTGTTCCGTTAATTTTTTTGATGTTTTAATAATTATCATTCTATTCTTAAATAAGTATTCTTAAATTTTATAATTTTCCGCGCAATTTTTTAATTTTTTTCTTTCATAAGAACCTTCTCCTGACAATAACAAACACAACAAAAAAATAATAATAGTTAAATCGGTCCAGCCGTTCACGCATGATGGCGTGACCAAGGGAAATAGGGATTATATATATATAGATAGAATATTTGTTTATTCAAGTTAAGACTCTTTTAACAGTTTCAATAATATGCCTTGGTTTCAAGAAAACAGGCGTTAATTTAGCAAGCTTCTGTGTGAATGATGTATAGTTTTCAGATTTTAATATTATTTTTTATTTTCAGGTACGGCCATGGCGACGTTCCCACGTATAAAAAATGAGAATAAGAGATCCCAATATTTTTGGAATATATTTTTTGTACCGAACGTCTTTGCTATCGTAATTTTGATGACTTTGAAACTTCAATACGCTTATGAATTTTGATGACATCTTATCGTGGAAAGTAGATTCCTATACAAATAGATTTAAGCACGTTGGTTAGATCCTTGATTAGCAGCACTGCCACTCGTCCCCACCACGTCTTGTAGATTTGGTAAATTACGCGTATTATCTTGATATAAAAAAATATTTTCATTGTATAACTTTCACCATATTAGAATTTTGGACTCAGCTATTTGTTTTATATTTTTAATAGTACGGACTACGCAATATGAAAAGATCTTTTCTAGTACGCAGTAAAAATACAATATTTTAAACAGATTTATGTTTTGTGCTCTTTATATCTTAGAGACTTGAGATAGAATATTTTTTTACATTGGAGCATTTATTTCTGTAAATAATAAAAATGTAATTTAATTCTGTAAACTGAGTCCATTTGGAGTACTTAGGTATATTATATGCACATATATATGTTTGAACAGGCTTATTTTGAAATTTTATACATAATATATTATCAAATGAAAAAAAAAAAAATTCTATTATCAAATTTTATAAGAAATTCGAATGGATGAGAACATAAAGCATTAAAAAAACTTAAAATCAAATAACACCTTTTAGATCTTATGAATTATCATCTAGATTTACTAAAATTTGCTGTGAAATTGTAATTTATCAATTTATATTTAGTTAAGTTAGTAGGTATATGTAAAATTGATAAAATAAATATTATAATTATATTCAAAAATTGTGGGTGTAATGTTTATTGTAAACAAATAAAAGATCTAATGGAAAAGTATGCATTATAAAGAAGTGGTATGTAAAACTTATAGATCTCTTATTTGTTTTTGCCAATTATACGAGTAGTTAAACGCACAAATTCTACAATTGTGCAAAAAGCATTCTAATAATATGATCAAATATATATTATGTATCTATATCAATCTTTAAATATCGAGATTTTAAATTTTTATCCGTTTTTTGGGGACAGTACCTACATACTATAGTGTTAATGAAATAAAGAATTTTTAAAATAAAATCGAATTACCTTATGAAAAAGTAGCAATAGCAAATTAATGTTAGTATTGCACATCTTAAACATAGCATTTTTTGTCATAAATTAGAAGTAAATATTTAATACTAAAGCACAATTTATGTAGGTAGTAACTAAAATAAAAGGTATATATAATAGTATAATGTATATATCCATGTTTGTATATAACAAGAGTAAAATAGGTCCAAAATTACTGAATTTTTGTTGGAAGTCTTCATCAATTGTCTAGTTTTCAGAAAGGTAAAACTGCAATCTGACAATTTGAAATTTTCTTATGGTACCATGGTTTCTTATGAGTTTGGTGCTGAAAATGGTAAAGTAAATAAAATATGGAAATAAGACTAAGTGACGCAGGTTCAATCCTTGGAAATTTCTCTCACCTCTGAGATTTTCTAGTGTGTATTATTACAACATGGTCAACACTTGTATGGTCGTTTAAGGAAAAAATAGTGGGAAACCTCCATGTTTAAGACAACCTACCTACATACATACAGGACAAGTCCTACCAACAGCGTGGTCAATTTTGGCTAATCTGCTTTTTGGTAAAGGGAGATGCACGCCAGGAGTTAAAAGGGCTAAAATACTAACGATTAGACTAAACTAAAACCCTGACTATATCACGTGCCTTTCACTAGCTTCATGCAAATGTATTCCACGGGGTGGGATAAAAAATTTAAGTCCATTCATTGCAGCGTAAAAAATCAACAAATAATCGAGAAATAATCCGATAAGATAGTTTTATTTAAAATGTCAAATATTCGCGTAAATCTTAGAAAGTATTATTCTAAGAAAGTAAATGGTTACATGGTTAGTTTTAAAATATTTTAATCCAGTTTGGAATTAGTAAGCAATTCAATCTTTAAAGTCGCAAATATCAATTAGTTTTCTATTACCACAACCGACTGGAAAAAGTTAATCGATTATATTTCGCTAGAGAATTTCAACGTTATATGTATTTATTATAATAATTTGAAATTAGGTTAAGATACATTTCAAAAGATCTATGAGAGTGTGTTTCATTTTGATGCGCACCAATATTTAAGATAATAGTCCACCCTTGAAAGTTTTAATAAAAGTATTTTTATTTACAACAAAAACAAATTTACCCCACGGGAACCGTACATTTTTCCGGGATAAAAGTGTCTTATGTGTTATTTCAGCTTATAATCTATCTCTGTGCTTTTCATCCAGATCCGTTCAGCCGTTCTGGCGTGGTTGAGTAACACACATTCATCCAAACTTTCGCATTTATAATATTAAATGGGGTTATTGGGATAAAGGAAATTACAAATATATTTAATAATATTATATACAAAACAAATGTAACCTTAATTATTACTGTACAAGTCTGAAGTTAAAATGGTAAAAATGCTAGCCGCATTCTCCCGCTGAATGGCAATGCCGATTCTTTGGGCCAAAAACGAGCCTCTCCTGTTTGTATTTAATAAAATTAAAAACTTACTAAATTTATTAGTAAGTATGAAGATATTATTGTAACTACTATGTACATAATTTATTTTTATGTATGTATGTATTTTTTAAATGTACCTATTATATACCTCCATAGTAATAGTGTAAAGATTGAAAAATGAACATATAAAATATTCCTAGCTTAGATATTTCTTAGACCATATAAATATATATATTTATATTTTGACCTATAAATATAGACTGATCGTTCCGTATTCTATTGTAAAATGCTATATGAACGAAAAAATAAGCGAGATAAAATGTTTAGCTGTCTTTTTCTACAAAGATCATGCATGTTTTAGTCGTAAAGGCTGCTACAGACTATTGGATTTGACCATAAATCAAATACTGGCTAACTTGTATGTACTTTTTACAATTAAAACAGGAAGTGAAGTCAATCTTTATAAAGTAAGCATTGTATATTGCTTAACATTATTTACAATATATTTAACTAATTTGTAAATGTAATTTAGTATGTGGTTTTTTAATTGTTACCCATACTCCATGTCTAATAATAATTTATGTCGGTAATCGATGTTTGTTTCGAGCGGATCAGATCATCTTGATGGTTGGACTGGTGTGTCACCACTTTTATTTTTTTTAGGTAATTACTATACAACCCTTAAGATATATTTTATATAATTTTTATTTATCTATTTTTCATATATCATATCTATCTATTTATTATATTTATTATAATAAAATATATCTTTTATCTAAAGGCAAATTTTTCCTCTCGGTATTAGATGTTTTTTCAAATTTCTTAGAATGACATACTACATGCCAAAATCAAATACTGCTTAGTGATCCAATAAAAGTTACTACTTCGAGAGAAAACAATTGACCAAATCGTTACTTAGTATCAATATTGAAAAGCTAAATAATTATATTTGTAGCTTTTTAGTATTGCAGTAAGAAAATAAAACTGATAACTAAATAAAATTATTTTATTCAATGCAGATATTATCATAATTAATTATATGACGAATATTTTATAAATAATATTGTATAGAAATGTAAACTAAAAATGATAGTGCTCTTTAAAATCAATTATATTTTATTTATATAAAAATTAATGGACTTGAAAAAAAAAAAAATTATGTGTTACGTGTAATAAGGCAGTGGTAGCGCAGTGGTAACGCGCTCGCTTGTTAAGCCTAATATAGCGCGTTCAAATCCCGGGTCTCGCACCTCTGATATTTTCATGTGCGAATCATTTCCAACATGATTACCACTTGCCTTACGGTGAAGGAAAACATCGTGAGGAAACCTGCATGTCTGAGGGAACCTAGCAAGTTTTCGAAAGACATGTGCAGTCCGTCAACCCGCACTTGGCCAGCGTGGTGGACTATGGCCTGATCCCCCTCGTATGGACGGGAGGCTCGTGCCCAGCAGTGGGACGTTAATTGAGAGCTGAATACATTTGTAATATATAAATTAAACTTTTAGATGTAAATAGAATATAGAAATAAGAATAATTTTGTAAAAGTTGTTTGTGTATTACTAACTGCATACAATTATCTACCTTTAAAACTTTAATAAAAATTCTTGGTATATCTTCTTCAGGATTTTTAACTCTGACCTGTCGTAATTTTTGCACAAATTTTAATTAAATGCACAGTAGATGTATAAAATACAAACGTAAATGTGATTTGACATAGAGCAATACAATGTTAGCAATTTTATAAGACAGATTCGTTTTATCATGAATTTTAATGTAAAAGTTAAGATTTGTATAATAATTTTATTTATAATAAGTGTAAGTAGATCGTTTATTAATAAATCATCCTCCAGATTTATGTTTCTTTTATTCCCATATCTTTTGAAAACTTGCTAGTTTTCCTCACGAGGTTTTCATTCAATATAAGACAAGTGGTAATCATGTTGGAACTGATTCGCACGTGAAAATAATATCAGAGGTGTGAAGAAAAGCGAATGAGATTTGAAACCATTTCACTAGGTTTAATTAAAAGAATAACATCAGTCCATCACGACGTTACTGGGTGTATGCTACTTTAAAAATAATATATAATTTAAAAGAAAATATTATCACTTGAAAACAAGCGGCAACACGTTCATAAAGGCCTTAGGAACGGTCATCATACGCGGTTATAACCCGTGTGCTCACCGTTTCGGCAACGTTTTCAATACAAATAATATTTTTTTGCCTGACACGATCCTAGCATGGTCATTTTATGAGACGGTGTAGTGGGCAGATACCTTTAATTCAATTAAATAGTGCCTACGTAGTTGGTAAAATTTATTCTGTTTTTATTTCCAAGTTTTTTTTCAGTCAAAAATATGAATAAAATACATATAAAATTACCTTGATTGTTAAAAGTGTATAATTTATTCTAACGTAAATTATGATAGGCAAAATAGTCAAATGCCAATACCTACATAAGGTTTGCTAAGTTTATATCTGTTTGATAATTATCGGATATTTATCTAATAATTATCACGACAATTATCAATAGACATATTTATCTTGATAATTTCATTCTCTATAATGAAATGAAAAAAGTAATAGAAATACTTGAAAAAAAATCGAAGTCAGTTGAAAATAGGTACATTTTGAGCTCTGAAAAATTACATAAAATAAAAAACCTTGACAAAGTCTAAGAAAATCTAAACGTAATAATTAAGGAAAATTTAAAGGATTCCCAAAAAATATTTCTGAAGCTACAAACAGCATCTTAACTATGCTTTTTTCGTTTGTACCTTAGACTTCGCATACCTACGTAACATCGGTAGCAACAATATATAGACAGAAGATTTGCAAGTTTGTGTGTAGACGGTAATCTCTGAAACTACTGATCCGATTCTAAAACTTCGTTCATCAATAGGAAGCTACATTAGCCCCATGTGCTATTTTTTATTCCGATAAAAATGTATAAATTGTAAAAAATTATACTATTTTCAATTGAACGCAATAACAACGTAGGTATAGTATTATTTTAGAATGAACTCCTCAATACTGCCTTGAGGCACGTGTTCAATTAACTCGAATGCATCTGTCTTTAACATTTCTGAATTGTGTAGAATTAAGAAAAATTAAATTATTTGCGGTATAGCTATAATGTGTTAAATACTGTAATTTGATTTGTAAAAAGAGCACTTGTTGAGTTTATCCTGGCGATGCTCTACTCAGCAGAACTGCTTGCCGAGACAAGGTAGCTTCCTCAAGGGTCGACTCACTGACTATTATTAAATTAAATTGACAATTCAAAAGTGCTTGTATAAATCTAATTCAATAAAGTTAATTAATTAGCATTTCATCATTCGCATTTTTTAACTTTCGAAAGGGCCCCAAAATTGATGTGTGCCCCAGGGCCCCTGCGTGGCTTTAGACAGTCCTGCTAGCGCGTTACCATTGCCTCCATTATGATATTATTATTATGATATATTTTCCACGATTAGTAGAAATGCACGCTAGCCGCATAGTATAGATTGTTAAAGAAGTTTAAGTATTTAATTGTCTCGGAGAAGTTCGGGAGTAGATGCTGTTAGTGAAGGCGACACAAATAACGTAGATGTAAACTAATTAGTACACGTGTTCCTAGCAAGTTAACAAGTTGACTGTGGTAATGTCACTATGCTCGAGCTTTGAACACTTTCGTAGCTTCCTTTTGTTACTGCTGCCATGCCATACTAAAAATTATTTGTGTAATGCTTTATGATTTTCAAATGATGAATGATGAATGATGAAGATCATGGTTATTAAATCTCACAGCTTTTACGGCAGTATTTATTTTTATTTTGTTTGTTGCTACGCTATATTTTTGTGAATTGTCAATCGATGAATCGATTCTCATCTATACTAATATTATAAAGAGGTAAAGTTTGTGATCTTGTGAGTTTGTGAGTTTGTGAGTTTGTGACGTTGTAGGGGGTAATCTTTGGATCTACTGAACCGATTTTCAAAATTCTTTTACCAATAGAAAGCCACGTTCTTTCTGAGTGTCATAGGCTATTTATTAACCCGAAAAATGAAAAGGCTTTTTCGTGGTAGTCGGATTTGCAAAGTAAGTCGGAGAAAAAACGGTCGAACGAAAACGTTTCTTACGAACGCTGCCTTAACGATGAGAGATATATGATTATGTTCTAGAGAAAAGTTGTAGAGCTTAATAATGCCTACAAAAAAGTCAGCGACAGCATATGTCTAACTTTTATATTTAAGTCACAAAAAGTAGTTTTTTATAATAAAAAAATCATTTAAATCATGTTTATTGGTCATATTATCAATAATTATGAATTCTTATCAAAATAAGTAAATTTATCGTCTAAAACGTTTAAAATAAAAGACTTTTCCCTTTTATTGCATATAATTTGGACAAATGGTTAAAGAGATAATACAACATATTCGTATGTATGGACGAACCCGAGCGAGCTGTTTATCTGTTTTTCTCTTTGTACGGGCTAATCTCCGGATCTATTGGACCTATTTAAATGAAATTTTGCATGGTGGTACCTTATATCCCCGGGCAACATTTTAGATACTTTTCATCCCGGAAAATTAAAGAGTTCCCGTGGGATAGTTAAAAAACTATAACAACTTATACAGCTTAGTACACAAAAACTACTGATTGGATTTTAATGATACTTTACAACCATATAGTTCATACATGACAAAAACAAATCAGCTACTTTTCATCCCGGAAAATTAAAGAGTTTCCGTGGGATAGTCAAAAAACTGTAGTAACTTATACAGCTTAGTACACAAAAACCACTGATTGGATTTTGATGAAACTTTACAATAATATAGTTAATACATCAGAATAACAAATAGGTAACTGTGTATCCCGGAAAAATGTACTTTTCCCGTGGGATAGATGTTTTTGTTTATTTGTAACGTATTATGTACACAACATAGACCCCAAAACAATAGTTATTAAAAACAATGCCTGTTTGTCTGTTTTTGTGTGTGCGTTTCACGCGAAAAGTAATGTAACAATTTCAACGAAATTTGGTGATATGATAACTTATTACTCGAGTCAACATTTAGGTTACCTTTTGTATGTATGTATGTATGTTGTATTCAGCCCTTTTTAACACATGCACGGGCCTCCCTTCAGTACGAGGTAGATCAGGCCATAGTCCACCACGCTGGCCAAGTGCGGGTTGGTGGACTTGACATGTCTTTCGTAAACTTGCTAGGTTCTATCAGACATGAAGGTTTTCCTTCACCGTTAAGACAAGTGGCAATTGTGTTAGAAATGATTCGCACATGAAAATATGAGGTGCGAGACCCGGGATTTGAACTTGCTTCACTCGGTTTCCCAAGCGAGCGCGTTACCACTGGGATACCACTGCCTAGATAACTTTTACTTAAAGAAAATCTTTCTTTCCCACGGGAAAATACAATAACTGGTTTTATCGAGTCCTCCCTAGAAACCTTCCTCTAGCTAAGCCTTAAGACATACATCAAAACAATATACTAAAAAATTGTAGGTCTTGAAAAGTTCTACAGAAAAGTTGTGAATAGTGTATGTCTATCTTCTAAGTTACACACGCAATATTTATTCTTATCTATACCTATAATAAAACTTAGTCAAATCGATGTGCGCGTTTCACGCAAAAAGTACTCAACCGATTTTAACTTAATTTTGTATAATGATAAAACTTAGTGCTCGGGTCAACATTTAGAATACTTTTTACGACAGGTAAATTATTCATTCCCACGGGAAAATACAATAACTGGTTTTATCGAATTGTCCTTAGAAATTTATATGGCTAACGTTGACTCAACTTTAAGAGATAGATCAAAACATTGTAAGAAAATTGTAAGTCTTAAAAAGGTCTATAGAAAAGTTCTACATAGTATATGTCTATCTCCTAAGGTACACTCGCTATAACTATTTTCATTATTATATGTTTCTATTTTATTATACGTTATTGATTCTATCTGAATATAGATACATATATGAATAATAAAACTGTAGAGGTCGAATGTCTGTACATAAATGGTAGAAAAAATTGCTAAAAAACGAGTCAGTTCTCTTCTTACATCCCGTAAGGAGAGAAATAGAACAAATCCACATTTTTTCAAATTTTTTGTTTCTCTGTCTGTTTGTACGGGCTAATCTCCGATACTATTGAACCTATTTAAATTAAATTTTATACTTTTCATTCCGGAAAATTATTTTATATATTAGCTCCCGTGGGATAGTTAAAAAATTATAGTAACTTATACAGCTCAGTACACAACAACTTATGCACCTAATTTAGTAAAATTTGGCATGCTGATACCTTATATTGCAGGTCAAACAACAGGTTACTTATTTTTATCCCGGAAAAATGAACGGTTCCCGTGGGATAGATCTGTTTGTGCTTTTCTAGAGGTGAACCCGAGCGAAGCGAGGGTGAGCCGCTAGTAATATATATTTTTTTTAATAAATCTGACTATAAATTTATTATATAGGTACATATGCGCAAGTTTGTATGAGTGTATATTTGTTTGGTTTTAGATTCTGCCTAAATGTGGAATAAATGTGAAATAACTTTAAAGAACCCACGTCGTGAGAAAACCTGCATGTCTGAGAGAACCTAACAAGTTTTCAAAGACATGTGAAGTCCGTTAACTCGCACGAGGCCAGCGTGGTGGACTATGGCCTGATCCCTCTCATATTGAAGGGTGGCCCACCCCCAGCAGTGGGACATTAAAAAAACGGCAGAATACAAAACGAATACACTTAACATTAAACATATTTTTTTACAATGGGAATCGAATTCACAAGCTCAAAGGCAAGAGGAAACACTTGTGCTCTGTGCCAGAAATCATTGTACATTCATATAGCAGTATTAATTTAAATTTATACATATCAATCTATAAGATATTAAAGTAATCGAAAAAGTGATCGTTTCATATTCGATATAGTATAATTGAATTATATATTTACTAGCAGAACCCGCGGCTTCGCTCGCGCTAAAAGTACTAAAAAACTCTAAAAGAGTATATTTCATACAAACTTTCGTCCCCTATTTTACCCCCTTATGGAATGAATTTCGGAAAATGCTAAAATACGTATTTATTTAATTGTATTAAAGAACATAAATACCAAGTTTCAAGTAATTCTTATCATAAATATTTTTTTGGTTGTATTATAACGTTATTTCCTGTGGGAATGAGAATATCTCTCGCGGTAAAAAGAAGCCTATGTCACTCTCCAGCACTCCAACTATCTTCACACGAAAAATCACTTTAATCTGTCCTCCCGTTTTGACGTGAAAGAAAGACAAACAAACAAAACACACATACTTTCACATTTATAATATTAAGTATGGATATACATATGTATAATAACCTCGAAGAAGCGGCTTACATTTGATTAAATGTATATAATATATGTATGTTATGTATACCTAATAATATACATATGTATAATATTATTAGCAGTACCCGCTGCTTCGACCGCGTTCAAACTTATGATCGCTACCAAACTTCACAGGATCACCCGCTGGGCGAGAAGATTGCCTGAAAATTTCATTAAAATCGCTTCATCTCTTTTAAAGTCCATAGGGAACATACACACATCGATTTTTATATATCTATATAGATAGTTGTAAACAGCACTAAATAACACAAAACTAAATACCTCTTCCTCTTTGAAGTCAATAAGAAAGGTTTTATCCCTATATATACAATTTTAAACGTAATCTGCTCTCTAATATTGCTAAAGTCGATTTTAAAGTGTTAAACTATTAAAGGAATGAGCTAACGATTGTACAGTGCCCGCGGTGCGGACCGTTGTCGGGCGGAATTTTGTTAATTTGAATTCTATTGAACCGATTTTACTGAAGCGTTTAATACAATAACTTTTAAGGACATTGTAATGTCGTATCTCTTGTTTATTAGGAACTAGCGACATACCGAAGTACGCGGATTTTGTTCACAATTAAATGTGTTTTATTTTTTTGCGTGGAACCCTGATTCTTTTTCTAAAATAAAAATAGCCTAAGCTACTCCTTATAACATCCGATCTCTGCCAGAGAAAGTCCCATCAAAATCAGTCTAGTAGTTTCGGAGATTGGTCGGAACAAACAGACAGACAAACAGACAGGCAAAAATTTTAATAATTGTTTTTTCTTATTAGTACCATATATAGGTACGTCCATATGCATTTAGTAAAAA
Source organism: Brenthis daphne (assembly GCA_947093115.1). Lineage (NCBI taxonomy): Eukaryota > Metazoa > Arthropoda > Insecta > Lepidoptera > Nymphalidae > Brenthis > Brenthis daphne. The sequence continues at coordinate 12,186,296 of OX352483.1, forward strand.
TCTGTTAGTCAGTAGTGTCAGTAGTCAGTATAGATAAATGGATGTGAAAAAAAAGTGTAAAAGTAAAATGTATCACTATATTCATTTTTTAATTTCTGTATTTGTATGTATAAACTAATCGTTATAGTATAATATTATGTACGTTATATTTTACTGGTGTTTATATAACGTGCTAATATATTTGTAACTAGTATTGATTATTTATATCTCGAATCCTTATTATTTTCCATTTCACTCATTGTAATGTACAAGGGAATTTATTTAAAATTCAACGCACAGTAATTAACTTTATTGATTTATGATTACAACACTATAATACACAATTCATAGATGACATGATTCTATTTTCAGTACTTTATTTAGTAAATACTCACAATATAACTCACACGATACACAGCACAATTCCTAAGCTTTTCACTGACTTTTACCAAATGAGGAAACAAAATAAACAACTCAATTTTAATTTGATCAATACTTTTTATAATTTTTCCCCACCCGCCTAGGCTCTGTACATGCCAGTATGACGTTAACCAGTACAAACATTCGTGCTCATTACACAAATGAATGCCCTAAGCGAGACTCGAACCTGCGACCGCCAACACAGCAAGTAGGGTACACTACAAACTAACCTAAACGTGTCATCAATACTTACAAAACAAAAAAAAAAGGAAAATTGATTGACAAACAGAGTAGAAAAAGGTACACAACTGTTTTCTCTTTGCCTATTTATATATAGATTTATGACTTTTTCCCCTTCAAATGTTAGTAAAACAAAGCAGCATCAAAATAAAATTAGGCTACGACCACGAAACCTAATTTGTTATTCGAAAGACTGTCATTACCGAAACTGGATCCGCTCGTTAGCATTCCTTGACAAAGTAATATAATATACAAAATTGTCTCATACAAACTGTTTGATTTATTACAAGAACCATATAATTTAGTGTTAATGTTGTATAATGGGTTTATTAGAAGCTAGCCAACTTTATGTCTTTAAGGACGGCAGCAATGCCAAAAGGTTAACATCATGAATGTAAAATTTTTAGATGGTATAATGGCTGGTTTTTTTATTTTTCATAATTTTACCATCTATTATCTCTTATATAAATAAAAATAATCCTTTCTATGTTTGTGTGTACTCTTTTCTTTCCTAAACTATTGCCTCGATTGTGATGAAACTTTAGTGAGTTGCTTGGCGTATCCACACAGGTTTCTGACTCTAAAATAAACTACATATAATAAAGTTGTAACGGAGTCGAATCTGTATATTAAATATATTTTGCAAAATTGTACTGAAATAGTCATTATTATTATTATTATACACTAGCGGCTCACCCTCGCTTCGCTCGGGTTCGTCGCTAGATAGGTTTTAAATAGATATAAATAGTTATTAGCCAGCGTTAGCCATATGAATTTTAATTTTTTTTGTTAATAATATTGACAAATATTGACATTTTGTCATTGCTTATACGATACTAACGTCACTCAATTGTTTTGCCTTCCCGGAACCTCTCCACTAACACTTAAACTTTATGGTATGGTATTAAAGTTCAAATTGACTTCTAAGTATTATTACGAATCTTTTGTATGGGAGTATAGAAAAGTGTTGTTTTTAAACTTTTTCTGGCAATTTCTTAGATTTTTCTCTCCGTAAGAACAATCATCGTACTTCAAGGAATATTCTAAAAAAGAATTAGCGAAATCGGTTCGGCTGCTCTCGAGATTTGTGCTTACCAACACATTTAGCGATTTATTTTTATATTATAGAGATTAGTCATACAATAGTCATTATTATAGAGGCCGAATCTAAAATTTTTAAAATTTTTGTCTGTCTTTCTGGGTACGTATCACGAGAAAACCATTGGGCTGATTTTGATAAAATTTGGAATGATGATAGCTGGTTATTCGGGTCAACATATAGGATACTTTTTACTGCGGAAAAATATCTCATTTCTTAGAAGTTTATACTAAACGTTAAAACGTAACGTGGAGTGAACCTGAGCGCAGCGAGGGTGAGTCGCTAGTACGTATTCTAAAAAAAGAGAATTAGTTATAGTGTGTTAATGTACAGTTACAGTTACACATAGCGTAAATCTATACATAGTTTTATAAACAGTTTTTTTAAAGTATGCACTTATAAACTTTTTAGACTAGTTTAGTATGAAATAAAACAGAAAATAGAATGTATTAATTTTAAATATGTAATTAAAGGAAAAATATATAGGATATTTCGAAAGCATTTACAAGGATTCGAAAATTAATGAAAGCCTATAAATCTCAAGAATTTCGTTAGAATTAAACAGGTTTGAAATAACGTATATTTAATGATGAATTTGTTCTCTTACAAAGACCAACTAAATTGCTATTTCTAAGAATCTAGTTATTTACGATTGCTGTTACTAAGTAACTATTGATGTTCATTTTAAGAAATTATATACATCTAGCATTACCCGCGGCTCCGCCCGCGTTCATATGACCAAAAACCAAATCCTTAGGTTTTACATATTAGTATACTCTTACATTGCAGTTTTTATATTTTTTCTCAGAAATGAGAAATTTATCATCATACTAAATTTCATCAATATCTGTCCAGTCGTTTTCTTGTGATGCGGTAACAGACAGACAGACAGACAAAAATTCTGAAAACTATAGATTCGGACTTTGTATCGATAATAATGTCTATGTCGATTAGATTTGCCAAAAAATATTTAATGTACAGATTCGACTTAGTTACAATTTTATTATATGTATAGATTATGTTTTTTAATTCCACTTTTACCGTAAAACAAGCTACATTGTTATTCGGAAAATTTGAGCACTTACCTAAATTCGCCACCTTCGAAGTGAACCACGCCAAACGACGTTAGCCAGTCGTTTTACATATTAATAGAGTTCGCCTAGTGGCCGAAGTTCAACAATAATCGTTATTGAAAATTTGAGGAAAATATATTATAATATAAATACTCATTTATTGAATAGATACCTACCTATTTATATAAGAAAACTAAGTGTTTCTTTATTATTTTTGATTGATAAAACTAAAGCTCGTAATAGCTATTTTAAGTTTCGGAGCGTTTCGAAAACTATTTATACTAACTTAAAATTAAATTAAGAACAAAAATAAAACTAAATGAGACACATGTAGCCGATTTGAGGCTCCTTTATTGTCTGAATACATTCACGGCCGGCGGAAGCCGGGTGGGCCGACCAGATGCTGAGTTTGCGTCTCTCTTATTCTATGTAAATTTTAATCTAGAGCGGATGGACGAGGTGTAACCATAACTAGCTACTAAACAAAAAAAACTATTGACAAACAAATAAATAATAAATATAAATATGTTGGGACATTAACACACAGCACCATCTAGTTCTATGGTAAGCTACGAGGCTTGTGTTATGGATACCAGATAGTTGGTACACTACACATATATAACTTTTAAATACTCATGACTGGAGTACAAACATTTGTGCTCATCACACAAATGTATGCACCCAGCGAGACTCGAACCCGCGGCCGTTGGCACAGCAAGTAGGGTAGAAAAAAATACTGAATTATTTTGTCTTTGCATATTACTCTATTTCTTTTTTTAAATAATAGACTTTTCTCAATATTTTTTTTTTAATGCAGAAATATAAATTATATATATTTTATTCGTTACAATCCGTTAAAACCGACATCACCTAACGATTTCAATAAAACAATTTAGCTAACCTCTGTGAGTCTGCCTACATAAATTACCTAGAAGATAGACAGTAAGACCGAGCTTGAATGGTAAATATATTATCCAGTTCACGATCAATTACTACTCATGACTAAAAAAAGACGTCAACGGAAAAACGAGTGAGGAGTCAATAATTTACTTTTAAAAAAGATTTTTTTTAGGAAAGAGTATATTTTATTTAAATCAAAGTACGGGACGTTTGCCTTTGAATTATAATTCGTCGTAAACCGATGTTGTTTTAAATCTCATAATATTAAGTAAAAAGTAGCCTATTATGTCACTCTCCAGTTCTTCAACTATCTCCACACAAAAAATCACGATACTCCGTCACTCTGTTTTGCTGTCAAAGAAGGACAAACAAACAAACACTCTTTCACATTTGTTCTTTCATCTCAAAGGGCTGGTATTGACGAGTTCCATTAACCTGACTACATCAGCTAAGCTTGATGTCACCAAATAATAGTATATTCCGAATTTTCTACAAATTTTCTATATATTTAAGAAAACACTAAAGTAATTTGATCACATTAGACTGGATTTGAGTCTTTTTTTTATATACTATTTAAATAAGATGTTATTGTAATTATTAAATAAATGAAGATATTTGACTTATAAAGTTGTAAGTTTTTATTTTACAATAGTACATAATATATGTATGCAATTACTTGGTTTTCAATAAGAATTGTTTGGAAAATAATAATTAAAAAAGGGATATTTACGTAAAAAGCTCATACTGAGAAAAATGCAGCATCTTGTCATAGTTTCCGTGGTGTAGCGGTTATCACGTCTGCCTAACACGCAGAAGGTCCCCGGTTCGATCCCGGGCGGAAACAATTTTAGTTAGGCTTAAATGTTACTTTTTTTTGGTTAATTTTATAAGGGTCGTTTCACATTTTAATTTCTAAGTTTAAGTAAGCTCTCATATAAATCACACGATGTATAAAACTCAGTTGAGCGTGCTTAAGCTTTGTAATTGGAATCAAGTGAAATTTCTTTAAAATTTTGTCAAATTCTCATTCCAAATGTATTTGTTGCTGTCCCAGTAGAAGAGCAGTTCTATGTTATTTAAATAAAAATGAAGCAAACTTAATGCAGATTTTAGCTAAGTTATATTTATATAAATAATATTTCAGGGCATGAATCATGGCTTACTATATATTATTCTTTTGAGCAGATTAAAAAAAATTACAATAAATTATTTTGTACCACTTACAATGTAGCACATAGACAGAGCAAATATTTGTGCAAATTGTATCATCTTATATTCAGTGTTTGATATTACTGTACGTACAGAATTATGGGTGATAACACCTCCAGGTAAATTTCTAAGAAATTAATTAAAATTCTAAGAAATCTATTGTTAACTGACACACCGGCGTGTCCGCGGTCAGGGAGGGATTAAAAGTAAAAAAATATAGGTTAACACTAAACTGTAAGTGTGAAGGTAATAGAGCGCCCATTTGTGATAATGCGAACCCTTGTGCACTATAATATTATAATAATAATAATAATAAATTTTATTTCAAGTAACCTAAGACTCATATTTTGTTAGTATACAAAGTGCTTATATTCTATGTTAGTACTTACACTCTAGATACATTTTAAATAGATATACTTTTACATTCACATACATTTTTACATTACTAACAAGAAATAGCACAGCAGTGGTTAACATATCTACAATCCAGCCTACTGGCAATTACCCTCATGATGCTGTTGGTACTACCCCGTAATCTATCCACCAGGGACCCACATCTTTTGCGCATCGTGGCATAGAAACAATTTATCCTCGCTGCTGCGAACATCCCTGATGCACTACAAAAACGGGGCAATCCCAACAGCACCCTAAAGGCATTATTATATTGAACACGAAGCGCGTTATATGATTTTTGAGAGTACTTGGCCCACAGGTTGCACGTGTAAAAAGTTGTACAATATGCTCTGAACAAGGTGAGTTTAACACTATATGAACAACGTGCAAACCTACGGGCCAGCATATTCGCTCTCACTGACAACGCCCTTCGTTCCCTCTCTATATCCGTGTCGTCTTTGAGGTCGGGGGTCAATATATGTCCTAGGTATTTAAATTTAGACACCATTTCTAAAGTTACACCATTAAGGGTAATAGGTGGTACATTAAATTTTGATTTACCCTCGGCCTCAAAGACCATCACTACACTTTTTTTCGTATTGTAGATCAGTCCATGTCTTTCTACATAAGCCTCGCACATGGCCACTAGCTTCCTAAGGCCACAAATTGATGCACTCAACAGCACCATGTCATCAGCGTAGCTAATATTGTTTACACAAACACCATCCACGTAACAGCCGACCCTGGTACTGCTGAGCTCAGCGATCAAATCGTCCACGTATAGATTGAAAAGCGTTGGTGAACTCAATCCCCCCTGTCTCACCCCGCACTCCAGCCCATACGGCCCTGAGAAGGCTCCTGCCCATCGTATGTTGTTGACCTGGTTTCTGTACCAATATTTAAATATGTTGGTAAGTTCTAATGGGATATTTAGTTTATTCATCTTTTTCCATAGTATATCATAAGAAACCAGGTCAAAAGCTTTGGACAAATCTAAGAAGCAAGCATAAATGGGATTCTTACGCTTTGTGTAGTAATTGACAGTATGCTTAAGACCTAATATAGCGCTCTCCGTAGACAAACCAGGCCGAAAACCGAATTGGTTATCATGAGGTTTTATGTAAATATTTAATTGCTGGTTAAGCATACTGTCAAATACCTTCGATATAACCGTAGCCAGAGAGATAGGCCTATAGTTATTTTTATCCGTTAGGTTACCCGTTTTGCTTTTCACAATAGGCACGACTATCGTACGTATCATTTCACTCGGCATAAAACTATGACTTACACATAGATTGTAAAGCATCGATAGAACTCTGGGAAGGTGCGGCCCAGCATATTGAAGATGCTCAATGCTAAGACCATCATGACCAGGGGATTTACCTCTAGTCATACACTTAATTGTTTGAGAGATATCTTTATTAAGAAAACTTATCCCCATTTCCCTGCTGGTCTCAACATTATTGCGTAGAGGCTAATCTCAGTGAATCCAGTCCCCAACGTAAAGAAACTCAGTTTTTTTGGAAAATCTTCTTGAAATAGTCATTTTTATCGACACAGAGGCCGAATCTATAGTTTTTAGTATAATTGTCTGTCTGGAAATGCATAACGAGAAAACCACTACGCAGATTTTGATGAAAGTATGATGATATCTAGATATCCGGATCAACATATAGGATACTTTTTACTGCGGGAAAATACAAATACAAAACGCTTTTAAAAAAGAATCAAATTCTTAGTTTAATATATAGTAGATAACTACGAGAATAACTAAAAATATCAAAATATAAATGTTTTTGGAAGCAACAGCGCGTTAAAACGCAGATGTACGGAATGAAAAGCCGAGTTACTCGCATATAAACTTCTGATACAGATATGAATGCTTATTTGTTCTATTTTGTTTCTTTATTTTACTTAAAGCAAAAGTTTGTGTAATTTTTTTTTTCATCTTTATATTTCGGACTTAGGTGTTCTGGTAAGAGTTTACCAATCAAGGTCAAAACCTCTATTTGAAGTGTTATTTTTTGGAATAGTTTTTAGGCATTATATGTTATGAAATACATCGTCTTAAAACAACAGTGCAAATATTAAGAAATAATCGTAAGAACTAATGGTGTGGCTCATTCACATAATTATATTTTTGCTGTTTGATTTTAGTTGGCATAATTCATTGATGAATATTACAAATAACAATTACAAATATTTTTACCAAGTGTATATCCATGATTTGTGTAATATGTACCAAGTGTGATGCCAATCCATTCTAAAAAGAGCGTAAAATGTACCAAACGCACACACAAATATTCATACTTTACATACTTTATTAAATGTGATTTACTCAAATAAGAAGTAGGTGAATACGTGTAATTATAGAAAACGACAAAATTATTAATTCACGTTTAAACGTTTAGTATAGATTTCTTAGAAATGGGATATTTTCCCGCAGTTAAAAGTATCCTATATGTTAATCGGGATACCAGCTATCATAATACCAAATTTTATCAAAATCTGTCCAGTGGGTTTCTTGTGATGCATTTCCAGACAGACATACAAAAATTCTAAAAACTATAGATTCCGCCTCTGTATCGATTATATACATATATATATATATATATATATATATATATATATATATATATATATATATATATATATAGATTATTAGGTGTTTAATGTCTATATTTATTGTATTCAGCCCTTTTTAACGTTCCACTGCTGGGCAAGGGTCTCCCTTCAATACTAGGGGGATCAGGCCATAGTCCACCACGCTGGCCAAGTGCGGGTTGGCGGACTTCACATGTCTTTCGAAAACTTGCTAGGTTCTCTCAGACATGCAGGTTTCCTCACGATGTTTTTCCTGCACAGTAAGGCAAGTGGTAATCATGTTAGAAATAATTGGCACATGAAAATACTAGAGGTGCGAGACCCGGGATTTGAACCTGCTTCACTCGGTTTCCCAAGCAAGCGCGTTACCACTGGGCTACCACTGCCTTTTTTTATTATACTCACTGCCTATATTTATTATACTGCCCTAAAAGTTAGAAACCCTAAAACGTTTAATGTAAAAATCTGTATGCTACTATGTTGATATGACAAACGCGTGTGAAAATTCCAGAAGTTTTTATCATATGAAAGTGGTACCTAATAAAAATTTACGGCCTATTTTCATAAGTATAACTTTATTTTCTTATTCGTGTATTTTTAAAGGCGTGTGTCAAAAGCTTCGGTTTTAGGGTGCCGCGCCTATAAATTGGGCTCGAGGGATATTTTATAAGCTTTTAATTTATTGACAGTTAAACTTATTAATATATCTTATAATATTGAATGAGCAATTCTTTTGTATGTATATCTTGATTTCTTTATTGGAACGATTAAAAATTACATATAAAAATTTGGATATATGTATATTCATTACTTGTATCTCGGATACGGCGGAAAAAGAAATATGGATCGAAGCTCGGTTACCCAGGCACACTATATTATATGATGTTGTAATTATTCTATTGAAACGAAAATTTTCCTGACATTCATAGGTTTGTCCCATATATGATATAGCTCATTAAAATAGCAATTTTATTAATAAAACTAACAAATTAGCTTCTCAATTTAACTTAAGATGAGACAGAAAGTTTAATGAAATACACGCACACGCACACACACACACACACGCACACACACACACACACGCACACACACACACACACACGCAAATACTTACACAAACGTACACTTACCTCCACACTCCTACACACACAACTCACACAGTCATATCCACTCACTACATAATAATTATCTTCTTACTTATTAGATATAATACTTTGTTATTTGTGTCAATTTTTCCGTTTTTGTTTTACTTAAAACAATTAAAATGAAATCAAATATTTTAATTTTCTAAAAAGAGTTATATTTTTGTATTTAAATGTTATTTTTATTAGTTTTTGAATGAAAGTTGTATCTTTTTTTTGTAATTATGTTTGTGTAGGTTTTAATGTAATTGCGACACAGTAGCTGCTGCAATAATTATTGTTTTTATCTGTTTTTGCTATTTATGAACTGAAATTTCAATAAATCTTAATATTTTACTTAATAAAGAGACGAACGGATTAAAATTTTTATAACTTTTTATCAACTCTATTACTTAGATATCTAAATAGAAACCTGATTGGTCTGCAAAATACTTGTAATTGAATTCTTTAGTGATGTTGTACTATTTGTTTCTTAAATAGAAACATTTTTTTTATTTACAATAAAGAACAATACAAATATACTTAATTATATATACAAAACAAATGTACACTTAGTTATTACTGTACAAGTGATGTCCGCGGGGAATAGTGGCAAGAATGCTAGCCGCATTCCCCCGTTGAATGGCAATGCTGATTTTTTGAGCGAAAAATGCGCCAGCCCTCCTGTCACCAGTAGAGGCGATAAGACGAGGTGTTATGCCTTTTAAGAATGGCTAAGCACTTTGACTCTATGGGCCAAGGGTTTCTACAGCAAATGGAATAAAAACATAATTTTGACTAAGGAAGGTGTAAAATAATAAAATATAGAGAAATAAAATAATATAATGGCATAAAAAGACAAACTCATTGTTATCAGTACCCGACAGGCTACCTGGGAAGAAAGGATTTAAACGAATAAAGAAGAGGTAATTTATTTTATTTTTCTTTTTAAGATCTTCTTTTTTACAACTAGCGAGTCACTCTCGCTCCGCTCGGGTTCGTCCCTAGGTACGTTTTAACGATTAGTATAGATTTCTCAGAGATGAGATATTTTCTCGGAGTAAAAAGTATTCTATATGTTGACTCGGATGACCAGTTATCATCGTACTAAATTTCATCAAAATCTGTTCAGTGGTTTTCTCGTAATACTTAACCAGATACACACACAGACAGAAAGAAAAAATCTTTTAAAAGATTCGGCCTCTATATCGATTATATTTCAATAAAATTAAAAAAAATATATGTACAGATTCGACTCAGAATTTTATTATATGTACATAGATAAAGGAAATTACAAATATACTTAATTATTAGTTCTTTTCTTATGATAAAAAACATATATGTATGTATACCTTCTCGATATTAGTTTGGGTACATAATACTAATAATTTGATTGACTGTTTGATTAAGAGCCGGCTGCAAAGGGTTGTACACTTACAGGCTAAAACCGCTCACCGCAGTTATACTGAGGAAGTGCTTCGACCTAACGTCCTATCCCCAGTAATCGGTGTTTTTATCGGTTTTGTCTAGTCCAATTATCCAAAACATTTAGTATTTTAATCTGAACCTTATTGCTCTATAAACTACTTTTAAATGTTATCTTTAATGATAAAGTATTATTTGTTTGTCAAAAAAAAAAATAACGTAAAAGCAGTATAATTTTTATCATCGCCAGGTAACTTCAAAAAAAAAGGATTAGAAAGAAGGCAAGTGGTGAGGAATTTTTATAATTTTATTGAAAAAGCATCGCTGCATTTCTTTTAAATCAACCCAATTAAATCTCTCAAATCTTATACTTATATTTAAATCAGGAATCTTGAACTGAAGCCATATAAGCCAGGGGAACTAACGAAGCAGGTAAATAATGTTTACAGAAAATTTTCGGTTCATTTACAGTGGTACTTTGTGAACCTACTCTTCTTACCATTTGTTCCTAAACAAATGACTTCCTTTCGAATTCAATTATACCTGCCACAGAAATCTAAGCAATGCGTATTTTATCTCTTCGATACCTTTAATTTGTACCAGTACTACGGCGAGTCTCTGGTTTTAAAAAGTATAGTTTGAAGAGACTGTAAGATCGATGAATCAAAAATATGTTAAAACGTGTACTACATTTTTTGTAGAAATGCTAGATTTTTTATTATTTCATTCTATTATTTAACAATCATGGCTCTCAAGACCAAATAAACCCACATCTCATGAAATTTTAAAAAATAATATAAATACAAATAATTTCTTTGAGATTGTTAATTATATTTCCGACACCAATGGGATATAGAATAACATAGATTACTATTGGGAAAAAGTTGATGAAGCGCGAGAAAAATCTAGTTAGAATCTGAGAAAAACAAGTGGGCGTCACTAGTTTAGACATTTGCAAGTGATAGACGAAACAATAACAAATTGTATATAGGCTTAGAATCTATCACACGATTCATCAGCGACCCATTACTACGTATAGCAATCGAGTATATTTCGAATAAATTGAACATACGTCGGCCGTCAATCTTTCGCAGCTCGTTTTGGTCGTAAGAGAAATCCAATTTTCGGCAATGGTTGTTAGGCTATCAGCACATGTTTATGTTTTGGGAAACACATTATAGCTTACATCGTACGAATTTTATATTTCCTTCAGTTCCTTATATTTTAACGAAAGTTACATTATGAATGTAAAAATGCTATAATAGGTGTTAAGTGTGTAAAGGTGTTTGTCACACGTGTACAAATCTTATTATATTTCTAATGATCTCTGCTACAATTAAGTGTTGAAAATCTAATAATTTTTCATTCGTCACGAACATCACGATTTCAAAGCTATTTCAAAGAAAAGAAGTAACAAACATACAGACCCATACATGAAATTTGGCATTTATAGTCAGAAAAGCTGTAAGTTAAAGATTTTTCAACAGAACTTATGAAACAAAGCTTGTTTAAAGTCCTCACTCCATCTTACTCAACTTAAAACTGCGCATGTAGAGTTGATATATTTTCTGTATTCAAGCATGAGTAGCTCCACATTCTTCACGCTGGCAAGCCATTTCTTTTTCCGACCGGTGGCTTCCAACAGCGGCTGCCTTAAGGCACTTAAGTAAGTCAAGGAAAATATATGTATAATAAATAAACATAGAAATTTTCATAGAAATACATAGAGGACTCACCCAACCCCACTCCCTCCTTACCCTCTATGAGACGTGTTATGGTTGTTTTTGTTATTACATTATCGTAAAACATAAATACGTATAAATAAAACTATCTTTTCGAATTATTTCGCGGATATATTTTGATTTTTGGTTCCAAATTCTTGGTAGGGAACCAAAAATCAAAATAAGTCCGCGAAATAATCCGAAAAGATAGTTTATTTTAAAATCAAATATACGCGTAAATCTAAGAAAATATTATAAATATAAGTCAAACGCTTATAGTACAAATTTAACAAATAAACAAAAAAAATAGAAAAAAAAACAGCCAAAACAACCTGGCAGTGTTTCTCTATTGCAAAGCTCAAAAAACTTATAACAAAATTCATATTAAATAAATTGCTTAGGTGTTTTATTTTTTCCATTTTCGTAGATTGTAATTATAACATTTTTCATCCTCAGTATATCAATTTTAACAAAATATTTTAAAAATATAGAGAGGAAGCGTCCAAAACAATGTCATGACTATAAAAACCGTACAATGGTTCGTTCTGTGGTTCATCGCTTATATTGTTCAGTGAAAATTAAAATAAAACAACGACTGTTTTTGAGCGACCACGTGGAAACTGGATTTTGCATTGGACTGAACGTAACAAGTCCCATTGTTTTATGAATGTGTAAAAAAAGAAATGGCTTTTATATTGATAAATTGCCTTAACATCATGATGATAGTCATATTAAATAAAACTATCTTTTCGGATTTTTTCGCGGGTTTTTTGGTTCTCCACGTTTCGAATGTTGTACAGCAGTTATGGTGACGGGAATCGATTAAAAAAAAAAAAAATTAATCCCGGAAAAAAACGGAAAAGTTATTTTTTTAATATGACAAATATTCGCCTAAATGTAAGAAAGTATTAACTAGCTACTCGCCCTCGATTCGCTCGGGTACGAACCCTAGGAAGATTCCCCATACAAACTTTCATCCCCATTTTATCCCCTTAAGGGATGATTTCCAGGATGAAATCTATCCTATATCCGTCCTAGGGTCTCAAACTATCTTCTTACTAAATTTCATGTAAATAGATTCAGTTCAACTTAAACTCTTTATTAGTATGGTAGTCCTTATTTACTAGGAAAATTTAATGAAAAAATGATATTACTATATTATTAGAGATAGGTAAGTTTCTTTTAATCAATTGAATAATTGCACAAAGTAGTAAATATATAGAATTTCTGTCATAGGAACTGAACATGAATGCATTTTGGGATTCGGTGATATTGAATACGCCTATTCTAGAATATAAACTTCGTAGCATTCTTAAGATATCTTAAAAAACATACATTTATTTCCGGAATAACTTATAACTATACGGAATAAGTCTTAAGACTTTAGTAAATCGGAATTCAACATCACGATGTGTATAAATATCACTGGTACCTACATACATCAGGTGCTACAAAAACATTTACATGGCCAATGATTTATTTTCCATAAAACATTTACATGCTTTGTGCTAGTTTTCTATTGCATTGAACCCTTTTTTGAATGTCCCATACACGTTTTGAAGGTGAACGAGTTCGGATTGGCGGACTTCAATTGTCTTTACAAAACATATTAAGTTTTCTCAGACATGCAGGTTTTCTCACGATGTTTTCCTTCACCGTAAGACAAGTGGTAATCATGTTACAAATGATGATTCGCACATGAAAATATCAGAGGTTCGAGCGAGACCTGCGATTTTAACCCGCTTCACTCGGTTTACCAAGTGAGCACGTTACCAATGGGCTACAACCTCCTCAACTAATTTTAGATAAAATACATATGTATATAGAAAGAAAACAATATAATATTTTATCTAGTTATATTAATTCAATTTTTAATATATATAAAATGAAATCAAACCGTTGCAATTTTGAGAATATCTATAACTTTATTACTCCCTACGTTGCATGCCTTTGAATAATTTTCTTCAGTCAGCACTAATATGAATCGATTGTAATGCCTCAAAGCGAAGCTTATTTCCATGAATTACTCAGAAGCTGGTTTTTTCACAGTCTGAAGAAATAGGAATATTTGAATTTGTCTTTATAAAACTAATCTTAATATATAAAAATTCCCGTGTCACGATGTTGGTTCGGGATGAACTCTGAAATTACTTATACGAATTTAATGTATTTTTTTTCAAAATATGTGATTTGTTCTAACATAAAATATAGGATAGTTTTTATCCGGATTATGTCTTTTTGTTGCAAAATTAACGATTTTCATATGTGTGCCACAGCAAAGCGTGGCCGGGTCTGCTAGTAATAATATAAAGAAAGCAAATAATTAAACTAAGTCAGGACGAGACTATAATTTTGTATTAAATAAAAACAATGCTTAATATATATTTTTATCTTTGATCAAAAAATCTTTTCTGTATTTCAGAATCGGTTTCTATGAATTTATGTTCCTACTAGCATTGCCCGCGGCTCCGCCCGCGTTCATATGACCAAAAACCAAATTCTTAGGTTTCACAGATTAGTATACTCTTACGTTGCAGTTTTTACATTTTTCTCAGAAATGAAATATTTTCCCGCGATAAAAAGTATCCTATATGTTGACCCGGATAATTAGCTATCACCATACCAAATTTCATCAAAATCCCTCCAGTGATTTTACTATGATGCGGTAACAGATAGACAGACAGACAGAAAAACAAAAATCCTAAAAACTATAGATTCGGCCTCTGTATCGATAATAATCTTTATTTTAATAAGATTTTCCAAAAAATATTTAATGTACATTTTCGGCTTAATTTTAAAATTTTACTATATGTATAGATGTTCATAGAAACATGTATAACATGGTAAGTAAACAAAAAGTGTTTTGCAATGGATTGTAAGCTCGGAACAAACATTTATAACAATGATTAATGAATTGAAAGATATAAATAATAAAATTTTACTTACATAATATATTCCTAGTGCACCTGTAGTGCTCTCTTAGTTTAATTAATCTAGATCTTTTTATATGCCACTTTTTGTTTTTTAGTGAAGCAGCTTAGTCCCTTGATTATTCATTCTTGTTTATAAATGTAAATATTTCACAAAAATATATCTCATCTATACATATATTAAAATGGTAACTAAGCCGAATCTGTACATTAAATATTTTTTGGAAAATCTTATTGAAATAGACATAATTATTAATACAGAAACCGAATCTATAGTTTTTAGAATTTTGTCTGTCTGTCTGTGACCGCATCGGAAAAACCACTGGAGGGATTTTGATGAAATTTAGTATGATGATAGTTATTTATCCGGGTCAACATATAGGATACATTTTACTGCGGTAAAATATCTCATCTCTGAGAAATCTATACTAAGCGTAAAAACGTAAGTAGGGACGAACCCGAGCGGAGCGAGGGTGGCCAATCTCACTGATAGCTGCTTAAGCACTATAGTGCCTATGTACGCAGATACTGTGTGTTTACTCTCCTTTTTTTTACATTTCATACTCCGATGGGATGACCATTCATCAAGACTAGTGGAGACCAAGAATTAGGCGTAGATCTCACGTACTTACATCCTCACCCAGGCACGGAGGTTTATTAACAACTTCTTTACTATTACTGAGTTTGAAAACTTCTTTTGCGAACACTCTTCTTCTTTGTTTGCGACTTCTTTTCTTAAATTTTCGATTTTCTTCGTTACTATTACCGACTTATTTGCTATTATTGGCTTGATCCGGACCCAACACCTGCTGATATGTAGCTGTAATTGCTAGCCACTATACCAACGAAGTGTATGCAAAGGTGCATAACAGAATACGATCAGATTAAGATGAGTATGTTATATCGTTTTAAAATGTACAATATCAGAATAGATATCATAATCATTATATGCTTACATAATGTACACAATTTTAATCATATAAATATATTAACAAAAAAATAAAAACCGACTTCAAACAAAAGCACTAAAAAGTAAAAAATAACTGATTGGTAGTTTTCATTTACTATACATACCTAATTAAATATATTCGAAGTCGGTGTGCTTTGCTTTGTATGGGCTGGCACCGATTTCGAAAATATTTGATTATATATTATTATATAAATATTTTAGTGCTTTTGTTTGAAGTCAGTTTTTATTTTTTTGTTAAAAAGTTTTTATTTTTCCCTTTTTAGTGTAGACAGTAGTAGCAAAGTAAGAATTTTAAAGTGTTAGGCTTGTCATATCAAACAAAATAAGCCCAAACTCAAAGTATCTACTATTAGTCGTTAAAGAGTTTCACTTATCCACCTTCTGGCCTTACCATCAGATCAGGTCAACAATACCGAACCACTGTACTATCAACGGAAATAGAAACACTTGCAAAGTTTCAAGTCAATATAACAATTAGAAGTAGGTTAAATTCATCATTAGCTATTTTTCCACCCTTAGGGGTGGTATTTTTTTTTGAAATTATAATGAGACCAATCTGGAAGTATACCCTTTCAAACAAAACAAAAATTGTCCGAATCGGTTAATAAATGACGAAGTTCTGAGGTAATAAACATTAAAAAAAAATACAGTCGAGTTGAGAACCACCTCCTTTTTGATGTCGGTTGAAAATATCAAAACTGAGCAGTAATAACGTGAATTCCAGTGACACTACATTCTGTTAAATAAATAAAACCTATAAAAATGGGTTCACTCTAAATATTTAACATTCGCAACAGCAAAGCTACAAATAAACTTTTGATTGGAAAAGCGCGAAGCATCGAGAGTTATTTGAAATATTAAGCACATGTTAGCACAATATTTTACTCACAATTGTGCACCAGTAAATCAAAGTACTCGTATAGCATAGCAATTTTATAGTAGTTTTGAAACATACCAATTTCTATCCTCGTGCATACGTCTTTTTTACCGTTTTTAACGTTTTTTTAACTTTGTGAAATGTATTTTCGCATACTACCTCTGTACATACAGATTTATATAGATATGTGGAGAAGCCTACTGGTCTCTCTATCAATTAAAACCCAACAGAAACTTTCCCGCCTTAATTGGGTATCGCAGGATCGCTTACCATATTTTATTATCTCTAGTTTTACTTTATAGATTTTACATATTTTTATTCTGAAACAGACTGAAATTTAACTTACTTCAAATACACTTTTTTCTACTAATTTTGAATTGTAAACTTGATATAACAAAGTCAGTGTGGCTAGACTTCGTGACTACCCTGGAAGCTACCATCGGCTCAGAAAGCAGTTTCGCCGAGAAGAACCCGTGAGAAATTCAACAGTTGCTCCTTTAAGTAAAAAGTTATATATAAATAGGCAAAGACAAAACAACTCAGTTCCTTTTTCTCCTCTGTCCATGACCATTTGTCAATCGATTTTCTGTTTTATTGTTTTTTGATTTATTAATAAAAATAAATTGGAAACAGATATCGAATACTAATAACTATATATACGAGATAATTTATTTCCGCACATTTTCATCAATATTTTTTTTAATCACAGTAATATTTTATCATAGGTATAGAGTGAACTGAGTGTTTCTTTGCCAGCCGTCAGTTGAAAATAGCGGAAAGGCGCGACAGAGTCAAAACGAATATACGGCCAGAAGTCTTCTGTATTAATTGAAATACGATTAATAAAGACAAATATTATAATATCATAAATTCCAATCATATTTTGATTATTTACATTCCATTTATAAATTTTAATTGGAATAAAAGACGGGTATTGGCCGCACGTTCGCTTTCTTTCTTTTTTCTTTATCAATTTCATGACAGCATTGGTCATTGGCTCTGCCTCTATGTGTTTTACTTAGTAATATATTTTTAATTTTACTTTGAAATGTTGGAAAGGTCCTACTAAGATTAATTAATGAAAGAATTTTTCATCTTTTGGAGACGAAAGGCCTATTTTCTTATTTTTGTTATTTATCATCTGTTTTAAATACTCGTTAAAATTAACGTCAAAAAAGACTCTCAGATTGATGGACGAACCGTGCTGGCTCATTAAAATGGATCTAAAAATCTAGGAACTCTTACAAGTTAATTAGTTTTTACTGATTTCCATAAGCAAAAACTTTAATTTTGACTACTTTAATCTTTTAAATAATTCTGCGAGGCATTTCCAAAACAAGTATCTTCGATTATTTGAAGGCTTAGCGTAAAATATTGTTATTACAATTTCACGAATAAAGTTTTTTTTTTAGTTTTACTTAATAAAAAAAACAATATGAATTTTGTTGTTTCTTAATTTAAAAAAAGATCTAAGTACGTCAATTCTGTTGTTTTTTTCTACACAAACATAACAGTAAAAAGTGCCGTTTTAATTTAAACACTTGCTTTAAATCTTTTTGAATTATTGCGAGTGTCTTCACGTGTACTTGACTCTTGAAGTGTCGTTTGCTTTTTGCTCTAGAACATTCGTAATATTACATTTTTAAATGCCTTTTTCATGCTTTTAAGGAAGAAATGATAAAATATTTGCCCTTTTACCTTGTATTATTAGGTTCGTGGTAGTAGCGTATTTACGTACATATTATGTATGTGTCTCATCTTGTCTTATATGATAAAGGTATAATAACAAATAATTGTATCTATTGCGATAGTTTTTCAAACGGAGTAAGTGAAAAAATGTCTTGTAAAGTTTGTGAGTTTGTGAGGTTGTAGGGGGGTAATCTCTGGATCTACTGAACCGATTTAGATAAAATTTGATAAGAATATAGTTTGAGACTCTGAGAAGGATACTTTAAAATGGGGATAAAAGTTTTCGACTCTAGGGACAAACCCGAGCGAAGTGAGGGTGAGTCGCTAGTAATATATATACTACATAGTCTATTATAAAAAAGTGTAGCTTGTTTGTTAGTATTTTATTTTTTTGTACAATATCCATAATTCAGACTATTGATCAGATTGTGATGAAACTTTGCCAAGATGTTATACGCGTGCTTAGCTAATGACTTGCATAGTGCCATCACAATACGATAGATGGCGCGTAACATCAAGACTTGCAGGTATTTCCGGATAATTTGACCATATATGGTAAGCAATTTTGTAGATTTTATACGAACATAATTACGAATGTGCATATATATAAGTCATAATATATGTATGTATGTATATGTATCACTTTACATATGGTATAAGATAAAGGTTGCTAGTTTTGCATAACATTCGAATGTTTGCATAATATTAACTCTACATCTACATTTTCATATAGATTACATGGAAAAATATTTCTTGTTACATTTCAAGTTGTATTTTCTCTTTGTATTTATTTTAAGAGAGACTGAAATGGTATTATAAATTAGCTGTTTTAATACCATACTGTTGTAGTGCTGGCGCGCAGTGTTCTGGATCCGCATCGGTTGCATATTATGCACTTAGAAGAAAAATAAAAAGTAATAATACATGTTCTCCATACTATGTGATTGCGGAATAAAAATGTGAAATTTCATCAACTAATATTGATTTACGTCTTTTTTTTAGTTTTGGCAATGTTATGCCAATGTAGTTGGTTTATAGCGTCATTTTTATACAAAAAGGCTATCTATCTATACTATAAAGCTGAAAAGTTTGTTTGAAAGCACTAATCTCTGGATCTACTAGTCCGATTTGAAAAAATATTTTTTAGCTTTCTTTGTGGAAGGTTACCTGTAGACTATCTTACATCACCCTTCGATCACCGAGAGAGGAGCAATTTAACAAAATTAAACGACATGGGTGGAGCCGCGAGAAAATGCTAGTTATAATAGTATGAACACAGCTTTATACTCAGCCACGATCATTAGCGATAGCAAATAGGCGCGTGATCAAACAACCATGTAGATAGAGTTTCATTAACATCAACAAAGGGCTCGATTTTATTTCTGTTTTACTTATAGTTCTAGATATTACATTATGCTTTACAAAAAATATTTCTCGGAAAATTTTTGAGAGGACAACTTAGACTCTTTAATACGTTGCAGTTTTTTAGGATTCCGTAACCAAATGGATAATACGTAACCCTTATAATTTCACCATGTTAATTTGTCCGTCTGTCTGTGTGTCCGTATGTCACAGTCATTGCTCTCGAAGACTATTCGAGCTGATTGCAAAAATTTTGTAGTTTTTTTAAATTAAAAAAAAATAAATTACATATATAATTATCACCCGGATAACCCAGTCCAGTGGTTTTCTCGTGATGCGTTCTCAGACATGCGAAAATTCTAAAAACTATAGATCCCTAGATAGCCTCTGTATCGATAATAATAATTATTTCAAAAAGAATTTACAAAAAATATTTTATCTACAGGTTCATTATATGTATAAATATCTATAAAACTACAATCGTGTATTTGTAGTATAGTGAATGTAACATTGTTGGGACTCTAGTCTATAGTGATTGTTTTACAAATAACATGCAAATGAGAAATTTCCAACAGATTTCCCAAAAGAGAGTCACAGAGATGCACAGTTTTAGAATTGAGTATATGGACTTGGGCGCTATATTAATTAAATAAATAACATTATTTATATTGAATATGTTAATTGGTTTATTTTATTGAAGTGAAAGTGAAAAAAGAAATTGGGAAAATATGAAGTAACGCGTAAAAGCTAGTAAATAATGTTTATCTCAAGGCGTTTTTATTATTGAGACATAATATATTTATTTTACAAGTACTACTGTCGATAGTGTGAGGAAAATCGATAAAGTAGATCGACTAATTGAGCTTTGCCTAAACGACGTATTGGTAATAAACGTATTGACATAAGTTACTGTATAGTATATACCTTATTTGTAATTAAGGTAAAAAAAATTATAATAATATATTGAGATATTTTTCTATAGGTATAAAACTAACTTTTGTATTTAGTAAGTTCAATGAAATGTACGAGTATATTAAGCTTTAGATTAATTAATAATATTACTAAAAAATAAAAGTATTATCAACTAGCGGTTCACCCTCGCTTCGCTCGGGTTGGTCGGTAGGTACGTTTTAAATAGATATAAATAGTTATAAGCCATCGTTAGCCATATAAATTTAATTTTTTTTTTCGTTTATTTTTCTGATGTTTTAATACTATTATTATCCTATTCCGGACTAAGAGAAATCCAAAAAAATTGGTCCAGCCGTTCTTTAGTTATAAATGGTATAACTAACACGACTTTGTTTTATATATATATATATATATATATATATTTACCTTATTTTATATTTTTTCTCTTTTTTAAAACTTTCCGTGTACCTTAAGGAATACACGAAAAAAAATTAGCTGAATTGGTCGAGCCGTTCTCGAGTTTTGCGCTTAGCAACATTCATTTTTACTTATATACATTTAGTAAGACAACACAGTCCTGAAAGGAATTAGCAATGGAAAATATCTCGTCACTGTATAGAAGATGTAGACTATCATAGCTGTCTTGAATAATAAGGAGACTTACAAAATCCAAATCAATCCAATCGTTGAAAAATAGAAATAAAAAAAAAAATATGGGTTGACGTAATGTAATTCCTACTATGATATAACGATTGCATTTGTCATATTAATAAATAGTGTTCATCCAGTGGTCAAAATTTGACCATAATCAGTTTTTCCAATAATAAACAGTTAAAGAAAACATATTATATGAATATGCGACAGCGATATGAGATTGAGTCGCTAGTTAATCTATTTTTAATTTTTATTTTAATAAACGGCATCGTAGCAGTGGCACGTAACACAAGTCTGTAGCACTCGTAGCTCGTAGCTTATATCAATAGGTATTTCATGAACTATTTTCGTCCGATTTTCCAATAGCGTATTAAGTGATAGCAACTGTGACTTAGTTTGCTTCATATCGTCGTTTTATATATATTCAAAAAAAAATATCATATTTTTTTTAGAAATTTTTATTTAACTTAATTTTTATATTATAATATTATGTAATCTATACAGATAAATAAAATTAAAGTGTCTGTTTGTAATGTTAAAATAACAGCGTTTTACATAATGCATATAAAATTATATATGGTACTTATAAGAAAAACACATATTTTTTTAAATTTTTGTCTGTCTGTCTGTCTGTCTGTCTATCTGTCTGTTTGATCCGAATAATCTCTGAAACGGCTGGACTGATTTTGACGGGACTTTCACTGGAAGATAGCTTATGTTATAGGGAGTAACATAGGCTACGAACCCGAGCGAAGCGACGGTGATTCGCTAGTTTAATATAAAAAAAGGTAAAAGATTTCTATGTTCTATTTAATTTTACCTTCTAGAATATAAAGAAATATACCTATAATAAAATATCTGTAGGTTATCGTAGCCACTTAGTGATAGCGCAGGGAAAAGCCAGTATAACCTTTATTTTAACTTATAACCATAATTCATATACGTTTACCTAACCTTAATATATTTGCTCATAAGCGGTATATAAGAAAGTTTTGGCAATAAGATCTAAGGCATACTTGTTGTAGAAAAACCTTATAACATTGTATTTTAAAATGTAGAAAAAAAAAATTAAATATTGTATTTTTTAATACATACAGATCGTTACACTTGTTTGTTAAATCCCGACAGCAGTTTTGTTCTAAACAGCTGTCAAAATTTTTATCTGGAGGGTTGAAGTTTAAGAACTAGTAAAGCTTTTTTTTTCAGTTCAACTCTTAAAGGGTATTATAATTTTTGTATGCAAAAGAATATTTCGAATATCAAAGAATACAGTTGATTAAATTAAAACCTTTCTTTAATAATTTCATTCACTCGTATAGTTAAAGGTATAATAATAAAGTTTTTCTGTAGTTACGAATAACAACGCGCATGCAAATTTGGTGAATAAGAGTTATTTTATTATTGTTATTTCAGTACTAAAAAGCATAATATGTTCAATTTTTACGCAATTTAGTTTATGTATATTAAAAATATTAAATAAATATCTAATACTAGCAGAACCCGCGGCGTCGCTTGCGCTAAAACTATAAAAAAATCTCTAAAAAGATAGTTTCATACAAACTTTCATCCCCTATTCTACCCCCTTATGGGATGAATTTGGAAAAATGCTAAAACACATATTTATTTAATTTTATTGAAAAGCATTAATACCAAGTTTCGAGTAATTCTGATCATAAATATTTCTTAGATATTATAACGTGTTTTCCCGTGGGAATTACACAATTTCCCACGGTAAAAAGTAGCCTATGTCACTCTCCCTCACTACATAAAATTTTGCAACGCCGTCATTTCTATCCCCTTCTTTGTTTTTATTTCTTTGTTGCGGATGTAGTGTCTATATCCTAACGTATACTCACAAAAACTGTTTTATCCAATAAAGCGTCCTACACACAAGTCGCTCGTTATACAAAAATAACCACCGCGAATGGGATCACAGGAAAACACTAGATTACAACAAATTAAAGCAATCTTATGTGAAATGAAATCTGATGAAATGATAAATATAATTAAATTCGAAAGCTACATAATTTCAAATTTAATTATGGTAACATTTAATGGTATTTATTTACATAAGATTATTTTAATCGTTCATTTAAACTTGTAATACTATAAATTATATATTATTAAATACATAAAAGATTTGAAGTAAGATAGAATTAGATTGAAGCTGCTTATTACAACCTTTTGAAATAAAATTACTAGATCTTTTCTAATTAAATACGTACAATTGAAACTCAATTTATAATTATCAACCGACTTCAAAAAGGAGGAGGTTCTCAATTCGACTGTATGTTTTTTTTTCATTATCAATTAAATGGTAAATTTTTCAATTTCTTCATTTTTTTTTTGTATAAAACGAAATAAATAAATATATTAGGACATTAACACACAGCACCATCTAGTTCCATGATAAGCTACGAGGCTTGTGTCATGGATACCAGAAAGTTGATGCACTACACATATAAGGTGGGTGGACCATGAAAGGCCACGCTCTTTGTAAGGCCGATTATTAAAAAGTCACCTTTTTTGTCATGCGATGACAAATTCTTCTTACTCAGTTTGCACTTGTTTACTAGCACCCATCGAACTCAAGCACTCAGACGGGTGTCAGACACTCTCAAACGGGTGGACCGATTTAGATGCGGTTTTTATCATTTGAAAGCCAGTTTTCAGACAGTTCATTTGCGTAGGGGAATTTTTATATTTTAAATTTATAATTATTATGTGAATAGGTATATTATGATATGTATTTCATATTTCATTTTTATGAAAGACCTTTTTATGATGATTAAGCATTATCAGATATTTGGATTGACTCAACGTTAGTTTTAAGTTAAACGACTGATTTGTTATATCGGCCTTGTATGGAACCCTGTTTTTTGCAAGGCCATTTTGGAAGAGTTCACTAAAACTTAAATTTAACAAATAATCATTGACTCCGCAAAATAAAATGTTTTATAAGTTACATAGTAGAACAAAGTGTTACTTAATAATTTGTTTGTTTCATTTATCCAATAAATAAAAGACAGACGAGTCCCGTGTCGGGCCAAATTTAGTTATTGAGTCTTTCTGTTTAAAAAGTGTCAGTAACGGTCCGGAGTTGGGAAGTTGGCGGTGTTTCACCCCCGTGTCTCGGAGTCCTGCACTTTAACTCTCACTGGTCGTGTCGAGCAGTCGTCCCACCGGAGTATGAGAGTGACAGGAATAGAGAGTGCACTTGTGTCTGCGCGTACACTTGTGCACTATAATATCTCGTGCGCAGTTGGCTAGTCTCAATGAGATTGGCTGCCGTGTCTTATATAAATAAAAGAATTGTAACTGTTTATTTGTGAAGGTGGCCTTCTATGGTCGACCCTATTGGTAACAGCAATCTAGGCCCGAACCGGTCGGTTTATTATGTATGAGTGAATCAATTGAACCCGCCACAGTTTGGATGGAAGCCAATGAATGAATATAATTTATAATCATCTATTTAAATAAAATACGGTTCTATTTGCAATAGAAATGAAAGAAAAAGTCTTTTTATGACTTGCTATTACAATATTATGGTAGCATAAAAAAAATAATTTAGGAAGATTATTAATTAACTAGTATATGCTATATATATTTTATATATCTATACTAATATTATAAATGAGAATGTTTGTGAGTATGGATGTTTGTTACTCTTTCACGCTAGAATAGCTGAACGGACCTAGATGAAATTCGGCAAGAAGATAGATTATACTTTGAAATAATGCATAGGCTACTTTTTATCCCGGAAAAATATACGGTTCCCGAGGGATATACCGTAATTGAAGGAGAATCCTTTTAATAGTGATATCTTCTTCCTCAGCGTGAAATAAGTCTGTGGTAAAAGCTGTAAGTTACGTTATTAATAAAATTTATAGCAGTATGATCTTAAAGCCTTAAAATGAAATGATAAAAATACTAAATTTGAAAAACCTTTGTTTCGTCAACATAGAATTACTGTACCAAGCAGAAGTAAAAGTAACTATAAAAGATCAAGAAAATTAAAACAAGCCGTAAAAAATGGTTGACACTGATGGACTTTTTGCTCAATACGTCATTGTAAACTTTTTGGCTTAGCTTTCTGTTTTTATTGTGCTAATTTATGAAACGTAGAATGATTAACCTATTAATGTGTTTTTTTATTGAAAATGTTATTTTCTGTTATAACTAAATATTGTGGAGTGTACACAGTGGAGTAGATTGTAACTATGGTGAGAAGATTGTGTTCCGTTCCGCTTCCTTCTGTCCTTCCTTTTTTTTGTTGAAATCAGAAAAAATAAGTTATTAGAATATTATTCATTATAATGGTTGGATTGTTTGTTACTCCTTTACTCTGGAACTGCTGAACCGAACTGCTGTTTGGATTAAAATTTGTAGACAGATAGACTGTGACCAAGAGTAGCACACCAAAGCTATAATTGTTAGGCACCTAGGAACGCACTCGAGCGAAACGAGGGTAAGTAAGTAAATGAATGATATCTAAGCATATTTAAGTAACAAAGCTAGTAGTATTTGTAAACCTTGCGAAGCAAATACCTCGTCTAACCGCTATGTTTATTACAATAAAGTCTGCTAACATGTCAATTAAAACAAAAGGTCGACCAAACTTAGTTTTAATTAAACTTACGTAGGACACCTGCCACCTCTCGAAATGTCACGTAAACAATTAATTAGGAACCTATTTGTTATTTAAATCATCCCAAGGCAATCAAATCTTTTGACAAAAGCATTATAGGGAGTCTGCAAAGTGATTTATGCAAAATTCAATTCAGTTTAGATAATGTTTTAGACGAAAAAAATGGTTCTTTTGGCGTTCAAACTTACAATGTACTTGGCGAACAAAACTATAAATGTTTCATGACGAAAATGTGTATATAAACTGGATAAAGCAAACTGATGAAATTCCTTTAAATATCATCAATTATCTCAATCAAGTTCACCCCTTCCAACGTTTACTGAGGGAGGTCTCCCAATAATTGTTAAACAAGATTTTCAATCTCCTTATCCTGAGGTCGGTGGTTACTTCACACGTGCGTGACTTTACACTCGGCTGGATTGCTCAACATTACTGAACCTTCCATCATTACAAAGTAAATAATACCTTTGGTAGCAGGAGAACAGCGGAAAAACAGGGAAAAGGGGAGGGCGATAAAAGTGCCTCATCTTTTTTTGGATTGGCTAGCGTTATAAAAAGTTAATTTTAAAATAATTTCTCCTAAAAGTCGAATCACACGCTTAATCTTTTGAAACATATTGAATGTTATATCTATACACTATCTGAGACCTCGACTTACAATAATACTATGGTAAATCTATAAAAAATGTAATGTAAAGAACTATAATATTTTTACTAATGTTTTTTCTAGGATTTTTTCAACTAAAGAAAAAGCAATATATTCATCAAAATGTAAAGATTCTACAAATGAAATGAAGGGATACTGCGAGTATCATTTAAGGAGGTAAGAAATAAGATGATGATGATGATGTGATGATATTCTCCTTGACGTATCCGTCAACGGCGAAACTTGCTAGCTCCGGATATATGCTTATATTGAGAGTGGAGGTGGCTGGCGAATCCAAACTTTATTTTGAAGGTCGATCGATCATATATATCGAAATATTACAAAAGATGACAAATTACCTACTTTTTATGACTTACAAGATGTTTTATTATCTAATTTTCATCAGCTATATATTAGATAAAACAAAGTCATCCGACTTTAGTGAAGATAAAACAAAGTCGGGTTTGTTACATCACTTATAACTCGAGAACTGCTCGACCGATTTTCATGGTTTTTGATTTGTTGGATTTGTTTTTACCCCGAATAGCAGAATAACTATTAAAATATTGGCAAAATTCACAAAATTTAAAAATAAAACTATTCAATACTAAGAGTTAAAACGTACTTAGAGACGAACCTGAGGGAAGCAAGGGTGAGTCGCTAGTATTGCTATAAAATGAAGCTAAATAATGATTACTATGACTTTAATGTAAATAGGAAAAGCTAATGCTGAGATAGCATAAAATGACAACATTAATCGTTAATTTAAGATGGAATCGGAAGATAGACTTATTCTTAAATACTGCTGTAGTAAAATAAAAATATCAATTTATTATATTTATTATTTTACATTAAAAAAAAGAAAATAGACGAATCATACACTAATTTTCCATTTATAGTTCATATGCAAAATGATACTAACAGCTTAGTAGAGAGGGAATTAAAGGAACACTTAAAATTTGAGCAATTTGTTTCTCATATATTTAAATTTATTAAAATGTCAAGTGTTTTATTTAGCAATATCCTGTTGTTTCTAAAATCTTTTTTAATTTTTATCACTTGACAGATGCTCCAACTAATTAATGATTTTTGAGACATCTAACACCTCACTCTCTCCAGTGACCATGATTGCTGTAAAGCATTCGAAACGTCGGGAAACAAAATTCAAAATAAAACAGCTAAAAATCCGAAAAGATATTTTTATTTAAAATATCAAAATTTGGAGTAAATATACAAAAATATTATTATCAGCTTATAACATGATAAATCATGCATTTTTAAGTCCTATAATCTCTCTATAATAATATTATTTATTTGCTTATTCATTTGTTGACTCGTTAACATATTATGAATTAATTGGTGGAATTAGTACTCATGATAATTTGAACGGTTTCCATTATTAATGGAAATATTTACATTACTTTTAATTAATGTATTGCAGGCTTTAGAAAATACAGTATTTAATTACTTCCGGATTAATCTACACATATAATAAAATTCTAACTAAGCCGAATCTGTACATTAAATATTTTTAGGAAAATCTTATTGAAATAAACATTACACAACAGAGGCCGAATCTATCCCCCCTAACGTGCATTCACCTTATCATGGTGGGGGAGGGGTGGGGGCTCAGTAGTGCCCGGGAATTCAGCCGGGCGCGAAGCCCAGAAACGCACAGGGAGGTGGCCCACTTTGGTGGGCGGTGGGAGGTGGTCTTTTTCGGGGGGCGGTGTACCATGCGGGCTGCTCCTGGTACTTCTCTGACAGCAGAGTAGACCTTGGAGCAACCCCATGGTTGTTGTGGTCTGCTTTGGCAGACCTGCCGTCGGGGCGTCGTAGTTGAACCCGTAAGCGATCCTGCGACGCCTCATTAAGACGGGGGAAGGTTTTGTTGGGTTTTAGTGGGTAGTACTGGCTTCGCCGGGGAGTCCCACACCTCGTGCGTAAATGCATTTCCCAACGTTAAAAAAAAAAGAGGCCGAATCTATACTTTTTAGAATTTTTGTCTGTCTGTTACCGCATCACAGAAAAACCACACCACCAAAAATTACCAAAAATTTGGTATGATGATAGCAACATATAGGATACTTTTTATGGCGGAAAAATACAAAAACTACAATGTAAGAGTATACTAATATGTAAAACCTAAGAATTTGGTTTTCGGTCATCTGAACGCGGGCGGGGCCGCGGGTAATGCTAGTATTATTACGAATGTGGTTCCAATCACAACATATAAGCCCCTAAGCATATTTTTAAATATAAATCTCGATATTATGTCTCCCCCGATGTATGTTCATCCTGTCGTAATTCAGCCGGGTGCAAAGCCAAGAAACGCACTGGACGACCCACCTCAGCGGGCGTTGTGCCAGCGGGTAAACTTTTGGGACTTCTCTGATAGCAGAGAGGATCGTAGGAGCAACCTTTTGGTTGTTGTAGCCTGACTCAGCAGGCCAGCCGTCAGGGCGTCGTTGTTGAGTGTGTAAGAGTTCCTGCAACGTCCCATTATGACGAAAAGGTTAGTTTAGGTTTCAATGAATATTACTGGATTTTCTGGTCAGAGAGTCTTAACCACCTTTATGTATGCAGGTGCATGAAGCTAGGATTAAAGTATAATGTTAAGAATATTATGTGATCGTTTTAGAATATGGAGCGAAAAATACTTTAAGAACCTGCATATTTCCCAGAATGTAAGGTTTTAATTTAAGGTAAAAAGGCAGTGGTAGCCCAGTGGTAACGCGCTTGCTTGGGAAACCGAGTGAAGCGGGTTCAAATCCCGGGTCTCGCACCTCTGATATTTTCATGTGCGAATCATTTCTAACATGATTACCACTTGCCTTACGGTGAAGGAAAAACATCGTGAGGAAACCTGCATGTCTGAGAGAACCTAGCAAGTTTTCGAAAGACATGTGAAGTCCGCCAACCCGCACTTGGCCAGCGTGGTGGACTGTGGCCTGATCCCCCTCGTATTGAAGGGAGGCCCGTGCCCAGCAGTGGGACGATAAAAAAGGGCTGAATACATACATACACATACAAGGTTTTACTGCTTTACTAAAAAAAGTAAAAAAAATAATAGCCCTAACATGAAAATTTACAGGATCATCATTTATCAAAAATTGTTATACACAACGAAGTATGCTAAAGGCGTGAATTTCAGCTATTTGTAAATGTCCCTTAAGATTTGCGCACATTATGCCTTAATGGACCGCACCGCAACATATAAATTATTTGCAACTTATCTCCTACGTAACACAAAAGGTATGTAGATACGTATTTACGTTGCAAATATCTTAATAGATACACTTTTTCTTTTGAGGAGATTGATATAAGACATAAAATATGATGCTATTATTTTTAATTTTATCGAAATATTATACATTATAACAGAGGATTTTATTTCATATCATATCAAGTAGGATGATTATGACATTTAAAGACGGTAAAAAGTGCTAAACACATATTTTAATAGTCAGGAAATTGTCAATTTAAGTCCTTACAAAAGACGACCGAATTATTTCCTTCTTCATCGTTTATATGACAATGGCTTGAATTATAAGTCATCAGTGGAGCCTCTGAAATGAAATTCTGCCATCAATCTTGAACAAGCCATTTAACAAATCCTATCATTGCTACCATGTCCGTGTTTCAATAACTTTACTCGTTTGTTCGTCTTTCTTTCACGTCGAAGCGGAGTGACGGATTGGCGTGATTTTTTGTGTAGAAATAGTTGGAAGGCTGGAGAGTGACATAGGCTGACTTTTTTCTGCGGGAGATTATCTCATTCCCATGGGAAAATATTTATGATCAGAATTACTTGAAACTTAACTTAGTGTTATTGTTCTTCAATACAATTAAATAAATACGTGTTTTAACATTTTTCGAAATTCATCCCATAAGGGGGTATAATATGGGAAGTAAGTTTGTATGAAACAGAGCTTTTTAGGTTTTTTTTGTAGTTTAGCGTGTGCGAATAATATATACAAGAATTGCTCGTTTAGATATATAATACATACACTAGTATAAATGTGAAAGCTTGTGAATAGGATGTGTAGAAACAATTTTTATACGCCTGCCGAAACACCGAGCGAAGCTCGGTCGCTCAGGTACTATAAGTAAAATAATATAATAGTATTAAAATATTTTATGACGTTATATGATTTTATCTTCTATATTAAATTGCCATTTCGAACTATAATAATAGAACTTTGATAGTAAAATGTTCAAGCTTTTATGGCTTAATCCTTTCTTTATATATGTAGTTCGACCTTCCCTGTTATTAGAGTTCCCAAGTAATTTAAATTTTCTCATTTTAACACTTAAATAGAGGGCACTATTTACTATTAATTTGAATATAATATTTATAACACTAAAATAATCGTGGCGTATTCATAATTTCATTATAAATTAAAAATTTCATTAAGTTCAAGTTCAAATTAGTTTGTTTCGTATTAATTAGCCCAGCAAGGCGTGTTAATCGGAAAAAATATCGCATAAGTGATAAATCCAGTAATAGTATATTTAATGTTATAATTTACTAGCGAGTCAATCTCGCTCCGCTCGGGTTCGTACGTTTTAGGCTCCTCAAAAATGAGATATTTTCCCGCAGTAAAATGTATCCTATATGTTGATCCTGATAATCCGCTATCACCATACCAAATTTCATCAAAATCCCTCCAGTGGCTTTTCCGTGAAGCAGTCACAGACCGACAGACAGACAAAAATTCTAGAAACTATAGATTCGGCTTCTGTATAGATAATAATGACTATTTTCATAAGATTTTCCAAAAAATATTTAATGTACAGATTCGACTCAGTAAGAATTTTATTATATGTATAGAAAAGTACCTTGTGGCACTTTTACAGCGACCGACCAGATATATGTAGTATATTAATTAGATGATCGATTACGAACGTTAAAAAAACATAAACGTAATGTTTTTTATTTTTCATTTTTTACTTATTTTTATTATTTGTTATTATAGCGACAATAGAAATACATAATCTGTAAAAAAAATATTTTTTACCTATTACGGTTCATGAGTTACAGCCCTCTGGCAGGCGGATGGACGGACGGACGGCGGAGGCATAGTTATAGGGCTCCGTTGGCACCCTTCAGGTACGGAACCCTAAAAAACGGGCAATAGATTGAGAAGAAGAAAAGTTCTTCTAATAAATTCTTCATTTATCAAATTAAAATATAGATATTGAATACAGAATATGGAAGAAGTAGTTACATGAGTTCGATTTTCTTAAAAGCGAGAGCTCAAATGTAGGCGCTGAAAATTCGACAGACACATTTACTGGAGTGCCCACAAATTGAATTTTACTACGATAATATTATACAATTTATTACAATTTTGGATATTCTTCATGATTTTATATCCAGTTTATTGAATTTGCCTTCGTATATGAAACGCGCTATTGAATTAAGTTGCGTGATGATATCTTTATCATATTTTGTGACGCTTCTCACATTAAAATATGTTAAGTTTAGTTATATTAAATGAAACTCCTTTGTAACTTTTAATAAGAATCATAAATATGAGAGTTGAAATATGTTTTCGCATCGTTACTATGTATAAAATATAATACAAATATGTTGGTACATTAACACACAGCACCATCTAATTCCACGGTAAGCTCCGAGGCTTGTGTTATGTATACCAGATAGTTGATACACTACATAATATATATAACACTATATAAATACATACATATTATAAATATAAACACCCATGACTGGAGTACAAACATTTGTGCTCATCACACAAATGAATGCCCCCAGCGAGACTCGAACCCGCGACCGCTGGCACAACAAGTAGGGTCACTACAAGCTGAGCCAGACGTATCGTCCAATTAAGTGGATGGGTAGTCTTTTCAATGGTTCTCCATTTCCGTTTTCTTTCTTTTAGAGTAGAAATCAATACTATTTAGTTCTCAGGCACACAGAGTAATCCACAACAGTCACTGTAAATATCGTATAGGTAATACAATAGTTTATAAAAAATAAATAATGATACGCGATTGATACACGTATACAAAATCATACAACTTTGATCCCCCACTATAATAAGGGAATTAGTAAAATCTATGTAAATAAGATTTCTATCTGAACATTTTTAAACAAAACATAATTTCAGTGGATTCTTTGAATAAGTTAAGGTTCTCGAACTTATTACTGGCTAGATTGCGAGTATTATCGAGTTACACGGCCAGCGCTAAATTGTGTTAGTTATTGACTCTTAAAACAACGCTGCGAGAACTATTATATTATCTGTTAAAGTGTTTTATGAATAAAACGTAATTTACTTTAGACGATGAAATTTTTCACATTAATAAAATGCTTCGTTATCATTATAAATAATTTGATACCATCAAGCTGGTTTGATGGAAGGAGGTCGGTGTACCCTTTCAGTTGAAAAATAATAATACTTACTTCCTTAGATTTACGCGACTATTTGACATCCATACTAATATTATAAATGTGAAAGTGTTTGTTTGTTTGTTTGTTTGTTTGTTTGTTTGTTTGTTTGTTTGTTTGTTTGTTTGTTTGTTTGTTTGTTTGTTTGTTTGTTTGATTGATTGATTGTTTGTTTGTTTGTTTGTTTGATTGATTGTTTGTTTGTTTGTTTGTTTGTTTGTTTGTTTGTTCGTTCGTTCGTTCGTTCGTTCGTTCGTTCGTTCGTTCGTTCGTTCGTTCGTTCGTTCGTTCGTTCGTTCGTTCGTTTGTTTGTTTGTTTGTTAATGCTCCTCAATACAATTAATTAAATACATCTTTTAGCATTTTTCGAAATTCACATACCATAAGGGGGTAAAATAGCGGATGAAAATTTTGTATGGAACCTACCATTTTAGAGGTTTTTTGTAGTTTTAGTGCGAGTAAAGCCGCGGGCACTGCTAGTTTTAAAGAAAACTATCTTTTCGGATTGTTTCGCCGATTTATTTTTATTTTTGGTTCCTGACGTTATATACTTGTTACAGACAGTTTTACAAAAATGATTTCAAAAATTCAAAAATGCCACCAAAGTACCTTACAATATTTGTTGATTTTAATTCTACACATTAATTTTTTTATGAATATTACAATTAAATACAGCTATATTATTTATTTAATTTTAACTGTTATTATTATAAATATTACTAATAATTAGTAACTAGTGATGTAAAGATTATTGAAAAATTATAATTTTCATCACTACTAATCTTTACAACTAGTGATGTGAAGATTTCTAATCTCTACATCACTAGTTACTACTAACCTTTACTTAATTTTATTATACAATAGAATTAATATGTTAGTACTAACATTTAGCGGCATTTTAGCTCTCAATTAAAATAGTAACGTCGGAAGGTTTTCCGGACGAACTTCATTATAAGAAAATGCTTTTGATATCACATGATATTTACTACGAATTGCGATACTGTTTCATATCATAACTATCATATAGCATTTACATTATATTTAACTGACTTCAAAAAGGATAAGTATGTAGGAATATATATACGATGGTGCAAATTTATGTTTTTATTTTTTTATGTGTCATACTGGAATAACGGACTAAAATTTTAAATTTATGAAATAATTTTATCGACTTGAAAGAAGGAGGTTCTTGATGAAGCTTTTTTGTATCTTGCGCCTCACCCTCTCTTTTTCACTCGCAAAATAAAAATAAATCTATCCCACGGGAACCATATATTTTTCCGGGATAAAAAGTAACTTATGTGCTATTCCAGACTATAATCTATCTCTGTGCCAAATTTCATCCAAATCCGTTCAGCCGTTCTGGCGTGAAAGAGAAACAAACATCCATACTCACAAACTTTCACATTTATAATATTTATACAGATATAATAATTGTGATTAAACTTATCCCTCCCGAAGGCCACATGAAAGCTCACGAACATTCTGCCAAAATCAAAACTAACCGAAACTTTTAGCTCCGAACTTGCAGAAAATTGTGTCGAACAATACATCATAAAACAAAAACCTGCTTTTACGAAACTTTTTTATCGATGAAAGTGATAGCTTACAATTTGCAGCTGAAATATTTTTATACTCAAAAATGTTAATAATACTAAATTATTCCACGAAAAATGCTTACAGAGTAATCTTAGTAAGCATTTTTCGTGGATTTTAAGGCCTTTGCCGACACTTGACAACAATTGGAATTCAAATAATCCAATTTTTTCCAAATATCCAATTATCAACCTTTTTAGTAAAGATTCTTTGTTGGTAAAACTAATTTTAGTGGTTCTTCTGAGCTTAATTTACTGGACGTAATAATATTTAAATTAAAAAGAAAATTCACTTAACTTACTCATAATTGAGTTTAGAAAATAGCTTCAATACCTACTAAAAGCACCCTAAGATTAGGGACTTACAATTAAATATATATATTTTTTAATTATATTTAAGAGTGTTGTAATAAAATTAATTTAAAAAAAAACACCGCAAAAGTAAGTAGACATAAAAATAAATATTTATTTTTCTTACAATAAATTTTACATTTAAATTTTAATAGAATTGGTTACTCTAAGCTTCAAAAGTTTAAGCTTTTTCTTCCTTTTACTATTGTTAAATACTATTATATCAATTATACTCGTAATATAATTTTTTATAATCCTAGATTACTCACGACGTGTTTATTAACACTGATACTAGATAATGTCACAGATTCAATAAGAAGATAAATAGTACCGTAACTCGTGGTAGCGAAACTCGAAACTTATTGCTCAGAGATTAAAAATCTATATAAATAAAAATTAATGTTCATATGTTTGTTCTCTACGCGTTCCTATGCCGTTGACACGATTAGTGATGAAACTCTGGTGGGTTATTCTGTATACACCTGCAAAAGTTCTTGGTCCAAAAAAAAAATCTTTTGACGTTTGTCTTTTATACGTTTTAAGCTTAAAATAAAACCTTAAAGTCTATAATAGAATTTAGTTTATTATTATTATTATTATTAGAATTTAGTCTCCATCATCATCATTATTATTTCAGCTGAAGGATGTCCACTGCTGGACATAAGCCTCTTTCAAAGATTTCTACTATTACCAGTATTGTTCCATCCGCATCTCAGTACTACTGAGAAGATCTTAAGCCCAGAGTTGAAATCATCGTGGTATTTATCATCGTGGTTTTCTTGGGAAATAATTTATGCAGTAGTTTCCCGTTGCTTTCTGCACACAATCTTTTAGGGGATATTTAAGCCCCAAGGCCATTGAGACCTCTTCTGGCTGGTTGCCCAGTCCAGGTGTATGGTTATACCGCCATTTTTTCGGTCGCCAGAGCCTCGTCAGTTTTCTAGCAGGGAGCACCACGGTGGGTATTCGGCCACCGTCGCCAGCTATTCATTCGAACCGCCGGCGCGGGCAGGTGAGGTTAGCATTTGGGTTGGGTAAGCTGTTATTTCCGGTCTCCCCTTGCCCCCCAGAGTTGAAATAGAAAAACTCAGTAATTAAACTTGGTCTGGGCCTCAAACCTAGGACCTCCGGATCTGTAGCCGTATATGCTAGCCGCTAGACCACCGAGACAGGTTTCCTATTACCTAATACATACATATATACCTAAGATTAGTTATTAAACTCAAACTAAGTTAAGTTTGAGTTTATTAACTATTGTTAAGTGTTTGAAGGAAGCATGGCTGTTGATTGTTCAACTATTTTGCTTAGAGGGTTGCATGATCTAAATATTTGAAATATATCTATCATGATACAAGTTCAGTGTGGTTTTATGGTATTTCATTTGCCGGAAAGAAAGAGAAAGCAACAATTGTCTATGCTGTTCTTTTGCTTTCTCAACCGACTTCAAAAAGGAGGAGGTTCTCAATTCGATGTTTGTTACCTCAGAACTCCGTCGTTTATTAACCGATTTAGGCAATTTTTGTTTTGTTTCAAAGGGTATACTTCCAGATTGGTCCCATTTAAATTTCAAAAAAAAAAAACAA
This sequence comes from Brenthis daphne, assembly GCA_947093115.1. Taxonomy (NCBI): domain Eukaryota; kingdom Metazoa; phylum Arthropoda; class Insecta; order Lepidoptera; family Nymphalidae; genus Brenthis; species Brenthis daphne. The sequence continues at coordinate 12,223,115 of OX352483.1, forward strand.
CCCTAAGGGTGGAAAAATAGTTAATGATGAATTTAACCTACTTCTAATTGTTATATTGACTTGAAACTTTGCAAGTGTTTCTATTTCTGTTGATAGTACAGTGGTTCGGTATTGTTGACCTGATCTGATGGTAAGGCCAGAAGGTGGATAAGTGAAACTCTTCAACGACTAATAGTAGATACTTTGAGTTTGGGCTTATTTTGTTTGATATGACAAGCCTAACACTTTAGAATTCTTACTTTGCTACTACTATCTACACTAAAAAGGGAAAAATAAAAACTTTTTAACAAAAAAGTAAAAACCGACTTCAAACAAAAGCACTAAAAAGTAAAAAATAACTGATTGGTAGTTTTCATTTACATACCTAATCAAATATTTTCGAAGGATTAGGTATGTACCTTTTCGCGAATCTTTCAGATTTTTGCACTATACGAGTAGTCAAAATTTACTGCAAATATAAGATGCACTGGTATACAAATAGTCTGCATTACATTCCGACTCACCCTATTAAAATTCCTATTAGGGATATGGTATGGTATGTAGGATGACTAGAGTAGAGAATCGTCAGTTACCAGAAAAACAGCGAGGCTGATTGGTAGAAAACTCTAGTCATGTAGAAAATGTTAAAAGAATTATAAAACTTTTAAAAAATAAATAAAAACTTACTTCCGGTTGACGGTACTTACATCTCCGTGCGTGAGAACAGATTAGTCGTGTCGAGTTGTCCTATCATCGGAAAGGGAGAGTTAAAGGAGTAAATAGGCTTTGACTCAGCACACGCTTTTACAATATAATTATGATGATGTTCTCCTGACCGATTCAGGCCACGCATACTATTACGTATTCAACTACGACGCCCCGACGGCAGGTCTGCCGAAGCAAACCACAACAACCATGGGGTTGCTCCAAAGTCCACTCTGCTACCAGAGAAGTACCAGGAGCAACCCGCATGGTTCACCGCCCACCGAAGAGGGCCACCTTCCACCGCCCACCGAAGTTGACCACCTCCCTGTACGTTTCTTGGCTTCGCGCCCGGTGGATTGCCGGGCGCTACTGAGCCCCTCCACCACGACAAGGTGAACGCACGTTGGGGGGGACATTGAGCCTAGCCTACTGCGTAGGAGATATTATAGTGCACAAGTGTACGCGCAGACACAAGTGCACTCTCTATTCCTGTCACTCTCATACTCCGGTGGGACGACCACTCGACACGACCAGTGAGAGTTAAGGCGCAGGACTGACGGCTTTACGTGCTCTCCGAGGCACGGGGGTGAAACACCGCCAACTTCCCAACTCCGGGCTGTTACTGAGGCTTAGTATACAGAAAGACACAATAACTAAACTTGGCCCGACCCGGGACTCCAATTCGGGACTTCGGGTCTACTATTACTAGTAACTGCCTCGGTGGTGTAGTGGCTAGCATGTACGGCTGCACATTATAATATATCCCATTCAGTTGATTAATCTGAGTAAGATTAGCCACCGTAACCAAATCTCTTAAAATTACATTAGAACTCCTATAAATAAATGCGACAGGAGTATCATTTATTATGACACCTGCAGGACAATTTGTTTTTCACTGATCATAGAATGTAAGAAGTTGGGTAAGAAGATTAGAAAAATAAAAGATACTACGTTAGGTATTCCTTTATTTTGTAGAATTTCATTAAAAAATATTTATATTTCAAAAATTTCAACTTAAGTAACTTGTTCTAGGTAATCTTTATAATTTTTAGATTTACGGGAGGGAACTTAATTTGAAGAAAATACAATATCATGACGGTATTTTAATATCATGCTTTTTACATTGAATATTTTTTCATAAAATTAAATAATTTTGTGCGAGGAAGAAATATTTTTTGTATTTAAATAACAATATGACTTAGTAATTAAATTTAATAAAGAACGTCAGACAGAAAAGACGTACATATATGCTATAACAATAGTGGTTTTAATAATACTTCTGTACTATTAATAACTCTTAAACTAATACTAAGGAGTATTTTGATACTTTCATATCACTTAATTTTATAATACATAAAAATTAGAACATATATGTATGTATAATGTATATTTGAAACCCAGAACTCCCAATATCACAAGTGCTTTACCAATCATATTTGCTAAAACCTATTATGTACCAAACTATGGTAGGTAAAAGCCCGAAGAATCGTTTACTTTTTATAAAATCCTTACATTTACCAACTCATGTTGGTAAATCTTAAGATTTACTCGTTAAACCTTAGATTTACCAATATATGGGATTTTACAGAAACATATATGTAACTAAATTAAAAACAAAGTTACTTTTGACTCTCGTAACTTCTATTTTGAGATACAGCCACTGCTGTCAAAAGTTATTTTCTAGAATTGATCTTTGATTTTTGGGGCATTTTAGGTATGTTTGTATTACACCATGACAGCCATATTATTTCACTTGCGTTAAAAGTTTTCCTTCTTTTCTATTCTCTTACGTTTTTAGAATGAATTCCAAATATATTATATGCACCATAGAGTCACAAAAATTCAAACAATCATTACAAAACTTTACATTAATGATATTAATAAGTACGTAATTATAATATTAATAGAAAATAATTAATCGATATGTAATAAATATATGTATAAAATAAATATGTAAATATATTGGGACATTAACACACATCACCATCTAGTTCTATCAGGTAAGCTAAGAGGTTTATGTTATAGGCACCAGATATTTATATAAAAATTATAAATATAAACACCCATGACTGGAGTAAAAACATTGATGTTCATCACACAAATGAATGCCCCCAGCGGGACTAGACTAAAGTAGGGTTACTATAAACTGAGCCAATCGTGTACATCTTATCATTCTATTTATTTTTTGTTCAGATAATACTCAAGTGGGTCTAGTTCAGGTATTGACATAAAAGGCAAAAGAACAATGAATTCAGGCCTTGGTTTCGGTCTATATGAAGAGCTCTTTGCTTCAGGTCGAGTGGTAGAATGAAAAGATATTCAGAACAAATATATTTATTAGATGAAAGTTGTTTTTACAACATCTTATACATGACATCGTTTTTCTAAAGAAATAATTAATATTTTTTCCATATAACGTAAATAAAATAAAAATATTACAGATAACATAAAAAAGCCATCTTTATTGCTTTTAAAATTTAAATACTTCCATATCAATACTAGCGACCCCATTAAGCTAATATTTTTTGAATTTCTGAATTGATTTCAAAAGGACCGTCGATGGTAGATAGAAGATTTAGGTAATTAGCATGTACTAATTAGAGACTGGACCTGACATAAAATACAAATGTATGAAAACTAGTTCAACCAAGTGACGCATAACGCACACAAAGATTTTATTACATTATTATAAACACTGATACAAATACAATATTTCTAGTGCTTGAACGTAATCGATAAAATACATATATCGATGAACCAATGAATGACATTTTAGACATTGGTTAGCATAGTCATCATATTTTACATCTTTTAATTTATTCTTCTTCTTTTAATTTTAATAAATTAAAATAAATGAATTAAAGAGGCAATAATAATGTGTCAAATAATAATTATTTTTTAATTTGATTTATATAAATACGATGGCATTGATGGCAACGTTTTGTTGGCCTATAATAATATTAATGAACAAATGAATATCGGGTATATATTCCATTAATATATAATAAATATTATTTTGTAAAGATTAAAAAAATATTAGGCTAATTTAATTAAAGTGATTTTGTTGATTCTGTTATTGAACTATTTTAATTGGCAATTGATTGTCTCGGGTAGTTATAAAAATGTGACACTGTCCTAATATTGCTCAGTTCTTAATAAACATTTGTGAAATTAGGAAAAAGAAAAAGTGATTGCAAAGTTAAAGTGAGTGTTTTATTACAAATCGCCAACCCAGAAGTTTAGTGCTAAAACATTATTGTTTGATTTTGTGTAATTTATGTGTTGAAATAAAATGATCTTTATTATTATTACAATGGAATAATATTCCAAAGTATATAAATGTGGAATAAAATAAAATAAAAAATTAAGTACACATACTAATTATAATTTTTGCATTTATATTTTTATTTGATTTATTATATATTATATTTTATAAATTTATTGTCATCAGATTGTAGGATACTGTGGTAAAAGTATTTTATGTTATTGTACTGTACAAATAACACAATTCGTTTTCGACATTGTCAAGCACTAGTCGATGTCAAATGGGCTCACTCGATAGTTTTGTCATTTGTTCTGAATGGTATAATCCAGCCATTTTATGATGGTTGTCAGATGTCAACAATACATAGAAATATCGACTATATTTAACATAGTTGGATAATATGACATTTTATTTTACATTTAATTAAATTGTGTGATAAATAACAATAAATGTAATAAAATAATGTATTTACAAGTGAAAAGAAATACTGCTGCTTCCGCCGTTATAGTTTTTACATCATTTAACAGAACATTTAGTCATTTTTGGGAGATATTTTGTTGACAAATAAGTGCTTGAGACTGACGCAAAAAACAAACGACTAAGCCTAAAATCTCCTGGTTACTGAGAAGACCGATAAAGGTACGTCCGCTTATATGTCTGGTCCAGTGGTTAATTCGTTCATGGTAATTAGCATGTACGAATTGTGGTTAATTCGTTTATGGTAATTAGTATAGTATCATAGTGGGTAGGACTGTACCATTGTAGAATAATATCATGAAATGAAAAAGGTTCTCGCGAAATAAATCATAGAAGAAGGATGTGTTCTACGAGCATGTCTAATTCGGTCACACCGTAATATCCCCATCTCTAAGGCGATAACCTATAATTAATCGTCTTCATAAGGATTACCATGGGAACTTTTTTGGAAATACTACTTTTATCGTATAAAGAATAAGAATCATTCAGTAGAATTCAGAGAAATATTCCAGTATAATAGTATTATTTTAATGTCCATCATTCTTGTCCATTATATTTTATTAACAATAGCAAGATAAATTATGCTCTACTGATTCGCTTAAAATATATAATTTCTTTCATTCAGTTCATACAATTACTCTCGAATATCCGAGGGTGAATTGAGGACGAGTTTCCCCAATTTTATTTCCTCCAAATATCTTACTCAGATTATTACATTTAAAAAAATGCTCAATCGGCCCTGTCTTGAGCAAGTGACGCGTTTACTATCGAACAACAATTGATTTTTTGTGTATAATATGTATAGAAGGATAGATACAACAAATGCTCCCTGAGTAACTAACTTTGAGAACCCTGGTCTAAGTAAAACTAAAATGGCATAAACCAAAGTTAACTTGATCACTTGAAGTAATTCCTTAATAAAATGCAAAACACAAACTATAAAATCGATCACAGCTTTATTGGCTCCACTGAATAAATTACTGGTTTAATTGAGTTCAGGACTCGAAACGATTTTTAATTTCATCAACAACTAGACCGGTATTATGGAACGCTTTGGCTGATGACATATTTTAATAAACATCAAAAGCAGATGCCATGTAAATGAATGGTTATTTGTGCTATAAAAAATCGGAATCTTACTAATATTATAAATGTTGTAGTTTAGATATTTAGATGTCTGGACGTTTGTTACTCAAAAGCTAGAACGGCTGAACAGATTTGAATGAAATTTGGCACAAAGATAGATTATAGTCTGGAATAGCACATAAGCTTCGTTTTATTCTGGAAAAATGTACGGCTCTCGTGGGATTTGTTATTGTTTTTCTACATAGTGGGATTTGTTATTGTTTTTCTACGTAGTTACTTACATAATTCTGTTTTATTTTGTTTGAAAATTGAAAAGCTTTTCTTAGTTTTAGTTCGCTGCCCTTAAGGCAGCTCTCAAATAAACGTCAAATAGAGGAATCTCTCACATTTTTGAGAACACAAAAAATCTTTAAAGCATCCCATTCTAGTAGCAAAAACAATGTACGAATGTAATTATATAATTCAACGTAGCCATTAAATATTTGTATATTTGATTTTACTTGTGTTTGAAACGGAGCACATTTAGGAATTAGGAAATTATTTTATGTACAATTTTATAACTTTATAAACACCAAATTTGACGACCTAGAAAGATTACATCCCCTCAAGACCTTAAAGGATTTGTGTCGCCTTGTAATAATTATATCACTATTATCGGCTTTCTGGTGATATTTAAGTTTGAATTTTCTTAATTAGAGAACCTTCACTTATTAAAATCGTAATAATTGTCACGAAAACGAAACTTTCAATGATCTGGACCGTTTGATGTTTACAGCTTTTTGCTTTCATGTGCTTTTTTTACAATATTAATCAATTTAATATGGACGTTTATTAAACACTCTCATTTGATTATTGCAAAGACCATATTTTTGTACTGAATTTGGTATTAAATATGTTATGTTATTAAAGGGCTACAAAAATACTCGTGTTACGTACTTATATGTATTTATGTTTTTAGGTTTTCATGGTTACTAAAATTATTTGGTTACATGTGAATCGACGTTGTCATACTCTACACTTGTAGCAAATGGGTTTTAAAAATATTAAAGTTGTTGATGTTGATTAAATAAAACTATCTTTTCGGATTTTTTCAGGGATTTATTTTTATATACAATTATTTAATACAAACAAGGTTTTGCAGAACCAAAAATTAAACTAAATCTGCGAATAAATCCAAAAAGATAGTTTTATTTAAAATGTAAAATATTCGGGTATATCTAAGAAAGCATTAGCAGATATCTATTTATAATTATATGATATATGTATATTTATATTAATTTACTGCCTACCACTATACTATTTTTAACGTGTTTTGTTCCTCTGATACTACTTCTGACTTGCTGGTTAGCATTTACACGCTAGACCTATAGACCTAGATCCTAGATCCAGTCTATAATGATTTTTTTACGAGTTACCTCCCCGGGGCTTGGGCATTCTTAAAAAATCGTTCCTGCGCCAGATCTATCCACCAGCCGTGTCGAATTGTCTGCCCACTGGACTTTTTATAAACCTTTTCAAGACTTGGCTTGGCCTATCAAATGCAATTTTTAATTTTTTTTTTAAATTCGACTTATAATTCTAGAGATAATAATAATAATACTAGTATTCTTTATTGTACACCAAAAAGAATTAATATAAAAAAAACAACACAGAGAAAAGATGCACAGCAGGCAGCCTTATCGCTGGAAGCGATCTCTTCCAGGCAACCTTGAGGTGGAGGAGTAAGTGTTCATAAAAAGGGTACGCGGCTTACTTGCTTTGACACGTTTACATATATAAATACTTATAGATAAATAGGTACATATACATATAAATGCATATATAGATACATACATACACACATAAATACATACATACATACATTCACACATACTTACATACGAAAATTTACAAATACATACATAAAAAAAAGAAAACATCGATCAAATAATAAATAGGATTAGATACTAGAACATAATTGAGAAAATAATAATAATAATAACGATGATATTAAGGGAAAGGACTAAGGAGAAAGACTTAAAAAGACAGATAATCTTTTAATAACATTTTAAATTTATCTACGCTTTTAGCACATCTAATGCTTAGAGGAATAGAATTCCACATTCGACCAGCTTTAACTGTAAAAGAATTTGTGCAGAAACAGGAAGAGTGAGTAGGAATTTTAAGAAGGAAGTTCTGAGAATCATCCAGAAACTCAAAACGCTATTTCAGATAGATAGGAGTTGAAGGGTTGAACAGCACGCAGTAGAGAAGATGAAGAATATGAACATTCCTGCGGAATCGGATTGGGAGCTTTTTACGAAATTGAGAAATGTGGTCATGTTTTCTAAGGCCAAAAATAAACCGTATATAAAAATTTTGGAGTCGCTCTAGTTTATTCAAGTGCTCCTGTTTGATGTCGAGACAACAAATGTCAGCATAAACAAGAATTGGTAGTAGAAGTGAATTTGCTAGCGCAATTTTGGTAGGAATCGGAAGAAAATTTCGCAATCTGCGAAGAGAAGCTATCGCTCCAAGCATCTTCCGGCTCAGTTCACTCACTTGCGAATCCCATCAATTAGTAATCCTAGATTTTTTACTTTTACCTGAAAAGGAATCTTAACACCATCTAAATATATTTCTGGTAATTGTATAGTCTTAATTTTTGACAACATCCTTTGACTGCCAATAATAATTGCTTGCGATTTCGCAGCATTTAAGTTAAGGCCGTACGATTTACCCCATGTGGCTATAGAGGAGAGGTCTTTGTTAACATTTTCTATTGTTTGTGGTAAATCAGCCACAGATTTCACGGCATAAATTTGCAAATCGTCTGCATATAAGTGGCAGTGAGAAGAAATTTGAAGACAAATAGTGAGTATTAATATAGAGATAATCGCGCTCAAACCAAAAAAAGACATAACTCTTCAGATTTATTATAATATTATACGAGTATATTACTATAGATTATGTACTAAAAACTATGCATATACCATTATACATATAATTAAAACATATTTCTTGTGGTTCAGTATAAAAAACTTAAGCAAATTTCAATCAAAACTTCAGTCATTTGACCTGCAAAGGCAGAGCAATGCTGATTGCTGGTATAAATATAAGTAAAATGCCCGTTATCCACCACACGAACGTTATCCACACATAAATCTCGCTCGTAAATTGCTTTGGTAGTCTAACATGAAATTGTACGTTAGAACTGTGGTTATTTCCTAATTTGTCTGTTCGAAATATCACTCTTCGCTATTTTAGAATTGGTGGATAAAGGGAACTTGTTATAAACTATTATAATATAAAAATTAACATAACCTTCAGGTATACAGGGTCATTTTTAATTTACTGAAAACCTTTTGTGAATATACTGTTTACGTCATAACAACAGCATCTGTAAGAAAAAAATATAATATTTCTTAAATTTTACAAAAATAAAAATATTTTTATTGCTCCTTCTAAACGGTAATAGTCCAGCAATTAGCAAAAGAAAGCACGTGACTGGTGGAGGGAGAGGGGTGGAGGGGTGTAGGAAGTGGCCCTTACTTGTTTAAACTTGGCGAGATGCTAGAACTTTACCGTTTAAAAGGAGCAATAAAAATATTTTTATTTTTGTATGAAAATAAAAATTAAAAAAAAATAATTTTTTCTTGTTGCAGATGTTGTTGTTATGATGTAAATAGTATATTCCCAGAAGGTTTTCAGTAAATTAAAAATAACCCTGTATATAAAAAGGAGGAAGGGAGTACAATCAAATACGATACAGATATGCAGAGTTAGTGTAGTCAGTTTATGTGTAAATTAACAGCCCATCGGAAAGTGACTCGAAAAAAATTTAAATGAACTTGACCGTTTCGAACTTGAAATGACCTTTGACATGAAAAACCATTTCAGTTGAAAAACCATAGCCGGTCAGACAAGTTGCTTATAAAACTACAGTAGGCTTAAAAAATATATCTGAAAGGTAATTGAAAGTTAAATTATTTTATTCTGTGTTCATAAACTTTTCTATGTAATTTAAACCAATTTTAAAAAGTAGGAGGTACATTTTTAATATAATTATGCTTCCCAATTTCTTGGAGACTGCTTGATTATTCTACTGGTTGAAAAATTAGACAAAAAAATGAATTTGTAGTGTGTGCAAGGCTTTAATCCCTCCACGACCGCGGACACGCCGGCGTTACAGTTAACAATAGATTTCTTAGAAATTTAATTAATTTCTTAGAAATTTACCTGGAAGTGTGAATTTTAATTATAGCTAAACTATTATCCATTAATTGGTGATGTTTTCATTTAAATAGACTTACATTTTTTTTTATTTGACCGTAAAAATATCTGCTTAGTAAATTATCTACCCTTTATCTATAGTAAATAGAACAATATTTAGTTCTTTATTTCTTTTCAGTGCCTTAAAGTCACATTTTTTTACAATATATTTATGTGACAAGCACGAATGTTTGTAATCCAATCATGGGAGTACATATATGTATGTATGTATTGTTTCAACTATCTGGTATCCATAACACAAGCCTCGTAGCTTACCATGGAACTAGATGGTGATGTGTATTAATGTCCAAAAAAATCCTTCTCTTTGTTTTTTTAGATGACTGGCCTGCCGAGGTAGACCACAACAACCATGGGTTGTGGTCTTGCTCCCAACTAAGAGCAACCATGGTACACCAGCTGTTGGCTGCCGAGTTTGGCTGCCTCCTAGTGTGTTTTTTGGTTTAGCATCCGGCTGGCTTGCCAACACTAATGAACCCCCAGCCATGACAAGCCACACAAGGGGTTATTAGTAGCTAGACAACCATACAAATAAACATACTTGTTTTAGTATTATAATATTAGTCATTACTTTTATATTAAATATAAAAAGCTTTGCATAAAAAAGGAATATTAAGGGGATAATCTGTTAATAACAAATCCCCATAAAGGAGATGGAACAAACTAAATATTAGGCGCTCTTTGAAGATTTTCTACTTTACTGGACAGAAGCTGAAAGTAATAAAGTATATTAAAATGTATGATAAACATTAGTCTGTTATTAATGTCGGTATATATATTACAATATACACCCATATTAATATTATAAATGGGAAATTGTGTTTTTTTGTTTGTCCTTCTTTTAAGTCGAAACGGAGTGACGGATAGGTATAATTTTTTGTTTGGAGATAGTTACAGGGATGGAGAGTGACATAGGTTACTTTTTAGCTCGGGAGATTATCTTATTTCCAAGGGAAAACAAATTATAATACAACGCAAAAAAATATTTATGATCAAAATTACTTGACACTTGGAGTTAATGCTCTTCAATACAAATTAATAAATACATGTTTTAGCATTTTTTGAAATTCATCCTATAAGGGGGTAAAATATGGGATGAAAGTTTGTATAAAAACTACCATTTTAGATTTTTTTTTGTAGTTTTAACGCGAGTGAAGCCGCGGGTTCTGCTAGTACATAATATATATAGATTAAATAAAGTAGGCGAGTCGAGCTGCAGGCAAAATCAAGTTATTAGTATAATTGGATTAACAAGTATAATTTTACTACATATACGTACATAAATATGAGATTGTGTGTTATTTTTGTGTGGTCATATAATTTTATGGGTATTAATTATTTTGCGCGGAACCCTGATTCTTTTGCTAAAATAAAACTAGCCTTAGTTACTAGTTAGTACATATATTATATATATATACATCAGCTATCTGCCAATGAAAATCTCGTCAAAATCGGTCCAGCCGTTTCGGAGATTAGCCGGAACAAACAGACAGACAAAAAAATTTAATTTGTTTTTCCTTATTAGTACCGTATATACTTTCATATGCATTAAGTAAAAAGCTGTTATTTTGACATTACAAACAGAACCTTCAATTTTATTTATCTGTATAGATGTAAATCAGGAAATAAAACGAATATTTCAGTAATTTCAGTAAAATAAAATAAAATTAAGGTATAAAAATAAGCAAAAAATATATTACTTTTGCTTTGTAGATCTACTATCTTTTTAGGGTTCCCCACTGAAAAACTTGGGTTAGCTCTTTTATTAATTAACCTTATTTAACAAGGGCTAATGCTTAGACTATTATCAAGGCTTGCATCTCATCATCATGCCTTGCATCTGTTGGTTATACATATGTACATTTACACGGTTGTATCTTTTAACTTTTATACAGAATACCTACTTATTATATACTAATAAATGATACAATATACTCTTTTAATAGGACAATGAACAGCTTTTACAATCTGAATTTCCGGGCTTCAACTTAAGGATTAAAATGTGCATCTGCACTGCTTTGCACCAACGACATAGGTATCCAATAAGTAAATAACAAATACGAAATTTTACTGAGTTACTTCCAAAATCATATGTTGCACTTTCAAAGTGAGTCAAACATCTATAGTCCTATTGGAGTGCCAAATTAGGTTTTATTTTATTTAGTAAGAATGAATGAATAAAATGAGCTAAAAACAAAGAATAAGATAAATGAACATATATATATATATATATATATATATATATATATATAGACTTATCGCAGTCTCATCAAATAATTTATTGGTCAATATAAAAAAAAAGAAACAAATAATTTGAACAATTTTCCGACGGAATTTTTAATTATACTCAATTCTATTTGTCATAAAAATATTTTAATAGCTATACAAGGCTTTTAAAGTATATTAGCTGTTAGTAGTTTAATTAAAACAAGGTTGATGCCATTCTGTTCTTGACAAGTCTGTAACAAGACAATGGTCTTACGTACTTTAGATTATGCTGTTAATAGCAGAACGCCACAATTACGATGGATTTGAACGTTTGAATAAAGTTCAAATATACCTTGGGGCGTAGACAACATGTCATTCTCAATAATTGAAAAATAGAAATTAAAAATACACTTGTATATGGGAATGACATAGTATGATTCGATGACAAATATTCAATTTGTTAATTTTAAATACATTTTTCAACCGACTTCAAAAAGGAGGAGGTTCTCAATTCGACTATATTTTTTTTTTTTTTTTTTTTTTTTTTTTTTTTTTTTTTTTTTTTTTTTATGTTTGTTACCTCAGAACTCCGTCATTTATTAACCGATTTGGACAATTTTTGTTTTGTTTGAAAGGGTATACTTCCAGATTGGTCCCATTTAAATTTCAAAAAAAAATACCACCCCTAAGGGTGGAAAAACAACTAATAATGAATTTAACCTACTTCTAATTGTCATATTGACTTGAAACTTTGCAAGTATTTCTATTTTCGTTGATAGTACAGTGGTTCGGTGTTGTTGACCTGATCTGATGGCAAGGCCAGAAGGTGGATAGGTGGAACTCTTCAACGGCTAATAGTAGATACTTTGAGTTTGGGCTTATTTTGTTTGATTTGACAAGCCTAACACGTTAGAATCCTTACTTTGCTACTACTGTCTACACTAAAAAGGGAAAAATAAAAACTTTTTAACAAAAAAATAAAAACCGACTTCAAACAAAAGCACTAAAAAGTGAAAAATAACTGATTGGTAGTTTTCATTTACTATACATACCTAATCAAATATTTTCGAAGTCGGTGTGCTTTGGCGAAGTAATTAAAGCCTACCTATAAATACATAACTAATCAAATATTTTCGAAATCGGTGCCAGCCCATACAAAGCAAAGCACACCGACTTCGAAAATATTTGATTAGGTATGTATAGTAAATGAAAACTACCAATCAGTTATTTTTCACTTTTTAATGCTTTTGTTTGAAGTCGGTTTTTATTTTTTTGTTAAAAAGTTTTTATTTGAATCGATATTCTTCAACCATTGTAGACTGAAGTGGAAATCTCCTTAATTAATCGACTTCCAAAAACCGTCTTCGAAAATAACTGATTAGGTGTCTATACTAAATGAAAACCTTCGTTTAGTTATTTTTTACATTTTAGTGCCTGGAAGTCGGTTTTTAATTTATTTTTAAGTTTTTATCGTAATTTAATTCTGACTTCACATTTTTATTATATTCATTTATACTGCCTGAAGTTTTATTCAGTCACAAGAGATAATATATTCCCCGCTTTTAGAGAGTGCGTAAAAAGGGGAGCTAAAACAGTATCTTTGAAGAAAGAAAGAAACTCGGCTGAATAAAAAAGTTAAACAAACCGTTCTTGAGTGATGCAAATTAACAAAATTAGATACACATACAAAATACGTGTTAATTAAAATGCTATTAAATCTTAAAATTACAAAATGAATACTTAATTTGGGTGGAGTTTCAAAGCAAGTTGGAAAAGAAAGTGAGCCAATTCGAACGTTGGGTTTTGTACCTGCGATCGTATGTCTGAATTCTATTTTAGCAAGATTAATAAATTACTTACTAATGTTTTAAATAAAATTATCTTTTCGGAATTTTTCGCGAATTTATTTTGATTTTTGGTTTCCTTTGGTTTGGTTTGGTTGGAAACCAAAAATCTAAATAAAAAAAAATCGCGAAAAATTCCGAAAAGATAGTTTTATTTAAAATGTGAAATATTTGCGTAAATCTAAGAAAGTATTACTAATGTTTTTTCACGAATTTTTATCTTACGTTAAAAACTTACACATCTGGAAGAAATAAATAATTACCAAAAGACACATGGAGTCCGTCAAATCAGATTTGGCCAACGTGATATACTTTAGCCCATTCCCCATTGCTTTGGAGGCTTATGTCTAGCAGTGGACCAGAAAATACTGAAGTAGCATTAGATTTTCTTTGTAGTCTTTGTAGAGATGTTAGACAAGATAATAATTAGACTAGTAAATACCTGATAGAATATAGAACAATTTAGATAAAACATTTCATATTTAAATTGTATGTGTTATTGATGACGATCGAATCATATATTTTTAAAGTAAATTTTTTACTAGTTTTCTTTTAACAGTATCGATTGAAGAAAATTATATTCCCTGAAGGGGCTAGATATAAAGCATGTATGCATCAATCTCACTATCAACTTTATGATATCCAATACAGTTTGTTAGTAAGATCATATAAGTAAATATTGTTTAGCCAATATATATGCTTATACATTAAGCAATTTCCAGGAACCGAAAGCTTAACTCATGAACCAATCTTAGCTTAAAAAAATAAATTTTATTATTAGAAATTATATATTACTAGCGACTCACCCTCGTTGGGTTCGTCCCTAGTAAAAATTTAGGTTTGTATTTATTTTTTAATGCCGAATCATAAAAAAATAAAAATAAAAAAAATGTCCAAAAAATTAAAAATATTTTTTTTGGGGTGGACCACCTTTATCACTTAGGGGTATGAAAAATAGTTAACGTCCTATTCTCAGACCTACTGGATATACACACAAAATTTCATAAGAATCGGTCAAGCCGGAGGAGTTTTGTTACATACACTCTGACACGAAAATTTTATATATTAGATTATATAGTTATTACCTGACGACTATTGAAATTGTGAAGGTTTGTATATGTGTGTCTGTAAGTGAGCGCATAGGTGTATGCATGCGTATGCATGTGCAAGTGTGAGCGAGTATGTGGAAAGGAACTTTAACGAAGGAAGGAAGGAAAGAAGGTAATGAAGTTGAAGTGACAGTAAAGTGAAACAGCTGCATTTAATTATATAAACTGGAGTAACACATAGGCTAGTAGACCATTATAATATCTAACAAGTAAATAAAATCATAAAATTAAAAATATGTTTTTTTTTCAAAAAACCGCTTTTCATATGCTTTTTATAATTGCCTCGGTGGTGTAGTGGCTAGCACGTACGGCTGCACACCCGGAGGTCCTGGGTTCGAGTTTAGTTCAAGTTTAGTTATTGAGTCTTCCTGTATAGTAAGTCTCAGTAACAGCCCGGAGTTGGGAAGTTGGCGGTGTTTCACCCCCGTGCCTCGGAGAGCACGTAAAGCCGTCGGTCCTGCGCCTTAACTCTCACCGGTCGTGTCGAGTGGTCGTCCCACCGGAGTATGAGAGTGATAGGAATAGAGAGTGCACTTCTGTCTGCGCGTACACTTGAGCACTATAATATCTCCTGCGCAGTTGGCTAATCTCATTGAGATTGGCCGCCGTGGCCGGAATCGGCTAGGAGAACATCATAACTCAAGAAAGAGTATTACAGATATTCAAGAATATTTTTAAGAATTCTGTATGTACTAAAACATTTTTTGTCAAAAACTTGAAACTACTAAGACAAAAACTAGTTATATATACATACATTTGTGCGATTGTCACTTGTTTGTTTAAGTTTCATAGGTCATTATTATAGTAGTTCAGAACACTTACTATATAAGAACAAATTATACTTCGTAAATTACTTTGTAAATGTCAACTTCATCTTTGATCATGTTTTGTTGGATGTTTTCAAAGTCTTCATGTTCCTGTGCTTAATAATAAAACTTTTGCCATATTACATTAAACTGTAATAAAACTTTATAATAAAAATTCTAATATAAATTCATTCGTATGTTTTTTTTTAAAAAGCTTGCCATACCTAATAAAATATGATAATTGTTTGAATAATAAGTATAGTGCATTTGACGATCATTCAAAAACTGCGGACATCGACTACTTTTATATAAATATTAGGTTTGATTTCTGCATGTGGAGAATCTATGTAAATGATTGGTTCGAGTGGAATTTAAAATTCTCTTTCATTTTATTCTAACGTTTAGAAGTAATAACTATTAGGCTTATATGACACTGGCATTGCCCGCGGCTCCGCCCGCGTTCAGATGATCAAAAACCAAATTCTTAGGTTTTACATATTAGTATACTCTTACAATGCAGTTTTAGCATTTTTTCTCAGAAATGAAACATTTTCCCGCAGTAAAAAGTACCCTATATGTTGACCCGGATAACCAGCTATCACCATACCAAATTTCATCAAAATCTCTGAAGTGGTTTTTCTGTGATGCGGAAACAGACAGACAGACAGACAGACAAACAAAAATTCTAAAAACTATAGATTCGGCCTCTGTATCGATAATAATATTTATTTCAATAAGATTTTCCAAAAAAAATATTTAATGTACATATTCGGCTTAGTTACAATTTTATTACATGTATAGATTTCCGTCATTAAATAGCTACTTATATGGTATCTACAATCTATATAATATATTTCAAAGGAATAAAGTATTATAAGGTAGCCTGTCACCATAATACATATGTATAATGAAATAATAACTTAGCGAAATCTGTACGTGAAACATTTTAAAAAACAAGGACTTTAACATATTGTGTACATAATATAGACCCGAAAACATTATTTATTAAAATCTATTTGTTTGTATGTCTGTTTATGCGTGCGTGTTTTACGCATAAAGTACTGAACGGATTTCAATTAAAATTTCTGTAGTTATAACTTATTGCTCGGGTCCAATATTAAGGATACCTTTTACTACAGGGAAATCTTTCATTTTGACGGGAAAACACAATAACTAACTGGTTCTATCCAGTCTTCCTAAGAAAATTACATGGCTAACGTTGGCTAAGCCGAAGGTGTATAAAAACAATGAATTAGAAAATCGTAGATAAAAGAGGCCTACAGAAAAGTCCGCAATAGCATATTATATCTCTCTTAAAGTACGCTCACAATTACTATTTTTATCCATATAAAACGCACCGCACAGGACGCACCCGAGCAAAGCAAGGCAAAGCGCTAGTAATATAGTATAATACATATATTTTTATCTGACATAATATTTACTGAAGCGATAATATTAGTGCATGAAGCGGAAGCTCCTTCTGCGTCATAAAACAATTTTCAGAACCGTACCAATAGAACCAGAGTTTGCTTTCAATATATAATACTTGAAACGTGTGCTCCTTTCTGATATTAGCGTACTCAGATGTATTTTTAAATCAAGTTATCTAGTCAAGTGTACGGGAAGTAAGAGTGTATTGTAACAGTTGTGGATTTAAAAAAAAAACAATAAGAAATTATCTCTTTAATAAATTTCTTAATCAAATATGTTATTAAAAAACTTTCTTGTTAGAAATTACCTGCTTATTACGTCTACACTAAAAGTGGAAAAACAAAACTTAAAAAAAAATACAATCGACTTCCAGGCACTAAAATATAGAAAATATCTGTTTAGGTATGTATTTTAAATGAAAACACCCGCAGTTATTTTTTACATTTTAGTGCCTGGAATTCGTTTTTTTTAAGTTTTTAATAAGAAGAAAGTTTTTTAATAACATATTCGACTAAGCAATTTATTTAAAAAAAAAACTTTATTGTTGATTTTTTTTAAAACCGCTCGGCCGATTTCAAATTGGGAAGTATACCTACCCTTCAAAACAAAAAAATAATAATTTCCAAATCGGTTCAGCTGTCTTCGAGTAATCGATTAACATACATAAGAAAAACAAAGATTCCGACGAATTGAGAACATCCTCCTTTTTAGAAGTTGGTTAAAAACGGTCCTAGGTAGCTTTTATTAATATAAACTAACATAAGTTGTCAAATGAGTTTAAGACAAAAATATTATTATTATTATACTTTATTGCACAAAAATACATAAGTGAATAAAATTTGTGATCTTAAATGTTAAAACTAAATAATTGCTACATAATATAAAAGAAAAGTATAGCTGGAATGAATAATATGTCAAAGTAAAATAATGTTACGCCACATCCTTTACACTGAAGTAATATTAAATTATGATGAAGTCCCAGTAGGGACTGTCCTTCTGTGCACGTTTATTAGTTTATTTTATCATACGTTTTACAATAAATAAAATTGTGGTAGTGTAATTTATATCTTTCTTAAAATAGGAAAATTAATCTATACATATAAAAAAATCATGCTAGCCACGAGACTAACGAGGCAGTTGAATAATATAATATTGTAATTATCATAAATTGTACAGTGTATAATATACACAATACAATTAAATAATTTTCAACTCCAATTTGTCTATCCAATTTGAAATTTGTCTTCGAACTAGTCAACTTCCGATTATCTAATTGAGTTAGAATTTGAATTCTCACGTTTCTACTTTGAAGTTGCTTGATTGTTTGATCTAAAACTTATGTGATTGTTAGAGATAGTGGATAGTAATTTTTACACATCCTTTTTACATACATACATACATAGTTACATATTTGTTGTATAAACATATTTGTCGACTATTTTTACTGCTTTCTTCCTACTTTCTTTGAGTTTTATAATAAGTTCTTGCTTGCTAGCTTGATTCCCCATACAAACTTTCATCCCTATTTTCGCCCCCTTATAATTATTCTGTGATAAAAAGTATCCTATGTCCTTCCCAGAGTCTTAAGTTATCTTATTACCAAATTTCATCTAAATCGGTTCAGTAAATCCAGAGATTACTCCCTACAATGTCACAAACTTACAAACTTTATCTCTTTATGTTAAGTATAGATTGTTAATTTCACAACCTATGTTAACATGAAAATTCCAAAATGCATTCCATATAAAGTTTAAATGAGTGAACCAGGGGTGGAACTCATCTATGGTTACAAGTAAAAACGAGTTTGAGTTCGAGTTGGGGTTCATTTGGATCGTTTTGACGAATCCCATATATTACAATTAGCAAACTAATCTTATTCTTTGTGATATAAGTCTTTTCAACCGACTTCAAAAAGGAGGAGGTTCTCAATTCGGCTGTATGTTTTTTTTTTGTTTTTTTTATGTTTGTTACCTCAGAACTCCGTCATTTATTAACCGATTTGAACAATTTTTATTTTGTTTGAAAGGGTATACTTCCAGATTGGTCCCATTTAAATTTCAAAAAAAAAATACCACCCCTAAGGGTGGAAAAACAACTAATGATGAATTTAACCTACTTCTAATTGTCATATGGACTTGAAACTTTACAAGTATTTCTATTTCCGTTGATAGTACAGTGGTTCGGTGTTGTTGACCTGATCTGATGGCAAGGCCAGAAGGTGGATAGGTGGAACTCTTCAACGGCTAATAGTAGATACTTTGAGTTTGGGCTTATTTTGTTTGATTTGACAAGCCTAACACGTTAGAATCCTTACTATGCTACTACTGTCTACACTAAAAAGGGAAAAATAAAAACTTTTTAACAAAAAAATAAAAACCGACTTCAAACAAAAGCACTAAAAAGTAAAAAATAACTGATTGGTAGTTTTCATTTACTATACATACCTAATCAAATATTTTCGAAGTCGGTGTGCTTTGGCTAAGTAATTAAAGCCTACCTATTAAATACATACCTAATCATATATTTTTGAAATCGGTGCCAGCCCATACAAAGCAAAGCACGCCGACTTCGAAAATATTTGATTAGGTATGTATAGTAAATGAAAACTACCAATCAGTTATTTTTTACTTTTTAGTGCTTTTGTTTGAAGTCGGTTTTTATTTTTTTGTTAAAAAGTTTTTATTAATGAAGTCGCCTTACAGTTGCCTTCATGTAGTTGAAACTGGGTCATGACACGGTAGTAATGTTCATTATCTAAGTATTATACAACATGACATGACATTTGCTACGACTAAAACATTGGAGGATTCTTGTGTAAAATGCTATTTACTTTAGATTTGTATTTCAGATTTGAGAGATATCGTAGTATTTAAATTACATTAAAAAACTAATTTATTTTGTATAGTTTCATATTTTATTATTTTTTCTTGAGTCGGTAGAAAAATGGTATATTTCAATCTACTACTTATCTTTTTAGGTTGTTAACCGAGACAATGCGTGATAATGATTACAAGTAAATATTTGTTGATAGTTGTTTTTCGACAGCAATAACAAAAACGACAGCATTATTCGTTGCTGTTAGAGGAAATATAAAGAAGAAAAACGAAAAGAATAAAAAAGAAATAATAGAAATGGGATGTAGTGTATAAAGACGACTGAGCCTCTAGAAATCTGGCTCTCTGAATGAAATGAAACACATGATAATTTAATCGGAAAGAGCATCGACTTTTCAGATCTAGTTGATACTTTGAATTCATGCCAGCAATGCTTTTGTTATAATTTTTTTTTTACAGAAATAAAACCTATCATGTTATTATTTCAACCTTACGATATAATGTGCTTATTATCGGTTTAAAGGTTCATGATACTTTTATCTTTTCTAGCAACTCACCCTCGCTTCCCTCGAATTCGCCTCTAGAAAAACAAAAACAAATCTATCCCACGGGAACTATACATTTTTTTGGAATAAAAGTAGCTTATGTATTATTCTGACATATGAGCTATAATTATTGTAAAGTTTCATTAAAATCCATTCAGTAGCTTTTGCGTGACAGAGTAACAAAGATCCATACATCTTTATTTCCTTTCATCTTTAGAAGAATTTATATCCTCACAAACATTCGTATTTATAATATTAGTAGGATTATTACTGAAGTATTCTTGCATAAATCTTATTTATAAAGCTTTCAGTTAAGTTAAAATTGAATCAACTTTAGCATCAGATGTTACGTTAGGTGAAGTTAAGCCTTTTATCTTCAATGTTCTCACATATTAAATGAAATTGAGTTTAATTTAAAGGTAAAGTTTATAAATATTATTTACTAGCGACTCACCCTCGCTTCGCTTGGGTTCGTCCCTAGCTTGCTTATATTAGTATAAATGTTTGTTGTTGGTTTGCATGTACAGTTCAAAATATGAGAAAAAAAATGGAGTCCTTTTCAATTTTAATACTATTGTGTTAATTGAATATGTGCTTGTTTGATCTAACATCAAGCCGATGCCGATGCTGATCATAAAGTCCTGGATTCCAGTCTTGGGTTGAGCTATAAGAGAAATTAGATTTTCTATAAAAAAAACTTAGAAGTAAAGATACTCTTTAGATATGTATGTGATATAATCCCACGTCTTACCGAAATCAAATTCAATCCTGCGCCTGATTTCTCAACTATCAAGTGGGAGGGATTACTCATCGAATGATCAGAGTAAGGGAGTAAAAATTGAGTCTGTATCTTCACATACTCTTGTGCCTTATATTATGCAATCTGTGTAGACGTTTAGTTCTCTTTGATAATGTATAGCTAGTAAAGATTGTACCAAAGACAAGAAACTATAAAAAATGTATACGGACAGTACAAAATAAACCACGTATGGTATATCGTACATGTATGTATTATATAATTTCATGTACACATTTTGTACTTTTATGGGTTCTTACTAAAATATACTGTACTACTAAACACATATAAGTTTGATGTATTTAGTTGTCGAACTCAATTCTCAAGTTACAGGCAACACTAAACTGAATTTAATACTAAGCAAATTAATTCTGGAAACGGTTAAACAGAGACTACAACCTAGATGCTTTGTAGACCATGAAATAGATTACAATGGAATAATTTTGTTATAGTGTTGCATTAGTGTTTGGTGTAATTGACGACACGTTTGGCTCAGTTGGTAGTGACCCTACTTGCTGCGCCAGTGGTCGTGGGTTCGAGCCCCGCTGGGGGCATTCATTTGTGTGCTAAGCACGAATGTTTGTACTCCAGTCATGGGTGTTTATATTTATAATATGTATGTATTTAAAAGTTAGCTAAGTAGTATGTATTTAAAAGTTAGCTAATAGTTTAAAGCCTTGTAGCTTACTATGGAACTAGATGGTGTTGTGTGTTAATGTCCTGACATATAAAAAAAAGCATATTGTAATATTTTATGATCCTTGATATAACTGAGGAAATATAAATTTCTAGCTTTTTCACTCTACTTCGGTCGCGCCAAGATTAATTTTAAGACCTCTTTTGTTTTTTAGATTTTCTTTTTTTTGTTTAGTAGCTATTGACGAGCTTTAGTAACACTAAATATATAATAAAATCTATTCATATAATTCCCATTTTTTTTTAATAATGATTATGGTCGCTCTAGGCGAACACTATCGTATAAAATTCAAGATATTATAAGAACACCAAATAAACTTTTATTTAATATTCTTTCGAAACATTGCTGCATTCGTATCGGCTATTTCATATTTTTTGTATCAGATTTTTTCTAAAGTTTCTATTTGTTTTTTCCCGCATCTTTTCTCGCATAAAAGGTAGCCAATATCCGTACCCATTATGCCATCCTTGCAATATGTTAAAATCTGTTCAGTGGTTTCAGCGTGAAAAGGTGACAGACAGACAGATGCATACAAACATATTTTTAATATTAGTATATATATTAAACATTTCTAGCGTGACGAAATATTTGATAAAGTATCTTTATAGTTTTTCACTAACTAGAAAAGGAACATCTGATCTTCAATTATCTAATTAATTCTATTGCCACGTCTAAATATTTAATTATCTTTTATTATGTGTAATAGAATCGATTAAATTACATATCGAAAAGTATATTCGATATTATATCGAATATCTTATTTTACAATTATATAAATGCGAAAGTTTGGATGTACGGATATTTGTTACTCAATCACGCCAGAACGGTAGTACGGATCTGGATGAAATTTGTTACAGAGATAGATTATAGTCTGGAATAGCACATAGGCCACTTTTTATCTCAGAAAATGTACGGTTCCCGTGGGATAGATTTGTTTTTGTTTCTCACTAGGGACGAACACGAGCGGAGCGAGGGTGAGCCGTTAGTAATAAATATAAAAACCGACTTCAAACAAAAGCACTAAAAAGTAAAAAATAACTGATTGGTAGTTTTCATTTACTATACATACCTAATCAAATATTTTCGAAGTCGGTGTGCTTTGCTTTGTATGGGCTGGCACCAATTTCGACAATATTTGATTAGGTATGTATAGTAAATGAAAACTACCAATCAGTTATTTTTTACTTTTTAGTGCTTTTGTTTGAAGTCGGTTTTAATTTTTTTGTTAAAAAGTTTTTATTTTTCCCTTTTTAGTGTAGACACTAGTAGCAAAGTAAGAATTCTAACGTGTTAGGCTTGTCAAATCAAACAAAATAAGCCCGAACTCAAAGTATCTACTATTAGCCGTTGAAGAGTTCCACCTATCCACCTTCTGGCCTTACCATTAGATCAGGTCAACAATACCGAACCACTATACTATCAACGAAAATAGAATAACTTGCAAAGTTTCAAGTCAATATGACAATTAGAAGTAGGTTAAATTCATCATTAGCTATTTTTCCACCCTTAGGGGTGGTATTTTTTTTTTAAATTTAAATGGGACCAATCTGGAAGTATACACTTTCAAACGACTCAAAAATTGTCCAAATCGGTTAATAAATGACGGAGTTCTGAGGTAACAAACATAAAAAAAAATACAGTCGAATTGAGAACCTCCTCCTTTTTGAAGTCGGTTGAAAACCAACATTTCCATTATTCAAAATGTAAAGTAAAATTTCCCTACAAAGCTTTTATGACTTGAAAAGTAAGACAGTACTTCCTAACCACAACGTATATGAGACTATAAATTAAGAAGAAAAATAAATTTCACTTTCATGAATGTACTTAATGAGTTTCAACACATTTATCTCTTTCATTTAAAAAAAAATCTTTCTATTTATAACTGAGCATGGTCTACTGTTCTATGTAATGAACTCAGTTTCGTCTGCAGCAACACTCGCGTAGTTTATTAACTGTTCCACTCTAAAGGATCTGTTACAATGTTAACTGTCTCGAGGTGTGATGGCCAGCATGTATGTGTGTGTGGCTGTATGTTTTAAAAGATTAACAATAACTTGTAGTTAATGATCGTTTTACAATTAAAATAGGTGAAACTGATAAAGATGAGATACCGGCACAAAGGATTCTGGGCTGGTACCGCGTCTTCATTATTGTGTATATAGCAAATGTAAGATACATTATATATAGATTAAGATCGTCAATTCAGTGTACATTGTGAGATAATTATTTACCAAACAAGTAGATTTTTTTATACATATCGCCTTCTTTTTTTAGAACTTATTTTGCTTTTCCATTAGACTTATCATATAATAATTTATTAAAAAAATTCGTTATTTAACCATGTGTACAATTATTTATATGAAACGAAAATTTTGTAATACCTATCGAATGACGCAGAGGATTTTATGTCGTTTGAAACCTGCCAATTCTCATTATATATTGTAAAGGAAAGAGAAATTGAAATAAAAATAAGTAAGCTAAAATTATTTAAAATATTATTATTGGATTTATTTAACTTTCTGCGAAATATTGTTTTTGATGAAAAGTACTTTCATGTTCTCAGAAAAGTTCTGTATCGTGGTACTTAAATACTCGTAATGTAAGAAGTTTTAATTTGTTTGAGTAAATTTAATCAAACCATTGTCTTCAAAGTTTAAGATTTTCTAAGTTTTCGGTAAATTTAAAACATAGGAAGATTTTCATTATTATATAATACTAGCGAATTAACCACGCTTCGCTCAGACGTGTCGCTGCGTTTTAAATAGATTTAAATAGTTATTATCCAATTTTAGCCATGTTAATTTTAATATATTTTTTCGTGAATTTCCCGATGTTTTAATAGTTTTTATTATATTCGGAGTGGAGACAAATTCAACAAATTAAAGATCATAAAAATTGGTCCAGACGTTCTTGAGTTATAAGTATTGTATAATATTATATTCTTACCGTATATGATGTTCTATAAATATATGATTGTAATATGCCTTATTTAATTATTCATTTGTTTAAATTTAATTGCTATATTTGCTAAAGAAATTTTACTTCAACTGCGCGTAAAGGTTACTCGCACCCATTTTCAACCGACCTCTCCAAAAAGGAGGAGGTTCACAATTCGGCTATGTTTTTTTAATGTTTGTTACCTTAGAACTCCGCCATTTATTAACCGATTTGAACCATTTTTTTGTTTGAAAGTGTATACTTCCAGATTGGTCCCATTTAAACTTCAAAAAAATACCACTCCTAGGGGTGGAAAAATAGCTAATGATGAATTAACCTAGGTAGTTTTAATTGTCATATTGACTTAAAATTTTGTAAGTGTTCCTATTTCCGTTGATAATGCAGTGGTTCGATATCATCGACCTGATCTGATGGTTAGGCCAGAAGGTGGATAAGTGGAACTCTTCAACGGCTAATAGTAGATACTTTGAGTTTGGGCTTATTTTGTTTGATTTAATAAGCCCAATACGTTAGAATCAGATTTTAGAGCCAGAATATTTAGTATTACTAATAAAAGCGAATTTCAGTTTATCAGTCTTCTTAATAAAAATTGGCATCAAACTAACTTAAACGGCTTAAGCGAATATTTTATTAAAATACTTTCTTCTTACTTTGCTGCTACTATGACTACACTAAAAAGGAAAAAAAAACTTTAAAAAACCGATTTCAAAAAAAGCACTAAAAAGTAAAAAATAACTGATTGGTAGTTTTCATTTACTCTAGATACCTAATCAAATATTTTCGAAGTTGGTGTCAGCGTGTATCGACAAATATCAATGTTATGTATTGTATGCAGCCCTTTTTCACGTCCCACTGCTGGGCATGGCCCTCCCTTCAGTAGGTACGAGGGGGATCAGGCCATAGACGCTGGCCAAGTGCGGGTTCTCATACATACAGGTTTCCTCGAGATATTTTCCTTCACCGTTAAGACAAGTAGCAATCATGTTGGAAATGATTCGCACATGAAAATATCAGAGGTGCGAGACCCGGGATTTAAACCCGCTTTACTCGGTTTACCAAGCGAGCGTGTTACCACTGGGCTACCATAAAGATAACGATAATAATATTTATCTTGCCTAATTTATGTTATGTTAGGCACATTACAATGTTCACGCGCTTCTGTCTTTATTAATTTTCTTCCATGTTTCCTTCCATTCCTACATAATATATTTAAGTAAAGCTAATCTAAAACTAAAGTTGGTGTAACCATAAAGAATATTAAATTATTCAATGTATGTTTATATATATGAATATAGTTTGTTTTGAAAAACTTTAATTAATAGTAAAAAAACATTTTTAAAAATGAGATTCTATTTAAATGTTCTAAGAAGAAGAAAAAAAACTTTAAATTAAATCAAACCCATGAATTTATTAAATAACACAATTTATTATTATATAGCTTGTCGCGAGATTTATAATTTTATAAAAAAAAACATTATTTTTTTCTTAGAATATCAAGTTACATATTGTATTCATGTTTATCTGCACAGGTAAATCTCGCGATAAGCTTTTACATTATATAATTGTGTAATATAATAAATAGATGGGTTTAATTTAAAGTTTATTTCTTCCTTTAAGGGCATTTAAATTAAAGCCTGTTTAAAAAAATGAACTTTTAATTTATTCTTTGTTTTTTATTTTTTCGATATTCTTCTCAGCAAGCCCTTTCATTAATATCCATAATGTCATGGGGTTGCATTAAAAAAAACATAGTCCGCCAGCTCTGGGAGTCCGCCATATTGGATTTAGAATGACGCCACTTAGCTAACCATGCATTGTCATCCAAACTAAACGTGTATGCAAATTTTTCTGCTCAAAAAGGTTGAGGATAACTACTTTAAAATTCAGTTACAAGATTTGACCCGAACGAATAAACATTGCAAGTTATTAGTTAAATAGAAGCTTCTAAATAGATAAACAACTCAGCATGAGCTTAGTTTAGAGAAAGTAAAAAAAAAAACGTCGTAATATTATTAATAATATGTAAACAAATCTAATAAATCAATTTTAACCTGTATTTAAAAATTCAAATCAATTTTAACTTGTATATGAAAATTATATGGGACGACCTCGTGATCTACCTTAATTTAATACGATTTAAAACCGTTACGAAGAAATCGTTAAATACATTTATAAAAATATACGCTCGAATACAGAAATGAGACAGTATAATGTGTAATGTAGACGAAAATCTCTTTTCGAAATTACATTAAATAAGCGTGCATATACATTAAAAGTCATATTTATACTCTTATTCTTCTATAAATTACAAATTCATACCTTTTATCAGTGGTGGGCGGGATACATCGCTCGCGGCACGGATGGACGTCGAGGATGAAGAGTTTTTGAGTGGCGGCCACGCACCGGTAGGCGCAGCGTGGGCAGGCGGGCTGATCGTTGACTTGTTCAAAGTCACTAGATTCCACCAGGTCTATGTCCACAAGTTGCCATTTTTTGACTTTTACGACCTTCTTATTTTCTTTTCTATATATAATCTGTTGATTTTGTGTTAAATTTAGCGGTTTCCAAAAAATTTTGCGTGACATGTGCAGATATCTCATTTTATTTGTTTGAGTCAAAAATCGTGTTAATCTGCCGAATTAAAATGTTACATGAATTTTAAATTATGTATATGTGCAAATGTATATGCAAATTTCTCTGTCCGTACTATTAAACTGTGACAAGTATCGTGAGGCGAATAACCTTACTTGGTACAGCAGGTCATTTGTTATCATTTTAAATATTAGTGTTTTGTTATCAAAGTTGAACTGGAAATAAACGAAAATAAACGAAAGTAAACGAAAATAAACGAAAATCTTAATTGAAATTTAATAATGTCAAAAAGAAAGTCTCGCATATGGTTTTTTTTGAACAATTGGACAATGATTCCCGCAAAGTCAAGTATAACCAATGCCAAATAATAATTTCTCGTGGCGGGCATGGGAAAACAGCTAATACTACAAGTATGAACAACCATACTGAATACCGACATCCAAGCCTGATACCTCAGTTAAGTTCTTCGATAAAATGTTCGACCACATAGATTTCTCGCAGTCGCAAATTCAAGCAGTACTAGCTTCAACAGTACCTACTCCGTCAACTTCAATGTCATCATCAGTCAGAAAAACCAACAAAATATTGAAGATAGTTTTGCTATACAATGGTCACGTGGAGATTCAAGATCAAGAGATATCAATATTGCAATAGGTGAGATGATTGCACTAGACAACCAGCCGTTGCCAATTGTTGAAAATACTGGCTTTAGAAACTTGATGCGAAAAGTTATACCAAAATATAACATACTTTTTTTTTGTTGCCGTTGCTTCAAAAAATCGGAATTCGCTCCAACAGTTTTGTTATCAGAATTATAATTTATAACTCCGAGATCTGCTGGACCGATTTTTATGATCTTTGTTTTGTTGGATTTGTCTTCCTTCACCACAAATATACACCTAGTATCCAGCCATTTTCCAGTTATAAACTTTCAAATAAACTCAAATAACAAAAAAACTAAGCAATTTATTGGTTTTTATCAATTTCAAACGTTCCCTAGGAACTCAACAAGTATTAACTCTAACTCTGACAATGTACAATTTTATTGTAGTGAGTATAGATAAATAATAAAAGTAAAAGAACAGAATAAATGGGTTAATTGAAGATTGATCTTTGATAGTCTGTAGTCAGTACGGCGCCTCTCGTGTCGAAACGTAAATTTCTCTTAGATAACTACGATAAAGGCCCAAATTGATTTACATAATAATACCGCAAAGGAACCATGTCTGAATCTAAACATGAAATTTGTTTTGGAGTAGAAAGTTTTGTTAGACTCTTTGTTCCACAAACATGATAATAATTTTTGTGATTAATCGAGGTTATAATTTTGACTTGAACTTGAAATGATTTCTGACCTATAATGGTCTTTTATGGCAACCATTTAAATCCGGCAACGCGAATATTTATTGCCCTATCCATTTTCTATTTTATTATATGGTTATATAATATATACCTTGTAGGTACTCGTCTGTTTGTCGGAACATCTGATTTTCAATTCGAATTTCATTCCATCCATTGTCATTCCATCGTGTTTTTGAGACTTAATTCAAAAAAGTAGAAAACTTGTAACGTACAAATCGAATTGAGTACCTCCTCTCAAATCGTTTTGTGTCACACTGTAACTTTACCAATTGTAAAACGGTTTCTAGATTCTTGTTATTAATGATTAGGTCATACAAGTGTAGTCTAAAATAAATTTAAAAATAACTACTTTTGTTTTTTTAATTTTTTATTTAATTTTTTTTAATTTAAATTTAATTTTGTTTAAGAGGAGACGTCATGTCCTTAAGAGTCATAGTGTTTGTGTAATAATAATAATATTGTCCGCCCCAATTTCTGTGGCGGCCAATCCTATTGAGACTACTATCATAGTGCACTAGTGTAAGCGCAGTTCTGTTTGCATAATAGGTACCTAATGCAGTTATTTTTTTCTGGAACATTAACACACAGCACCATCTAGTTCCATGGTAAGCTACGAGGCTTGTGTTATGGATACATATTCAAATACATACATATTATAAATATAAACACCCATGACTGGATTATAAGCATTAGTGCTCATCACTTAAATTAATGCTCTCAACGGGACATGAACCCGGGAACGCTTGCACAGCAAGTCACTACAAACTGAGCCAAACGTGTCGTCAATTTTGCCTGGGAGAAATAATGGTTTAATACAGACTCAGAGAGTGAAGGCGGGATAGCATATAGGTACTTATTGGTACATTAATTTGTTTTAATGTTCAATTCAATTCAATTCTTCTTTTCAGTGATTCCTGAGAGTGTATTTTAATGTCTTTTAGACGACCTCAAAGAATTTAAGGTTGAGCAGCTCCCGTGACGTTTGAGTTCTATATCAAAGACTTTGCCGCGTCTCAAAGACTTTGAATACCGTTTGTTATATAGGTTAAGAACTAAATATAAAGTGCAACTAGTGCTTAAAAAATAGCCAGTAGCGCTACGAATAAAACCCTAATCAATAATAAATGAAAAAAAAAAACATTTTCATATATTTTTTTAGATGTTTAATGTCTATTCATTAAAGATATGAACGACATTTTGTGTAAGCCTTCTATTTGGAAAGTTAAAATAAATATATTTCGGCACTACCTTGTTATATATGTGTATTTAATGTATTTTAATTATGTTTAAATATTCTTTTATAAATATTAGTAAGAAATTATATTCATATAATTAATGTTATTAGATCTTTATCTATAATAGCCTGAAGTTTGCTTTATCGGCGAAATTGCGTACTGATTGCTGTTGGGCGCAATAATTGAAATACCAACATCCAATATGCGAGTATTCTAGGAATTAATTCGTGTTTACCTATTAACCAATGTAGCATAGTGACTAGTTTATACCTCTAGTGACTCACCCTCGCTTCGCTTAGGTTCGTCCCTAGCTTGCTTCCCAATATAAACTTTCATCCACATTTTCACCCCTTTAAGGGATGATTTCCGGGATAAAAAGTATCCTATGTCCTTTGCAGGGTCTCAAACTATCTTCTTAGCAAATATCATCTAAATCAGTTCAGTAGATCCAGTGATTACCCCCCTACAATCTCACCAACTCACAAACTTTTCCACTTTGTAATATTAGTATAGATAAACAGTTGTATGTTTTAACGCATTTTCTCGTGGGAAGGAGATATTTTCGATCAGTAAAGTAGATAATGTCTTCCAGTTGTTATAGAGAGAGCAGTATTTATTTATCGATTATTTGATATTTAGAGATATGTACTTACAATTCTTAAATTAGAATTTAGCTTAAGCCTTATCTATTTATACAAATAATAATATTCTGAGTCGAACCTGTACATTAAATATTTTTTCGAAAATCTTATTGTAATAGTCAATATTATCGAAACAGAGGTCGAATCTATACTTTTTAGAATTTTTGTCTGTCCATCTATCTGTCTGGGAAAGCATCACGAGACAATAACTGGACTTTGAACTTTATAATAATTATCTATTATCTATATAAAGTGTAGACAACCTGAAATCACGAATCACACTCATCAATCGCATCGACTTCGAGCGTCGACTATTCGCTAGATTTTGGCCTCAGCTAAAAATTTAGGGATCCATTATAATTTTAATTCTCTATTTTATTTTTTTGCCTTACGGTGAAGGAAAACATCGTGAGGAAACCTGTATGTCTGAGAGAATCTAGCAAGTTCTCGAAAGACATGTGAAGTCCGCCAACCCGCACTTGGCCAGCGTGATGGATAATGGCCTGATCCCCCTCGTACCGGCCCGTGCCCAGCATTGGTACGATAAAAAAAGGCTGAATACAATACATACATACATTTTATTTTTCTGTTTCTTTTTTAGTTGAATATCTATATAAATATTAAAATTTAATTATTATCAAGAATTTAGTTATTCCAAAATTGCCAAAGATCAAAGAAAGTCAATATACAATTGAATTAGATAGGCCTGAATAAGCAATGTTAGTAATAAATCATCTTTTAACCCTCTTTTCATCACGACGAAAAACTTCCTCAATAGAATTCACAGTTGCTGAATTAGAATTAAACGTTGAGTTTAAAGTCATTAAGTTTTTTAACGATCAGAGAAACTGTAAACTTAATCCTCTTAAACTGCGATAATGCTATAAAGTTATATTGGAAGCAAATTCGCCTATTATTTTCAAATTCATTCTAAGTCGGCTAAATTTAAAGCAGAGGTAGGTGCCTTATAATAGAAGTTAATTAAAACAGTTCGTAAAAGTTCAAGCGGAAGTTTTATTCTTAGATACTTATTGATCTTCAAGACACTAAACAAGGTCAACAATATAATGTTAGCTAATATGCGCTGCGCGTGGCTACCTTACTACAATTATTATTTAAAGTACAAACAGATCTATTCCACGGGAACCGTTCATTTTTCCAGGATAAAAAGCTATAACAAATAACCTGTTGTTTGACCGCCAATGTAAGGAATCATCATGCCAAATTTTATTAAATTATGTGCATAAGTTATTGTGTACCAAGCAGTATAAGTGACTATAGTTTTAATTATCCCACGGAAACTATTTAATTTTCCGGTATAAAAAGTATCTAAAATGTTGACCGCAGATATAAGGTACCACCATGCAAAATTTCATTTAAATCCTCCAACAGTTTCGGAGATTAGCCCGTACAAACAGACAAACAGACAGAAAAAAAGAACTGAAAAAAAAATCTAGATTTGATCGCTCTAGATAGAGCATGTTAATTAACTGAGTATATATGTAAATTGAACGAAAAGAATAGATTTGTTTATATTTGACAAGTTTAGTTAGTTTGCCCAACAGTCTGCTTTGACTTAAAAATAAATAAAAATATGTTTTGTTATTTTCTTTCTAGTTATTTTAAATATAATAAAACTAGTGGCTCACCCTTACTTCCCTCGGGTTTGGCTCTAAAAAAGCACAAACTGATCTATCTCACGGGAACCATTCATTTTTATGAGATAAAAAGTGTTGTTTAACCGGCAATATAAGCTTAACATTAGCTCGCACAAAAAGACAAACAACAGACAGAGAAACAAAAAAATTAAAAAAAACTGGATTTGTTACATTTCTCTTCTTACATCCCCCTGACTCGTTTTTTTAGCATTTTTTTCCTATGTACACTGAAACAGACATTCGACCTCTACAGTTTTATTATATGTACCTATAGATTCTAATTGAGTCGAATCTGCACATTAAATATTTTCTGAAAAATCTTATTGAAATAGTCTTTATTATATACAGAGGCCGAATCTATAATTTTTAGAAATTTTCTCTGTCTTGTCTGTCTGGGAACGCACCACAAGAAAACTGGGCAAATTTTGATGAAATTTCGTATAATGATGGAGTGGTTATCCGGGTCAACATTTAGGATATTTTTTACTGCGGGAAAATATCTTATATCTGAAAAATCTATACTAATCGTTAAAACGTACCTACCTAGGGATGAACCAGAGCGAAGCGAGGGTGAGTCTAGTTAAAAATATATTAATCACTGTGTCTGTTTCTTCTACTAAAGGTAACAGTGACTCTAAGCGCACGATCGTTTGCTGTCTTCTATCGCCAACGTCCATACCACGTTGAATACACCGGTTCTCGTCCGATCACCGAAGTTAAGCAACGACGGGCACGGTCAGTACTTGGATGGGTGACCGCCTGGGAACACCGCGTGACGTTGGCCTTTTTTCTGCATTTTGTTTTCAAACTTGTCAAATTAATTTAATTTTGTTATTCACGATTCATTGTATGAATATTAAATGAACTGTCTAACAAGTGAAAAACAATGTCTTTTTCGAGAACATCTTTATAAACACTATTAGGAAAAATTATTCAAGAATGTTTAGACGTATTTGATATTAAAAAAAAATATTCTATAATTATACTTTAGTATTATAATTTTAATAAAAGACATTTTAGCTAGCTACTTTAGAGTTAGCGCGTTAGTTAACTGTGTGAAGTGGAGTACAATTCATTTAAATAACAACAGCATCGATGTTGTTCCAAAAAGTCAATTATTATTTATTTAATTAAACATACTAGCGGGCACATTTGAATAGGCACCTCGGTCAAAACATATTGCCCCTTTTATTATTGTATATAAATTTTAATTAAATACGCTATGAACGTAGCAATCTTGCAGCGGGATCTGAGTCCATACTATATGTACATATTTTGACCTCTTAGAGATTTTTTAAATAGTAGTTTAAAAAATAATAGTATAAGGGTCTTCAATAAATAGCCATAATATAAAAACAATGCCATTTATTCATTAATTTTGTAACGTATATTCTAACAAATCTAACTTGCAATTACTACAATACAACATAGTATTAAGCAAATTTTTTAAATGACCATTTTATCAATTTCAACGTATATATACACTACTAGTTTTAAAATTTTATTGTACATACATTATATTATAATTTTGTCATGTTTCTTAATAAACTCGAATTTTAAACTGCACTGTTTTAAATAAAGCTCCTTTGAACTTATTATTTTCATAATTTTGCAGTCAAGTTTAAAATTGGGCTCAACAGTTTATATAAGAAACACAAACTGCTTAGACTAATTGACTACTCTAATTTTTGTTAGGTATAACTATAAACAAAGTTAATTACTTTAGAAATTTAATCTACGTTACATAGGCGTCTTGGATACCTACTTGCTTAAAGTATAATTTTCATTGAATATTTACAAAAATAATTAATTATTTATTAATATATCCTATATATCTCAACTAATTTGCATTATAGGCAAACTAATTTTATTGTTTAAAAAATGAAACAAAAATATATCAGGTTACCTTGTTTCATCTTTTAATTTTCTCATTTTTCGTATCAGATAAAAATTGCCATATTTCTAAATTCATAGCCAATAAATAGATAATTTATTAACAACTTTAACAGCCCTACTGTTTATTTAGACGATAATCCATGAAAATCGTTTAACATATAAGAAAAAACTGTACCCTAAAAATACAGAGGAGCTTTTTTAAAGCGGCATCATAATATTGCGTTATAGGTATATTTTTAATAATTAGGCAATATGTTATTCTTATGGTATAACCCAACCATATGTATGTATGTACATATATATACGTACAAGTCTTTACAGCATGTGAATCTGAAACAAAATAACAAACTTAGTAAAACAATAGATGTTTTTAACTATATTATATACTTTAATTATATTAGTTACGATAATTCTACACTAGTTCTTTTTCTAAAATAAAAGTAGCCTAAATTACTCCTTATAGCATCAGCTATCTGCTAGTGAAAGTCCCGTCAAAATCGGTCCAGTCGTTTCGAAGATAGTCGGAACAATCAGACAGACACAAACAAAAATTTTAAAAATTATGTTTTTTTCATATAAGTACCGTAAATAATTTCAGAGGCATTTAGTAGAAAGCTGTTATTTTAACGTTACAAACAGACATTTCAATTTTATTTATCTGTATCTAGATAATTTCAGTTACCCATTTATCTTACAGGTGTATCGACTGGTATTGAATATAGTGCTAGTTTTTGCCTGCGGCTTCACTCGCAAGGTAAACCTATGTTCTGACCTAACATTTAAATCTGTTCAGCATCTTTAGGATGAATAAGTGACGAAGAGGTTAGATAACTCTAAAATTTATAATATTACTTAATTTGGATCCTGGATGGTACTGATTACATAATGGAACAAGACATTTCCCGGGTACAATTCCGTGTACAACGAATATAGGTTTTTTTTAAGCTTCTTACATTTTAGCCAAAAAGCGAATAGCGAACATTTTATAAACCTCGCTACGTTTAACTACACGTAGAAAAATATAAAAAAATATGCGTGATGGATTTTTTAACATTATATTACATATTAGCAGTACCCGTGGCTTCGCTCGCGCTAAAACTATAAAAAAATCTCTAAAAAAGTAGGTTTTATACAAGCTTTCATCTCCTCTTTTACTTTTTATAGGATGAATTTTGAAAAAATGATAGAACATTTATTTATTTAATTTTATTGAAAAGCATTAATACCAAGTTTCAAATAATTCTGATTATAAATATTTTTTGGATTGTATTATAACGTGTTTTCCCGTGGGAATTAGATAATCCCCCGCAATAATAAGTAGCCTATGTCACTCTCCGGCCTTCCAACTATCTTCACACAAAAAATCACGCCAATCCGTCACTCCGTTTCGACTTGAAAGAAGGACAAACAAACACACTTTCACACTTATAATATTAGTATGGATATGGGTTAGTTAATTTGTGTGGAATTGAGGTGTTATTTTGCATGTAGAGCTGCATAAGTTATTTTTTTCCTTGATTTGTAAGGTAAGGTCATTAGTGAAAAAAATTGAATATATCTAGCTGTAATTATAATATTTACGAAAATATATAAGATTGGGGATTATGTGGGAATAATATAAAATATATTTTACTGTGTACAACAACATTATGTAAATATCTTGTTGCATCGTGTACATTTAACATATGGTGCCTTTAGTTGTGAGATGTTTGAAACTACTTAAGAAACTTGAACTTTCAGTACATGATGTAAATGCGCTCAACGTTCGTGAAAAAGTGCATTATAAGTCTTACTTAAAGAACCAGTTACGTAAAAAAGTTTGTGTTTATTACATATAGATATATTGATTTATATAGTGTGCGTCTATACTAATATTATAAATGTGAAAGTTTGTGAAGATTTATAGATGTATGGATGTTTGTTACTCTTTCACGCAACAACTGAAATTTATTTATATTTTTTTAATGAATTTTAATGAAAATTTACAATAATATAGCTCATACATCAGAATAACACATAGACTACTTCCCGTGGGATAGTAAGGTAAGTAGTAAACTATACAATGACTAATAATGGAATCTTTTTTTTACTTAAATATGAACACTACATAAGTTACATATGAACACTAGTTCATATACATATAGATTAAATCGCAGTCTTTTACGTAAGATTTGGTTGATAATGGTGAATAAAGTGTTGAAACACTACATAAAGTGTACCATATCGTAACCAACATCCCGTATAATTGGGATGATTTTGGGACAACCTTTAACTTGCTAAAGTAATTTAGTCCCTTTTAACTTGATATTGTTTTAAAGTAATATAACTTTAGAGCCAAATTGCGGTACGGGACGCTTATGATCATACAAAGGCTGATACGGAACTAATTTGTCATGTAAGCGTAATTTTTGAGTTTACAGTTTAAACTTGGTCATACTAATTTAATGGTTAAATCTAATCTATCTATTTTCTTCTATATACATAAAAATCGATGTATGTATGTTTCCTCTGGATTTTAAAAGGGCTGAAGCGATTTTGATGAAATTTTCAGGCAATCTTCAGATTAGCTCAGCAGTTCCTGTAAAGTTTGGTACGATCGGACTATTAGAAATGATTATAGTCGTTTGAATGCGGGTGAAGCCGTGGGCAATGCTAGTATTTTATAATAATAATAATGATTATCTCTGTAAAGTAACAATCCCACTGCTGGATTTTAGCCTCCTCTCTAATGAGTCAAATGTGGATTGACGAATTTCACATGTCTTTGTAAAACTCATATATTAGTTAGTATAGTTAGTTAGTAAGTAAAAATTATCTTTGTATGACTAAGTAATTTTAAGAAGTCAGACCGACAGAGCTTAAATATTTTGTAATAATATTATTAATAAATAATATTTGTATGTATATGTTTGTATAACGTTAATCTGAATTATAGCGAAAACTAAAATATTATCAATAAAGTGTTCGCAGCTTATTCTCATTTTCTATTAAATCAATAATAATATAAACAATTTCGTTAAAGAAATGATTCCATTGACGTCGAGCGAATTCAATCGACCTGCTGAGGCATTCAGAGCAGACTGTATGAAGGAAATATATTTTGAACGACCGACAGTTGAATATGAAAGAAATAGCAGCAAGTATTGGAGTTTTCAATACAATGTTGATATTTTATAAAACAACTATAAAGTTTATAGACTTTCTTTATATAAATAAATAAAGTCAGCACTAAGTGTCTACTTTCATGACATCCCGACTTGGACCATTTAAGGAATATAAATCTTATTATCATTTTTATAAGGGATATTTTTAATGTGATTAAAAATTATATATTAGTAAAATGTAATCTAAAAAATGAAATTAGATTAAACGTGAATTTGTGTTTTTTTAGGGTTAATACCTCAAAAGGAAAAAAGTTACCTGTATTCATCTATCTGTGTCTATGACTGTTTATTAAGACCTTCTTTCTCAGAAACGAGTGGAGCCTGGAGGTATCAATTTGAAATTAATATCAAATACTCAAATCTGTCGTCCCTTGGAGCTTTGAAAAAATCTAATTTCTAAGTCGATATTGTCAATCAAAAGATACGGCCGTTTACGCTGCATAGATTGACAGCAGCAAGGGAAAAAACTTATAGGGTACTTCCGGTTGATTTAGAATCATGAAATTTTAGAAGAAGCAATGTCTAGCACAAATAAAGGAAAAAAATCCGAAAATATAAATAGTCACATCATAAAAAAATTTTTTTTTGCGATTATAAACTTATTTTAACGTTCCATGCTACGGGCACCGGACTCGCTCTTGACAGATTTTTTCTTTGTCAAACAACAAATTTTGATATTGGATCTCACGGTTGAGCGGATTAAGCTTTTATGGAATGCTTGCTCGCTATATCACATATAGACATTTCGTATAAAGCTAAAATACTGTCCGTACTAGAATACCTATATGTATCTATCAATTTTCATAGCAATCATTTGAATAACGCAAATGTTTGACTCACTGCAATGCTATGTAGTGGCATGTTATAGCAACTTTGATAGCATAAAGACCTTTTCCATGTAAAACACTTATTTAATATTGTAAAGCAATTGGTAAACAACAGTTACATTTTTAATACATATAATAAAATTGTAACTAAGCCGAATCTGTACATTAAATATTTTTTTAAAAATCTTCTTGAAATAAACATTATTATCGATACAGAGGCCAAATATATAGTTTTTAGAATTTTTGTTCGCTGTCTGTCTGTTTCCGCATCACAGAAAAACCAGTGGAAGGATTTTGATGAAATTTGGTATGGTGATAGCTGGTTATCCGGTTCAACATATAGAATACTTTTTACCGCGGGAATATATCTCATTTCTGAGAAAAAATACAAAAACTGCAATGCAAGGGTATACTAATATGTAAAACCTAGGAATTTGGTTTTTGGTCATTTGAATGCGGGTGGAGCCGCGGGCAATGCTAGTTATCTATATAGATAAAAAAAATCGTTTTGCTGTTTATTTGTCATTTTTATATAAAAAAAATTGAAATTCTATTCTTTAACGATCGTAGTATTTCGTATAAACTTATTTTCTCTGCTGTCAAGTATATTTTGTTGTTGTAAATAAGTTCTATTCAATTTTGTTTTCGATTTCAATCTAAAGGTAGTTTATCTTATAATGAAAGTTTTGTTTATTTAAGACTTTGAATATCCTATTAGAAGTTTTGCCACTACATATATTATTGTGTATATTTATTTTATTAGAAAATTAGTTATTGATTGCTATAACTACTTTAATTTTATAAGTTTTGTAGGTTTGTGAAGATGATACGCGGTGATGAGATTATTCTCTAGTGAACTGGGTAATGTCACCATTTTGTTTGATATTTCAAAACGTCGCATTAATGTGATGATAAAATACGGACTTATGTTTTGAACACAACAGTAAAAACAACAACAGACTTTATTGTTGTTTTTACTTATATTGTATGTAGTATTGTTGTCTATACAAATAAATAAAATTAAAATGTCTCTTTATAATGTCAAAATAATGTTACTAAGTACATATTAAAGTATATACGGTACCTATAATAACAAAACAGTTAGAACTTTTTGTCTGTATGTCTATTTGTTCCGCCTAATCTCCGAAAGAGCTGAATAGATTTTGACGGGATTTCCGCTGGCTGATAGCTGATGTTCTAAGAAGTAATTTTGTCTACTTTGTGTAATGTATGAAATGAAAGACGGACTATCGCTGAATGATTTATTGGTAAAACAAATAGGCGTTGGCTTGTATTGTATCTACCCGTTTATTTGTTTTATATCTACCTACATGACATTTTCTCCCCCTTTAATTAAGTAATGTAATCATTAAAACAATTAACAAAACAACTTCCTTAAGAATACAGTTAAAGTTAAACTAAGCATAATCTAAGAATACATGTTATAAAGGACAACAAATTAGTATGCGTCCCGTACTATATTAATGTCTTAAAGTCTAACTTACAATACTTTTTTGCGAGGTCTTAACGTCATACCATGAGAAACATATTTTTCAGGCTGAGGCTTTAATGATTGTGAATGTGACGGTTCAGTAGGATACAACGGAGGTGACTGTGCTTTCCTATTGTCATTATTCAGTTCCGAACTATTTTTATCTGACAAAGGAGATTGGAATATAGATGTTGAAGATGTATTTATTAAAGAATCTGCCTTATAAGGACTGGATGGCTGAGTACAATTTGATGTCGGCAACGAATAACGCGAAAATCGTACATTTTTCTTTAATAACTGGTCAACGTGTCTTTTACTAATACGATCATCGCTATCTGTTTTAACAACATAGGAGACCGGCCCCCTTTTTTCTACTACTACCCCTTCCTTCCATTTAACTAAGCTGTCGTTATAATTTCGAACCAATACTCGGTCCCCGGGGGACATGTCTCGCACAACCCCTTCATGACGAGCTTGTTGTGCCTGTTGCTTATCAAGCACTACATCGCGAGTACTCGGACGCAAGAGATCTAACCTTCCGCGTAACCTATGACCCATAAGTGCTACCGAAGGTTCTTTTTGTGTTGTACAATGCTCAGTATTTCTGTAAGTGAATAGAAATTTGCAAAGGGCCTCATCAATATTTTCATTTTGTAAAACTGCCTTTTTTAATACTAACTTAACTGTCTTTACTACATTTTCGGCTGCACCATTACTAGAGGGATGATACGGAGCCACTAAAACTCTTTTAATACCGTTATTATTTAAATACGACAAATACTGGTTTGAGGAAAATGGCGGTCCGTTGTCACTAACTATACACTTAGGTAGACCGAACCTAGAAAATGTTTTACGTAAACTTGCGATAACAATAGGAGCAGATGTGTTGACTACACAATCTACTTCCAACCACTTAGAATGAGCATCTAATAGTACTAAATAATACCTATTCCGGAACGGACCTAAAAAGTCTATATTTAATCGAATCCAAGGTTCAGTAGGCCATTCCCATGTGTGAAGTGGTGCTGGCGGGGGCTGAGCGCGTTGCGCGCAACATGGCTTACACTCGCGGCACACACGTTCGATATCCGAGTCAATACCGCTCCACCAGACATAGTTGCGCGCCAGTTGTTTCATTTTAACAACACCTATGTGCCCCGCATGTAACTCGTCTAAAACAAAAGCTTGTAATTTGCTAGGTATAACAATACGATAACCCCAAACTAAACAACCTTGTTCCAAAAATAAATTATCTCGTCTTATATAAAATGGCTTATAAATGTTATTATTTAACTCCTTAGGCCAACCGAATTTAACAAAACTAACTATCTTATTAAGAATTAAATCTTTACTAGTTTCATTTTTTACTTCATGAAATGTTACAGGCAATTTATCTTGAATAAAAAATAAATAGCTATTATTTTCATTCTTTTGCACTTTATTCTTAGTCTTATGTATGTGTAATGGTAAGCGAGATAATGCATCAGCAAAGCAATTTTTCGTAGAAGGTATAAATTCTATGTCAAAAGTATAAGCTGCTAAACGTAAAGCATATCTTTGCAAACGACTAGCCGCCGTTTGTGGAATACCCTTATTTTTCCCAAAAATATAGCTTAAAGCTCGATGATCGCTTCTCAGAATGAAGTGTCTACCAAATAAATATTGGTGGTGTTTTGTAACACCGAAAACTATTGCCAGTGCTTCTTTGTCGATTTGCGAATAATTTCGCTCGGCGTCATAAAGTGTGCGAGAAGCGCAACTGACCGGTCGCTCCGTGCCGTCGGGATAGCGGTGAGATAGCACTGCACCTAAACCGTACGCACTGCTGTCGACTGATAAGAGCAAGGGCAAGTTCGCGTCATAATGAGCTAATACCGGGGAACTAATTAATATTTTTTTAATTTTGTTGAAAGCGCATTCACACTCCGAACTCCAGTACCATTTTACATTTTTTTTTAGCAAGTTATACAAAGGTCTAAGAACACTACTCATGTTAACACAAAATTTACTATAAAAATTTACAAGGCCTAAAAAACTTTTTAATTGCGTAAAATCATTCGGTGATGGCGCCGCGACAATAGCTTTAACTTTTTCCGTATCTGTATGCAAGCCCAGCTTATCAATTCTATATCCAAGATAAGTTACACTATTTTTAAAAAATTCACATTTGGACCAATTTACACGCAAACCTGCCTCCTTTAACCTAGATAACACAGCACGTAAGTTTTCGAAATGGGTTTGTTTGTCTTTCCCAGTGACACATATATCGTCTTGGAA
This sequence comes from Brenthis daphne, assembly GCA_947093115.1. Lineage (NCBI taxonomy): Eukaryota > Metazoa > Arthropoda > Insecta > Lepidoptera > Nymphalidae > Brenthis > Brenthis daphne. The sequence continues at coordinate 12,265,268 of OX352483.1, forward strand.
TGCAACAGTACAAGGTAAACCATTCAAAGTTTCCTCAATCAGTTTTTCAAAATTCTCAGGTATACATTTAATCCCAAATGGAACCCGCTTATATACAAAAGTACCTATATGCGTGGTTATTGCAGTCATGGGTCTAGAATCTTCTGTAAGAAGAACCTGCTGATAGGCATGGGACAAATCAAGTTTAGAAAATTGCTCACCCCCCGCGAGTGTAGCAAAAATATCTTCGATTCGGGGAAGAGGATAATGAAAATCTTTTAAACGCGGATTAATCGTTATTTTGTAATCTCCACATATTCGTATAGAACCATTTTTTTAATTATGGGAACAATAGGTGTACCGTATTCGGAACTATCTACTTTATAAATGACATCTTCGCGTTGCAATCGCTCAAGTTCGCGTTCGACCGGTGCCCTTAAGGCCAGAGGCAACGGCCGCGCCTTAACAAATATGGGTGTTTTATCGGCGAGATGCAATTGCATTTGTGTTTTAAAAGTCCCAAGCCCATCAGCAAAAACTTCAGGAAATTCCTTACGCAGTAATTCTATAGAATTATCAATGTTTTCATCGTTATCACATATACTGAAACAGTTTGTAATATTAAGTTGTAAACATCTGATCCAAGTACGACCTAACAATGGCGGGCCACCATTTTTAATAACAAATAATTGTAACTTAAACAAACAATTATTGTATTTTACATTAACTAATATGTAACCCAGAGGTTCAATAATATTTCCCGTATAAGATTTTAATCGTAGATGCTTGTGTTGTAAACAAATATTTGCAAAATAATTATCATAGCATTGTTTAGAAATAACAGATATTTTACTACCGGTATCGATTTCAAACTTTAATAAAATGTTTTCAATAGTTAAATTGATATAATATGGTTTATCATCACGATTACATGATAAATTATAAAAATTTAAATCACTGTCACTTGAATCATCTAAAAAGAACTGACCTTTATGATGTTTCTGGTACTCACTGTCGCTAACACTTTTGTAATTTTGACACACAACTTTAAGATGACCTTTTTGTCCACAATTATCACACGTGTACTGCTTAAATCGACACCGCGCTGGCCCGTGCCCCGCGCGTCCGCAGCGCGAACACGCACGCCGCGCGCCGCCGCCGTCGCTCGCTGCAGCGCCGCTCGCGCCGCCCGCTGCGTCCCGGCTCGCCGTCACGCCGACGATACGCTTCATCCTTACGTTATGTAACCCTTCCGCAACTCCATTGCTAGCACCGGACGCCGCCTCTGCTGCGTGCCTGTCCGCCGCTTCTAATGCTAATGCGAGTTCAATAGCACGTTTATAATCGATATCTCGCTCGGCAAACAACCTTGACCTCATATCTTCATTAATAAGTCCAGAGACGAATTGATCCCTTATATTGATTTCTAGAGTATCGCGAAAATTACATGTTTTCGCCAGATGCTTTAAACTTTGTAAGTAATCACTCACAGTCTCGCCTTGAAGTTGTTTCCGCTGCCGAAATATATGGCGTTCAGCAATCTCCGACCTCTGCGGCTCCAGATGATTTTTAACGATATCCACGAGCTCATCAAATGTTTTATCTTCAGGTAAATCCGGGGAGCATAAATCACACATTAACTCGTAGCAAGACACGCCAACGTGTGTGACTAGCGTGGCCACGTGCAAATGTTCACTAATGTCATTTAATGTTATAAACTGCTTTATTCTTCTACAATAGGCATCCCAGTTATGGGAACCTACTTCAAAAGTTTCTATTTTTCCAAAAGGCATAGTATGATGAAAGAAAAAAAAAACTAAACTTATTTTTAGGAAACCGACTGCGCCAATTGTAATGTATGAAATGAAAGACGGACTATCGCTGAATGATTTATTGGTAAAACAAATAGGCGTTGGCTTGTATTGTATCTACCCGTTTATTTGTTTTATATCTACCTACATGACACTTTGATTTTAGCAAAAGAATTAAAGTTCCGCGCAAAAAAATAAAAGGCATGAAATTGTGTACAAAATCCGCGTTCCTAGGGACGCATCCGAACGAAACGAGGGTAAGTCATAGTCAGAAACTAGTCAAAATAGTAACTATATATATATATATATATATATATATATATATATATATATATATATATATATATATTGAAGCTGAAGTGTAGATGCTAAAGTATATATTTTTTCTAAACTCAATTTAACGTCCAAAATAAAATATTTATTTGTAGCCCATCTACAGTGCCAGATGTTAGTATTAGCATTCCATTTTGTATCTTTCAACAATCTATATTTTATGCTATGTTCAAACAAAGCAAATTCTCATTTGAATTTCTTTGTTATTTATTGTATATTTACATTATTTTATTATCGTCTTAGCGAATAAAACGTGTATCGGTTTACGTTATCTTTGCTGGTACTTGCGGGTTTGATTTCTGCAGAATAGAAGTGTCTATTTCTATATCATTTTCTCATTACTGGTTACAGTAACCATTTTAATTGGAACCAGCTTCTATATCTATTCTATCATACGTCAGGTGATAGTAGACTGACTATATGAGTGGTTAATCTATACATATAATAAAATTGTAACTAAGCCGAATCTGTACATTAATTATTTTTTGGAAAATCTCATTGAAATTGTTATTATTATCGATACAGTCGATCTATACTAATCTTTAAAACATACTTAGGGACGAATTCGAGTGAAGCGAGAGTGAGTCGCTAGTAAAGACAATAAAATTCATACTCACTATATTCCAGGCTTCAAATCTTTTGGTTCTGAAAAATGCGATTCTTCATCAATCAATTGTAAATTAATGTTCTCATTCTTTGTTTGAAATGTCGTAGGAACAGTTTTCTCTTCTAACAAAATATTTTCGATTTCAATACCATTTTCTTTCCTTCCATTACTTTCTAGAATTCGTTGCTTTATAGACGGGCCTCTATTAAAAGATGAGGCTAGTAACGTTTCTTGTATAGTTTCATTCCCATTACATATTTTATCAGCTTTGTGTGTTGGCATTCGACCTGAGTGGTAGCTAGTTCGTACTCCCCCTGTATTTTCAAAGAATGGCAACACCTGTTTGAATTCTTTTCTAAAGTTTTCATTCAGCCATGCATATAGAAATGGGTTGTAGCACGTGGAAGCCATTGCCATGGAATGTGCGAGAAAGAAAGAAACATAATAGTAATTCCACTCCGTCATTTGAGCGTAGAAGTCGTTAAATATATTAATTAAGTTTAATGGTAGCCATGATATACCAAATATTCCGACCATAGATATTAGCATTCTGTTTGTCCTTCTCTTCCTATCTCTATCTGCTTCTTCTCTTCTTGTATTCTTAGCACCTGGCTTCGCCCTTGCTCGGTCGTTTAGTCTTATACTAACGCATGTATAACAAATGGCTATTACTAAAAATGGTATTAGGAATTGTAATACCGTTGTAAATACGCCGAAGATCTTCCTTGACTTATCTGAAGGCCAGCTTTCTTCGCAGTAGGTTTTATTATTCGTTATTTGTATCCCCATAAAGAGCCCATAAGGGCATGTGACAACTAAAGAGAATACCCATATAAATACTATTATGAATATACAAGTATTAAGTTTCATTCTTGGATGAAAAGGGTATATAATCACAAAGAATCTGTCTATAGCTATTGATGTGAGTGTAAGAGTGGATATGTAGACGCTGGTTCCTTGAGCGTATGGCATGAGATGGCATAGCAGTCTTCCAAAGACCCATCGTCCAATAAATGTGTACATCGGCGTTAAAGGTACAGCAAAAACACAGAGTAATATATCAGATAGAGCCAAATTCGTTATGAAGAGATTTGTAACAGTTTGCATCGCTCTGTTTCGGAACACCACATAGCAAACTAAGACGTTACCAAACACGCCAAGAACAAATATTATTGCATATAGAATACAAAAAGCTATTTGTACAACTTTCACATCAATAATATCAGTAGTTCGATTTGATTTGGGCTCATCTATCACTTCAACTGATTCACCAGTTAGTGTTTTTGTTAAGATCAAGACTCCCCCTACAAAAGACGTGCCGTTAAAATTCATAGTAGCTGAATCATGTTCACTGTTTGTCGAAATGTAATCGGAGCTGCCATTGTATGCCGACAGCATCTTATTTATAACATTGGCTGGTTGCTTCTAGAGTCACTCGCCAATCCATCTGAAATGGAAATAAGGTGTATGAGTAAAACAATCTAATTATACAAACTTGAACGATGTCTGTTTGTTTCTTAGTGTTTGTGTTTCTAAAACTTTGTTAAGTTAATGTAAGTCTGCTCAAATATATTATCATATTATAATTACCATGAAATATTATTAGAATACATAATACATAGGGACTATATCAAATAAATATTGATAGATATACATTCTTTAGATAAAAAATAACTGACATCGTACGAAGCAACAGTAAAATTTGAAGAAATACTTAATATTTTTATTTAATAATCGTCAAATATTATGTAAATTTCAGAAAATTGAAGCTTTCTTCGAGGATGAAAACGAAAATATAAACAATTGGTTCGTGAAATCACTCAAGAATTTCAAATAAGGAGATTCCTTTTTAACAAACTGCTCAAGTCTCAATATTGAGTAGTGTTTTATTTAGTTATAAGTCTTATTTGTTATAGGTAATGGCTACGTTTTGAAACTTAAGAATCATAAGTATTAAACATTCGCAACCGAGACTACGGTTCACCACATGATCAGTGACCATCAAATAAATAAGTACTACTAACCTATTTATTTGTATATATATTACAGGCAGTGGTAGCCCAGTGGTAACGCGCTCGCTTGAGAAACCGAGTAAAGCGGGTTAAAAATCCCGGGTCTCGCACCTCTGGTATTTTCATGTGCGAATCATTTCCAACATGATTGTCACTTGTCTTAACGGTGAAGAGAAACATCGTGAGGAAACCGGTATGTCTGAGAGAATCTAGCCAGTTTTCAAAAGACTTGTGAAGTCCGAACTCGGTCAGCGTGGTGGACTATAGCCTGATCCCGCTCGTAATGACGGGAGACCCGTTCCCAGCAGTGGGACGTTAAAAAGGGCTGAATACATACATATATAACCTATTTATTTGATGGTTACCTCTTTGATAGTTTGGATAGATGGTACGTATTTATATGATGGTCACCGACGCGTAATATACGGTATTGTAAGGTAACGCAAAGTATAATGTGAATAGTAATTAGCGAACATGGTTGCTATTGCGGTCCCCTAGTGCGGAGGCTTAAGCCGAGTAGGTAAAGATACCTTTTTAGAATATGACAATGAGACAGATAATGTGGTTGTGAAAAAGCATTGTGTTCACATAGAGCCTTGTTTTTTTAATATAGGGATTTTTGTACTACCAGTTAAAATGTTAATGTAAGCCTCTAGTAATCCATAAATCAAACGTAATATTGTATTGTATTAGCAGGTATAAAAGTAGTGGTATGGCTTGTAATTAGTTCTAGATGAAAATAAAATATTTGAAATCAATTTAATACTACCTTTTACCCATGGTTTTTCTTGTGTGATAACCGTGGGAAGATCAAGGGTAGCCTATGTCAGATCCCAGGATGCAATCTATGTCCTTGCCAAATTCTATCGAAATCAGTTTAGCGGTTTAAGTGTGAAAAGGTAATAGATAGAGTTACTTTCACATTTTATAATATTAGTATGGATTAGTATGCATTAATTTATACTATTGTCCATATATTATACATATACTCTTCAAAATGGTTCTATAATATTTTTTTCAAATTTCATTTTATTTCATACATATGTACAATGTACATACAATTCATATTAGAAGTAATCACCTAAATTGAATTGTGCGTAAGAACCGTAAGCTCTCCATTAATTTGTGACAACATTAATTTACTTTTTACGACTCCAAATGTTTTTGTGTTGCTATTACCTAAGGTTTTAATATAACGTGTTAAGTTACAAACGGTAGACGATTTTTATTACTTTTTTACAACAATAAATTGTATTTCTGTATCTCAGATCAAGTAAAAAAACTTAGATAACGCATTTAGAACAGAAAATGTAACCATTTTTTTAAGTATGTGTGCGTGACTGATGTGTTGACACTTTTTAAAAAAATCTCCCGTAATATTCTGTAATATAGGTAATATCCGAGTAAAATAAAATAAAAAATAGATGTAAATAAAAATAAGAATAAAATAAAAATATTTTATTTACAAATAGATTGTAAATATGTAGGGAAAAATAAAAATGTTTTTATTTACAATAAAATTGTAAATATGTATTCGTTGGCAATCTACAACCAATATAATATTTGATAGTAAAAAATAGAAGGTAAATACTCGAAAATGTAAAATTAAATATTTAATAATAATTTAAATGTCTACTTAATTATTTTGCTATGAATTTACCTACAATTTATCCCACAATTTTGGACCAGTAGAAATACGAACTCCTGTCAACACTCTCCCGTACGTCATTTCGGGACATTGTCATTATTTATGTCAAACAACCTCAAAATTGTATTAGAATAACATAAAAAAATGTAGTACCGCTCAATCTCATTCGTGTCTTTCTCACAAAACGTGACACTGGCAGAATGGATGACGTCTGTAAAATGGTAATTATTTTTTTTATTATCATATTATTGAAGTTACAATAATTATAACGGATTTTTTTTCTATTACAGGATCCCTGTTCAATTATACATAGGTTGCAAGCCTGTTTTAGGAAAACCCTTTGTTTGTAAAATCTTTGCAATTGGAAAAAGAATTAGAAGCTCCCAAAAAGACAAGTCCACAACGATCATATTTTTCATATTTTTTTGTTATTTTATATTAAAAAAAATACAAAGCAGAAAAGGTTTATGATATATGAATTGTCAAAGAATGATAGCTGTCATATTTCCGTGGAATTAAAAATCAGACTTTAATGTTATAAATGCGAAATTTTGAGAGCGCGTATATTATTTTATTGCACGATAAAGGACTTGGATAAAATTCAAAACAGAGATAACTTATATTATGGATTATTACATAGACTACTTATGATCGACAATCTACTATATGACTGATGGGGAAGGAAAACATCGTGATGAAACCCTCTTGTCCCTGAGAGAACTTAACAAGTTTTCGCCTACGCCCCTTTTCGCCCCACGTTGGCCAAGTGCGACGTTACATGTTAAGACATGTGATGGACAAGGGATAGCCTTAGGGCCTGATGCAATCGTATTGAAGGGAGGCCCGTGCCCAGTAGTGAGACGTTAAAAAAAGCTGAATACACACTATGTAAGTGAACATGCCTAAAAATAAATCCGAAATTTGGACGTAATAAGAATGCCAACATGTTACCCTGAATGTCTTATAAAATTTTCAAACATATTTAATGGAGCCGGTAAAGGAATTCTTGGTAAATGTAGACAATTACTTTATTCAATTTAATTCTCTTGTTAATGAAGTAGTCCAGTTGAGCACAGATTAAAAATTATTTAAACAAACTAGTGAAGGTCAGGGGAGGTGAGTAAAGCAATCGCAAGTGCTTCACACTTTAACACAAATATACCACAAACTGGAGTAATATAATACCTGGAGAACGTTCAAAAGCTTTAAACTTATTTTTTTTTTTAATTTTTTTTAAACAAATAAATCTTGATTGAAACAAAATGTCAATTTCAGATTCGAAAAATATTTTTAACAATCGCTTACTCCTAATAACAAACGACGCAACAGACACCTGTCTGAAAATGTACTGTTTTATGTTCACAATAAATTTCCTGAGTAAAAGGCTTAAGACTCAGCTGATCACTTAATGTCTGTCCATCATACTCGTAATGGCTTTCAATTATTTTATTTGGCCGCTTAATTGTTATTAATTGTGGAGATTTTGATTTATTATAATCTTACTGTGGGTATAAATCCTAGTACCTTATTTAATATAAGTGCCATTTAAGTAGTAATGGCATGGCAAATGTGTTTGATTTTGCAAAGAAGCAATGACATTTGTTATAAATAAATAAAATAAAGTAATAAAAAGTAAAAAATATAGTATAAAGTAATAAAAAAAATCGTTCCTAATTGTATGGCAAGCACAAGTCTTACTCGCTAACCGAATTTTCAGTACCACTAAAGTAATTTGTTAGATTTAAAGTAAATAAGACTATCTTTTCAGATTTTTTTCGTGAATTTGTTCTTGTTGGATTGGTTTCCGACGTTTCGAATGCTGTATAACAATCATGGGGACGATCAAAATAAATCCGCGAAAAAATCCGATAATATAGTTTTATTTAAACTGACGGGTTTTTAGATAGTTTTATTTAAAATTTATTTAAAAAATAATAATATCGGAAGCATATAACTCAGCAACTATTCAAATGAATTCACTTTGAATCATCTGACTTATTTAAAAAAAACATATACAAAAATGCAATGCGTATATAACATTTTTACCCCTGAGTTATGGAATAAAATACGAGTTACGTATCTTCATATTTTGTATGAAATTAAATGCTAACGTCGAAGAGTAGGAAAAACAATTTTTTTTAAAAGCTTTTAAATTGATTTGTTCTTAAAAAACCATTACGAACCTTCTATTCAATCATCTTTTTCATCAAACTTTATTGCAATTTAATTTAATAAAACATTAACATTTTCAATTCTGTTTATATTAATTCATATAACAAACATGTATATCCAGTTTTTATAACGGGATATCATTTTATTTAATAATTTAATGTATTTTACTGAAATTTCATAACAAAATGGATTATAATATTTTTCCAAAGTATATTTTAAAACTGTTTATTGTTTAAAGATAATAATAATAATAAACTCTTTATTGTACACCAAGAACAAAAGAAAATAAATAAACACAGAATAGAAATGTACAAGAGGCGGCCGACAGCGATCTCTTCCAGGCAACCTTTAGGTGTAGGAGATAGCAAACTGCAAGAGAGAAGGTGTGTAAATAATAGAGTTAAATAATAAAATATATCACAATATATAAAAAAGTAGACTACAAAAATGCATAAGTATATATCTTTATACTAATAAATACATATACATATACTTACACAGATACACATATATATACATATATATTACATATAATCAAATATAATAGAAAAAAAGAAAAGGCAAGACAGCTTACAAAGAGAGATAAGTTAAAAAAATAAAATATATAAAGATATAACGTTAAATAGTTTTTCAGATATGAGACAATATTTTCGGCTATGCCCTTTCTTACTTGAACCACCGCAAATTAACTTCGTTTGTCAAGTCTTTGAGAAATAGTTTAAACTTGCTTTTGCAGTCGAAAATGCAAATAAAATGTTTATTATGTAAAAATCATGTAAAATAGTAATATAGTTAGATGCGAAAATAAAATTATGGTATGCTTATTTTATACTGGCGGATCACCTTCGTTTCGCTCGGGTTCGCCTTTAGACAACAAAAACAAATATATCCCATGGGAAACGTACATTTTTCCGGGATAAAAAGCAGCCTATTTGCTATTATGATGTATGAAATGTATTATTGTCAAGTTTCATTAAAATCCAATAAGTAGTTTTTGTGTACTAAGCTGTAGAAGTTACTATAGTTTATTAGCTATCCCAAGGGAACTCTTTAACTTTCCGGGATAAAAAGTAACTAAAATATTGACCGGGGTTATAAAATATTACCATGCAAAATTTCATTTAAATCGGTCCATCAGTTTCGGAGATTAGCCCGTACAAATAGACAGACAGAGAAACAAAAAAAATGAAAAAAAAACCGGATTTGTTCTATTTCTCTTGTTACATCCCCCTGATTCGGTTTTTAGCATTTTTTTTCTATGTACAGACATTCGACCTATAAAGTTTTATTATATGTGTAGATACAGATGTAATTAATATTACTGAACACTATTTTCAGTTACGTTTTTATAAGTAATTACGTTAATTTAAGCAACCCTCGGTACGCTAGTAAGACTAACACTTGTTTAATGTCTTTGTATATGTATTTTTTTTATATATATTTATAGAAAATAATACATGCATACAATGTATGTAGATAACGGTCTACACATATAATACATTTCTAAACTCGTCGAATCTGTACATTAAATATTTTTTGGAAAGTCTTATTGAAATAATCATTATTACCGATACAGAGGTCGAATCTATAGTTTTAGAATTTTTGTCTGTCTGTCTGTCTGTCTGTCTGTCTGTCTGTCTGTCTGTCTATCTGGGAACGCATCACGAGAAACCACTGGCTAGACTTTAATGAAATTTGGTCATACCAATTTAGAGCTGAGTAAGATAGCTGGTTATCCATACAACATATAGAATACTATTTACTGCGGGCAAATATCTCATCCCTGAGAAATCTATACTAAACGTTAAAACGTAAGTAGAGACGGATCCGAGCGGAGCGAGGGTGTGTCGCTAGTGTATAAACACTTTACATAATAGTCTGCGGTGTAGTATACTGGCAAAATATCATTAGTCTATTGCCTTTGTCTGTTTGTGCAAGATTGAATCAAAATGTCGGACGATTGCCCCATGTCATCGCAGCCCAATATCTTCGTCTCATATTTTGATAGCAGTACAGTGATACAGTTTCATTTTTATTTTGCTCCAATAAAACTGTCAGAAATGTTTGAATATATAAACGGCATTGCTGACACATTCGATGAAAACATCTAATTTTTTGAAGTAAAACTTCTTTATTCTCGCTTGACTTTGTAGGAGCTAGTCAATGCGTGACGAGAGCGTTACGAAAAGTATGATCGGCCGAGGCGAACGATTGCGGCCATGGTAACCGTTGTTATTGTCTGAAAAATTATATATAATATTATATTCTTTCCATAAATGATATTATATTAGTAATATGCCTATTATGCGTTATTTAATTATTTTTATTAAAATTTTTTACTACTTTTACAAACAAAGTGTTGTGACATAGGGAATGAGATCTTTAGCTATTTTTGTACTATTACGCGAAAGAAATATAACTTCTTACATGCGTACATACACACACATACACACACACACATGATTTTTTAGTATCTTACCTATCCTAATTATTTAAAACATAAATTGAATTTCATAAAGAGTACCGATAACCTACAGAAGTTTTACTTCTTGCGCATGTACACATTCATACATACACTCTTTAATTTTTTTGTCAAAGTCACATTTGACAAAGGAATTTGACCAGTGGCATATCACCCTTATTCATTTACGCATTGATTTTTCAGATGGTCGTAATTATCAGTTAAGGTCAGCATTGTGCTTCGGAGAGGTGCCTAAAATAGTTCGCTCTATCGCTCTTTTGAAACTTGGATTGTACTATCTCTTCGGTGAAGCTCCATATTTTGGCTCTGTATGTGAGAAAAAGCAGAACTTCTTGGTTAAATACCATGGTCTTAAGGCATATAGAAGACTAGACTCCTAATTTACCAAAGGGCAACCCATCCCGACTAGATTCGTAAAGCTAGCAAGTGCACCCCCTTGCACCCTCCTTCCGGCTCCCATGTTTGGATACAATACCAGTATACAGTATTTTTAATATTTTTATACAGTATTTACACAATTTTGCGACCATCACTCAATATCAGACGTGTAATAGGAAACGCATAGTATGTACAATTGAGATTAACAGTTTACGACATCCGAGTTATTTGTGTTAATGTCCCAAAGTTAATGGGGTCGTCACCATGGTAACGTAATTGCGTTCTTGATATATGTATAAGCCTGCTAAGCAAATATGTCCTTTATGTGAAAGTAATAAGAAGATTAGGGGTATATTCAAATCAGTCTGGTTATGTTGGTGAAATGTAAATATACATATCTATTGTTTCAGGTGTTACGGTAATAAAAGTACTTTTCGAGAAAATAGGATAAACGAAATAAAAAGGGGGTTTTTAGAAACCAACTTTTTTAAATCCCTTTTGATGCGATTCGGGTGTAAATATAAATAAATAAATATTATGTATGGACATTAACACACAGAACAGCACCTTCTAGTTCCATGGTAAGCTACGAGGCCTGCGTTATGGATATCATATAGTTGATACACTGCACATACATAACTTTAAGTAAATACATATTATAAATATAAACACCCAGGACTGGAGTACAAACATTCGTGCTCATCACACAAATGCGAGACCCCCAGCTCGAACCCACGACCGTTAGCACAGCAAGTACGGTCACTACAAACTGAACCAAACGTGTATTCAAAGTACTCATAGTTTGGTGTGCTTACTTTTTTTTTTGAAAAAATATCCAGATTTCACTAATTATAATAATTGACAGATGGATACGCACAAATATGTGTATCGTTCTATTAGGTACTGTCTATTAATCCCTCCACGACCGTGGACACGCCGGCGTGTCAGTTAACAATAGATTCCTTAGAATTTTAATTAATTTATTAGAAATTTACCTAGAGGTGTTAATTAAGTAGCGGAGCCATAAAACTTTATGTCAATACTTAGCTTCGAAAGGACAAACGATAAACTAACAAAAACAATTTCCCACTTATAATATTAGCTAGGATTATGTCATACTACCATTTATTTTATCGGTAGCTGTGATATCTTCCTACATGGTTAGAACATTATTTATGATATGATAACGTTGATAAGTTAACAGATTTCACCAAACGTATTGTTAGACTAAAAATGCTTCTATATGCACCATAAAAAAGACTAATAGAAAGTTTGAGAATGTACCATAGACGGACAATAGGGCAGACAGCACATTTTGCCTTTTTATACTTATTTTTCCTAATATTGGACCCGTAACAGAGACAGACAAAAATTATTTTTTTTAATTTATTATAAGTACCGCATATAATTTTATATTATGCATTTAGAAAAAGCTATTATTTCGATATCACAAACAGACATTTCAATTTTATTATCTGTATAGGTGTATAGATTTAATTCGTCGGAGGTTTGTACGATATAAAGCAGAAAAATTAAATAGATTATCTTTATAAGCCTTTATTATTTTATACTTGCTGTTATTTCTATAATTCTATCTTACACAATGATGTAATTACCTTCGTTATAAGAACCAAGGAAATTTTGTGTTTTTTTGTTATTTTTTTTTTTTTAATATATATATACACTTACCCAAGTTACGAGTAAGTAAGGCTGTGCGTTCTCTACCAGCGCGGCGAATGAAATTAATATTTTACTTATTTATATATATAGATTAAAGTGGCTGTTAATTAATCCCCGACCGAAACAGGATTTGCAGCCGAAACCAAATCCGAAATTTCGGCAACGGTTTCACTTTCGGACGAAATCAAAATCGAAACCTATTTAGGCATATTAAAATTTCTATTAGTATTGTGAATCTAGTAGAAATTACCGACTAAGAAGAAAGTACCGACTAATCGGCACTTTGCTCAAGTTTAACAGTAGCATACGTGTTACTCCACCTAACACACACACATGCACACAATCACACAGAGACACACGCACACAGACACACATGCACAGTACAAGAATAAATCATTATTACCTTTAAAACAATTCAAAATACCTAAAAACAATTTCGATTGGCATGCGGTATTTTTTGTATATTACATTTTTGCCGACTTGTTATTAAAACAATAGTTAAACCTTATTTACTTTATTTGATGTAAAGCTTCCGGATGATAGAAGTATTACGTATTGGCTTTCATATTATGTTGTTGTTATCTTATCAATAACGTCATAAAACATGACGGAAACTTTTGTATATTTTTTTCATATGTGAATATATTGTTATTTACATTTGATACAAATATGTATTAATATTATATTCGTTATTATATTCCGATCCGATTCCGATTATATTCCGTTATTATGTTCCGATATTATATTCGTTAAAAGGTCTATACATATAATCTGTATTTATCCTTATTAATTTTATAATGAATGTGAAATGAATGGATGTTTGTTACTCTTTCACGCTAGAATTTCTGAATGGATCTAGATGAAATTTGGCACAGAGATAAATTATAGTGTGGAATAACACATAGCCTAGTTTTTATCCCGGAAAAATGTACGGTTCCCGTGGGATAGGTTTGTTTTTGTTTTATTAAATGTGCAATTTCTGTATATATTTATATAAAATTTATGACGTGTATTTTGGAAACGGCTGCAACGATTTGGATCAAATTTAGCATTTAGATAAGGTTTTGTTTTTTAAAATTATCTATTTAGATATTTTTCTGAAGATAAAAAACGCATTTATTATATCTTTTTCAAGAAACGCAAAAGCAAACCTCGGTTGCTCAGGTATCTACTTATTTAAAACAAGAGATAGGCCGTAGATTCGATTAGAGTTAAAATTAATTTTTCGATTTTTTTGCAAGTGTAAAATATTTTAAATCGTTTTTGGATCTACGTAATATATACTTCATGATTATATTAGAATAAAAAGTACTTGTTACTCTGCGATTAATAAAATATTCCTCTGAATGATGAGAATGGCTTAGCTAGTTTTAAAAGCCTTTAGATTGTACAATTAATATATAGTATAAGGAATGCTTATGAAAATTAATATATATATTTTTAAATTTATATTTTTTTCTTTTAAATCCTGAGAGCGTTTTAGTAGTCTTATAGATATGTGATTGTTAATATTGTATTTTACCATCCGGTCGGACCAAGTTCAGTAAATGAGTTTTTCTGTTAAGAAATTCTCAGTAAGAAAGTATTAACACCCCGGAGTTGGGAAGTTGGCGGTGTTTCGCTCCCATGCTTCGGAGAGCAAGGAGGTGAAACACGGCCAACTTCCCAACTCCAGGCTGTTAGTGAGAGTATCTTTTAATTAATCTTGGTCCGACCCGGGACTCGAACTTAGGACCTCCGGATATGCCGCAGTACATGCTAGCCACTAGACCACTGAGGCAGTTTTTATGCATAAATTTATATCGTATATTTTCACAAAAGGGCAGTAAAAGGGCTACGTTTAGAAACTACCCTATCATTTCAATCAGATCGTTTGACAGGGGCTTGAGATATCAACCCTTAACGTATTATCCGTATTCAGTTACTGAGTAAAATAAGCTTTTAGATCGCATCAAAACTCACTTAAACGCATATCGGTCTTCATGTTTGAAGCTTTACACTTGGACGGAATGCATTATTACAGAAAAAGTAAGTGTAAATAAATAATTTGAAGTGGAATATTTTACTGACGGTTATCAATTTCGATAATAATGTTATTTTTCGCATTTTTTTTTTGAGATGTGAATAATTTACATCTAATACTTATTGGCGTGTTAGATAAAACTTTTTTTGAATTATCACAAACAGAGCATCAGCAGAGTGGACCGTAGAACCAACTCCTTTTTCGTTCTGTTCTGCTTCGGCAGGCCTGCCGTTGGGGCGTCATGGTTGAGTGCATAAGCAAATCTACAACGTCCCGTTAAGAAGGGGGAAGTTCCGTTCGATTTTAGTGGGTAGTACTGATTATTCTAGCCGGTAAGTCCAATATAATCACTTGTATGTATGCAGGTATGCTTAAATTCATTTTGCGACTTTGCAAAATGGTTTTAAGCAGAACAATGGATTTAGTTGTTAATTTTAATCAACATTTATTTAGCCTTTTTTGTCACATTTTATTTATTATTTATTTAATACAGTGATGATTACGTTTGATTTTCGCACACATTACAGTATGGCTGACTCATAACAAGTACCCTCCTTAATACTATAACGTGATTAAGTTAAAGAAAACATTTTCATGTTTACTCTATCCAGCAAGAAAATATAATTGCTTAAAGAAAAGTAATCTTTATATAATATACACTAGCGACTCACCCTCGCTCCGCTTGGGTTCGTCCCTAGTGAAAATTTAGTTTTTTATGTATTTTTAATGCCAAATCATAAAAAAAAAATGTCCCAAAAAGAAATTTTTTTGGGGAGGGCCTCCCTTATCACTTAGGGGAGGGCCTCCCTTATCACTTAGGGGCATGAAAAATAGCTTACGTCCTATTCTCAGACCTACTGATAGACCTGGTCAAGCAGTTTCGGAGGAGTTTTGTTACAAACACTGTGACACGAGAATTTTATATATTAGAGAGATATAGAATATTGATTTAATAATTAATTTAATATTATTTTACTATATTAGGTGATAGATATGAATTATGAGATTTAGTCAATTATTATTTAATTATTAGATAATAAGTCATTTTCACACTGAATGTAACTTAGATAGCGCAAAATGGAATAAAACACATTACAGGAGCTTTCATATTATGCCGTGGTGTTATATCTCATGCTTTTTTGACCCTGAATTAGGATTTCTAAGTAAAATGTATTTTATGAAAAATAAAATGCGTAATGTCTGGAGACAATAAGATTTTTTTTTATTTTGCAAGCTAAAAGCTCTTGATATTCTACAGTGAGCTTTTGATGTAAAGTGGCGAGCAAGTCAAGCTTTCAAATAAGATGTAATAATAAGACACTTTTTTCTACTGGACGAAGGAAACTTGGCGTTGGTCTCCATTAATTCTGATACTGGCAATAATTCCATTGATCACACGTAACAGTAATATTTGCAGTACAAATGTAAAATGTGTATGCGTGTGAAGGCGTCCGTGTTTGTCTGTGTGCGTGTGTGTGTTTGTGTATGTATCTGTAAATGTATGTCTTAATATACTACTATACTATCTTTACACGCAGCTTCATACGTTTAAATCTATGCACCTAAACGGTGTAAAAGATAATACGTTACAACCCAATTTAGAAGCGATTTACAGCATAAAAAAACTCCTGTCCTAAAATGTCTTAAAGCAATCAGCGAGGAATTTTATTAATTTAATTACATTTGATAAATATATTTTCGCAGATTTATTTTAATTTTTGGTTCGCTACGTTTCGAATGATTTACAACAATCATGGTCACGGGAGAAACGAAAAAATCTTAAAAGATAGTTTTATTTAAAACTAGCATTGCCCACGGCTCCACCCGCGTTCAGATAACCAAAAACTAAATTCTTAGGTTTTACATATCAGTATACTCTTACATTGCAGTTTTTTGTATTTTTTCTCAGAAATGAGATATTTTCCCGCGGTAAAAAGTATCCTATATTTTGACCCGGATAACCAGGTTGGTTGGTGACCATACCAAATTTCATCAAAATCCCTCCAGTAGTTTTTCTGTGATGCGGTAACAGACAGACAGACAAAAATTCTAAATACTATAGATTCGGCCTCTGTATCGATAATAATGTTTATTTCAATAAGATTTTTACAATTTTATTATATGTATAGATGTCAAATATTCGCGTAAATATAAGAAAGTATAACTTAGATTAGACTTGTTGTTTTGCATAAACAGATTTGCACATTCTTATACAATGTAACATGACTGATGGATCAAAGCTGGCAGAGGGTTCTAATACCTATCGATTTAGCCCCCACGTATGCTCAACGAATAATGTATGTTCATAACACATAATGTTCCGATGAAAGTAAAAATATATGATTCTGAGATACTATTAACCCAAAAACTTTCATATTTCTATAATATAGTAGGTATAACTAGCAGTACCCGCGGTTTTGGCCGCGTTCAAACTTCCTATCGCCGTCACTGCGCTAATCTGAAGATTGCCTGAAAATTTGGAGTTCATAGGAAACATACATACACACATCGATTTTTATATTTATAGATTAAATATATATTATCTTTTTTTATAACATATGAGGTTTTATAGCTAGAGAAAAATTATTTCTTCCTTACATAGGAAATCTAGAGCTAGTTGATATAAAACGCAGACATTCTTTTTAGGTTTCATTTCTATAATTTCCTTTGCAAAAGAATTTTATGCAAAGTAAAATATTTTTCGTTCAAAATTTTCCACGATAAAATTTATTGTTTTAGAATCTTCTTGGGAAGATAATAATCACATATAAACTACGGAAAACTTGGAGATTATGCTTGGATAAAGTTTTATGGCATATCGTTTCCGAATTGAACGGACCTAATTCATATCACTTAGCTTGCCACTTTGAGCTGACGCCAAGGCAATGGGGGTCATGTTACTGTATCTAATAAAACCATGCACTTATTTTAAAATCACGTTAAAAATTATTCCACCTTTATGGGATTATGAGATCATTCTAAAAATATAACCTAACCTTTAAAAGTGTCATATAATAATCATTTTGACGACACGTTTGGCTCAGTTTGTAGTGACCTTACTTGCTGTGCCAGCGGTCGCGGGTTCGAGTCCCGCGGGGGGCATTCATTTGTGTGTTGAGCATGAATGTTTGTACTCCAGTCATGGGTGTTTATATTTATAATATGTATGTATTTAAAGTTATGATGATGATGTTCTCCTAGCCGATTCCGGCCACGGCGGCCAATCTCAATGAGATTAGCCAACTGCGCAGGAGATATTATAGTGCTCAAGTGTACGCGCAGACACAAGTGCACTCTCTATTCCTATCACTCTCATACTCCGGTGGGACGACCACTCGACACGACCGGTGAGAGTTAAGGTGCAGGACCGACGGCTTTACGTGCTCTCCGAGGCACGGGGGTGAAACACCGCCAACTTCCCAACTCCGGGCTGTTACTGAGACTTACTATACAGGAAGACTCAATAACTAAACTTGGCCCGACCCGGAACTCGAACCCAGGGCCACCGGGTGTGCAGCCGTACATGCTAGCCACTACACCACCGAGGCAGTTAAGCACCGAGGCCTTAAAGTTATATATGTGTAGTGTATCAACTATCTGGTATCCATAACACAAGCCTAGTAGCTTACCATGGAACTAGATGGTGTTGTGTGTTAATGTCTCAACATATCAACAACATATTATTTTAATTATTTGAAAAAGTCCCCTGCCGCGCTGAGTTTGTGTTTGTTTAGGATAATCTCATAAATTGTTGTACGGATTTTCATCGGGTTTCACTACGTGAAAGAAAGATTACTTAGACAGGTTATTATATAAGAACGTATTACGATAATCTGCTATTGGTATGATGATATTTGTGAATTAAGTTGGAGAAAATCTCTATTACTGTTCTCCATCCGTTCCTTCTGTTAACTTCAGTAATATTAAAATTCTGAGAACATTTTCATTATTATCAAGTACTAGCGACTCATCCTCGCTTCGCTTCGAGTTCGTCTCTAGATAAAAAAATCTATCCCACGGACACCGTGCATTTTTCCAGGATAAAAAGTAACCTCTGTGCTATTCTAAATTATAATCTATTTTTGTGCCAAATTTCATCCAAGATCCGTTCAAGCATTCTGGCGTGTAAGAGTAACAAACATTCATCCATCCATCCGTTCTCACAAACATTCACATTTATAATATTAGAACGGATTACATAGTAACATTTAATGAATTGTGAACTCTGAAATTATACATTTTTTATTAGGGTTCCGTACCCAAAAGGTAAAACGGGACCCTATAATTAAGACTCCGCTGTCCTGTCTGTCTGTCTGTCCGTCTGTCACCAGGCTGTATCTATGAACCGTGATAGTAAGACAAATAAAATTTTCACAGATGATGTATTTATGTTGCCGCTATAACAAAAAATACTAAAAAATAGAATAAAATAATTATTTTAGAGGGCTCCCATACAACCAACGTAAAGTTTTTGCTCGTTTTTGCTCGATATTGATAACAGCAACAGGTAGACGCTTGAAATATTCACAGAATATTTAGTTATACTCGTATATTCACTTTAAAAATAAATAATTAAATTAAAATAAAACAAATATTAAAGGGTGGCTCCCATACAACAAACCTGATTTTTTTTCCGTTTTTATAGATAATGGTACGGAACCCTTCGTGCGTGAGTCAGACTCGCACTTGGCCGGTTTTATTTACTATGCTACATTATTCTGTATCATTCTGTGTGATAACGGATACTGTTCTTTAAATAAATAATAAATAAATATTTTTGCACATGAACACAGCACCATTTAGTTCCATATCTTGTGTTATGGATACCAGATAGTTGATACATTACACATATATAACTTTAAATACATACATACATGTAATAAATACAAATAATATACATCTTCTTCTTCTCCCTGCCCATTTCCCAATCACTCGGGGTCGGCGCAGTACATCTTCTGTACTGCTGATAGTATTTGGCAAAAGTTTTACGACCGACCGCCTGCCTGACGTCAACCCTTCTTGGGAATTAAATACAAATAATATACATACATATTATATATATTTGAAAGTTGTTTCCGCGAGACAAATTGTAAAATGATATGAAAGGTATTCATAGTGCGGTAAGCCGCTCGCGCTAGTGCGAAATAGCAAAAGGGATCTAAGTACGGTAGGTAGGTAGTTATTACTAGAGTGAAGCTATTATATTATTATGTTTATTAACAATTCTAATTTCTGGAGATAAATCATAAAAAAACTGTCAAATTCATTATTATTTTTATCATACTAAGTAAAAAGCTGCTTGCATTTTTCCAATCGATACTCGAACTATAGGTACTGTTTTTATTATATACAAGGCTACATGACTGTTTGACAAGAGTTCTATTTGGTTGGTTTGCTTTGACGCGGTGAGTCTGTTGGAGACTTGCTAGCTATCGATATTTTATCGTCAAAATTCATTTATAGGAACGTTTCAATTGAACTTTTTTTTAAATGTTATTTCAATGTTGTGTTTTTTTTTATTCAAGTCCAACCTGAGATTCATAGTAATATAATATTTGTACACATAAATATTTACCTAAAAGTGAATTAAAATCTGATAATGGTTTCTGATAATTTTTCTACCGACTTCAAAAAAGAGAAGGTTCTCAATTGGACTGTATGTTTTTTTTATGTTTGTTACCTCAGAACTCCGTCATTTATTAACCGATTTGGACAATTTTTGTTTTGTTTGAAAGGGTATACTTGCAGATTGGTCCCATTTAAATTTCAAAAAAAAAAATACTACCCCTAAGGGTGGAAAAACCACTAATGATGAATTTAACCTACTTCTAATTGTCATATTGACTTGAAACTTTGCAAGTATTTCTATTTCCGTTGATAGTACAGTGGTTCGGTATTGTTAACCTGATCTTATGGTAAGGCCAGAAGGTGGATAGGTGGAACTCTTCAACGGCTAATAGTAGATACTTTGAGTTTGGGCTTATTTTGTTTGATTTGACAAGCCTAACACGTTAGAATCCTTACTTTGATACTACTATCTACACTAAAAAGGGAAAAATAAAAACTTTTTAACAAAAAAATAAAAACCGACTTCAAGCAAAAGCACTAAAGAGTAAAAAATAATTGATTGGTAGTTTTCATTTACTATACATACCTAATCAAATATTTTCGAAGTCGGTGTGCTTTGGCTAAGTAATTAAAGCCTACCTATTAAATACATACCTAATCAAATATTTTCGAAATCGGTGCCAGCCCATACAAAGCAAAGCACACCGACTTCGAAAATATTTGATTAGGTATGTATAGTAAATGAAAACTACCAATCAGTTCTTTTTTACTCTTTAGTGCTTTTGTTTGAAGTCGGTTTTTATTTTTTTGTTAAAAAGTTTTTATTCGAGTTTTAGAACGACTATAATCTGTTAGTTCTAATATATTTAGGATTTATTTGATGTTTGGTTCTATGGCGTCAAAGAATTGGCACGACCGGGTTTCGTTCATATTTGTAAGTCTCACTAGATAAGATGTGCGTGAGCATAGATCCCATGATGAATTTCCAAAAATTTCATTTTGGGTCAAAAACAAACTGTACTTCCAGTCTTAAAGACGTGGGTTTGGGATTAAAGCCTGAAATAAATTAGAAAAAAATATAACCAGTAAGGTAGTACCTAATTATTAGGTCATAATTATTATGCCATTATACTAGAGATTGCTGAAACCTGTTTCTGTTTTTCCGAGTGCGTATAACCTGAATCTATTTAAGGTGCGTGTTAACAGGCTTCTCCTGGCTCGCTAGATCGTAGACCTTATCCGTGCCTTCGAGCTAAGACGAAGGTCAAGAGTGAGCCCATTTCTAATAAAAAAAACCTCAATAATTGCTTTTTTTATGTTTATTTTTATTATTCAATGTATATTTTCCTTCAGATCTTCTCACATTACATATAAATTTCATGCCGCTTTTTCTTATTAAGCAACTTTCTTACCCTTTAACAAAACACAAAAACAACATAAAGCGTTATAAAGAAATATATGGCATTAATATATTTCTTTAAGCATTAAGTAGGACGCAAATGTAATAACATTACTTTTTTGGCTAAAATATACTTTTTTGTATCAAACGAAAATATAATATAAGTTCTTGAAAATTGGAGGACATTTATATGTTTCATTACCACGGATTCTTCTATTTTGATTAACTTCAAAAAACGATTTTCAAGACAATTCTCATGACTTTACATAGTATGAATTTTTAATTCCCCCACCGCACTGAATGTTCGGGTTGATCTAAAAAGGATTGATAAAGTACAGATTTAAAATAAATAATAAAAATTTATAATGTAATTTGTGAATTAAATTGGAAAAAATTGTCCCTTTCGAGTGCTTCCGTAATATTATAAATGCAATTAAAGACATCTAGGGAAGGGTTATTTGAATAAATAGATTAAACCTCATGTGTATAAATTATATATATACCTATACATATATGTGCCTTATAAATTTCTTCATTTTTTGCGTAAAAAATACCTAAATATTAAAAGAAATACCTTGCGGCAAACTAAAACCAGGTGAATTAAATATTTGTATATATACAAACCTTATTAATCTCACAAGTTCTGAATTAAGTGTAATATGTTTTCAAGAGCTTATAAGTCTCGAAAACGTACACTTTATTCAAAAAGCTTTGTACAACCAATTTCGATTTTCATAACCAAATGACAAAATGCGTCCGCAAATATAAATAGAATCAGTCATTTAATAGAATGTGAATCTGAAATCAATTACCTCGAGTGTTCTAATCAATCACAGCGGCAAACCAAATAAGCTTTTGGTTCAATAGATTTCCGCCAAACGTGAACAATGAGTGTGTTGTGATTTTCCAGTAAATATGCAGTAATATAAGACTTATGCTTTCGTCATATCCGTCTGTACGTCTGTCTTTATCTGCAATTTCGTTCTCTCAAATTACTTAACAATTCTTTGTGTTTTTTGTTATTATTTTTTTAACCGAAAATTAACTTCGTTTCTCATAGAAATAGTACTTAACTGTTACCAATAAAAATAATATTGTAGTGTTTGGTAAATATTTCATTTTACTTTTAATATAACATATCTATACATATAATAAAACCGTGAGGTTGAATGTCTGTACATAGAAAAAATTGCAAAAACCGATTTCGTGGGATATAAGAAGAGAAATAGAACAAATCCAATTTCTTTTTCATTTTTTTTGTTTCTCTGTTTGTACGGGCTAATCTCCGTAACTGTTGGACCGATTTAAATGAAATTTTGCACGGTGGTACCTTATATCCCCCGTCAACATTTTAAATATTTTTCATCTCGGAAAATTAAAGATTCCCCGTGGGATAGTTAAAAAACTATATCAACTTATACAGCTTAGTGTACAAAAACTACTGATTGGATTTTAATGAGACTTTACAATAATATAGTTCATACGTCAAAATAACAAGTAAGCTACTTTTTATCCCGGAAAAATGTACGGTTTCCGTGGGATAGATGTGTTTGTTTGTCTAGAGAATAATCCGAGCGAAGCGAGGGTGAGCATATGAAATTATATACGGTACTTATAAGAAAAACAATTTTTAAAATTTCCGTTTGCCTGTTTTTTCGGCCTAATCTCCGAAACGGCTGGACTGCTTTTCATGGGACTTTCACTGGCAAACAGCTGTTGTTATAAGGAGTAACTTAGGCTACTTTTATTTTAGAAAAAGAATTAGGGTTCCCAGGCAAACCGAGGGTTTAGTCGCTAGTATTCAATATGAATAAATAATGACTATATTAAAAAGTACTTCAAACAAAATTCAAGGAACAAGCGACCTCTTAGAAAAATATTAACAATAAGACATTAATTATTAAATACGTAGGGCTAAATTAAGGTTTTTAAATAAACAAAATATTGGTAAACAATTCAATTTATAGTGATACCTTATTAAGTTTTTCTCTGTTTCCCATTGAAAAAAGAAATGGCATTTTTAATATAAATACTACATAAAACCGTATAAAAAATGGGCTCTTTGATTGGTTAGAACATTGGCTACAATCCTTTTACGTTGTACTTTGGGGCTTAAAAGAAATTGGGTTAAAGCCGTACTTTTAACCGACTGTCAAAAAAGAGGAGGTTCTTTGTTCGTCTGTCGATTTTTTATATGTTTACCGATTTCACGGATAGTTCGATGGATTTTGTTATTTGAAATTGTATTCTATTAAGGTAAATCCCGAGGTGGTCCCATAAAATTATTTCCATGGAGTATACCGTTTTCAAGAAAATCAGGAAAACCCATGCCTAGAAGTAAATTTTTACTATATTTAAAAAAAAACTTTATAGAGCCAGGAAATCCGTTTTTATAAATTTTTATTTTTAACGAAATATAACCCCATCCAATCTTCTGTAAATCGACATCACTTGACCGCATTACATCAGTACGTTCGTTCAATATATTGCTTATACAAAATTTAGTGTTATAATTGTACATTTTTGCTTCCTAAGTTATGTATTGGCTATAACTTTTATACAATTTAAAAGGATTCATACTATTATTCTTATTAAAATTTACTTATACTTATAAGCCATCTCTATATATTTATGTTGTAGACCATCATCATATTGTGCCAGTAGTAAGTGTGTACCTATGTTATTTTAAAATCACTTGAGGTATATTCAAAATCTAGAGTTACTTCAAAAAATTTTTATTAACCCCTTTATATGTGATATATATACGAGTATATAAATAAATAAATAAAATTAAAATAAAAAAATCTTTTAATTCACTTAAATCGACTACAGAATACAATATGATTGAGTAAAATTTTCTTTTTAAACATGGCTTATATAATAATCGCTACATGCAGTTGTTAGAAATAAATTGAATATAATAATTGATAGTATATATAGTAGTTTAAAGATTAATAATGATACGCTAATATCCATTTTTTTTGTTTGTATCCTGGTTTTTATTTTATTTACTTAGCGGTCCCCCGACGCGGCGACGCTCGTCATCAAAATATTAATAGGTATTTTTAATGAAGTTAAAAGGCCATGAGGGATTTTTTTTCTTTTTAGAGTGTTTTTATATCGAATGTTACTTAAAATTTTAATTCATTTTTATTTCTTTCTTTTTAAACAACACGCGGACATTAATTATAATACATTACACTCATTGATACTACACTTATGAACCAAAATACGCTATATCTGCTGTAAGTTTCTGAGGAATTGAGAATCCCACAGACTATTTGACGCTACAGCATCAGCTCAAGGGTAGCATATCTTGGAAATATCACCGAAGTAACCCTACACCAAATTTCAAACCAATCGGATCTGCGAAAGTTAGTAAGATTCTTTTGTCATGTAGATAAAAACCGACTTCAAACAAAAGCACTAAAAAGTAAAAAATAACTGATTGGTAGTTTTCATTTACTATACATACCTAATCAAATATTTTCGAAGTCGGTGTGCTTTGCTTTGTATGGGCTGACACCGATTTCGAAAATATTTGATTAGGTATGTATTTAACAGGTAGGCTTTAATTACTTAGCCAAAGCACACCGACTTCGAAAATATTTGATTAGGTATGTATAGTAAATGAAAACTACCAATCAGTTATTTTTTACTTTTTAGTGCTTTTGTTTGAAGTCGGTTTTTATTTTTTTGTTAAAAAGTTTTTATTTTTCCCTTTTTAGTGTAGACAGTAGTAGCAAAGTAAGAATTCTAACGTGTTAGGCTTGTCAAATCGCACAAAATAAGCCCAAACTCAAAGTATCTACTATTAGCCGTTGAAGAGTTGCACCTATCCACCTTCTGGCCTTGCCATCAGATCAGGTCAACAACACCGAACCACTGTACTATCAACGGAAATAGAAATACTTGCAAAGTTTCAAGTCAATATGACAATTAGAAGTAGGTTAAATTCATCATTAGTTGTTTTTCCACCCTTAGGGGTGGTATTTTTTTTGAAATTTAAATGGGACCAATCTGGAAGTATACCCTTTCAAACAAAACAAAAATTGTCCAAATCGGTTAATAAATGACGGAGTTCTGAGGTAACAAACATAAAAAAAAAAAAAACATACAGTCGAATTGAGAACCTCCTCATTTTTGAAGTCGGTTGAAAATAAGCTGATGATCATCAAATGCCGGAAATTATTTTCATAAATTATAGCTAAGAACTATTTCGATCACGTCGGATTTCAAACAAAAAAAAACGGCATCAAAATCGGTCTATTCGTTTAGAAGGTACGATGCCACAGATACACAGTTACACAGACACATAGATACATAGACAGACACGTCAAACTTATAACACCCCTCTTTTTGCGTCAGGGGTTAAAAAAGTATTGAAAGACAAGAAAAACGAAATATTTAGCACATGAGTGTAGTCGCAGGCAGAAGACTAGTAAGATGAACTTCGAATTCATAAGATATCTCTTTCAACCGAATGCTCAGAAGATTCACATCAAATAATAAATCACACATGCATAATTAATACAATTTAATGCGTTACTGTCGCCAGACCAATTAGGCTTTCCTATCAAACGACCGGAAATGCACGCCAAACCGCGTACTAATTATTGTGCATTGCAGTCACTTTGATCAAGGAAATAATTGTTACATTTAGTATATAAAATTATTGATATGGGTTATATTTTTTACACTACTTAAATGGATTCATAAATGGAAGGCAATGGTAGTGTTAGGACTTAGGCTGCAATTAAGAATATCTTAACGGAAAAACTCAGTGGTTAAATTTGGCTCGACCCGGGACTCGAATCCTTCTCCGGATCTGCAGCCTTACATGCTAGTCACTAGACCACCGAGGCAGTTATATACTAAACTATATATATAACATAAAACCATACAGTTTAATTATGTAGTTTATCCACTTATAGTAGTTATGTTAGAGGTGTTTCATTTATATTCATTTATTTGATTATTAGATCATTTATGAATACTTTTGTGAAGGCAATTATTTTAATGTAATTTCAAGTAACAGGACATTCTTGACCTTTGATTTGGATTTTATCAGAGATCACATTGAAAAGAGAGTTATAACTTCAGATTATTCTAATTGATATGAATATCATTAGTGAGTCTACTTAAAGTAACAGTTAGACGTTAAAAATCCTAGTGGTTATCTAATGGTCATAAACCATAATTGTTGTTGAAAATTTAAGGAAAACATAAATAAAATTTACCTATCTATATAAAAAAGTTACTGGTTTCAATTTTTTTTTATTGAAAACACCAAAGCTCGTCAATAGCTATACTAAAAAAAAACTAAAATCAGTTAACAAACTGAACTGGAAAATGTACTGAACTATTTTGTTTTTGCCTATTTATATATAGATTTATTTTACTAACAATGCTCAAAAAATATTGTAGATTCCCCTTTAAAACTTTTACAAAACAAACTCAATATACACATCCAGGTCTTGTTACTGCTACGTGTTTTTATAACAATACATAAAAATAAATTGTACCTTAAAATAAAATCGAGATAAAAAATTGTACAGTCAAAGTTCGAGTGAGCATTAACATTATATGGATATGGAAAACATAATTTAGTGATATTATTATAAAGAAGATTTTTTTCTTTTTCTCCCGCCAGATGTCGCGTTCACTATGATCCTCATTATATTGTAAAGCTCTATAGCGGTTGGATATTTTTCATTTTATTTAAAATTTAATTAAAATAACAAATTGTGTAGTGCCAGGATGCAAAAAAAATGGATATCATTTGTTTCCAAAAGACAAAAAACTGAAGAAATTGTGGGCAAGGAATAAGACGACTAAAATTGGCAAAATCAATAATTCAATCTTTATATTTAAGGCCATGTGGACACCATTTTATAGAAAGTGATTTTAAACTGTTAAATCGTCTACACTCTGAAACCTCAGTATCATTATTATTACAATCTGAACATTCTCGTTGAAAATGACATGTTAATATACCTAGATTGTAGAATTTTATTAAACATAATATGTACGTACTTTATAATAATAATGTCCTCCAGACCGATTTTTGCAACGGCGGTCAATCTCATTGAGACCTAGCCATTTGCGCAGGAGATATTATAATGCAGCGCATGTGAGCGCAAATACAAGTGCACTCTCTATTCCTGTCACTCATGCTCCGGTAGGACGACTACTCAACACGACCAGTACTTTCTGAGGCACAGGAGTAAAACAGCGCCAACGTCCCAATTCCGGGCTGTTACTGTGACTTCCTTAAAACTCAATTGATTGACTTGGCCTGGCCCAGGACTCGAACACAGGACCTCCGGATGAGCAGCTGTATGCTAGCCACTACATCACCGAGACAGTTATGTACCTTCTATACAGATAAATAAAATTGAAGTGTCTATTTGTAATGTCAAAATAACAGCTTTTTACTAAATGCACATGGATGTATACACGGTACATATACCAACACAATATTTTTTACAATTTATGTTTGTCGTATGTCTGTCTGTCTGTTTGTTCCGGCTAATCTCTGAAATGGCTGGCCCAATTTTGACGGGACTTTCACTGACAGATGAGATGAGAGCTGATGTAATAAGGAGTAACTTAGGCTACTTTTATTTTAGAAAAAAAAGGGTCCCACGAAAAAAAATTAAAACCAATGAAAAATTTAATAATATCCGATTCAAATAGGGATATTTGAATGGGATACTATAAAATTTTTCTTTTTTTTTATCAGTTGTATGCATATCCTAGAGACAAACCCGAGCGAAGCGAGGGTGAGTTGCTAGTTTTATTATATATAATATTATACATCTCTTATTCAATAAAGTCAGTAGCGCAAACGTTAAAAATGGAAGATAAATTGAAAACGTATCATGTTACATGAAATAGTATTTCATACTTTTGAAATGAGGAAATAAAATCTGTTATCTAACTGTTCTACAATAGATATTAAGCTTGACTGGGCCGGAAGTCAAGAGGTTCATTGCTGTCGGGCTTCCGGAGTACAACATATTGTTACATGTCACTTGTTACATATGCATCGACGAATGACTTCATATTTAATTAAAGAGTAATATGTATATATGTTATACAAACATATGGACTAAGTATGTATGTATTTAGCCCTTTTTAACGTCCCACTGCTGGACACGGGCCTCCCTTCAGTACGAGGGGAATCAGGCCTTAGTCCACCACGCTGGCCAAGTGCGGGTTGGCGGACTTCACATGTCTTTTTTAAACTTTTGACGTTTTCCTTCACTATTAATACAAGTGGTAATCATGGTTGGAAATGATTCGCACATGAAAATATCAGAGGTGCACGACTCGGGATTTGAACCTATGTATGTAGGTAAAAAAAAATTATTATAAATTTATATAGCTAAATTTATATTTTTTATATGACCTTTCAAATGTGAAAAGTGTATTAGGTTATTTTTGCTAATTCAATGCTTATAAGTGCTTATAAGATTTAAAGTTAAAAATGTATTCAAAGTTTATAAATACCTTTATAATTATATTAATATAACGCCAAGCAATAAGAAATTTTTTTTAGAAAATAATGTTAGTCTTGCTAAAACTCAAAAACGACTGGACCGGTTTGAATAATTCTTTTTTGTAGGGGATGTGTCAGGGGTGGTTTAAGTATAAAAAAATAGGGAATAACGAGAAGAAAAACGCTGGAAAATCGAAAAGTTCAGAATTGTTTATTTTGTATGGCAATCATTAATCGTTAAAACGTACCTAGGGACAAACCCGAGCGAAGCGAGGGTGAGTCTCTAGTGGGTTATAAAAGCATAAGACCGTATCAAATTTATAATTATTTATCACGCATTTCAGACATTGTATCACACTTATGTATATAATTAAACGATTTTTTTTTATGGGACTAAGGGGGCAAACGGGCAGGAGGCTCACCCGATGGAAAGTGATCACCGCCGCCCATGGACATCTGCAACACCGCAGGGCTTGCAGATGCGTTGCCGGCCTTTAAGGAAGGAATACGCTCTCTTCTTGAAGATGGCCAGGTCGTAGCGGTTCGGAAAGACCGCCGGCGATAGCTGGTTCCACAGAGTGGTTGTGCGGGGCAGAAAATGCCTTAAAAATCGCACTGTTGTGGAACGCTGGACATCGAGGTGGTGTGGATGGAATTTAAGGAATAAGCTTGACACACAGATGGCGTATCTGTGTGTCAAGCTATATATATATTATATATATTCTAAATTAACACGTACGATACCTTGTATCCAAGTGACGCGTTTCCGGGGGATAGCACTTCAAAAATGTCATTTTAATAATATTTTAAAGCAACTCACCAATAGATGGCGCTGACCAAAACATACTTTACCCACGAGGAGAATCAGAGGCAGTATTATTGGTATCAGTAAGCATACAATGTAAATAATATACAAAATTATTGTCCTTTCACAACAGTTAGAAGATACACAGGATTTCTAAACCAATAACTAGATAACAGATAAACATAGAAACGAAATTAATTTGTAACAAACAAAGGATATTTGGGAACAAGTTTAATTATAATACGAAAGAAGGCTCCTTAGTTTAATATGAGATGGGTCTTAGTAAAGTCCCTAGCAAAATAATTTAATTTGGTTGCTAGGACAACATCTATAGCTTATAGCTTGAGGTAAATGAGTTCATTATGAAATTTTAATGAAAATAAATATATGTGTTGGGACATTAACACACAGCACGATCTAGTTCCATGGTATGCTACGAGGCTTGTGTTATGGATACCAGATAGTTGACACACTACACATATATGACTTTAATACATATATATTATAAATATAAACACCCATGACCGTAGTACAAAATTCGTGCTTATCACACAAATGAATGCCCCCAGCGGGACTCGAACCCACGACTGCTGGCACAGAAAATACGTTTACTATAAACTGAGCCAAACGTCTCGTCAAAATAAGATTAAAGTAACTGAATAATCAAAAACTAGAAAAAGAAATTTGATAGAGTATCAAACTGAAAAGAAATTCACATTTAAAATTATTATATTGCTTAATTTTAATTTTTATGTTTCTCTTTCAGTCCTTACCATTATGAGATTCTTCATACTTTTCTCTAGAATGCTATTCTTGAACTAACTATACTTCAAAGAGAAGCAGCTATATGCATTTGCAATGGTGAGTCAGATTTTCATAACTATCTTTAAATAGAAGTTAAGTCTATCATTTCACTTCTAAGTACTAGTGAAATACTACCTTTTTAAAGTATTTTTTATCAAGTAACATCTTTTTGTACAAGCTTTTATTTGATTTGCAATGTTTGTTACATATGTAGTTTGTTTGTTTAGGTTTGCAGGATAAATTAGAACTACTCCCTCTTATACTACAAAGTTGAAATATGACCTGATACTTTATCAAGGATTGACTTCAGATGAAAAAACAGTACCAACACGAAATTTTATATACGCACTAGCATTTCCCGCGGCTCCACCCACGTTCTGATGACCAAAAAGCAAATTCTTAGGTTTTACATGTTAGTATACTTTTGCAATGCAGTTTTTGTATGTTTTCCCAGAATTTAAATATTTTCCTGCGGTAAAAAGTATCTTATATGTTGACCCGGATAACGCGCTGTCACCATACCAAATTTCATCAAAATCCCTCCAGTGGTTTTTCTGTGATGCTGTAACAGACAGACAGACAGAGAAAAATTCTAAAAACTATAGATTCAGCCTCTGTATTAATAATAATGTGTATTTCAATAAGATTTTCCAAAAAATGTTTAATGTATAGATTCGGCTTAGTTACAATTTTATTATATGTATAGATTTAATATTCGTAATTCAATGTTTAATTTAATCCAGGATTCTATAACGTCACCTCATTATGCATTTGTATCAACTTGACGTTGTTAATGGGATGACATGTCTGCACTATTCATGAACTCATAGTACTTGTATAGCGAGGATCGTATTTCAATCACGAGTCCCCAAATTTTTACAGTGTTTTTACTAAAATTATCAATCCATTTAATAAATCTTGTATTAGGAAATAAAAGGCAAATGAGAATCTATAATGAACAAATGCAATATTTAACAAAATTCAGATGAAAAGATACTTGAATAAGTTATTTAATCAAATTTATTTATACAAATATCTCATAGATTTAACGAGGCTTGTGATTCCAATTAGGCCGATTAACTAGTTTGTAGTATCTGATAAACAATATCTAACTTATATTCTTACAATACTAAATGTAGAATAAATTAATTAACTTCAGTTTCACTATTTAACATAATATTATTTTATATTACACTAGCGACTCACCCTCGCTTCGCTTAGGTTCGTCCCTAGCTTGATTCCCAATACAAACTTTCATTCTCATTTTCACCCCTTTAAGGGATGAGATCCGGAATATAAAGTATTCTATTTCCTTTTCAGGGTCTCAAACTATCTTCTTACAAAATTTCATCTAAATCGGTTCAGTAGATCCAGAGATTACCCCCTACAACGTCACAAACTCACAATTCACAAACTTTACCTCTTTATAATATTAGTATAGAAGTATAGATTTTAGATAACATCTACGCAATCTAACAATAAGTTCTAAGCAAAATTATTCCAATTCTGTTTAGTAACATTTTTCTTTATATTAATACGAAACGGCTTAAGATATAATAGTTTATTAAAAAATATATAAATGTGTATTAAAATCAGTTTCAACCAACGGTGGCATGAAATTATGGTCCTTTTTTAACATTGATAAAAAAATATATTTTAGCTTATCTTCCATTTACTTGTGCTATAAGTTTCACATGGACACATTACGGTCGCTCCCAAAAGCTGCCTTTCTGTGGTTTTCCTTACAAGTGATAGGAATTTAACCAAATTGTATGTTTATATATGGAGCTTATGTCAAATATCTATCTCTAGTAAGGAAAACTATAGATAAATAGGTTATTGGAAACTGAGGTACGACAAGTTCACTTTCTATAATCAATATCGCTATGAGAAAATTTCAAAATATAGGAATGGCGTAATCAGACCACGTGGTGTTAAACAAAGATTTGTCATTTACTTACAATATTTTTAAGAAAAGTGTTATTTAAAGGAAGAGCTTATATTTCGTCGTCATATCTAAGCCCCCTTTGGAGAAAACCAGAAATGCTTTTCCATTAAAGGTTCTCTTCATAGAACGTAAAACAAGTTAACATAAAACTGTGTTATAAAGCTTTTACTATATTATAATGCTTTTATATTTATTATATGATCTTAACTCGTCAGAATCCATTTAGTTTATGATAACCGTCAGAAGGCAAAGGCTTATTATTAAGGAAGTTACCCGTTCGATAACGGTATGTGGTAAACATTTATATATAAGCAGGCATTGACAAAACTGTTCAGTACCTTTTATCCACTGTTTGTCAACCCTTTTTTTTCTGTTTAGCAGCTATTAGGTATAGATGTGCTTTAGTATTATCAAATAAATATTTTGTGTTATCAATAAAAAGACGTTAAATTAATAAAATCTAGGTAACTTCTTTTATTATAGGAATGGGTTGATACAATTTAAGCTTTTTAGGTCTAGCAATTTGATCTGAACTTGATGAACTAATAGACATAAACAGTAAAAAAACATATTTTATTTATATACATTATAAGCTAGCACTTTTTTTTAAGATTTTAAAACCTATATTATTAACTTAACAGAGCTTAAGAGCGGTTCTTTAACATTACAAAATAATTGTAAAGCTATGTATATTTTCAGATTTTTGGTTTAAAGATAGTTTTAAATTAAAACTACTGATACAAACGAGCTTTCGCTCTTCTTTATAAAACTTCATTTCTAAGATAAAATGCTTGTTTTTGTAGTTTAATGGCACTGTTTGTTCCACACTCAGCCTTGAACCTTTCAAAGCTTTTCAGTGATTGGTTAGTGGAAGAAATAATACGTTGGATATATTGTCAACATTAGATCAATTTTAAAAGTCTTAATCTTGTTCATTCATTCACTATACATACAGTGAACAGACTAAACCGAAGTATGCGCGAGATAATATGAAAGAGATATTTAGAACCATACTAAGTACAGTCTGAAGCTTTAAATATATCTGTAGACGGTCTCACGAACCTAAACATGAAGCCATACAATAATGTTTTAAAGTAATATATTTTAAATATTTTAAAATAGTATGGACATGAAAATTTGTATACTGACTTATAAAAACCTTGCTGAGAGTGGGCCTGCCTTCAAAGCGAGAAGGATCCGGCGATACTTCACCATACAGGCCAAAGGGGAGGGTTGGTGGCCTTTACGTGTTTTTCGAAACCTTGCTAAGTTCTCTAATAAAGCAGGTTTCCTTCACCGTAGGACAAAATATGATAACCATGTTCAAAATGATTCGCATATTAAAATATCAGAAGTGTGAGACCCGGAATTTGAACCCGTTTCACTTGGTTCCTAAACAAGCGCGCTACTACTGGGCTTGGCTGGCTACTAGCCACTTGCCACATGTAATATATAATAAAGATGAAATAAAGACAAAAATATAGTCCTCTTCATAACAAACATTCAACAAAATGCACCAATAAATAGAATGCACGTATCTCGCTACAACCTTTATACAGATGCACTGAATACGCCTCCTATATTTAGTATTTCATTGGATTTGTCAGAACCTTTCACACTAAGTGACATGCAGATTGAAATATGCTCAAGTTCACATTTTGTAAACAATTTTTTTTTCTTTCTTCTTGTTTTATTCGAAAGAAAAAAATAACAAAATTGAAATGATGATTGAAATATATGAATAAAATAATAAGTAACAGTTCTAAAAGGTTTCATGTTTCACGTCTTAATAAAATAGAGTTGAGGGATTTATATTCTTACGTAGTGTCTTATTGCTTTTAATTCGTACGTTTTAATTTAAATAGAAAACATATCAAAATAAAATGCGATGAGGAAAGTGTTAATATCTTATCCTTAATATATCTACATATGATTTTGATGATTTTTGATTGATGATAATGATGAGATTTTTTGTGTGGAGATATTTGGGGGGCTGGAAAGTGTCATAGGCTATACTGCGGCAGATTTTCTCATTTCTATGGGAAAACACGTTATAATACAATCCACAATAACTCGTCATACCTATGTATGTATATAACATAATATATATCTATTCCATACTAACCGTTATTCAAATTTATATAATTTACATATTAAGTCAGTGGATACGAAGAAAACACAGGTTTCTGCTACTTTTATAGAATACTAGCATTGCCCGCGGCTCCGCCCGCGTTCTGAGGACAAAAAACCAAATTCTTGGTTTTTAAGGTTTTACATATTAGTATACTCTTACATTAAAATCATACATCAAAATCCCTCCAGTGGTTTTTCTGTGATGCGGTAATAGACAGACAGACAAAACGTCTAAAAACTATAGATTCGGCCTATGTATCGATAATAATGTTTATTGATTCGGCTTAGTTACAATTTTATTATATGTATAGATAATTTTACAATTAAAATCCGTATTATGTTTTAATTCTACATGTATTATCTATTAGCTTGGGATCAACACATGTTGGTAAACACAAATGTGATATCCGGTACGGTTAGCAGTGCTAATCAGAAGCGGGCCTCGTGTACGATTAAATCGACTATATATAGCGCTCTCATTAATCTCTACCTGCAAGTACGTTTATTGATTATGAGTCCTGCATTCGATTCTGTATTGTGGCTAAAAATATTTATAATAATATTTTTCTACTAAGAAGTTCTGAATAATAAAAGAAAATTTCTCAATAGTGGTTAGGGAGTCAGGGTATCACAAGCCCTTTTGGTCGGTTGGCCAGAGCGTCGGTAATTCACTTGATTGATTACTGATTGAAATGCGGTTAAAGTGATATAAATATCTACACATATATAACATAATATGTATCATACATATTCGCGAATATTTGGCATTTTCAAACGGTGTCTAACTACAAAATTTTAATAACTATATAATAACTTTTAAAACATCAAAACCTTAGTCTTTCCCGTTACTATTTTTAAACACACTCGTGAGCAAAAAACAACATGTAAAAAAACACTGAACCCTTTTCATACAACCGTAAAATATGCGTAAAATTCGTAAAGGTTTCGTTTTCTCCATTGACCTATGGAATCCCAAAAATCTCAAATAGCGTTGTAATGTAATTATTATTGGAATCGAGTGTAAGAAGCAATTTTCCAATTTATATATGCGGTCCCTCTCGATAATAACCTATCGACGAGCGCGAGACCAAAATCAAGTCGTAAGCAAATTGCTATTACAGGATCGGATAACGTGATTTAATGTTTATTAAAATAGAAAATTAGATGAAAACGATAATAAATAACATAACCACTAACCAGATTTGTAAAAGTGTTAATGATATGTTTATTTGGCAAGGCTGAATAATTTTCAATCGATCCAACCAACCTTTAATTTTTTTTATTTTTTAACAATTAAGAGTTTATATGTGCTATGAAAAAGTGTTATAAAAACAATTCACTGAGCAAAAAGAAGAGTGACGGTTTCTGTGTATTAATAAAATATAACGACAGCCAAACTTTTCGGATTTTTCGTACCAATTATTAGTTATAACGTTTAGTATAGGTTTGTCAGAGATGAGATATTTTACCGCAGTAAAAAGTATCCCCCGGATAACCATCTATCATTATACTAAATTTCATAAAAATCTGTCTAGTGGTTTTCTCGTGATGCGTTCCCAAACAGTCAGATAGAGAAAAATTCTAAAAACTATAGATTCGGCCTCTAATATATCGATAATCATGACTATTTCAATAAGATATACAGATTGAATAATATCTTAAATAGAACTTCCTCTTTTTGTAGTTGAAGAAGAATAAAAAAAATTATTCTTGCTTTCAGTTTTCTTTCGCCAGTATCTTAAATATGCACCATTAAGCTAATAGCTTAGCTTCAGAAATAATAGTATACCCAAAAAAGATATTGAATTAAAGATATTATTTTTATCGTATTAAATAACTAAAAAATAATATATACACACACACACACACACATATATATATATATATATATATATATATATATATATATATATATGTGTGTGTGTATATATATATATATAAATCGTTTCAGTAGTTCCGGAGATTTTTCATACTCCTTTCCCACTCTTCGTGAACTATCTCAAGATTAATAACAGTTATTTATGTAAGTAAGTAGTAACAGTTAATATGTTATTTTGAGCAAACGAAACTAAGTACCTATTTACAAAAAAAATACGATTTCCTTGGCCTTAGTGACCTCGGATATATGCACATTTATTAGCACCTTCTGAGGTTCCTTTATCCCCTTGCGTTAAAGATTTCATCACATGTATTGAGACAGAAATTCTCTTTTCGGTACAATGGGTAACTGACATGACTTGATTGCTTCCCGAGTTAAATATGTATTAAGACAATTACAATTTTATATTGAAATGAAACTTCTTTAGAATCGTTGTGATTTGAAACTCGATGAAACGAAAATGCGACACTAGAAAGAGATAAACACATAAATATAAAGGATTAAGCCGGTGAGAGAATGATAATATAGAATACATTACACGCTATTATGACTAATTGTTGCCATGGTTACCGTTGTTATTGTCTGGCAAATGATATTATATAATATTATATTCTTTCCGTATACGATAAATATAATATGATTTTATAGAAATAAATATATGATTGTAAAACGCCTAACATGCCTTATTTAATTATTGATAAATCAAAAGGCGCTTAGAGTCGCATCCAAACTTAGCTAGGGTTTAAGGGTCAGCTTGAAACAAAAACTAAAAAAAATACCAATCAAATTAAGAACCTCCTCCTTTTTGAAGTCGGTTAAAAATACAGCCACTTCTGTGACCATGATTGTTGTAAAGCATTCGAAACGTCGGGACCCAAACATATAAAATAATTCCACGAAAAACTTTAAAAAGATAATGTTATTTAAAACTACGTATTATTTTTTTTGAGCGAAACCCTATTTCTTTTTCTAAAATATAAGCTATCTTCCATTGAAAGTCCCGTCAAAATGAGTCAAGTCATTTCAGAGATTATCCGGAACAAACAGACAGATTGACAGATAGACCGACAAAAAATTTAAAAATTGTTGTTTTCTTATAAGTACCGTATATAATTTCATATGCATTTAGTAAAACGTTGTTATTTTGACGTTACAAACAGACACTTCAATTTTACTTATCTATATAGATGTCAAATATTCGCGAAAATCTAAGAAAGTATTAAATGTGAACGGGGTAAAATAAATACTGTTAAACTCTAGCATCGCCACCCCTAGAGAATCACGTGTAAAATTTAATACACCTTTGAAGGCACCTAACTTCATAAAAGATTAAATGCCACTTGTTTTAGCTAAAGCTGGCTGAAATTGAATTCTTTGAAGATATCAAAATGTACCTTACACTTTTAGAACTTCTACTTCAGCCTTTTGTTCCTGAATGGTTTCATTTTCAGTGAGTGCCGACTCTTTGTGCAATTTTCACTTACAAATAGACTTGTGATTTGCTGCAGTGTTGATTTTCTCTAACTAAAGTTAAAAACCGCTAAGGTAACTTAGGCGTAGAACAGGATATGTATAGTTTTTCTACTAACCCACTACATGAAAAGGGGAGATCGTTATTTTTTGTAATTGTGACCTTGTTATTATATATGCATAACTCCTTTGTTGTTATAGTGGCAAAATTAATGTAACATGCATTATTAGTGCAATATGTTTCAAATTGTACCAAAGTCAGGGTACGAGTACCATTTTTAAACTAGTATTTTACAAAATCTGTAGTTGGCAAGTTACAGAGCTTCTTTAATTACAATGATATAACACAATAAGACCACATGGTTTAATGAGAAAATCTTGTATAGCTCTATATTACTTTATTTACTATTCACATAAGTATATAGAATATGGAATATATCTTTATTGACACAATTGTTTGTTGTTACATAAGCCTGTCTCTCTGCCAAACTACCTCTGACTGCCTCTGACTCCCAAACTAGAATACTGAAGACTCCTGACATACAGGTTGTATGTCAGGAGTCAGCGCCCTCTTCCATCTTTAATGATAATTGGAGGTCAATAATATTACGGTGCATGTTTAACTTAATTTTAGAAATTCTTTGTGAAAGAAGAAAATAAAATAAAAAGAAAAATTAACTTTAACAAAAATGTACTAAGTGAAGTTACGTACGTGCGTGCGTGCGTGCGTGCGTGCGTGCGTGCGTGCGTGCGTGCGTGCGTGCGTGCGTGCGTGCGTGCGTGCGTGCGTGCGTGCGTGCGCGTATATATTCGTTCAGCATTTTATAAATTCCTATATATAAGATAAAAATGTTTTAAAGAGCATTTGTTCTCAGGAGAGTGCATACTACTGATTTTCAATTTCTAGAATATATGGCTTATGTTCTTTAGTAAGTATTCCCTGTACAGTTACGTATGCTACATGAAAAGCTTAAATTCATATAAAACATTAAAAAAGAAATAAAATATCGTTGTTTATAAAATAATAAACTAAAATGAAACAAAAATATTATTATTTATAAAAGACCGCGGCTCCGTTTAAATGTTTTGCAGGGAGGGGATGAAAGCTGGCCCTATGACTGAAAAGATAACAAGCAGACAAAGGAAACTAGTCTTTCAAGTGTATGATATTAGTTTGAATAGAAAAACTGTCTCTGTGGCCTAGTAGTTACCGAGTAGTTGGCCAAAAGAATATTATTATTATATTATTAGTATGGATACTAATATTAGTATAACTAGTGGCTCACCCTCGCTTCGCTCGGGTTCACCTGTAGAAAAGCATAAACAGATCTATCCCACGGGAACCGTTCATTTTTCCGGGACAAAAAGTAACCTGTTGTTTGACCAGCAATATACATAAGGTTATAATAAACAAATGTCAGCATGCCAATTTTTCCTAAATTAGATGCATAAGTTGTTGAGTACTAAACTGTATAACTTACAATAAAACTATATAACTACATAACTATCCTATCCTATCCTATATAACTATCCCAGAGGAACTCTTTAATTTTCTAGAATAAAAGGTATTTAAAATATTGACCGGGAATATAAGGTACCACCATGCGAAATTTCAAGTAAATCGGTCCAACAGTTTTGGAGATTAGCCCGTACAAACAGATCAACAGACAGAGAAACAAAAAATTAAAAATAATCTGGATTTGTTCTATTTCTCTTCTTACATCCCCTTGGCTCGATTTTTAGATTTTTTTTCTATATACAAACATTCGACCTCTACAGTTTTATTATATGTATAGATATCATTTTCTTATGTATATTCGTACATTTTTTCATCATCATGCTACTAATATAAATACGAAAATATGTATGCCTGTGTATGGTAGTTCCTTCTTCGAACTGAAAGTGCTGAGCGCATTTGGATGGAATTTAATACACAGATAGACTATGACCTGGAGTAATATATAGATATATTATTGAACCCCTAGAGACCCAGAAGCTAGAAATATTATAAAGCTAAAAGACTAGGAAACGAGGGTAAAACTCTAGTAGTATAATAAAGTTGTTGGCTGCTAAAGGAATCAAACAGATACATTGAAAATTCATCGGAAAAATATGTTCAAGGAACTTTTGGTGAATAAAACAACAATTCTTACTAACATTTCCATGTTTGTATTAAATCTTTACTCTTTTTGTATGAATTTGATTGATCATGAATTATTTGCATCTATGAACTTTCTGAGGAAAAAAGTATTCGGCATCGAGTGCTGTGTGAAGCGTAAATTGTATTTATTTAATAGATTTGAGACCTAAACCCTATCTGCTATCTGGAAAAAATATTTCAGTACTAATTGAAACTTCAAAACCACAAAGAATTCGCAGAACTTAGATTGTTTGATTCAAATGCTCATGAATCTGTTGGCAGGCTTTAAAAAAGTACAAGTTTCATCTGCTAAGCAGATGAGAAAAGAATGATCTCACCTCATATCTTAGACTACAATAGAAAATGCATGAAAATATAATAAATTTTTCACATTTATGACTCATAATATACAGTAAATTTCCTCACAAAATCGAACTCGACTGAGCGCAGTTAAAATAATAAACATACGCAAAAAATATAATTTTATAAACTATTCTCAGAAGTACGTATTACGTCTAGTTTTGTTATGATTTGTGAATACATCAAATCCCACTCAAAAGATATTAGGATTTTGTCAGAGGTTTTTTCATGAGATGCTTTGATGCTATTTCAATAGTTAGTCTATACTAATATTATAAAGAGGTAAAGTTTGTGAGTTTGTGACGTTGTAAGGGATAATCTCTGGATTTACTGAACCGATTTAAATGAAATGTGGTAAGAAGATAGTTTAAGACCTTGGAAAGGACATAGGATACTTTTTATCCAGGAAATCATCCCTGAAGGGGTGAAAACGGGGATTAAAGTTTGTATGGGGAATCAAGCTAGGGACGAACCCGAGCTAAGCGAGGTTGAGTCGCTAGTATATTATATACCTACTAGCGAATCACCCTCGCTTCGCTTGGATTCGTCCCTAGGTACTTTTTAACGGTTAGTATGAAATAGATAAACTGATGATGAAGATGATGATCTCCTAGCCGGTTCCAGCCACGGCGGTCAATTTCATTGAGACTAGCCAACTGCGCAGGAGATATTATAATGCACAAGTGTACGCACAGACACAAGTGCACTCTCTATTCCTGTCACTCTCATACTCCGGTGGGACGACTGCTTGACACGACCAGTGAGAGTTAAGGCGCAGGACCGACGGCTTTACGTGCTCTCCGAGGCACGGGGGTGAAACACCGCCAACTTCCCAACTCCGGACTGTTACTGAGGCTTACTATACAGAAAGATTCATTAACTAAACTTAGCCCGACCCGGGACTCGAACCCAGGACCTCCGGGTGTGCAACCGTACATGCTAGCCACTACACCACCGAGGTAGTATATTATATGATATATAACCTATGCCTTTCTAATAAACGGGCTATCTAATGAAAAAAGAATTTTTCAAATCGGATGAGTAGTTCCTGAGATGAGCGCGTTCAAATAAACAAACTCTGCCTCTTTATAATATTAGTATAGATATTAGGCATAATGCATGCTCCAATTATTAATCTATACATATAATAAAACTCTAACTAAGCCGAATCTGTACATTAAATATTTTTTGGAAAATCTTATTGAAATAGACATTATTATCGATACAGA
This sequence comes from Brenthis daphne, assembly GCA_947093115.1. Classification (NCBI taxonomy): domain Eukaryota; kingdom Metazoa; phylum Arthropoda; class Insecta; order Lepidoptera; family Nymphalidae; genus Brenthis; species Brenthis daphne. Next base: position 12,307,632 of record OX352483.1, read on the forward strand.
GGCCGAATCTATAGTTTTTAGAATTTTTGTCTGTATGTCTGTTACCGCATGACGGAAAACCACTGGAGGGATTTTGATGAAATTTGGTATGGTGATAGCTGGTATCCGGGTCAACATATAAGATACTATTTACCGCGGGAAAATATCTCATTTCTGAGAAAAAATACAAAAACTGCAATGTAAGAGTATGCTAATATGTAAAACCTAAGCATTTGGTTTTGGGTCATCTGAACGCGGGTGGAGCCGCGGGCAATGCTAGTACATAATATAAGTTGTTTACGGTACTCATATCTGTACATTAAACCTCGAAATCTTTTTTATAATAAATATATGTAGGATTCGAAGTTTTATTTAAAATATATTTTGTTGTATTACTTTATACTACAATCACAATAGCAGATATATATGAAATATATCTCTTACCATTTTCACGATCGCTTTAACGTTTTCGGTAAACGTAAATGTAGAATTGCGTTAAAAAATTATAATAAAAACATACAAACTAATGTATTTGCTATACACAAAATACAAATTTTACCAACATACGTCACATTCATCATTCAGTAATCCGATTAAATGTAATAAAAGGGTAGAAATACTCGTTCTTACTCAAACAAATTATATTTATTTTTGTTAAAAACCCTGAATGCCGCTAATCGGTGTTAAAAGTGAGTTTCAAATACAAACATTTTGCTTATTTAAAAAGTGAAAGTGTTATTTAAAATAACTAAACGGAGGTTTTCATTTAGAATAGATACCTAATCAGATATTTTCGAAGTCGGTGCCAGCTGATGCAAAGCAAATGTAATATATTTCGATACGTAAAATACATGTTTACCTATTAGATATTCATATCTTGAAATATTGTCGGCTGTATGGAATTTTCTTTTCCAATTTCATTTAAATCCGTTGATCCCTAACACTTCGAAGAAGTACCGAACGCGGTATTATACACAATTATAAAGTTTAGAAACACCATTAGAGTATAAATTTAGTTATAAAAGTTTATACTTAACTGTCAATAAATGTAGAGATTTAATGAATTTTGCTACAAGTTTATTTCTTTGGAAGAGCATTTATTACGTACGTAAACATCTAAAGAGTAAAAATAAACCTACTTTAACCAGGTCTATTATTTAATCGCTACCACACATGTGTTTATATATAACTCAGTGGCGAGGGGTCCATACAAGACGTCTTACCTTAAAATTATTTTGCTATAATTTTTACATACATTTAATTTTTTAATATATAAATGTTCTTTTGGAAATATACAAGTATATATAATAGCTTTATTTCTTTCTGCATTAACACGTTTATAAAAATTGTATATTTTTGGAACGGCTTACCTCTGCTAAAATTTCACCTATTGTATATCTACATACATTGGTTAGCTATGTATGTATTTTTAAGTGAGTCTACACACTTCATAATAACAGAGATGTGTTTCTGATCGATTTCGGATTCGTTAGTCAATCTTACTGAGACTAGACAACTACGACTAGTCAATAACAGGAGATATATACTACTACTAGTGCACAAGTGTATGCGGAGACACAACGTTTCTGTTTCTGTTCCTTTCAGTGCCTTATTCCGATTAGACAACAATTCGACACGACCAGCAAGAGATCAGAAGCAAAACTGACTACTTTACATGGTGAAAAACTGCCAGCTACCCAACTCCGAGCTGTGACTGAGAATTTGCTAACAAGAAAAACTTAATAACTAAACTTGGCCTGACGCCTTTTCTTTTTGTAACGATCTCCCACGTATAGAATCATCATAACTCTTCCCAATTATTTTATTAATTTTACTTGATATGTACCTAAATTATAACAAAATGCAAAAAAACAAATTTTATTGACTTTATCAATTTCAAACCGGAATAAACTTTTTAATGATTATTAGTGAAGTTGAAAATTTGATGTTAGAAATATTGTTTCAGATTCCTTACCTTAAAATGTTTTTTAAATATATTATTTTTGATTTATTTCATAAAAAATAACAAAAGTAAAAATATTACGTCCTTTCATCACACGCAAATGGAAATATACGAGTATATAATATAATACTAGCGACTTACCCTCGCTTCGCTCAGGTTCGTCCCTAGTTAGCTTCCCAATATAAACGTTCTTCCCCATTTTCACCACCTTAAGGGATGATTTCTGGGATAAAAAGTATTCTATGTCCTTCCTAGGGTCTCAAACTATCTCCTTACCAAATTTCATCTAAATCGGTTCAGTAGATCCAGAGATTACCCCCTACAACGTCACAAACTCACAAACTTTACCTCTTTATATCAGTGGTAACGCGCTCGCTTGGAAAACTGACTAAAGTGGGTTTCAATCCCGGGTTTCACACCTCTGATATTTTCAGGTGCGAATCATTTCCAACATGATTACCACTTGTCTTATGGTGAAGGAAAACATTGTGAGAAAACCTATCAAGTTTTCGAAAGACATGTGAAGTTTGCCAACTCGCACTTGGCTAGCGTGGTGGACTATGGCCTGATCATATTGAATGGAGGCCCAAATTTTTTTTTTTTTTTACAATATTTATTACTCATACTTATTTATATTCACATTGTGACGCAGTAAGAGGTATAAAATTTATTTATTATTTAAATATAATGTTACCGATCAAAGTCATTTAAGTACTGTGAAAACAGGCCTACAAAGTTTATTAATATTGTTTAGTTTATGCTTGTTCAAAGTTTATAATTTATAGTTTTGTTATAAGTTAGTTCACGCTTTACTGAACTTTCATATGTATTTCATATTGTATTTTAGTAATTTATGTAAATTTAACCGGAGTCGATTTTGCGTCATAATATTTACATTTTCCATTTACCCATAATTTACCCCAAAATGTGGGCAAAACATAATAAAGGATAACACTCGCAGTAACTAGAGACGTGAAGATAGAATTACAAAGTTAATGTATAAACCAACGACAAATAGAAGAAAACAAATTAATAATCTATCTATTATAAAATACATAGGCAAAGATAATCTATATATTATTATATATATATACAGGGTGGCCCAAAATAACGTTGACAAGTGATTTTTCAAATAATTTTATTAACTTTAAACTTAAATGAAATTATGCTATAAATTATAAAAATACAACTTATTTTTTATAAGAATCCCTATTTGTCTTTAAAATAACCTCCTTTAGCGCGAATGCATAGAGGTAAACGCTTGGTAAAATTTTCCACAATTTTCCGCACTTCCTCAACAGATATTTTGTCCCACTCCCGTGTAAGAGTAGCCTTCAGGTCATCAACAGTTCTATGAGGCGTAGAACAGGTCCTTGCCTCTAATATTGACCATAAACTGTAATCCATTGGATTCAGATCAGGCGAGTAGGGTGGCCATTCTTTTGAGTTGATGAAATCAGGAAATTGCTTTTGCACCATTGTTGAACACTTAAAGCTCTGTGAGCTGGAGCAGAGTTTTGTAGAAATATCCATGAATGGTTACCAAAGTGCTGTTGACTCCAAGGAATAACCACAGATTCAAGGATGTCTCGTCGGTAATTTTCTTGGTTAATTTTTATACCATTTTCTACAAAAACGAGGGGAGTTTTGCCAGTGGCGCGGATTGCACCCCAAACCATAATTGATTTTGCGTTTTGGAGACGTGGAATGACTGCGGCAGCTCCAGGACGAGTGGAAGACCAGATCCTGTCATTTTGGTGATTATGGGCTTGTTCTATCGAAAAAAATTTTTCGTCGGAGAATACGATATTTTTCCAATTCGAAGCAGCGGAGCGTTGTTTAAGCAAACGACATCTCTCAAGGTGAACTTTTTTGTCTTTCTCTGTAAGCAATTGCTCTTTTCTGAGTTTGTATGGTATTAATTAGAGATCATATTTCACTATACGCTGCACGGTGCAGCGACTTCTTCCCAAGTCTCGCGACATTTTTCTCACCTTGGTATGTGGATTTCGGACTAATCTTTGTTTGGTAATGTGTTGGTTCCTAGCAGTTCGAACAGTCCGCTTGCGTCCTCTCCCAGGACGGTCTCCGATGTTGCCGAGCTCAACATAGCGTTTAATTGCTGAAGAAACTAGCTGACGACTAATACCAAGAATGTTTACTAGCTCACACTGCCGTTTTCCACGCTCATATAATGAAATTATGGCTCCACGCTGCTCTGACATAACGTAATAAATATATTTTAAAACATTTTAGCCAACAAACAATATTAAAATGGCGCCAAAGAATGAAGAAAGAATAAACAAAATCAAAAGAGAACGCAAGGCGTTCCATTTTTAAAATATTATTTTTTTTAATTTTGTCAACGTTATTTTGGACCACGGTGTATATATATATATAACTAGCGACTCACCCTCGCTTCGTTCGGGTTCGTCCCTAGCTTGATTCTCCTTACAAAATTACGTCCCCATTTTCACTCCCTTAAGGGATGATTTCCGGGAGAAAAAGTATTCTATATCCTTTTGAGGGTCTCAAACTATCTTCTTACCAAATTTCATCTAAATCGGTTCAGTAGATCCAGAGATTACCCTCTACAACCTCACAAACTCAAACTCACAAACTTTACCTCTTTATAATACTAGTATAGATTAAGACAAAGATTGATCCAGTTTAGTACCTTTTCCTCTTCTTTTTGTTGGTGTGTTTATTTGTTGACAAACAAGAGTATTTTTTTGTATCAATTGATGAGCATCAATAAAAAATACATAGGCAAATTCTGTTTATATATGTTTTCTTTAATTTTTTAATAATGATTATATTCTAATTTCGACCACTGGGCGAACACTATAAAACATCTAATATTAATTTATTGTAATTTCCCATAAGAATAAGAATCAGGAAGTGATAGAGCATTTTATGGTAGCTTAGAAAATATCTGATTAGGTATCTATTCTAAATAAAAACCCGCGTTTAGTTATTTTTTACATTTTGGTGCCTGGAAGTCGGTTTTTTTTAAGTTTTTTTTCCATTTTTAGTGTAAACGTAATAAGCAGGTAATTTGAAAGAAGAAAGTATTTCAATAACATATTCGATTAAGCAATTTATTTAAAAAAAAAAAACAATTTATTGTAGATTTTTAAAAACCACTTGGGAAGTATATAATACCCTTCGAAACAAAAAAAAATCCAAATCGGTTCAAGCGTCTTCGAGTAATTGTGCATCTTGTGTTTTTGTATATCAATGTGCAGAAAGCTTGTGTTCTTTATAAAGACCAGCATATTTTCATTAACGTATCCATCCACCATACGTGACGAGCCGCGGGTTGAAGCTTTTCTACATTTAAATATATGTATAGTACACATAAATGAAAATATTAAATTAAATACGCTTTATTAATAATGTTAAACAACTAATGGGGTTTTTCGTGTGAGTGTTACAAACCCACAAAGGTTTCATTTTGTTATTGAAATTACAAAACAGTAAAGTTACTTCTACGTAAGCTGTCAGTCAATGAGCTTTCATCATTATATACGAACTTAAAAATATAATTCATACTCATCTTACTTTCGACGAAATAAATATTTACTGATTGTTTACAACGATTTTTTGATTATTATAGTTTGTTTCTTAATTATAAGCACGGAGAATGACTCGCTGGCTCATACCGCGAAGGAGAAAGCTGAACTACTGGCCACTCTTTTCGCGTCCAATTCGACTCTGAATGACCAAGGAAACTCACCACCGACAATTCCGCGGTGTGACACTACCATGCCGGAAGTTCACTTCCGGCAAAGTGCAGTTCGGAAAGCACTTCTTTCCTTGGACATTCATAAGTCGAGTGGGCCCTATGGCATCCCTCCGATCGTGTTGAAGACATGTGCTCCGGAGTTGGCACCGGTCTTAACGCGTCTTACTCATTCTACGTACTCATATTCATTAGGCGTAGTCCCAAAATCCTGGAAGGCCGCTTTAGTGCACCCGATCCCAAAAAAGGGCAACCGCTCGGATCCGTCCAATTACAGGCCTATAGCCATTACCTCCTTGTTCTCTAAGATAATGGAGTCCATTATCAACTGCCAGCTCCTGCGGTACCTAGAAGAGCACCGGCTGATCAGCGACCGCCAGTACGGCTTCCGTCGAGGTCGCTCAGCCGGTGATCTTCTAGTTTACCTAACTCATAGATGGGCAGAAGCAGTTGAGACCAAGGGGGAGGCGCTTACAGCCAGTCTGGACATAGCGAAGGCCTTTGATCGGGTATGGCATGAAGCGCTTCTTTCGAAGCTACCTTCCTATGGGCTCCCCGAGAAATTTTGCAACTGGATCACCAACTTTTTGGCAGATCGGAGCATCAAGGTCGTTGTCGACGGTGCTTGCTCTGATCCTAAATATGTCAATGCTGGTGTTCCACAAGGCTGCGTACTGTCTCCCACTCTGTTCCTTCTGCATATCAAGGACATGTTGCAAATTAGCAACATTCATTGCTATGCAGACAATAGCACTGTGGATGCCCTGTACACTGGCCGCGCTAATATTTCTCGGGAATACGTCGACGAGAGCCGGAACAAACTTGTGTCTAAAGTCGAATCTTTGTTAACCAAAGTCTCGGATTGGGGTTGACTAAACTTAGTCCAATTCAACCCCAAAAAGACACAAGTTTGCGCGTTAACCGCTAAAAAGTCGCCATTTATCGTAGCTCCTCAATTTGAGGACATTCCCCTGTCTGCCACAGCCAGTATCGGAATACTTGGCGTTGACATCTCGAGCAACGTCCAGTTCCGTGGTTAATTGGAAGGTAAGGCCAAACTGGCCTCAAAGAAGCTTGGTGTGCTCAGCAAGGCGAGACAGTACTTCACGTCGCGTCAGCGACTTATTCTTTATAAGGCGCAAATTCGGCCCCACATGGAGTACTGTTCTCATCTTTGGGCGGGAGCTCCCCAGTACCAGCTACTTCCATTTGACCGCATTCAACGTAGGGCGGCTCGAGTTATCGACGATCAAGATCTCTCTGATCGGCTTGATCCTTTAGCTCTGCGTAGAGATGATGGATCACTCTGCATCTTCTACCTCATTTATCACGGGGAGTGTTCTGAGGAATTGTTCGGACCGATCCCGGCTGCTGAATTTCATCATCGGACATCGCGCCAAAATAGTAAATTCCATCCACACCACCTCGATGTCCAGCGTTCCACAACAGTGCGATTTTTAAGGCATTTTCTGCCCCGCACAACCACTCTGTGGAACCAGCTATCGCCGGCGGTCTTTCCGAACCGTTACGACCTGGCCACCTTCAAGAAGAGAGCGTATTCCTTCCTTAAAAGCTGGCAACGCATCTGCAAGCCCTGCGGTGTTGCAGATGTCCATGGGCGGCGGTGATCACTTTCCATCAGGTGAGCCTCCTGCCCGTTTGCCCCCTTAGTCCCATAAAAAAAAGGTATATACATATATTTATGTTAATGTAAAAAAAATTTTTGTAAATTAAATGTCTCAGAGATAAATGGTAGGATATATATATATATTTTTGGAGGAAACCGATTATGACCAATCAATCAATTTTCAATAATAAATTTATTTTTTTATTATTCTTAATATTTTAGTACGCTTATTTAAATTTAAAAAAAAAACAAACGTTATTGTATCGTTGTATCGAATGTACGGAACACTCCCGAACATAGCACACGGAACAACAATGAAACACGGAAGTATAGGCACCTTTAGGGTTAATTTCATTCGATACAAAAATGGAACCCCTATCAGTTAAAGAGTTACTCGCGTATCTAATTCCCTCTATTTCATAGCCTATGTTATATTTTATTAGCTCAACCCGCCAATTTATAAAAGGGAAGGAAGATGCTTCCCTTTTACCCCTTGCAAATGAAGATTTTCAAAATTATATAAGCAATCATATAACCAAATTTCTTGATCTTATCTGTAGCATTCAAATTTCGTTATGAATCAGTCAGTAATTGTTAATTTACATATATTTTATAATAATTTTCATGCCATAACAAATATAGCTTTTAATTCAATTCTTGCATTTCTTAGTTTAAATCTCTTGTGAATTTCCAGTGATTGATCGAAGACTCCTCATAAATATTCATAAAATCATACGTTTCAGACGGCAAGCTGTGCTACCTAATAGCTAAAATGGAGAGCTTTATTTGTTTTCTACACCTACATATCCTTTTATTATTTGTATGGCCATACACTAGCGATTCCCCTACGCTTCCCTTGAATATGTCCTTAGATGCAATGAAATTTGTAGCATAATATACACGATGCGTCGCCTTTGATAATTCATAGTCAGGTCATAGTCTATCATTAGTTAGTTATTATATATAGTTTAGTTTATTATCATTAGTGTGTGTAGTGGAAATCCAGCCGGTTGCCAATCTAACCCTAGTTGTTCGGTGGTGTACCGGTTGCTCCTAGATTCTTTGATAGCAGAGTGGACCGTTTGTTTGGAAGTGTGTTCTGTTTCGGTAGACCGACGCGTCGTGGTTAAGTGCAAAAGCGATCTTGCGACGCTTCATTAAAATGGCGGGAGGTACAGTTGGGTTTTAGTGGGTAGTACCAGCGTGGACTTTTCTAACCGGTGAATCCCACTTAACCACCTGTATACAGCTGGCATGAACGAATTACAGACTGGACCTGACATAAAATACAAATGTATGAAAACTAGTTCAACCAAGTGACGCAAAACGCACACAAAGATTTTATTACATTATTATAAACACTGAAACACAATACAATATTTCTAGTGCTTGAACGTAATCGATAAAATACATATATCGATGAACCAATGAATGACATTTTAGACATTGGTTAGCATAGTCATCATATTTTATGTCATTTAATTTATTCTTCTTCTTTTAATTTTAATAAATTAAAATAAATGAATTAAAGAGGCAATAATAATGTATCAATTAATAATTCTTTTATAATTTGATTTATATAAATACGATGGCATTGATGGCAACATTCTGTTGGCCTATAATAATATTAATGAACAAATGAATATCGGGTATATATTCCATTAATATATAATAAATATTATTTTGTAAAGATTAAAAAAATATTAGGCTAATTTAATTAAAGTGATTTTGTTGATTCTGTTATTGAACTATTTTAATTGGCAATTGATTGTCTCGGGTAGTTATAAAAATGTGACACTGTCCTAATATTGCTCAGTTCTTAATAAACATTTGTGAAATTAGGAAAAAGAAAAAGTGATTGCAAATTAAAGTGAGTGTTGGATCGTGAAAGTAAAATAATTAGCGCAAGTGGTAAAGTGTTTTATTACAAATCGCCAACCCCGAAGTTTAGTGCTAAAACATTATTGTTTGATTTTGTGTAATTTATGTATAGAAATAAAATTATCTTTATTATTATTACAATGGAATAATATTATTAAGTACACATACTAATTATAATTTTTGCATATATATTATTTTTATTTGATTTAGAAAATATTTTTATAAATTTATTGTCATCAGATTGTAGGATACTGTGGTAAAAGTATTTTATGTTATTGTACTGTACAAATAACACAATTCGCTCAGTTATTTCGTCAAATATCGATATATTTTTCGACATTGTCAAGCACTAGTCGATGTCAAATGGACTCAGTCGACAGTTTTGTTATTTGTTCTGAATGGTATAATCCAGCCATTTTATGATGGTTGTTAGATGTCAACAATACATAGAAATATCGACTATATTTAACATAGTTGGATAATATGACATTTTATTTTACATTTAATGAAATTGTGTGACAATAAATGTAATAAAATAATGTATTTACAAGTGAAAAGAAATACTGATGCTTCCGCCGTTATAGTTTTTACATCATTTAACAGAACATTTAGTCATTTTTGGAAGATGTTTTGTTGACAAATAAGTGCTTGAGACTGACGCAAAAAACAAACGACCAAGCCTAAAATCTCCTGGTTACTGACATGACCGTTAAAGGTACGTCCGCTTATATGTCTGGTCCAGTGGTTAATTCGTTCATGACAGCTGGTATGTAGAAATGAATTTTACAAATTTAAAAAATAAAATTAAAAAGGTCATAGTATGTGTACTAAATTTCATCAAAATCTTTCCAGCAGTTTTGGCGTGAAGAAGTAACAAATACACATACATTCAGATTTATAATAGTACAGTGAATTTGCTTATCTTTAATTTTATTATTATTAGCCTTTTTCAGTCCATAGTTGACCATACTTCTCTTAGCGTGTTTGATGAAGCGCGATCCAGAGCTTAGCGCATCCAGTCTGTGCCAACTTCATTTCTGATTTTATTTCTCAGAGAAATGTCGACCTGCGACCTTTAATTTGTGAACTAGCCCTGATGTGAAAAAGAGCAGTCTGACATTTATAGATTCATTATACTTTTTTATTTTCTCCTGAATTTCATTTGTTATTTTTAAAATTTTACGTTTTTAAGGTTCCGTACCTCAAAAGGTAAATAAAGGAACCCTTATAAAATCACTCTCTTGCCAATCTGTCTGTCTGTCTGTCCGTATGTCACCACCGATTTTCTCAGGAACGGGTGGACCTAGCAAATTGAAATTTACACCAGATAGTGAGTTTTATAGTCCCTATTAGGTGTATAAAAATCAAGTTCCTGAGTCAACACAATAAAAAGATAAAATCATGTTATTGTAATTTTCGCGAAAACTTGTAAGTACCAAAATTTATCTTAATTTTCAACTATTTTATTTTTCTGACTTTTCTCTTTACTTGTGCTGTAAGACCTTGCTTTTAATAAATGAATTGAATGAATTTGAAAAAAATTGAAAACCATGAATTTTACAGAATAAAATACGACCTTCAAATTACACAAAAAGGAATGTCAACAAAGCTAGATAGTGGCAAATCTGTTAATGCTTATAATCTTGATGCGTTATCAATGCCTTAGTTAAATGTTAATGGCCTCTTTTGAAGTATCTTCAGGTCTTACAAATAAAAGTGAAATAATTATTCTGTGTAAAATTTTTATTCAGTTTAGTTCAGAATTGATCAAAAACTTTGCTCATTAATTTTAAGAAACCACTTTTGAAACTACGTGGTATTTTCATCAAAGAATGTGGACAATTTAATTTGTTTTTAAACCAAGTTTTGTAGGTTTCTGCGAGTTCGCTCGTCCCGCGAAAAAGTTTGTTTTATGAGATTGGCTTGTATAAAAACAGTTTTGCGTATTTAATAATATAATGGGAAACACCTAGTTATTGAGAATGTGATTATCGAATCGTAAGCCAAAACTTAGCATATTAAAGTTATATTTTTAATTTTCCACTTTGATTTTTAATTTACTCATTTATCGTACGTTTTTATCAACCGTTGGCTCACCTAGCTCTATATATTGTATTCAGCCCTTTTTTAACGTTCCACTGCTGGGCACGGGCCTCCCTTTAATACGAGGGGAATCAGGCCATAGTCCACCACGCTGGCCAAGTGCGGGTTGGCGGACTTCACACGTCTTTTGAAAACTTGCTAGGTTCTCTCAGACATGCAGGTTTCCTCTCGATGTTTTCCCTCGCCGTTAAGATAAGTGGTAATCATGTAGGAAATGATTCGCACATGAAAATATCAGAGGTGCGAGACCCGGGATTTGAACTCGCTTCACTCGGTTTCCCCAGCGAGCGCGTTACCACTAGGGTACCACTGCCTTTATACAACTCAATATATTAAAAGTACGGAACGAAGTCCATAATATATATTTATTGAGAATAATTTGCAACAGACGGACAGACATACAGATAAGCAATTGAAGCTATACGCAACGCTTTAAACAAATGTCCGTACATCTATTATGTAACTAAAATTAAAAATGACTTAAACAATCCATCGAACTTCATAATATAAATATGTTGAATAAACGTTTATCTCATATATAATATTCAAATATGTATTGCACCACAATATTGATTTGTTAGCAAACACTAATTTTTAAGTGTACCTTCCATTGTAACATAGTGAAATGATCGTGTGAGTGTGCGTGTGTTTATGTGTCTTTTTCTGTGTGTGTCTGTGTCTTTTTCTGTGTGTGTCTGTGTCTGTGCGTGTGTGTCTGCCTGTGTCTGTGTTTGTGTGTTTATATTTTTGTTTCTATTTCACCCTGCTTGACGGATTTGGATGATATTATTTATGACCCCTTACAACATATAGGTACGTACCTACATATACAACGTAATAGCCCCTTCGGCTACTATTTATATTGTTTATATCACTATATGTATTTGAAGTATGCAATATGCCTAACATTCACAGTCTTAATTGAATTGAGAAATATTTATTTACTATTGACTCGCTCTCTAGTAAATAAATATTTATATAAGTAAAATTATACATAGTAAATAAATATAGCCCTCGCTTCGCTCGAGTTCGTCCTTAGCTTGATTCCCCATACAAACTTTCATCCCCATTTTCACTCCCTTAAGGGATAATTCCGGCATAAAAAGTATCCTATGTTCTTCCCAGGGTCTCAAACTTTCTTCTTACCAAATATCTAAATCGGTTCAGTAAATCCAGAGATTACCCCCTACAACGTCACAAACTCACAAATCCACAAACTTTACCTCTTTATAATATTAGTATAGATAAAACTCCCCTAAAAACCCTCAAGCACTAGAAATGTGGGAGTGAGCATCTTGTACTTGAAGTATATTTAAAAAAATAAGATGTAAAACCATGTATTGAAGTCATATTCCATGTCTTTAATTAAGTTCCTCCTGCTCTACCATATTTTATGAGAAAATGAAATACTAGTTTATTTTTTAAGAATCTAACGTATGTATGTTATTAATTATAATAACTAAGGAAGCCATAAACATGTTACGGTGTTTAAAAGAAATTTTCACTGAGACGGATTTATTTTTTCATACTTTGTTTTCTATGTTATAAAATTTATGGATTAAACTATGAAGAAATACAAACATTGGTTTTTAAAACTATCTTATTTAATTACCTAAATTAATTTATAATGACAATATTGACGATACGCATGACTCAGTTTGTAATGATCTTACTTGCTGTGACAGCGGTCGCGGATGCGAATCCCGCTGGGGGCATTCATTTGTGCAATGAGCAAGAATGTTTGTACTCCAGTCATGGATGATTAAATTTTTAATATGTATGTATTTAAAGATATATATGTGTAGTGTATCAATAATCTAGTATCCATAACACAGGTTGCGTAGCTTATCATGGAACTATATGGTGCTGTGTGGTAATGGAATAGAAGATACAAAGAGTATTTTATATTATATGTTATAGTACATATATCTATAATAAAAAAACTAACTGTTTCTAACTCAAACTCAATAACATAAGAGTTAGTTACTATTTTAAATATAGAGTTGAATTTTATTTAATTAATCAACCTTAGATTTTAGAGCGCATATCAGTCAGTATTTTTCAATTCCACACATTTCCATCAACACGAAACTCTCGAGTAGAGTAATATGCTGTACTCGTTAAAATATTCTTAATTAGGTATCGCTTACCTCTTTTTGGATAATTAACATGTAACTTCTGAGACATATGCTTCAGGTTTTTTTTTTCAATTTGTATGAAAAATCTTTAGTAGCGAGCGTTAACTTTAAAGACATTATATCTATTTTTCATAATATACGTGTATTTATATTTTTCTGATAAATGCTGTTTTTAGAAAAAAAAATAAGTATCGGACAAGTGCAAGTCTGACTCGCACATTGAGGGTTCCGTAGCATGAAAAATTAAAAAAAAAGTTTAAAAAACGGTTTTCGGATTTACCTTTTACTTGTGCTATAAGACTGCTTCTTGCCAAATTTCATAATTCTAGGTCAACCGGAAGTGTCCTATAGGTTTCGTTTCCTTGCTATTGACACACAGAAAGACAGACGGACAACGTGAAGTGATCCTATAAGGGAACGTGAAGTGTTCCTATAAGGAAGGAACCCATTTTCCTTTTAAGGTGCGAAACCTTAAAACCCTTGAAAAAAAATATACTGTAATTTTTATCTGCACCATTTATTTATTCTAACGACCATATTTATAGGCCATTAATTTTGTCTGTCGTTATAACAGATTATTACCTCAAGGAGCATTAGGCGTACGTTTATCTTATCACCGGATTCTGTGTCTTAACACATTACAGTGGAAACAGATTGAGCTTACATCACGTCTATAAACTATTTATACCGCGCGAATTTTCATGGATTATTTTTGTTTATGATAAGTAATGAAATTTGTCTATAGAAAATTCTAAAAATAAAAAACCCGACTGCATAAAAGCTAACTAAAAAGATGTGAACACGTTGACGAGGGAACAAAGTATCATGTAGACATACACGTTTCGTCCTTGCCGCAAGACGTTTTTTTCCTAAATTACTTTTAAACATATAAATTGTATATATATTTTTGTGATTGCCACTTAAAAGCATTTATTTTCATACCACAGTCGATTGGTTTTGAAGACGACGAGGTTTTTATTATTAAGATACAAGTTGGCACCTGAATCCACCATTTTTATTTTTAACCATTTTTATGCATACATACACATAGATTGATAAACACACTACCTTCCTTCGCGTAGCGCAGTCGGATAAAAAGCTATATTTTTTTTCTTTATTAAAAGGACGCACTGGTCAAAACAACTTTTTAAAGTATTTCATTGTTAGGGACTTAACGTCCATGGTGCCGACCGATTAATATCTAATGCCCGAACCATAGTTCGTAAGTCGTAATCTATACTAATAATATAAAGAGGTAAAGTTTGTGAGTTTGTAGGTTTGTGAGTTTGTGACGTTGTAGGGGGTAATCTCTGGATGTACTGAACCGATTTAGATGAAATTTAGTAAGAAGATAGTTTGAGACCCTAGAAAGGACATAGGATACTTTTATCCAGGAAATCATCCCTTAATGGGGTGAAAATGGGAATGAAAGTTTGTATGGGAAATCAACCTAGGGACGAACCCGAGCGAAGCGAAGGTGAGTCGCTAGTAATACAATAAATTTAGATGAGAATCAAATACATCGAATATTCACTGTGTTATTTAGATATACACAGGTAATAAAAATACTAATAAAAATAATAAATAATAAAAATGTGGACCAGACTCACACAGAATTGTATTCAAATAAAAGATTATTTTATGCAGAGAGAGAGAGAGAGAGAGAATTATTGAGAATTAATTCAAAATAATGAAAACAAATTAATATTTTCGAAAAAATTTGAAGAGTGGAGATAGCTTATATCTTAAATTAACACAAACATGAACCGCAGACTAAGACCAGTACAAATAAATATAATTACTGTCAATTAAGAATATTCATTTAATTTGACACTAAATTTGACAGTTTGATGAAAATTAATTATAAACATACAAATTAACAACAATATCAACATTTTATTCACTTCATAAACATTTATTTACAGCCTTTTTCATTTACGAAATCTCAAAGGAAATTTAATTCCATTGTAAAGTTTGTTTTATGGATGAAGTTATTGTTGCCGTGATTTCAATATTGCTGAAGCCTTACTTTATGTATAGTACTGGTAGTCCACCCCCGCTTTACTCAGAATACACTAAAAGTATCCTATGTCACTATCCTGACTATAAAGTATCTTCATGTTCTGTGTCCATCTAATTTTATATGATGCTCATGTAGGATAAGTACATACATAATTAATATAATATGCATCTGACAATCTCACTGAGACTAGCCATCTTCGTGGGTGATTTTATAGTGAACTAGCGACTACCTTCGCTTTGCTCGGGTTCATCCCTAGCTTGCTTCCCAATATAAATTTTCATTCCTAACTTACCCCCTAAACCTCACAAACTCACAAACGCACAAACTTTACCTCTTTATAATATTAGTATAGATAAATGTTTGCGCAGATAAAAATGCACTCTCTATTCCTTACACTCTCAATTTCCAATGGGACGATACTTGACACTACTAGTGAGAGTTAGGCGCAGGACCGACGGCTTTACGTGCTCTCCGAGGCACGGGGTGTAAGTTGTAACACAGGCCACTGCCAACTTTCCAACTTTGGGCTGTTATTGAGAATTTCTTAACAGAAAAAAACAATAGCTATAATTAGTTTACCGGGACTCGAACCTAGGATCTCCGAATCTGCTACCACACAAGCTAGCCACTAGACTATCGAGACAATCATGATTAATAATATTATAAGAATATTAAAATTTTGACTGTATTTCAGACATTTTATAATAATAAAAACAGTTTGCGTGTTATGTGTATGAAACTACTTGTAAATAGATTTTATGTTTCCTTTATGACAATGCCGGTATTAGAGCTACTATATCGCATAAAGTAATAAAATGGCTTTATATTTCCTGGCAGGTGTTATTCAGAGGTAAAATTAAGACATCGATTCTCGCTTTGAATCCATGAATCTCACAATTTAAAAAAAAATAATAATATTGTAACCCTTCACATTAAAAAAAAACATTTTCACCTATAACAAACATATTCTGTTATTGAAATGTGCGGCTTTCTATTTAGTACCTACGTTATGACAAAATTAATTGAAAAAAAAAACAAAAGAGTTTTAATATCCATCTAGTTATTAAAAGAGCACGTGCAAGCTATATTAAGAAAAATAATTATCAAGTTTTTATGTAGAGTAAAACACCCACTGGAAATGTCCACTTTTGTTTTTTTTTAAATATCTACGTTAATATAGTTTAGTTACGTTTTAAAATGCATAGAATATAATATTTTCTTCTTTCAAACAGTACAATCTATATAAAATTGTAACTAAGCTGAAACTGTACATTAATTTTTATTTTTTTTTGGAAAATCTTATTGAAATAAATATTATTATCGATACAGAGACCGAATCTACAGTTTTTAGAATTTTTGTTTGTCTGTCTGTCTGTTACCGCATCACACAAAAACCACTGGAGGGATTTTGATGAAACTTGGTATGGTGATAGCTGGTTATCCGGATCAACATATAGGATACTTTTTACCGCTTGAAAATGTCTCATTTCTGAGAAGAAATACAAAAACTGCAATGTAAGAGTATACTAATATGTAAAACCTAAGAGTTTGGTTATTGGTCATCTGAACATGGGCGGAGCCGCGGGCAATGTTAGTTTGATATATTTCGCTATACATGCTTAATAGTCGAGTGCAATTAGGTTTATACCTCGGAGCCCAGTAATAATGAATGGATTTGGCTGATTTTCGATTTTTTTAATTTCTTATACTTACTAGTAGTACTAGTTTACTTTTAGAAATCTTCCGCTAATGTTTATTTTTCTTAAGGGATGTCCCATGAAAATGATGCTATTTATTTTTATTTTTTCTTGCGAGGATAACTCAGTTTCTATTTAAAATATCGTGACTTACCGTTGCTTCGTTCGGGTGCGATTCTAGGTTCATTATAGATATGAATAGTTATTGCGAGTGTATCTTAGGAGAAAGACTTATGCTATTGCAGATTTTTCTACAGGCCTTTTTAAGACCTACAATTTTCTAGTACATTTTGTAGTATCTCTTACGGCTTAGCCAGCGTTAAACATGAAAATTTTTAAGGACGACTCAACAGAACCAATTCTTATGTTCTCTCGTGGGAATGAAAGTTATAGGTTATCACTAAACAAAATTTAGTTTAAATCGAACCGCTAAGTTACTGTTTTAATATATGTATAGATAAAAGAAGGCATTGCAAGTGTACCTTAGGAGAGAGACATATGCCATTCTAGAGGATTAGAGAGTATAAGAGAGTGTAGTAGTGAGGAGAAAATTGTACGTCTTTTTAAGATCTACAATTTTCTAGTACATTGTTTTGGTATATTTTTAAGGTTAAGCCGGCGCGGCGTTGGTCAAATAATTATAAAAAGTTTTATAAAAGAAATCTTTTATAAAACTTTTTATAATTAATTAAAAGTAAATAAAAGAAATTTATTATTTTCTTAAAATAAATAGGTACTGAAAAATTCCGTTAATAGTATTTTTTGTAGAGATTTTTTGAAACTCTTTTTTTAATTTACGGATTTCCAAAACAGCGGTAATTTTTAACGGGTAAATTTTTTAGTTTATTGTATTAAAACCCCAAAGAAAAAAATCATTCAAACCATTCACTTAAACTGGGTTCCGTCATTTCTCATTTATAATGACTAATTGCACTCGACTATAAGACGTTTAAACTAGTAATCGCTCAGTGGTCGGATCATAACCATCTTTTACTGATTACACTAATTTTCGTCAATATCTACTAAACAAAAAAAGGACAACCAGCTGACAAACAGAGGAGAAAAAGGTACTCAACTTTTTTTTCTTTGCCTATTTACATATAGTGTAAGAATATGGCAACATTCAAGTTGGTATGGTAGGTAAATGGTAAAATTATGTCAGCTCATTTTGTCACCCTTTTCACAATAATACTTCATTAGGCATTAACAGTGATCTGAAAAAGTCCAAGTAGATGTCTCGACAACCCAGAATAGGTGTTACTGCCAAAAAATGACGTGATACCCCAAATGATATGGGAAAAGGCAGGCAAAGAGGTATTTTGGTAGACACTAGTTAATTACTGTAAGTTCAGTGAGACCTCTTTTATATTTTACTTTATACTTTTTTATAAAAATTTAAAGTGCCTTGTTATAAATATAATTATTTATTTAAATAAAAAAAATATATATTGTTTTTTCATTTTAATAAAATAAAGGCAATACAGGACATTTTTATAATAAAGGCAATACAGGAGAAGTTAATTAACCGCGATTAGTATTTTTTTTAATAAATATGCTATGGAGTTATTCCATTTTATGGAGTTTCATGGCAAAAATTCATTTCTATTGGTGTATTATTCCTATTCTTAAAGTGAAAGGTAAAAATAATTATGATGGCGGTGTACTTTTTTAATTAAAAAATAATTATTTATAATGATCTTTCTAAGATCGTATCATAAAATTGTTTACTTGAAAATTAGAAGCAAATTAAGAAATATTAATAAATTCAATAGCCAACTTTAAGGAAAAAATGTAAATATTTTACTTGGATTTCTTCTATGATCCAGTTTTGAGAGATTTAGATAGAAGTAATGTATATGATTAAACAAGTTTTGGTGCGTTTTATTCTTTATCTTCTGTTATAATATAATTAATCCCATCAATATTATAAAAAGTATGGATGAATGGATGTTTGTAACTTAATCACGCTAGAACGGCTGAACAGATCTGGATGAAATTTGGCACATAGCACATAAGTTAGATACTTTTATCTAGGGAAAATGTACAGTTCCCGTGGGTTATTAATACTTTCCGTCAAAGCGTACATAGAGACGAACCTGAGCGAAGCGAGGGTGAGTTGATAGTATATAATATTTATTACCGGTATCTATTAATTACTTTATCATATCCAAGAGCTTAACAAGAGCTCTATTATTTCTATAGATATATGTAGGAACTTAGACATGCAGGTTTCCTCACGATGTTTTCCTTCACCGTAAGACAAGTGGTAATCATGTTGAAAATGATTCGAATGTGAAAATATCAGAGATGCGTGATGATGTGAGATCCGAGATATGAACCCGCTTCACTCGGTTATGCAAGCGAGCGCGTTATCACTGGGCTATCACTGCCTAAGTAAGATTTCGAAAGACATGTGAAGTCCGCCAACCCGCACTTGGCCAGCGTGGTGGACTATGGCCTGATCCCCATCGTATTGAAAGAAGGCCCGTGCCCAGCAGTGTGACTTCAAAAGGAGCTAAATACATTGTGGGAACTTTAACTAAACATTTTAAAAGAATACGTTTTTTTCTGGAATATAATATGATGTGTAATCAAAATATACAGCATGTAACAGATACATTTATTATTATTGTCATATAAAAAAATCTTAATAACGTGTAACAAAAAGGCTCTGCTATTTTTTTATTATATTTATATGTATGAACAATGTACAATGAAAATGTACAATCTAAATTGATAAAATTCAAGACAATCTACGCGAAGCAAGGATCATCTAATGACTGACTTGATGACTGTGTAATAGCGTTCCTCATTGTTTATTTAAAGTTAGCATCATATTAAATGATTTTTAAACAACATTCCATTTATTTTATACCACTTTTAATATTGAACGTGATTGTTTTAAACCGCGAAGGTCAGATCGGTAATTACATATATGTATGTATACACTATACATCCATTTAGATACTATAAGATTTATTTATTACTTGCGCTAAACGCCTAGTTTCTTAGTGGAAGTAATGTAAGTTTTATAATGAAGCGAATATAACTAATATTATAAAGACGAATGTTTATTAGTCAGTATGTTTGTTCTTTATTTCTTTACGCTGAAAAATTCAACAGATTTGAGTAATTTTTAAAAAGACAGCTCAGCTATTAAGTATGGACGCTGCGGTTAAGTACTAGTTCTATTTTACATTTTTATTTTATTATAAAAGGTAGGTTTATACACACTTTTATCCCCTATTTTACCCCCTTATGGTATAAATTTCAGAAAATACAAAAACACATATTTATTTAATTATATTGAAGGGCATTGATATCAAGTTTCGAGTAATTCTGATTTCTGATCATAAATATTGTTTTAGGTTGTATTATAACGTGTTTTTCCGTGGGAATGAGATAAACTTTCGCAGTAAAAAGTAGCCTATGTCACTCTCCAGCCCTCCAAAAATCTCCACACAAGAAAATAGGCCAATGCGTCACTCCGTTTCGACGTGAAAGAAGGACAAACAAACACAATTTCACATTTAGTATGGATAACACTAGCAACTTACCTCCACTTCGCTTGGGTGAATCCCTAGGTATATAAAATAGTTATTTTGAGTGTACCTACCTTAGGAGATAAACACATGGTACGCGGACTGTTTTCTCATTTCTGTAGGCCATTTTTAAAAATCCAATTTTTTAAATATATTGTTTTATTGTTATGATGTAAATCTAAAGGTTTAGCCAGCCAGCATTAACCATGTAATCGTACGAAGACAGTTTTTATGACAAAACACCTTCTAGGCTCACTCATTTTGTTCAAAATATTTACAAATTATACACACAAAACGTCCTCGTTTATCGCTATATCTATTAGTGAAAACTGTAACAAAATCCTTCGCGTGGCTTAGAAGAAGTAAGCGGAGAAACAGACAGACAGATAGTGCCTTTTTTCATATGATGATGATTTTTGTGTTATTCTTTGTTCTTGACGATAAAAACCTTTATGAAAATGCTAGGACATTCTAAGAGCTTCTAACGTGATTTTTACGACTTCTATCAATCAGTATCAGTTGATTTTAGTTACCCGTTGACAGCTTAATATATCCCACGAAACGGAAACACGTACTTGTAATGCAACTCAACCGGCACCCATCAAGTATGTGCCGCTAGCTAAGTTGCTTAACTCTGGATATCTATTACGAGCCCGCATTCAAAGTCTTGAACACTTATTAGACTTTCTGAAGTTAAAGCTTTTGTTCTCCTTTTACAGCATATTTAACGTGATTATTTGCTAACACTGTGTATATACAGTGTACTTATAATACATAAGTTTAATTTGACCTTAGAAGTATGTCTTACATGACAAATTGAGAATTTAGATACTTTAAATAATCTTTTCAGATTTTTTCGTGAATTTATTTTGATTGTGGCTTAAATAATGAATATTTTATTATTTTTTTCTTTATGGTTATAAATATAATAATGGCAACACTAAAGCATATAGATTACTAAATAATATTTTTAAAATTGTAATAATTATAATAATAACAGCAAAAATTAAATAAATAATATTCCATATTCAATTATAAAACTAATTAAAATTATAAAAATGTTTAAAGTTAAAAAAATATTGTAAGGTAATTGGTGCAATTTTCATTTTGTTATTTGTGGGTAGGCTGTCTGTAACAACTATACCTTCGAGACATGTAACACCTCAGTCTCTCCCGTGACCATGATTGCTGTAAAGCATTCGAAACGTCGGGAACCAAAAATCCAAATAAATCCGCGAAAAAATCCAAAAAGATGGTTTTATTTAAAATGTCAAATATTCGCGTAAATTATTATTAATTTCTTCAGAAGTATTCTACTACATATGCGTATTATGTAAGCGTATATATATGCGTACTATACGAGTATTAGCTACAAAAGAAAAGAATGTTTCGATCGTCGTTATTAACCGAATGAATCATCTAATATATAAATATCACAATCTCCTCTGCTCATCACAAACTCTTGCGAATAATGTATATTTGGTGGGTAGAATAAGTCGTAAAATATTTTTCACCTTCCTACCCCCACCCCCCATTTCTTACTCGCGATTTTAGTATTTTCTTATGAACAATATTATTTATGAATTTATGAATATATTTAACTATATTTAACAATATTCATAACATAACATAAAGCCAAAGAGTTTTTTTTGCAGAATGAACGCAGCCGTAGCCGCGGGTTCCGCTGTTGTCAATATAATCTAATACTGGACAAGATAATGATATCTACATGTCTGACAGATGCTAACTAGTTGGATTAGTAGTAAGCAAATTTAGCCAGTTTGTGGTCTACAGCTTTAATCCCGATCACCTTGACGGGAGAATATGGTGAGCAGTGAGGAAAAGCATATAAAGAAAATAAGATGAATGCTGGTGAGGTCTTAATAAATAACTCTACCGAAATCGAAACTGAAGTCGCATTGTAAGCGCATTACTCTGCTAAGCGCGATAAGTTTCTATTGCATTTTTAGACTTTTAAATTATTCCACACGACTTAAAATTTAACTATTTCTTATTTGTATTAACAGCGAAATAATGTTGCTTAATAATATATTAAGTATAAACCAATATATTAATATTTTTGTTGTCTTTGTAGGCGACAAAAATATTGTTCTAACGCTGCAATATCAATGCCAGCTTAACCCACTGATAAAATATTGACCTTTTGAGTGAATGTGTAATTATTAAAAAATCTTACAGTATAACGTTAACAAAAAGTAGATATTACTGGTGAGAATAAGCAAAAGTTTCAAATACGTAGTATAGTACCTCTATATAATATCATTCATACACAAACAAACAAAAAAAATAAGTTTAATAAATAAATTATACTATTATATTGTATTGTGTTCACCCCTTTTTAACGTCCCATTGCTGGGCACCTCCCGTCAATACGAGGGGAATCAGTCAGTCAAAGTCCACCACGCTGGCCAACAGCGCTGGATTTACACTAGGGACCTCGGGGCTAGTGTCCAGTGCGGCAAATTTTCAGGGACGGCAAAATTAGAAGGATAAAATTCTACGCGTTATCGATTTTTTTTATTTTCCAAAAAATGAATAATTAAAAAAGTTAACTATTTTTTGCATTTATCAAAAATTAATAAAAAATTAAAAAACCGACATCTAGGCAATAAAATGTAAAAAATAACTAAACGGCGTTTTTTTTAGAATAGATACCTAATCAGATATTTTCGTATTCGGTGCCAGCCGATGCAAAGCAAATCTAATATATTTCGATACGTAAAATACATCACAAATTGATGTATAATATTTTAACTATAATAAGAGCTCATACCTAATCATATTTATCTATTAGATATTCATATCTTAAAATATTGTCGGCTGGCACCGACACCGTTTACTAAGTTCCATATGAGAAACAAAAAAACCTTATAAAGTATTATATTAAGTATTATAAGGCTTTATTACTTATAAAGTATTATAAGGCTTTTTATCTTGAAGCGTTGAGAAAATATATAGAACAAAGCTAACAGTATTAAGCAATGAATAAAAAATAAAACTAATTGTGAGTTACGCTCGCGCTAGGTGTTCTAACCGTTCACAATTGATATTTAAAGATCTGAGCATAAAATAAACATTTTCATTTGAAAATCATTTATGTATTGCATAAAGTCGACAATTTTCTTTTATGGTAGTTTGTACGCGGGAGATACCACGGGTATTACTAGTGCTTAAATATATTAGAAATTAAATTAAGTAGATGAATATTAGGAAATCAAAACCTTGGAAAGGCAAAGAGATGACTGACCAATGAATTATATAGAGATAGTGGTAGCCCAGTTGTATCGCGCTCGCTTGGAAAACCGAGTGAAGCGGGTTCAAATCCGGGTTTTCGCACCTCTGATATTTTTATGTGCGATGAACAACTTGATTACCACTTCTCTTATAGCGAAGGAAAATATCGTAAAACCTGCATATCTGAGAGTACATAGCAATTTTTCGAAAGACAATTATTGTGAAGTCCGTCAACCCGCAATTATCCAGCGTGTATTGAAGGAAGGCCCGTGGAAGATTCTCTAGTACCGAAGAAAGGCCCGTGCTCAGCAGTGTGAATTTAAAAAGGGCTGAATATAAGAAAATTACTTAAAACCTGTACACGACTCGTAAAAATTCAATTTCTTGTTAAAACCGTTCACATAGAATATATAAGATAAGGTGGGTCTAAAATTTTAGTTGTCAACCAATTTTTTAGAGATATTTTTCAGCAGATATACTACACGGACAGTCATTATCATTTTCAATAGTAATCCAGTGCATTTAGTAGAGAGCTTCGCTTCCATACAAATAATTGATATCGTTTTCCTTTATTACTAAGTTTTCCTTATCGAGGAAATTGCAACGTAATGTGTTATAGCATATAATAATAAGGGGAAAGTAAATTGTTCTAGCAAAATGAATTTCGGATCATAATGTTTCGGTCATTTATCATACGAATGTTATTTTGTATTATAATATACATTACTCGTTACATATATATATATATATATATATATATATATATATATATATATATATATATATATATTCATTTTAAGTAGAACAACTAAGTGTTGTTTTGTTTAAATCGGAAGGTGTGTCTTGTAGTAGCACCACCTTACATATGGTATCATGTTTCATTGCTTGGCATGTCTTTTATGTTAACAATAATAGCTTTTTTTATTTTAACTGAATATGGGTAAAATTAATTATGGTAACATAAGGTTTATTTAATAAAAATAATCTGTATATATATACGAGTAATAAAATTCTAACGGAGTCGAATCTGTACATTATTTTTTTTTGTCTGTCTTACTGTCTAGGAACGCATCACGCGAAAATCACTGGACAGATTTTGATGAAATTTGGTATGATAATAGCTGGTTTTATCCGAGTCAACATATAGAATACTTTTTACTGTGGTAAAATATCTCATCTCTGAGAAATCTATACTAAGCGACAAAACGTAACTAGGCACGAACTCGAGCGGAGCGAGGGTGAGTCGCTAGTAAGAAATAGAATTTTATTATAAATTACTTGTTAGATGTAATTATTATTTTTTATTATAATATTCCACATATTACAATATAAATATGTATATATAACTTTATTGTATACAATAAAAATAATTAGGCTCTTCGAAATCAAAACGGATATAAATCTAAGAATTACTTACCTTTAGAAAAATGGGCTAAAGTTGAAAACCAACGAACTGAAGCTTTACCTACTAGTTATCTAAGTATATTCACTCAAAAACTTTTGAAAGTCGCTTAAAAGTTCTGTTACCCACAGCTGGAATAATATTAAATTCTCAATGAGTTTGAACACAAGAGGAAATGTTTTTTTTTATTACACAAATTAAATTATTTAAGTTTCCTAAGTTGCAAAAAGTTCGAATACTTTCGTAGTATTATTACGGTACGGACGTGTTAACTCCACGGACTCTATATACAAACTGATAGCGCTCCACTCTCGACGGTCGAGACTTGACCGTCAAAAATAGGAATTGCTCCGACATTTCATAAGTTGATGTAATATTTTTCCTATAAATAAAATATGTTAGTATAATACTTTTGTAGTTTTTTAATGTGTTTAAATGAATAGTTTACTCCCATCTAATTTTATTTAGATTTTCGCTGATTTTTTGTATATTTTCTAATATTATTATAGTAAAAATTAAATACAAACAATTCTAGTGCTAGTAATAGCGAAATAACTTATTGGTTTAACCAAAAATTAAAAAAAAATCGATACTCGTACACTATTATTCAAAAAACCTTTGTTTTGTCAAACTGCTTTAACTAAAAACCCCAAAATTTGAGTCAAAAAATATCTAAATTTTGAAATTCAATCAAATGAAAGAAATTAAAAAAGCAGCCTGGCGAAATCACAGCGGTCAACTTCTTTTTCAGATACAGGTGCATTGATATATCCTTGCCTTTACCCACTACCCAATACACATTGATGTAGATCATGACTACATATTATAAATTAAAAACCCCTGCCACGTCTGTCTGTCTGAACGCGATAAACTCAAAAACTACCAAACGGATTTTCATATGGTTTTCACTAACAGATGGAGTGATTCATGACGAAGGTTTAGGTGTATAATTCATTACGGTTTTGTGTAAATCGACTGAAATATGACGATGATTGTTGAAGATATTGGAAAAAATCATGCTGACCTATTGATAACCGCCGCGTAAAGTATAACATTTTAAAGAATCTTACGTATGTAAAAGTAGATTTTGAATCAGAATCTTTGAAAATTATTAATACGATCAAAAATCGTGTAATTTTTTCTTTATCGTTTTATGTTGAGAGCAAAGAAATTTCACTTAAATATTATTGTAGTCATTGCGCAAGGAAATCTTTCGCTTTCTTTGATTCTCAGTTATATTAATTAATTTCTAAAATTACAAATACACATTTTAATAAGCATAAATATACATATTACAATGAATAGATTATAATTAAGTTATTATCTAAATGTACTTGTTGTTAAGTATTATTTTTTAATCAGATTACCATTAAATATAAGTCGTACAAAATTGTTATTTGCATGCCCCAAGATTTCTTTCAACTCTCTCGTAAACACATAAGTAAAAAACTCCTTTTATTGACGTTCAACGTTATTGCCGATATTTTAGTGTGTTAGTTTGGAAACAACTTTTTCATCTCAGAAGTTGGTCGTAAGCACAGCTATAGTAAATGTGTTTTGTACCAGCCAAAACCATCGTTTGAATCTGGGATTCGGCAGTAATTAATGCAACAGTTTTAGCGACTATAGGTTTCTCAGAGATGAGATATTTTCCCGCAGTAAAAAGTATCCTATATGTTGACCTGGATAACCAGCTATCATCATACAAAATTTCATCAAAATCTGTCACATGGTTTTCTCGTGATGCGGTCACAGACAGACAAACGGACAAAAATTCTAAAAACTATAGAGTCGGCCTCTGTATCGATAATAATGACTTTTTCAATAAGATTTTCCAAAAAATATTTAATGTACAGATTCAACTCAGAATTTTATTATATAGATTATGTGTATTGTATGTGTATGACTGTTCCTGTAAATGCGTTCGTGCGTGTGCGTGTGTAAATGCGTGCGTCCGTCTCTCTCTCTCTCTCTGTGTGTGTGTGTGTGTGTTATTCATGCCCATCACACAAATAAATGCCCCCAGCGGGACTCGAACCCGCGACCATTGGCACATCAACTAGGGTCAGTACAAACGGAGGCAAACATGTCGTCGAGTCGAGTCGAGTGTGTGTGTGAATATAATATTAAATACATTCGCACTTATGGGGGGAGGGGGGATTCGCTTATTATGACAAAAAGTAACAATAGGTAAAAGTAATAACAGGGAGGTCGCGGGTATAGTATTGTTCACAGAAAATTTGACGTAGCGTGACAAAGAAGGTCTAAAAAGGTAAAATCCTCCTTGTACGGAATTTCGCCAAAATTAAATAAAAAACCAGTTAGTAATTATTTACCACTATCAAAATTTTCGTAGCTTATCAAAACGAAGCTAGACGTGAATTGTCAGCTCGATATTAATCAATAAGAAAAAGGGGGCGATGTACTGTGGAATATTACATTTATCAAATATTTCGATTTGGCATAGAATCAAAAAACCAACGTAGATTGAATAGATTTTGATTTTATGTATTGTAAATATCAAAATTGCTCTTATTTACTCTTTTCTTTTTGCTAATACATACTTGATAGAGTGAAAGTACATTATTTTAATACTAGATATACTATATATATATATATATATATATATATATATATTCCTTATTGTACTAAACAAGTAATAAAAAAAATACATAGAAAATGATGTGGACAAAGGTGGACTTATCTCTATAAGAGATCTCTTCCAGTCAACCCATGTATGTGGGAAATAGTGTTAAGTAGCGGGATAGAAAGAGAACTATGTCTTTAACTAGTTTTATATTATGTAGAAGTTGTCAGCACGATGTTAAAAGTTATTTTAGCGTAACTTATAATACCCACTGCCTGCAGTTAAGGTTTCACTTCTTTATTAATTACCGTACCGAAAAGGAAAGCATCGTGAGGAAAACTGCAAATCTGAGAAAACCTTCCAAGCATTCGAAAGATATGTGAAGTTCGCCAACCCGCATTTGACCGGCGTCTTGTACTATGGCCTAATCCCCTTCGTATTGAGGGGAGACCCATGACCAACAGTGGGATGTTAAAAAAAGGTACTGTACACGTCATGTCCTAGATACAAATAGGCTACGACTAGGAACCTTGGAACGTACCTGAGCAAAGCGCTATAAGCTTATGCTAATAGCTAATGCTAATAAAATTGAAGTGTCTTTTTTGTAATTTTAAAATAACAGCCTTTTACTAAATTCACATGAAATTATATACGATACTTATAAGAAAACCCCATTTTTTAATTTTTTTATCTGTCTGTCTGTTTGTTCCGCCTAATCTCCGTAACGGCTATACTGATATCGACGGAATTTTCATCGTCATTGGCAGGTAGTTGATGTTATAAGGAGTAACTTAAGCTAAGTTTTATTTTAGAAAAAAGAATTAGGGTTCCGTTAAAAAAAAGTACAACGTGACGTACAACGTTTACAAAAAAAATTAAATAAGAATGGGCTTACTATTGACGAAGATATCATAAAAGTATCCGAATTTTATACTACCTTGTTTTAAAAATCAGTATAAATTTTACTATCGTGTATAAACAGTAAAAATAAATGAGAAAAAATGTTAAGAAATTGCATAAACAGAGTAAATAACGCGTACCGTCTTCTTACTCATAATGAGTTATTTGTATACTAATGTCATTTTGTGACGTAAATCCGTCTTGTAATGGGCGTGTATTCAGATGTACCTGACGCCTACATTTTCGTTTGTTTACAGCCTACTTGATATGGAATATATGTGTGTCGACCTTACTTTGTACATAAGTTTGACTTTATTTTATAATGTAGAAAGAGAGAAAACTTGAGTTTTTTTATCGATTTCTATAAGTATTTAAATAATTATATTTAAAAAAGCCTTGGAGATTTTGTAACTATAGCAGAGATACTTGTAGCATAAGGAATTTGATAACTGCTACCAGAGATATGCATATTTTCAGTTCATGAAAGCATAAACGTAATGCGGAAATCGAACCCACAATCATCAGCCAATTAAGGAATGCAAGTAATAGACACGCTAAAGGATATTGAATGTAACATAATTTTATATACTTTCGTATACGAAGGACTGCCCCGTGACTAGACTTGTATTTTTTTCTATTTTAATCTTAAATCACAAAAGATGTTCTCTATCTTATAATTTATCTAAGTTGTATTTTGATAATATTTTGTTTTAGATTTACGCGAATATTTAACTTTTTAATTATTAAAAATACGAAAAGATAGTTTTATTTAAATTACTAGCATTGCCCGCGGCTCCGCCCGCGTTCAGATGACTAAAAACCAAATTCTTAGGTTTTACATATTAGTATACTCTTACAATGCAGTTTTTGTATTTTTTCTCAGAAATGAGATATTTTCCCGCGATAAAAAGTATCCTATATGTTGACCCGGATAACCAGCTATCACCATACCAAATTTCATCAAAATTCCTCCAGTGGTTTTTATGTGATGAGGTAACAGACAGACAGACAAAAATTCTAAAAACTATAGATTCGGCCTCTGTATCGATAATAATGTCTATTTCAATAAGATTTTCCAAAAAAATATTTAATGTACAAATTCGCCTTAGTTACAATCTTATTATATGTTTAGATAGATATTTTTGATTCTTTTTATTAAACAATTTTAAATAGAAGGAATGTATGATTTTTGAGAGTATATCTTTACCGACCGTGAACCGATATTACCGATATATAAATAGGCACAGACAAAACAATTCAGTGCCTTTTTCTCCTGAGTTCTTTGTATTTATTTTCTATGTGTGTCATCCGATTTCCTTTTTTTTTTGTTTTTAATTGGTAACATTGGAAACATTTTTTTTAATTGGTCTTAAATTTATTAAATTGGAATAATTAAATTTAAAATGATTTTAGAATACTATTACAAAAAAATCTTTTGAATACCATAGTGCTGGTCTACTCCTGTACAGTATATAATATAGCAATACAGATTTCATAAAATAAAAACAATTAAAAATTAAAAAATATATATTTGATTCACAACTTTGATTTCGTTTTAGTTTTGCTGTAATAAACAATATGTATCTATTCCAATCATATAAATAATCTGTTGTTTTATTTAGATTACGTAAATTTTTGGCATCGTTATGTTTGAACGTGCTCATCTCTAAACCTACGAGACAGATTTGAAAAATTCTTCATGCATTTTATAGCCTACTTATCCTAACGTGTTAAAGGCTATCTAACAGCATGCTACGACTTAGAAGCGGGGCTAATTTAAATCAATAGCTTTCGTGCAATACTGCGAATAAAAGATAATCTATAATACTATCTATACTAATATTATAAAGAGGTAAAGTTTGTGAGTTTGTGACGTTGTGGGGGTAATCTCTTGTAAGAAGATAGTTTGAGATCCTGGGAAGGACATAGGATACTTTTTATCCCAAAAATAATCCCTTATGCGAGTGAAAGTGGAGATGAAACTTTGTATAGGGAATTAAAATAAAAGAGTTATTTAAAGAGTTGATATGACGATAAAATTGAAAAAACTAGCACAAGCGGCAAAGTAAAACTTAGATGATGGATTGCTATGTGTTTCCTTCCAGCGTTTTTTCACGATTTTTTTCGAGTCATATTTAAAATGAACAGGATACCGCGTAGCTTACTTACTGAGATGTGAATTGTAGAATTGAGTTGACTATGCAAATTCTTTTTAAAATATTACCATTTTAAATGCATTTATTTTAACTACAGTTTGACTCGGCTCTGCCCAAGTAATTTATTTATCTACGAGAATTTTCATTTCCTCTGCATGCGTAGTTCAATTATGTATTATATTAAATCTTTAAAAATGTG
This sequence comes from Brenthis daphne, assembly GCA_947093115.1. Taxonomy (NCBI): domain Eukaryota; kingdom Metazoa; phylum Arthropoda; class Insecta; order Lepidoptera; family Nymphalidae; genus Brenthis; species Brenthis daphne. The sequence goes on from OX352483.1 coordinate 12,338,829, forward strand.
TTTCTCTTATATACAAGCAATCTCTTATATATAGACACAAATATTATGTATTACTGTAAAGTTTTATCAAAATCTATTAAGTAGTTTTTGCGTGAAAGAGTAACAAACATCCATTTATCTATCCATCCTCACAGTTTTTCGCGTTTATAATATTAGTCGGATTAGTATTATATGCAAAAAGAATCTATTTTGAGCTAGTACTTTAAGAGATTAGCGCATACAAACAAACAGACTCAACAATTTTAAAAAAATTACCACTTTTTATGTAACTACCGTTGTACGTCTAGTACGTACGTTATACTTAACGTTTATATCTCGAGGGCGTTACGTTTGGAATAGACTTTTCAAACATTTTCTGGCTGCTATGAAACTTTTTCGCATATATATTCTTCATATAATATCATCAATGATGGAGTCGGAGTGAGACCTCGCACACTTTTCAATTATACTAAATACAAATATTATATAAAATTCCCGTATCACGATGTTAGTCCGCGTCGAACTCTGAAACTATTTATCTGATTATCTTAACGTACTTTTTTCAGAATGTGTAATTTGTTCCAACTTAAAAGATACGATACTTTGCATCCCGATTATTTTCTTTTTTTATTGCAAAATTAACGATTTTCATATGTGTGCCACAGCAATGGGTCTGCTAGTTAGCTTATAAATAAGCATAGAATAAGTGTGTATTTAAAAAAAATGTACTGTACATTATTCATTGCTACATTTCAAACGATTATCTTAGATCTTTCATAACAATCCCACTAAAAAAAACCTCTCTTAACCCGCTTAAACTAACTAAAACCTCTTAATAAAGACCGGGTTGAGGATTTTGTTTGGTACAAATGCGCACAGGGATCATGTATAGTTTTTTATTTTCTTTATATCTGACATAACTACGGACGAAATGAAAATAGAAACGAAAATATTATTACTATTTTTTAGCTTTATTTCTCGGTGGATTTTCGCTTTAGCAATAAAAAGTGTTATTAAAAAATAGCTGAGTTATCAAATGGTATTATAAGATTGCCTCTTTTTAACCGACTTCCAAATAGGAGGAGGTTCTCAATTCGTCGGAATCTTTTTTTTATGTATGGTCACCGATTACTCGAAGACGCTAATATTATGTAATTAAAAACTTTCTTCTTACAAATTACCTACTTACTACGTCTATACTAAAAATGGAAAAATAAAAACTTAAAAAAACCGACTTCAAGGCACTAAACTTTGATTGGATGTTACCTAATCGAAGTCGGTGCCAGCCCACAATATTATAAGACACCTATGAATTACTAATAGGTAAATAAATAAATATATATACATAGTCTGGCCATAAATACTGTTACAATTAAAAATAAACAAAATTTTTTTACATTTGAATTTGGAATCTGTCATTTTTATGTATATATTTATATATAAAAATGTGTAGAAGATATATATATATATATATATATATAACTTTTATTATATGTATTGTTCATTGTGTTTTCTCATTTTCGCGTCAATAAATTGTAAAATATTTAGTGATATTAAAATGGAGTGGGGTGATAAAGAGAACCGAATCGCTGTGATTGCATTACACAAAGTAGGTATGTAGCCAAATACAACTTTTAAAACCCTCCATACGCTTGGTATTAATCAAATGTTTATGTACGGGGCTATTGATAGGTACAATGAAACCTCCTCTGTTTGTGACAGAAAAAGATCTGGCCGTCCACTTAGTGTTGGTACGAAAAAGGCGATCAAAGCAGTAAGGGAAAGATTTCGAAGAAATCCTGTCCGAAAGCAAAAGATTTTATTTCGGAAGATAAAGATAGCACCTAGAACCTATATATAAATATACCTATACTACTATATAAATGCGAAAGTATGAATGGATAGATGTTTGTTACCCAATCACGCCAGAACGGCTGAACGGAGCTGAATATTTGGCACAGAGATAGAATAAGAGCTGGAATTGCATATAGATTACTTCTTATCATGGAAAAATATACGGTTCCCGTGGGATAGATTTGCCGCTACTATTTAATATTTTATATAATGGTTGGATATAAGGTCAAAATTCGCGGATTAACTTAATACGCAATCAAGCGGTGTTCGTGGGTGGTCTTTTTAGATCTCATAACACTTATCCCAGTAGAAATTCTTCTTATTACACGTTGAGCCATCAAACACGCTTCGAGGCTTAGTTTAAAACTTTGTATAGGTTTCCTCGTAATCAAAAGCGGATTATTCTTAAGCAGAAATAGTCCTTGTTTTTGACCTATAATAACTATGTGCATACATATGTACATATTATTTAATACTGTTACATAAATTTCAATGCTGTTTCATTAATTTTATACCTGATTTGTGACTTTTTACGAAATAAGTATCAGTGATTTCATATATTTTGGATAGTTCGCTATTTATATTATATCTTTGCTAAAAATTACGTCGATTTGTTGTTTCTTTGCTGCGGGAGAGAGAAACAAAATGATCCTTTAGTATTTATTAGACAAAAAATATGTACTCGTAATTGTACTCTGTTATATATAAAAATTATATATAGTGACGTTATTCGCTACATTGTTTCATGTTTGATAAACTCGGCTCTCTATAAGTAACCTTGCAGGTTTGACTATCACATACCAGATTAAAGGTTGGGCTTGAACCATAACTCAGCACTCACTGTCATAATTTTAGTGACCTTAAAATCTTGTTTAAGCGCTAGTCAGACTAAAATAATGAAGATTCCGTTCTGCACAGTCAAGATTATATATTTTGGGCTACTTCTTAAAAAATCAAATAGAATCGTATATTAAATACTAGCAGAACCCGCGGCTTCGCTCGCGCTTAAAAGTATATAATAATTATAATATCACGCCAATCCGTCATTTTGTTTCGACGTGAATCAAGAAAAAAAACCTAACAAACAAACAAACACACTTTCACATTTATAATATTAGTATGGATTAGTGGAAACCCCCACATCAAATGTACTATTTTTATAGCTTTAATTTTGATTTTATAATGTGTTTCGTAATTGCACTGGTCAAATATTTAAATCTAAGATACATCTCTCTAAATATACTGTAGACAGATAGATGGACTGACAGTCAGCGTAGACACAGTAGCATAGCTACCCTAAATTTCTACGAAACCCTGAAAAAACATTTAGGGTCAATCCACACTATAGTACCAATCACGGTTCCTACCTGGCCTGATATCGGCATGTTAAAATATTTTTAAACAAGATATAATAAGTGCATTTACATTATCGGTAAGAGTCAAGTTCCGGTCGAATCACACTCCAGCAACATTTCATGCATCATTTCTTTACCAGACCAAGAACCGACTGTGATTGCCACTATAATGTGAATCGGGCTTTACTATAAACAAAAGATTATAATGTACAGTAAAAATGTTTCGCAATTTCCACATATACTATATTACGATAAGTGCCTGTAGCAGGTGCTATGGCTATTTTGTTTTCAAGTTAACGCTCGTAACAGATATAAAATCTATATATATTTTATTTTATCTGCACCTAATATTATAAAATATATACTATAGAAAGTTATGGGTATGCCTTTGTGCACACTGACTTCCATAATTATATATATATATATATATATATATATATATATATATATATATATATATATATATTACTTCGATAATGTCACATAGGATGAAGAAGACATGAAGCAGATTGGTCAGTAAATAATCGTCGGTCAATAATTTCTTTAAATTTTCTGATCTAAGCATGTTAAAATTTTGGACATAACATAGCTGTTATATCAAAAAAAAAATATTGACAATATCTCAAAAAACAAAAGAAAACGAACCGGAAACAGTGTAGATAGATATATCTGCAAATAAAAAAGTCTACAGTATACCCGTGACTATAGCGCTTGTTATAGTCGACATATCGGAAACTCTCTAAAGTAAGTGCAAAACACGGTAAATATCCCGTTTTACATCATAATATCCACTCAGGTTCTTCCCTAGTTACGTTTTATCATTTAGCATAGATTTCTCAGAAATGAGATATTTTTCCGCAGTAAAAAATATACTATATGTTGACCCGGACATCAAGCTATCATCATATCGAATTTCATCAAAATTGCTCGAATGGTTTTTCGTGATATGTTCCCATACAGACAGACAGTCAGACACACAAAAAATCTAAAGACTATAGATTCGGCCTCTGTATCGATAATAATTACTATTTCAGTCAGATTTTTATAAAGTGTGCAATGTACAGATTCGACTCAGAATTTTATTATATGTATAGATTTCTATATTAAATATACGTGTAATTAGAATTAAAAGTTTGTAATATTGTCATAAATGGAATAGCTCACTGAAGACAATCATTAAAATGTTAATTACTCTGCAAAGTTACATTAACTACAGATGTCGCTTCATATCACAGAAAGCCTTATACCTGTTAGATTCCTCTACCAGAGCATATCATTCTCTAATGCAAGAGTTACTTGGCACGTGCCTATAATTTTCTTGCTCCCTATATCAACCCTTTATTAACACGACTACGTGACAAACTATGTTATAGCTACGCTACTTCAAAAGGAGGTCGAGACAGTTCTGCAGCTAAAATCGATTTTAATATACGTTATATGGGTTAAAATATTTTTGGAATATATTCATGGAAAAAATTGCTAACAAAACAAATGAAATCATATATAGGTTCGAATCTTATTTTCGTTAAATATATTGTTTACACACACACACACACACACACACATATATATATATATATATATATATATATATATATATATACATATATGAGTATAATATGTATTACTAGCGGCTCACCCTTGCTTCTTTTTACATTAGATAGCCCGTTTATTGAGGAAGGCTTTAAGGTATAGGTATATCACATAATATATAGTCTATCTATTCCATACTAACAGTTAAAGCGTACCTAGGGACAAACCCGAGGGAGGTGAGGGTGAATCACTAGTATTTATATACGTGATGTGACTTGGCATTATACAAATTTAGTTTATGAGTATTATAGAAGAAAAGGATACACAAACATAGCCTATTCAACTTGTTACCTATTCTATATGATAAACCTAAATCTTCTGAATCTTAGTACTAAAATATTGAGTTAGGTATTACTTCGGTCTAACTCTGAATCCCTCAAGAATACTATATACTTAGAAAATTAAGAAAATCTACAAATAAAAACTTTTTAACAAAAAAAAAAACCGACTTCAAACAAAAGCACTAAGAAGTGAAAAATAACTGATTGGTAGTTTTCATTTACTATACATACCTAATCAAATATTTTCGAAGTCGGTGTGCTTTGCTTTGTATGGGCTGGCATCGATTTCGAAAATATTTGATTAGGTATGTATTTAATAGGTAGGCTTTAATTACTTAGCCAAAGCACACCGACTTCGAAAATATTTGATTAGGTATGTATAGTAAATGAAAACTACCAATCAGTTATTTTTCACTTTTTAGTGCTTTTGTTTGAAGTCGGTTTTTATTTTTTTGTTAAAAAGTTTTTATTTTTCCCTTTTTAGTGTAGACAGTAGTAGCAAAGTAAGGATTCTAACGTGTTAGGCTTGTCAAATCAAACAAAATAAGCCCAAACTCAAAGTATCTACTATTAGCCGTTAAAGAGTTCCACCTATCCACCTTCTGGCCTTGCCATCAGATCAGGTCAACAACACCGAACCACTGTACTATCAACGAAAATAGAAATACTTGCAAAGTTTCAAGTCAATATGACAATTAGAAGTAGGTTAAATTCATTATTAGTTGTTTTTCCACCCTTTGGGGTGGTATTTTTTTTTGAAATTTAAATGGAACCAATCTGGAAGTATACCCTTTCAAACAAAACAAAAATTGTCCAAATCGGTTAATAAATGACGGAGTTCTGAGGTAACAAACATAAAAAAAAAAAAAAAACATACAGTCGAATTGAGAACCTCCTCCTTTTTGAAGTAGGTTGAAAATAAGCGTAATAGATGGTTTTATTATTATCTATCTTCTATTACTCTTATTACACACTGACAGTATAAATAAATTGATAGGAAGCTAATAAATGGAAAATATTTGTGACATTAATACCCGCATCTATACATAAAATAAAATTCTAACTGAATCGAATCTGTACATTAAATATTTTTTGGAAAATCTTATTGAAATAATCATTATTATCGATACAGAGGCCAAATCTATAGTTTTTAGATTTTTTGTCCGTCTGTCTGTCTGGGAACGCATCACGAGGAAACCACTGGACAGATGTTGATGAAATTCGGTATGATAATAGCTGATTATCCGAATCAGCATATAAGATACTTTATACTGCGGGAAAATATCTCATCTCTGCAAAATTTATACCAAACCTTAAAACGTAAGTAGGCACAAATCTGAGCGGAGCGAGGGTGAGTCGCTAGTACTCTATAATATAAAATATATAGGGATGAGCAAAAATACATGAGATCTTTGCCATCAAAAGGGAGGTTATTGTGTACAGTAAAACTTTTTCCCTTCTATTCACCTATGTACGTGACAAACATAAGTTATCTGAGTCTAATGAAACCACTATCTTTAAAGAAATATATAGTCGTATAATATACGACGTTCTTTTTATTGTGTGTATATAGGAGACCATTATTTCTAATCTGTTAAAGTAAGAAAAAAGAAGATGTACACAAAAATCAAATTAAATGAAAATATATTTTATTGAATAGACTTTTACAAGCACTTTTGAAATGTCAATTTTACATTTTCAATATAAAATGAATGTTAGTAAGTCTGTGAGGAACGCAATTGTGCTGACGTTCTCTGTTTAAAAATAATATTAGTTAAAAATATTGCAGTACAAAATTACATGAGTAGGTATAATAGTAATCTCACACATTTATATGTAAAAAATATTCCGCGACTAATATGCTTTACTTAATAATATATTTTTAATTTTTTCCTTAAATTGCTTAAGTGATAAACTTAATACAATTTGTGGTGGAATTTTATTATATATGTATGTAAACGTACACCTTGCTCCATAACAGAATTATTAACTTTTTGAAGAGGAAAGCTTGCATTTCATCATGCAGCAAGCATTATCGGTTTCACCTTATTTCTAGTATTTATTATGCGAAAAAAAAGAAACACAAGGAAGAATTAAGTAAAATGTTTTTTAAATAACATCTGGTAATACTAGTAAAGAACCGAGTATATATCGTAATAAAATTGTTAACTTACAGCATATATTATCTAAGTGCAAACTTCGTAACTGCTGCAACTAACATTCACCTTACAAAATTGCGAACTTTGTAAAAAGCAAAGTAAAATATTTGTGTGCTCATATAAATATCTCGTGTAATGGCCTCAAATATTCCCAAAAATATTTTGGCTACGCTACGTATTTACGTTACATATGTACGTTTTTTTCCATTTTCAGTAACAACTTATTGTCTAAGGTCTTTGCTGCTCAAAAAGATATAATTTTAGTTATTAAGAAATATTGCTGACAAATTGTAATCTATACATATAATAAAATTCCATGAACGAATTAACCACTTCGTTCATGTAAAATTCTAACTGAGCCGAATCTGTACATGAAACATTTTTTGGAAAATCTTATTGAAATAGAATTATTATCGATACAGAGGCCGAATCTACAGTTTTTAGATTTTTTTTGTCTGTCTGTTACCGCATCACGAAAAACCACTGGAGGGATTTTGATAAAATTTGTTGTGATGATATGGTTTTACTGCGGGAAAATATCTCATTTCTGAGAAAGCTATACTAAACGTTAAAACGTAAGTAGGGACGAACTCGAGCAGAGCGAGGGTGAGTCGCTAGTTATCCGTAGAATAATTTATTTATTAAAACACTTTATTGCACACAAAAATTAATATGATACAAAATAAATACAATTGAATAAGTAACCCTGAAAGTAGTTATAGTCGAGTGCAATTAGGTTTAAATAAAAATAAATAAATAAAAATCTTTATTTGGAACAAATTTACAAACATCAGAACATTGTACGATATGGACTACATTAGTTAAAAACTGTGTTGTAGTCAATAACGCCCACCTCCAAGACATTTAATTAATATTAATACTAGTTCCAATAGCTTACATAGAAGTAGTTATAAAAGGTAGTATAATTATATTTGCAGACATAGATTCTAGAATTAAATACAATAATATATATAGTATAATGCTGCTGCTGTGTGTGTGTGTGTGTGTGTGTGTGTGTGTGTGTGTGTGTGTGTGTGTGTGTGTGTGTGTGTGTGTGTGTGTGTGTGTGTGTGTGTGTGTGTGTGTGTGTGTGTGCGTGCGCGTGTGCGCGTGTGCGCGTGTGCGCGTGTGCGCGTGTGCGCGTGTGCGCGTGTGCGCGTGTGCGCGTGTGCGCGTGTGCGCGTGTGCGCGTGTGCGCGTGTGCGCGTGTTTAGTCCTTGTATGGTGTTTGTGAATGTTTGCGTAGTATAGTATGTAGAATAAATAGTTTCCTAACCGATAATACCCGTGTGGCTTTATATAGCTCATCGGTAGGATACAGCATGGATTTAAATGTCATGGTTTTAAGAATTGTTCTTTGAGCCCTTTCAAGACGAAGTAATTTAGTTTTTCCAGTCCCTCCCCAAGCTGTAATACCATAAGATAATATTGATTGTGCAAGAGCAAAATAAACATTTTTTAACAATGGGAAATCCATTAAAGGTCTTAGTTTCTTAAACACGAAAATCAATTTACGAAGTTTTGTGTAAGTAGCCGCAATATGCTCTTTCCATGTCAGGGTGTCGTCAACCCATATGCCCAGATATTTAACATAAGTCACAGGAGTAATTTTTTTACAAGTACATTCGACATTTCTCTTACAATTTTGCTCATGAACATGGATGGAAATACGGTCAGACGGAAGAGAGTTTTTATGTGGAGCAAAAGTAATAAAACTAGTTTTTTCAAAATTTAACGTTAAAATATTTAAATTTAGCCAATTATAGACGGAAGATAGTGCACTTTCTGCACGTGTACTCACTTCTGGCCAGCTTTTACCATGAACGAGAAGTATCGTGTCATCAGCATATGAAATTATACTACAGTTTGGAATAGAGAGTTTAGACAATTCATTGACATAGACAAGGAATAGTGTTGGCCCAAGGACACTGCCCTGTGGTACTCCAAAACTTAAACCAACTTCATCACTCACGATACCATTAATTACCACGCACTGAGATCGATCACTAAGATAACTTTTAAATAGATCATTCACTACTCCTCTTATAGAATAGAATAGAATAGAATAGAATCTTTATTGACACAATTGTTTGTTGTTACATAAGCCTGTTGAAGCCTCTGACTCCCAAACTAGAATAAACCTGTATGTCAGGAGTCAGCGCCCTCTTCCATCTTTTATGATAATTGGAGGTCAATAATATTACTGTGCATGTTTAACTTAATTTTAGAAATTCTTTGTGAAAGAAAGAGATAAAATAAAAGTAAAATAAAAATTAACTTTAACAAAAATGTACTAAGTGAAGTTACGTAAAAATACAGTATAAAACATGTGTGTGTGTGTGTGTGTGTGTGTGTGGGTGTATATGTGTGAGTAAGTGTATATTTGTGTGTATGTGTGTGTATGTGCATGTGTGTGTGTGTGTATGTGCGTGTGCGTATGTATTCGTTCAGCATTTTATAAACTTCTTTCTAATATCTTTTCCGTTTCCTCATAGCTAAGTGTAAGCAGCCAATCTCTAACTTTTTTTTGACATTCACGTAATGTGAGTGGGTAAAAATTAAGAATTTTATTAATTTTATTGTATAAATATACGGCGAGAGAATTACCTTGACGCCAAGTCATGGAACTATGACATTTTTTGGGGGGTATAATGTTTATTATGGTCCGTTTGTTGCGAAGTAAGTTGGGATCATATGGAGTAGACCGGTGTTGTTTCGTAATAACTTGATAAATAAACAACTGCCTAGTACTCAGCATGTTACATATGTCATACAATGACCGCGTGGCCATGTGGCCATATACCAATGTCATTTAATTTTGTCAAAAGTTTGGTAATTGAGACCGTGTCAAATGCCTTAGTTAGATCTAAAAATATTCCAATAACTTTGTTTTTACGGTTAAAATTTTGAACGATTGTAGTGGTAAGGTCCAAGATCGCATCTTCAGTTGACTTACCACTTCTAAAGCCATATTGGTTCGGAGCTATAATATTATTAGCGGTTAGATAATTGTTAAGTCTACGGTTTAATAGTTTTTCAAATATTTTAGAGAAAGAGGTTAAAATTGAAATAGGTCTGTAGTTATTAATTTTATTTGCATCTCCGTTTTTATGAATTGGATGAATGAGAGCTTTTTTAAAAACTTTAGGAAAAATGCCTGATTCAATAGATATATTAAAAATATGAACAATCAATGGAATAAGCACGTGTCTAGCTAACTTTATTACAGAAATGGGAATTTCATCCCATCCCGTCGCAGCTGTATTCTTAAGGTTATTTATTACATTTTCTACTTCTGAATGGTCAGTGTTATATAAGGACATAGAAGAAGAGAAATGGGGTACAGGTGAGGAGCAACATGCATTCATTGGGTTTGAATTACCAGAATCTTTAATTTTGGTAGCTAAGGTTTTACTGACACTAGAAAAGTAATTATTAACATTATTGACTGCGGTAACAGGATCACTTGCCAACATTAATAAGTTAGTAGGTGATTGGGTTGGAGGTTTGAGATGGCTAACATTTTTTATAAGATTCCAAGTCTCTTTGGCGTTATTTTTAGCTTTTAAGAAGTTATTCCGATCATAATCTCTTTTGATTCTTTTAAGAAGATTATTGCAAAAATTTTTATACCTATTATATATTGTGAAACAATTAATATCATCCGGGTTCTTTTTAGATTTTCGAAATAATTTATCGCGATTACGTATACATCGCAAGAGTCCGGGTGTGATCCAGGGTTTGATTATTCTGTTCTTATTAGAAGTTTTTATTTCATGTGAGTTCCTTTTAACAATATCGGAAACCGAGGTAACAAGTTTTAAAGCTGCACGTTCAACATTGTAATCTTGAAGGATACCAGAAAAATTAAATTTTTCTAATTCTTCAAGACAAGCCGTTTCATTAAGTCGTTTAGCTGACTTCCTTATGCTATGAAATTTTAATTGAAGATTAAAGTTGACGATTACCGGTGCATGATCAGTAAAATAGGAGTCAAGTACGAGAGTATTGGCAATATGTGTAGATTTTAGGATAACATGGTCGAGGCAACTATTATTTCGAGTAGGCAAGGTATGGGCCGGAAGTAGTCCATGTGACGCGAGAAGGTTTAGATACAAATCGGAATTTGAGTCCGAGTTATTAGTATTTATGTTTATGTTAATGTCACCAATAATCGCTATGTTATCAAATGTATGAAGCTGCTGTAAATATTTATCTAGAGAAATATTAAATCTATCAATGTTTCTGAAAGACGGTGATCGATAGAGGGCAATAATAGCCAATGAATTTGTGAACTTCAAAATAAGACAATTTGCATCATTAAAAATGGGTTTCTCAACCGTGTGAACTATATTTATGTTAATGTAGACAACCACCCCGTCATTTTGGTGTACATAGTCAGAAGCATATGAAGTGAAACCTGGTATGGCAGGGAGGTTAGGACACTTGCTAAGCCAGCACTCTGATAAAATTATAATATCAATTTGGATATTAACTCTATTTAATAAGGTCAGAAGATGTGTAAAGTTACACCCTAAACTTCTAATGTTCACATGTAAAATGCTAAGCGCTTTTACAGTTTTTGAGTCTAGAAATGAAGCACAATTCTCCGGAGCACAAGTAAAAGAGTTAGCTACTTGAAAATTTTCAATATCATTAGCTACATTATTTATGTCAATCATAATTGTTAAGTTATAAGTAAATATTTATGTATAAAGTAAAAACTATAAAAGAGAGGTTTATTTTAAATAAGGTACAATATAACAATAACTTGATTAACAGTGTTAAATTATATTTTACCAAAGAATTAATCGTACATGACTGTGTAATACTTATGAAGTAGAAGAATTTATACCTCGAAACCCAGCTATAATGAGTGGATTTGGTCGATTTTAGATTTTTTGAATTTTGTGTACAAAAAACTAAAAAGTATATATATAAAAGTAAATTATATATATTATATATATATATATATATATATATATATATATATATATATATATATATATTACTTACTTTTATATATTAATAGATAAGTAAATTCTGTTCATATACATACATATGTGTTCATCAAATTTTCAATGGCGATTGTAGTTGAGTTTCGACCACTAATCGAACATTAAATATTATAATTTCCTATGGTTATGAAATAGGAGAACTATTTGCCAATGAAAAGCATAATAGATACAATTTTGGTTATGTTATTTTGCTCAGTTTGTACTGAGTGATTACTTGCTGTGCCAGCGATCGCGGGTTCGAATCCCGCTGGCATTCGTTTGTGTGATGAGCACGAATGTATGTACTCCGATCATGGGTTTATACGTATTTATAATACACTAGCGGCTCACCCTCGCTTCGCTCGGGTTCGTCGCTAGGTACGTTTTAAATAGATATAAAAAGAAAAAATCTTTCTTTCTCACATTTTAATTATATGTTTTAATACTTACCTATTCCGGACTAAGAGAAATCCAAAAATTAAAATATCATAAAAATTGGAACGCGGTCGAACGGGATAAAAAGTATCCTATGTCCTTCTCCTGGCTCTAAACTACCTCCCTGCCAATTTTCAGCTAAATCGGTTCAGCCGTTCTTGAGTTATAAGCGAAGTAACTAACACGACTTTCTTTTATATATATAGACTAGCGGCTCACCCTCGCTTCGCTCGGGTTCGTCGCTAGGTACGTTTTAAATAGATATAAAAAGAAAAAATCTTTCTTTCTCACATTTTAATTATATGTTTTAATACTTACCTATTCCTGACTAAGAGAAATCCAAAAATTAAAATATCATAAAAATTGGAACGCGGTCGAACGGGATAAAAAGTATCCTATGTCCTTCTCCTGGCTCTAAACTACCTCCCTGCCAATTTTCAGCTAAATCGGTTCAGCCGTTCTTGAGTTATAAGCGAAGTAACTAACACGACTTTCTTTTATATATATAGATATGTATGTATTTAAAGTTATATATGTGTAGTGTATCAACTATCTGATATCCATAACACAAGCCTTGTAGCATACCATGGAACGAGATGGTGCTGTGTGTTAATGTCTCAACATATTTATTTGTTTATTTTGATTATATTGACTCCAATTCCCACATATGATGATGACATGATGATGTATGAATTATTGTTGAGTAAGCTCTACTGACTCAATAAACCCTTAAATTTTAATTTACAAAGGACAAAGAGTGTAATCAAAATTTATTTTAAAATATATCCGAAAATAATATTAAAAATTTATGTGATAGTATAAAAAATGATTTAAAAGACAACAAAATTGAAAGTGCATAATAATAACAAGACTTCCGCGACACCATTCAGACAACGAGAGACAATACTCGTAGCATTCCCAAGGAGGGTTGACGTCAGGCAGGCGGCCGGTCGTAAAACTTTTGCCAAATCCTTTCAGCATTACAGAAGATGTACTGCGCCGACCCCAAGTGATTGAGAAATGGGCAGGGAGAAGAAGAACAAATGACAAAGAGCACAACTCACACAGCTTTCAGCTACCATTAGCCCAATAAGTATAATAATGATTAAATTCATTTATATGTTACAAATAAACAGAAATGTATATAACACTTTCTTAAATATACGCGAATATTTGACTTTTTAAATATATTATCCTATCCTAATCTAACCTAACCCTAATCTTTCATTTTATTTCATTAAATAAATGTTTCATTAAAATAAAAGTAGCCTACGTTACTCTTTATAAAACCAACTACTTGCCAGTGAAAGTCCTGTCAATATCGGCCCAGCTGTTTCGGAGATTAGCCGGAACAAACAGACAGACAGACAAAAATTTTAAAATTGTGTTTTTCTTATAAATACCGTACATAATTCCATATGCGTTTAATGAAAAGCTGTTATTTTGACATTACAAACAGACACTTCAATTTTATTTATCTGTATAGATTTTTAATTGTAAAGCTCGTAATAAAACGTATAAGAGATTAAATTAAATAACACTTCAGCAATATCAAAGGAAAGAAATAATTCAAAAGTTTTAAATAGCAAAAGTTCAGAGTGTGAAGCGGTTGTTTTGTATCGAACAACTTACAGCAGTTATAACTGCGTTTATGCCCTTAGGAGTTGCACTTTAACTTGCAGAGGATCGTGAAATCTTCTACAAGGGTACTAAAAGTTATCAAGAGATTGTGTTTTAACGTATTATATACACGGGTGCGTCTTTGGGTTCATTTTCTAATTATAATGTTGCATATATTATAATTATAACACGGTATAGAAAAGTAGGTAAGTACTTTAAAAAAACTTGAATTCGTCCCATATTTTACCTTGATTGGTCGTAAATGCCGAAATATTTTTTTTTTACCAAAATTATAGGATATAATGATCTTTTTGTCTTTAACTTGAGAAAGGATTTCACCCCCTTCAAGTTTCATTTTTACGACAAAAAGCGACCTATGTCATTCTCCAAGACCCAACTCAACTTTATACCAAAATCCATCAAAATTGGTTCAGCGGTTTAGGCTTGAAAACGTAACAGACAGACATACAGACAGAGTTACTTTCGCATTTATAATATTAGTATGGATATACAGAAAGCGTCATCTTTTGTCAATTTTTATTACTAACAGTAGCCTACGCTAAACTCCATTTCATCAAATTGTAGGGAATTTCATTAAATTTCTTTAAGCCCTTCAGTCTGTAGCAAAAAAACACACAAACTTTCACATTTTTTCATATTACAATTATAAGTCTGATAAATGTCACATTCTCTATGTTATAATAAAAACAACATCAACTAATCTATCTGGTTATAACGATTTTAGTTGAAAATTGCAAGCGATTTTATGTGCAAAAAAAGACATAACTTACCGAGCTAAAATAGGAATTTTTAGGACCTAAACCAACTGCCCAATAAAGAAGTTTTAGAACAAATCATGGTTATAAAAATTTTAGATGCAAGAATTTTTATATTCAAAAAAGAAGTAAAAGAACCATCCCAACATATTTGGAAGCAAAAATTTCAACAATAATTGTGAAATAATGACATTTAAAGTGATTTCGAAATCAGTGATCAATGATCAATATAGACAATATTTATATATTACCACTAGCAACTCATCCTCGCTCCGCTCGTGTTTGTCCCTACGTTTTAAAGGTTAGTATAGATTTCTCAAAAATGAAATATTTTCCCGCAGTAAAAAGTATCCTATATGTTAACCAGCTATCATCATACCAAATTTCATCAAAATCTGTCCAATGTTTTTCCGGTGATGCGTTCCCGCGTGAATAAATGCGTGAAATGCGTGAAGACAGATAGACAAAAATTTTAAAAACTATATATTCGTCCTCTGTATCGACAATAATGACTATATCAATAAGATTTTCCAACAGATATTTAATGTACGGGTTCGACACAGTTAGAATTTTATTATATGTATAGAATAGTGGCTCACCCTCACTTCGCTCGGTTTTGCATCTAGACAAACAAAAACAAATCTATCCCACGGGAACCGTATATTTTTCCGGGATGAAAAGTATTTTTTATTCTGATGTATGAACTACATTATTGTAAAGCTTTATTAAAATCCAAAGAGTAGTTTTCGTGTACTAAGCTGTATAAGGTACTATAGTTTTTAACTATCCCCCAGGAACTTTAATTTTCTGGGATGAAAATTATTTAGAACGTTGACCCGGGATATAAGGTACCACCATGCAAAATTTTATTTAAATTGGTTCATCAGTTTCGGAAATTAGCCCGTACAAACAGACAAACAGACAGAGAAAATAAAATAAAAACTGGATTTGTTTTATTTCTCTTCTTACAACTAAGTTTTTAGTATTTTTTTTCTATGTACAGACATTCAACCTCTACAGTTTTAATATATGTATATTTTATTATTTAACTGCATCGGTGGTGTAGTGACTAGCATGTACGGCTGCACACTCGGAGGTCCTGGGTTCGAGTCCCGGGTCGAGCCATGTTTAGTTATTGACTCTTTCTGTATCGTAAGTCTGAGTAACAGCCCGGAGTTGGGAAGTTGGCGGTGTTTCACCGCCGTGCCTCGAAGAGAGCCGTCGGTCCTGCGCCTTAACTCTCACTGGTCGTGTCGAATGGTCGTCCCACCGGAGTATGAGAGTGACAGGAATAGAGAGTGCACGTTGTGTCTGCGCGTACGCTTGTGCACTATAATATCTCCTGCGCAGTGGGCTAGTCTCAATGAGATTGGCCGCCGTGGCCGGAATCAGCTCAGAGAACATCATTTTATTATATGTATAGATTAAAAAGAAAATTGAGTTCAATTATATCTCTAACTTTTGCTCTCTATATTTAAGATCCACTTTGCAAGTAGGTAATACGTTACAGTCGATCGACTAAACGGCAAACATAAACTTGTTCATAAGAAACTAACATTATTAAATGATGTAATAACGTTTTGAAGCGGTCGCTAGCGTCAGTAAATGTTAACTTAATTTATGATAACTGCTACACGACGATAAAATAATATAAAACGATGTCATAAACTAATGGTAACAGTGATGGTGTCGTATTTTAAAAGTAAGGAGCTGCTGTCAACCTTGTTATCAAATCTATATATGAAGAGAAAACTTTGAACCCCTTTTTAATCATAGCGGAGGAGTATGAGCTTTGGCATAATTAAAGTCTATATAGAAAAAGATAGCAGAAACCCAAAATTAATTGCCTTTCTTTTACCCGCGAATCGGCTCGCACATTTTATTTATATATAATTACTGCACGTCGATTTATATGATCGATTCGTTTTGAAAACGCTTCACATATAACTAACTTATACATTATGCATATATGTACAATGTATATATACGAGTATGTATGTATGTTACCAAATCTTGTAAGTTGATTTTAACCCGTATAAAACGTTGATTATACGTTGACGTATAAAACTTTTTAGTTATGTGAAATCTGGATAACAATTGTATTCTTCTCATTTCAACAATGGCAGCCTATTTCACTGAGATTGGGCATAAGCCTATGAGATATTATAGTGCACAAGTATACTCGTATGTTTTACAAGTACACGACATGTTAATTGTTAACACGAACGGTGAGAAATTAGGCTCAGGACCGATGGTTGTGCATGCTCTCCAAAACATCGCTAAGTTCTCATCTTCGAGTTATTATTGAGATTTTTTTGACAAAAAAACAATTAATGTACTTTACCCAACCTGGACTGGGGAGTCCGCAGCCGCATATATACCAATGTCATACCAATGTGACCAACTAAGCAAGAAAAATATAATATTTGACCACTTGACTGCCAGAATACAAAAAAAAAGCTAAAATTGATTTCCCTTTTTTGTACAGCTCGAATGTTTACCAATTAATTAGTTGAAACTCTTACCACATTCTACATACTCTCTCTCTCTTATTTCAATATATGTAATGCGTTTGGACAGCTACGTCACGTACACTGTAGAGGTTAGAATTACGAGTTTATCTAAAAGATTTCCCCATGGATATACATATATTCGAACATTTTAGACTTTTACGCAATACACGTCTTTTCGTCTAATAAGCATTATCGTCGCTATTTTAATTCTTAAATTAGCACGCATTGTGATGTTAAATGTTTTACGCGAAATCATAATGAAAGCGATGTAATAAATTAGTATATATAATATGGTACTGAATACGTAATACTTTACAATATCCTTGCATGGCTTTAGACGCAAATTAATTTACTGCTCATTTTTTATACTATACATATAATAAAATAGTATCTAATCCGAATCTGTTCATTAATTATTTTTTTGAAAAATCTCATTGAAATAGATATTATTATCGATACAGAGGCCGAATTTTGTAATTTGTGTTTTTAGAATTTTTGTCTGTCTGTCTGTATGTCTGTTACCGCATCACAGAAAAACCACTGGAGGGATTTTGATGAAATTTGGTATGATGATAGCTGGTTATCCGGGTCAACATAATAATAGGATACTTTTTACCACGGGACAATATCTCATTTCTGAGAAAAAATACAAAAACTGCTATATAAGAGTATACTAATATGTAAAACCTAAGCCGCGGGCAATGCTAGTTTTTTATATTTTAAGTATTTGATGACCAATAATAATTGTTACTTATTACTTTACAGGTATAGTGACCGTTTGAATATTTAGAGCTATATTGAATCAAGCAGTCAGTGTGCAATGGACATAATTTCCTTGTTCCCTTTGCAAGTTAGTTAGAAGCACTTGCATCGGCGGTAAGGAAATTGAAATGGGCGCTGGCAACTATTTGTATCATACCTTTATAGTTTATTCGTAGAATTATATATTTATATATTCATAGCAGAATTTCTATTTAAAAATAGGCAAAGAGAAAAAAGTTCAGTACCTATTTCTCCTTTGTATGTCAATCGATTTTCTTTATATTTCTAGATAGACGAGCTTTGGTGTTATCGATTTGGTAACATTTCGTTCCGTACCCAAAGAGTAAAACGGGACCCTATTACTAAGACTCCGCTGTCCGTCCGTCTGTCCGTCACCAGGCTGTATGTCATGAACCATGATAGTTAGACAGTTGAAATTTTCACAGACGATGTATTTCTGTTGCCGCTATAACAACAAATACTAAAAAACAGAATAAAATAAATATTTAAGGGTGCTCCCATACAACAGACAGATTTTTTTGCCGTTTTAATAGATATTTAATATTATAATTATGGTCGAATTTCAACTACTAGGCGAACATTAGTATGAACAGCTAGGTGAACATAATTTACCTATATGAATGTCGTAATATAGATAAAGGGATTTAGATTTTGGAAGTTAAGTTTAGGTTTCAATTTGTAATTTTAAAAGATTATTTAATGAGATATTGAAGTATATACAAAAACTTAGCATATGACCTTTTCCTGCTTTTAAAAAAAAGCAGAAAAAAGGGAAGTTATAAAAAATATTGGCAAATACAGAAGAATCTTAATCTATTTTTCTTGGAAGATAAAGAATAGAAAATATATTGAAAAAATGAAACACAACCAGGCAAAATGTTAGATAAACTGATGCTATAAATTCTCATTGTGTACAGAATGCTCCTCTAAATCTAGATCATTGTACTAATAATATTTATAAAGTAATTGTTATCAATTTTGAACTAAAAGGATTAAGGCCAAAAATATTAGTACGTATTTGCTCTTTTCTCATACCACATCGACAGTGAAAAAAGTCCTCAATCTATATAACGATTTGATACTCTGTTCCAATTTCCACCTAATTTGGCATATAATTCTTGAATGATGTCGCCTCAATCATATTTATAACGTGTTCATTTATATATAATCGTATTTTGTGTATATAATTTATCATAATTTGTTTTATTTCTTGATGACTTCTATATATTTCTAAATATTCCTAAGACTCTCTCGGCAGTCTAGTGGCTAGCATGTACCGCTGTAAATCTGGAGGTCTGGGATATGAGTCTCGGGTTGGGCCAATTAGTATTCTTTCAGTCTAGACATCCTCAGTAACAACCTGGAGTTAGGATATTTGCGGTGTTTCACTCCCGTGCCTCAGAAAGCTAAAAAAACAACGGGCTTTAACAGTTAAAGAAATAGTGAGTGTTTTTGAGTTTGTGCACATACAAGTGCACTATAACTCCTGCGTACTCCTTCATATCCTCTTATTTCTCTTGCATTAGTTCCTATGACACTCTCTTTCTCCGTCAGTGACATTGTCCGCCATGTTTAAAATGCGAGGGCATTATGGTAATTCCTAAAACGATATGGCTAATTTATTAAAGATATTCTTATTTTCACAGCGTTGGAAGGCAATCCAAAGCTTGCGAGTACGTCGGATGGAAAATGGCACGTGGCATATTCTCCTCTATGACTTCGCCTTTACGAGGCTCGTATACGAGAGAGTTAACGGAAATTATATTTACTATTCAGTCCACTTTTATTTACTATTTTATTCAGACTAA
This sequence comes from Brenthis daphne, assembly GCA_947093115.1. Lineage (NCBI taxonomy): Eukaryota > Metazoa > Arthropoda > Insecta > Lepidoptera > Nymphalidae > Brenthis > Brenthis daphne. The sequence goes on from OX352483.1 coordinate 12,358,982, forward strand.
CAATAAAATAAAAACTTTTCATAGCGCCACAGACCTTATTGTTCTCCCTTTGATTACCTACAGCTTTCAATTGGTAACAAGTGCATAATGATCTTCATATTATAAGCGTGGTACCTGGATGACTGATCTTCGTTCGACGTTTTTCGGGAAAGATATATAAAAATTGTTCTTAGGAAAGACATCTTCATATATCTATAGATAAACTTATAAAGCAAAATCTTATCTAAATACAAAATTTGATCCAAATCGTTAAATCTGTTTCTAATATAAACGGAATAAATTTATATATTTATAAGAATAGCTTATTTAACATTATATGGGGCCATTCATTAATTACATACGGGTCCCGAGGGGCAGGAGGAGGTGTCTTCCAAAATCTCTACCAAAGGCTATTTTTACGTAATATTTTATAAGTCGAAAAGTGCGTTTTCTAACAAAGAGTGATGGATATTTGAGAATTGGGGAAAACAACTCTGACATCTATTTTTCCTTTTTTATTGTACAATTTCATTTATACATATTTTTATTTTGAAAATAGTGCAATTGACTTTTTTCTGAAACCAGAAAGAAGAGGGTAGGGGAGTCCAAAAAATCTTGTGCTCTTATAGGGGGTAGGAGGGTCAAAAATGGGCAAAATTATCATTACGTAATTAATGAATGGCCCTTAAGATATACTATATTATATATGTAAACTGCAGTTACTGATTACCACTTAAATTCCTTGTACATTAGCATAGATTCTGGAAGATTTTATCTCTTAATGGACTACCAAAAAACAAAAAAATGTACATTCTACAACCATATTTAATTTTTTTTATGTAATAAACATATCACGTTTGCGAAATATTATTGAGAAATTCTAATACATTAATTATTTATTTACCGATAATTTTTCTTTAAAGATTTAGAAAGATAAAATCTTATCGAAACCTGTTAATTATTTATTAAAGCTACTATTGACGCAAGCACACTGACAAACTTATTCATCCATAATGAAAGGCGTCACCAACATGCACTGTGATAAACGAATAAAAGAACGCTACGTTAAGCTACGACGAGTTAGAAAATTATCATAATAATATTTTTATTTATTGTATTTTTTACAAATAAATAGCTACTTACCTTCCCTTTGTTCGGATGCGTTATTGGGTGCTTTTGTATTTAAATAAATAAATATGATGGGACATTAACACACAACATCATCTAGTTCTATGTAAGCTACGAGGCTTGTGTTATGGGATACATTACACATATAAAAATATAAAATTCAAATACATACATATAAAATTATAAGAACCTATGACTGGAATACAAACATTCGTGCTCATCACACAAATGAATGCCCTAGCGGGACTCGAACCCACGACCGCTGGTATAGCAAGTAGAGTCACTACAAACTGAGCCAAACATGTCATCATTTATAATATTACTACAAATAGGTAGTGCCATCTACTGGAAAATTTTATTACTAACACTAGCCTATGTTACTTCAGGTCTGTGTACTGATTTTAAATGAAATCCATCCACCAGATTCATCGTGAAGGAATAACAAGCATCCACAAAAATACAAATTATATACTTTCGAAATTATAATAGTAAAAGTGTGATTGTTTGATTTTAATAAAACAAGAAACTAAAATAATAATTCATCCCTTTTTCATACAACAATGCATAAATATATTTTTTTTAAATAGTTAGGTACCTAAAAAAATCTATACATACAATAAAATTATGAGTCGAATCTGTACATTAAACATTTTTTTTAAATCTTATTGAAATAATTATTATATAGAGAATATTTTTTAATGAATACTAACTTTAATAACTCTAGTGTTGCCCAGTGCTTGAAAGTCGATCATAATTATTTTTTTGACTGAACACTAAAGCTCGTCAATATTTGTATTGTATATGTATATTGTATTACGATAGATATACATCTATCGTCAATATCGTATCCTTAATTGTTGTGTAGAACAACAAAACTACACAAAAAAAGAAAATAATCTGTTGGAAAACAGAAAAAAAGTCTTTATCTTCGTCGTCTCTATCTTTCTAGAGTTAGTCAATATGCACTTAACAAAAAAAGAAAGAACATCGTTTGACAAACAGAGGAGGAAAAGGTACTGAACCGTTTTGTGTTTGCTTATTTATATATCGTTTTCAATAATTTCAAAAAAATACAGGTAAAACGAAATGAGAATATTTTTACTTGGTGAGATGAGAACATTTTTAAGTTCTTTAAGAAATAAGTTCTTTAAGAAATAAGAAATACCGTCCTTAAAAAAACCTGAAAAATATAGTAATAACGTAATGACTGTTCAATGTTCAATACACTCTTTACAGCAATACAACTCAAGTTTCATCAATTAAATATTATATTTACAATTATTATTGTATTTCATTCCAATTATAGCAACATTGTTGAATTATTAAGACTGTTTTATTCAAATATTTTTAACCTAATTCACAAATTTATCGAATTGGTTAATATTTCGTTTTAAATACCCATAATTTTAAATGCTTTTGACATTAGAGGCTATTCAGTAATCAGTATGCAGTGCCGGTAAAAAATATCGGACTTCCACTTCTGTTCTATTCAATGACGAGAGTCCCTAGTTCGCTCTGTGCGCTTGTTGTTTATTTTTGAAGTTATACTTCTTTTGACGCGTTAGGGGAAAAAATGATGAGAGAGATTTTTTACGATATGACCGATTTAGACTACAGTATGAAGTTAGTAGTTTAAATCTCCCTTTAATATAGTGTGATATTCAAGATATTTTTTCTGGTATTTATTATATATTCATTTTTATAGTTTTTATTAAAATTCTCGGTGTTTGTCTGTAATCAAATCTTGCAAGTTTTTGATCCAGTTCCCAGTGTTTGTTTTCGCGACTGCGCGATTTTATAAATGCCGTCATTTTTAATACAATATGGCGATGGCACAAAATGGCAATTTATCATTTCCACAGTGACTTTTAAGATATGGGCTTTGTTATAGCTATGGTTATGGGAATGAAAGGGCTTGATGAGCGAAAGACAATAATCAAAGTGACGTCATTATAAATCCAATATGGCAGATTCTCAAAGATAGCGGACTATGTTTCTTATGTACCATGATATAAATATCAAATGAAAGGGTTTGCTCAGAAGAATACGAATAAAACAAAAATTAAAAACTAGAAAAAAAAAACAAAAAAACCTGCTTTAATTTAAATGCTCTAAAAACAAAGAAGTAAGAATAACTTTTCATGTGCGTACGTACATATAAGTACACATACTTTATCCACTTTTCATTTTAATTAAAACTTTATTGCCAAACAAATGGATTTTCCACCAGTGGCAATTAGTGGGGCATTAAAAAGGGCTACATATTGCTAAATTTTACTTGTCAAAAAATACTACTTGGTATGTGTGTATAAAAATAAAAATATTAATATGACGGCGCATTGACATTTTTGAGAGTGACGTTTCGACACTCTGACACAACCCCGGGCGCTAGTGAGCATTAGCGTGTGAGTCGAGACGGACATTACTTTTGTCATTCGATTCGCATCGCATCGTTACATTACGTGTTCGGTGGAGTGTCTGTGTTTGAATTTTTAATTGAAATTAAGAACTGTTAAGAATTGTGAAGTGTTAATGAACAATTGTAAAAGGGATTATAATTAGTGATTATATTGTGTATGATTTGTGAAGCGTCGTTTTATTCTCTTCGTCCGTCAACTCACGTCTACCCACATTATAGTAATAATTATTGAATATGGAAACGATTAATAATGATGATAGAGGCCAAGTGCCTTTATCAGAAGTGGGATTTGCAGGACAAAGATCTGAAGAGAATATGCAAAGTAATAAAGCGTCGACGTCATCGCAGGAACCCAGCTTTCTACAGAATATGGAAATGTTACTAACTAGATTATTAGCGGCTACTCATGCGCAACCTACGAGTAATCCTCCGATACAATTGATTCAGTTTGACCCTGATTGTGTGGATGCGGACATAGAAGGTTGGTGTAAAGTGACCGAAATCATTGTTGATAGCAAGAAATTAGAAGGTGCGGAATTACTATTATTGCTTACACATGCCCTTAAGGGACGGGCCGCTTCTTGTCTCACCAAACTACAACCATCTCAACTAACATGGTTGCAAATAAAAGAAATTCTATTGGCAAAGTTCGCTAAGCCTATGTTACCACAGGATTATTTCGATGAAGTGCTTCGATTTCAAATAGGCCTAAAAGAATCGGCATGTGAGGCGGCGATACGACTATGGAGCATTATAGAACGCATTCCCCGTACGGAGATGGCTGAAGACATAATCACAGGATTTGTAGCGTCAGTGTTGAGTCAAAAGGATGTCATTATTCGTAGGGAGCTTCATTCTCATAATGTGGCAACTAGATCTCAACTCTTTCGCATTCTAAATGGAATATCATTAAAGCGGAGGCATGATGGTAACGACAGCCAAGAAATTGAAGTTAAAAGGACTCGTTTTAATGAAGGTCGCTTTACGGGAGCATGTCACCGTTGCGGTGTGCCAGGACATAGAGCTATTGACTGCCGTAAAAAGCGCGAAGACCCTAGTTCCGTAGAAAAGACACCGAGCCAATCGTTTAGAATACCTGATAAGACGCGAGTGATTACGTGCTATGTATGTGGACAGTCGGGGCACCTCGCGTCAACATGCCCAGAAAGAAAAGGAGGGAGCAGCGCACAGATAGTCAAGGAGGTCAACATCTGCGAGCGCAAATCATCGATGAGCACGTTAACTACATCATCTGGTGAGCCCGTTTCATTTCTTTTTGATAGTGGATCTGCTTGTTCGTTAGTCACATGTAGCCTTTCTAAAAAGTTTTCGGGTACGATTGAAAATAATTTGGTATATTTAACAGGAATAGGTAGAGAAAATGTAAAATGTAATTCACAAGTTCTTAGTTCCATCAATGTACAAGGTATTTCATTATCAGTATTATTTCATATAGTACCGGACGGCACCATTGCAGAGCCCGTAATTTTAGGTCGAGATTTATTAGAAAATAACATTCATGTCGAAATCAATAATGACCATCTTATATTTTCATTACGTAAAGATATTAGTGTAACTGAAAAACCGAACTATTTTAATTTTCTAAATACAGATCTAGACGGTGATAATAAAATTGCTCTAATTAAAATACTGCAAAAATACAGCGACTGCTTTATCGATGGCATTCCGACACGACGTGTTTCTACAGGTGTATTACGAATAGATCCGATTGACCCCACTAAAACTGTGCAAAGGCGCCCCTATAGATTAGCCCCCGCGGAAAAAGAAATTGTCAGACAGAAGGTTGAAGCTCTTTTAAATGCAGGTGTCATTAGAGAAAGTCACTCTCCTTTCGCTAGCCCGATTTTGTTGGTCAAAAAAAAGGATAATACAGATAGAATGTGCGTAGATTATCGGGAGCTCAATTCTAATACACGACCCGAACATTACCCATTGCCAAGAATTGACGAACAAATAGATCGTCTTCATGGTGCCCATTACTTTTCCTCATTAGATATGGCGTCTGGTTATCACCAAATATTGGTAGATCCCGATAGCATAGCACGAACGGCATTTGTGACCCCGGAAGGCCAGTATGAGTACCTGGCAATGCCATTCGGGCTTCGAAATGCAGCATCTGTTTATCAAAGGTGCATTAATAAAGCACTAGGTCCCTTAAAAGATAACGTGGCATTAGCCTACATGGACGATGTCTTATGCTACTCTGATGACATTAAAAAGGGCTTGGAGCGCCTAGATTCCACGCTAAAAGCACTTTCTGACGCGGGCTTCTCGTTTAATATTAAGAAATGTGCATTCTTGAAAAAGGAAATTGATTATCTGGGGTATGTAATAAAAGCGGGAAAGGTAACTCCAAATCCTACAAAAGTGCAAGCTTTAGCAAACGCTCCCACACCTAAAACAGCTACACATGTTAGGCAGTTCCTGGGACTTGCGTCCTACTTTAGACGTTTTATTCCTAATTTCACCCGTATTGTGGGACCCTTGTACCCACTAACAAAATTAAAAGGCCAAATTAAATGGTCAGAGACACACAGTGAGATTCACAAAAAGATTGTTGATATACTTACTACAGAACCGGTTTTAACAATTTTTGATAGGGACTCACCAATAGAACTGCACACTGACGCAAGTTCGGAAGGATATGGCGCGATACTCATTCAAAGAAAGAATGGTGCACCTCATGTTATTTCGTATTTTAGCCGCAGAACAACAGACACAGAATCGCGATATCACTCTTATGAGTTGGAGACGCTGGCTGTTGTTCGAGCTGTAGAAAATTTTCGCCATTACTTGTATGGTCAACATTTTACAGTATTTACAGACTGCAACTCTCTTAAAGCGTCTAAATCGAAAACTGATTTAACCCCGCGTGTTCATCGGTGGTGGGCTTTCTTGCAAGCGTATGATTTTGATATTGTGCATAAACAGGGAAAGAGTATGGAACATGCTGACTTCTTGTCAAGAAATCCACTTTCAGAACCAGCCCCTGGACCCTCTCATACAAATGATGACTCTGGTTTATCCAAGAAAGGTAAGCATGTTCATTTTGTAGAGTTGCATAAGGGTTGGCTTTCTGTGGAACAGAAACGCGATAGAGAGATTCAAGATCTTATCAGTAAGTACAATGACAAAGATTTACCAGAATTAGTTGCGCATACTTACGATGTCCGAAAAGGCATTCTTTATAGGAAGATAGAACGTAACAAGACTACTTTTTGGTTGCCAGTCGTACCTAGGTCTCTTACGTGGACTTTGATTAACCATGTGCATACAGAAATTAAGCACCTTGGAGCTGAAAAGACCCTTGACAAAATATATGAGCAATATTGGTTTCCACAGATGGCTAAGCAAGTTCGTAAATTTATTGAATCTTGCATAGTTTGCAAAGCCTCAAAGGGTTGTTCAGGGGCTCAGCAGGTACAACTCCACCCAATACCGAAAGTAGCAACACCATGGGATACAATACATATCGACATGACAGGGAAACTCAGTGGAAAGAGTGATAGGAAAGAATACGCCTCAGTCATAATCGATTCCTTCACAAAATATGTCCTACTTGAGTATACACCCTCACTTGATGCGGCAAGTGCCATTAAAGCTCTTAGAAAAGCTGTCTGTCTGTTCGGTGCCCCAAAACGGATTATTGCTGATCAGGGTCGGTGTTATATAAGCGCAGACTTTAAACAATTCTGCAGCGATCATAACATGGAGCTTCACCTTACTGCTACTGGCTCTAGCAGGGCTAACGGCCAAGTTGAGCGGGTGATGAGGACTTTGAAATGCTTACTTACAATAGTAGAAAACGAAACCAATAAAACATGGAGAGACGAACTCCCGGAGGTACAGCTAGCTCTTAACTCGACGCGTTCTAGAGTAACCGGATATACACCAACAGAATTGATGTTTGGCATACGAGCACAGTCCTTGGGAATGTCTAGCATATTACCGCACTCAGAGCCCGAATCTCGTCTAGACTTAAACGCAATTCGTCAGGATGCATCTTCAAACATTGAAAAAACTGCCACTGCTGATACTATACGTTTCAACCGCGGTAGAGCAACAGTAAAACCTTTTATGCAAGGGGATTTCGTCTTTATAAAATGTAGCGAACGTAATCAAACGAAACTGCAACGAAAGTTTAAAGGACCTTTTGTTATTTCGCGAGTGTTAGATAATGATAGGTATGAGCTCAGGGACATTGATGGATCTAACAGAACTTATAAATATGCCCATGAAAATTTACGTGCCGTACCCGAAGGCTATAGTGGATTAGTTGAAGCAGCTACTGTCTTAATTAATAATGCGGAGGAGGCCGAGACGGCGATCCACGGTCAAGAGAATGAGGGGGTACCATCTGACGATGATAGTGATACAATGTCTATAGCTAGTTCGCAAACTCTTACCGCTAGTTCGGGGACCCTCTCAGCCTCTGAGCGTGATGAAAACTAAATCGTAAGTTTACTTGATAGTAGAGCCTTGTTTAATGTTACTCTGTCATTTTCCTTAATATATGTGCTCATGTGTGACATACTGAAGTTAATGGGTTCGAGAAGTGTCTGGGCGTTAGAACTGGCTCATGCGGGTCGATGTTCTAAGACAGACTGTAGTAGAGTGTTTGTGGTGTTGTACTGGAGACGGTAATCGGTCAAGGAAACTGGCTTATGTAGGTCGATGTTTCGGATCAGATTACCGGTCGCGTATATGAAGTATGATTGTGTTAGATGGTCGAAGGGACGCTGAGGGGTTGTCCGGTCTATGTCAGCATTGCGAATGTTGGTTAGTCGAAGGGACGCCTATGTTCAGTTATCCGGTCCATTCTATAGGTGAAATGGAAAGTCACACATGACATGAGACATAAAATTTTCGCAGTAACTATATTGAGTCAGGGATGAGCGAGCGTACTGGAAAAAACATGATGTTTTATCTTTGCAGATTAACTAGAACAGCGAGGTGAGAAGAGGCACGAGGGCGTGCTATCGTCAGTCCGGCCGTGACGGCGCATTGACATTTTTGAGAGTGACGTTTCGACACTCTGACACAACCCCGGGCGCTAGTGAGCATTAGCGTGTGAGTCGAGACGGACATTACTTTTGTCATTCGATTCGCATCGCATCGTTACATTACGTGTTCGGTGGAGTGTCTGTGTTTGAATTTTTAATTGAAATTAAGAACTGTTAAGAATTGTGAAGTGTTAATGAACAATTGTAAAAGGGATTATAATTAGTGATTATATTGTGTATGATTTGTGAAGCGTCGTTTTATTCTCTTCGTCCGTCAACTCACGTCTACCCACATTATAGTAATAATTATTGAATATGGAAACGATTAATAATGATGATAGAGGCCAAGTGCCTTTAAATATGTTAATTTTAATTTGAAATCTAAAAAACTAAAATAATAGTTATATATTGAAAATTATGTACTGTTATTATCAATTTATAAAGGAAAATACGAAAGGAAGTATAGTTTTACTGTTATTCTAGCGTTTGTGCAAGTTGGGTATAATTTTTATGCTAAGTTGATGTGCCGATAGCGTGTACCTGACGTTTTGAAATGGGTAGAATTTATATGATAAAAATATTATTTGAACTTCTTTTGACTCATAGATTGATATATGAAAATAAAAATGTAAATGGTTTTTAAATGACACCCCCAATTTTTATTATATTATACTAGTGTATATAATAAAACTATGGGAATCGTAATCGTACATGTACTTTTATTATTATGACTTTCACTCATGTATGTAAAGTATATTAATTTGGATGATCGATTACGAACCTTAAAAACAGTTTCTTGTATTTTAATTTTATGTTGTTATAGCGGCAATAGAAAATCTGTGAAAATTTCAACTCTCTACCTATTACGGTTCATGAGATACAGACGGACGGACGGACGGACAGCGGAGACTTAGTATTGGGTTCCGTTGGTACCCTTCGGGTACGGAGCCTTATAAATAAAAAGTTAGTTTAAAATACTGCTATTTTACCACAAATGACTGTTAGATATATACATACATACGTGCTTTAAATAACTCAGGTTTTATTTAATGTCATATAACCATAATGTATATTAGTTTGTGTTTTAATACTTTATAATTTATTCATGATAAAGTTTTCCATTAAATTTTTTATTCAACGCCATCTTTCGTCATTTTTTTGCATCATATTCGATGAAAGGTTCTTACCGTAATCCATCATCGGTTCTCCAATAGAGCATAATTTAACCAAAAAATATTGAGGTCGCCACCAGATGCTATAATATTAGAACTAGTTATAGCGGGTTCCTTTGAGAGGAAAGTATTTATTGTCTATCTTTTCTTTCTACACTCCCGTACATTTTTTCTTGTATCTCTTTCTAATAATGATTTATTTTACGAAAATAATTAAGTACGTACATTAGTAATTGATTTGTAAGTTTTGATTATTTATAATATTGTTACGAGCTTGATTTTTTCTATTGAATCTATATTTTTTTTCTTGAAATATATATGAAATTAGTTGTTTTCACGAAAAACGCGTAAAATACACATGAATACACTATCAAATTACTTTCTCCTTTTTGATGTCGGTCAGAAATGGGTCAGGCGTGCTATTTTTAGATAAGACCAAACCACACTCGCAACTACGAAGCACTATTAATGATGTATATCCTAAGCTTCACATTTCGTTAATATATTTTAGTCAACCGTTTCAATCCTTTATTTGGTTAAAAAAATGTCATCACAGAAAAACCACTGGAGGGATTTTGATGAAATTTGTGATGGTGATAGCTGGTTATCCGGGTCAACATACAGGATACTTTTTACCGCGGTAAAATATTTCATTTTTGAGAAAAATACAAAAATTGCAATATAAGAGTATACTAATATGTAAAACCTAAGAATTTGGTTTTTGGTCATCTGAACGCGGGCGGAGCCGCGGGCAATGCTAATTGATAATAAATCCGTAAGAATCTTAATAAATCTGTATTGTAAAGATTGAAAATAGAATACCAAAAGGCGATAATGGGTGAAAATAAAACGAGCACGTGTTTGTTTTTCATATATTTACAAAAAAATAAATATATAATATTGATATTATAATATCAAATATGTATTTAGAAATGTGAAAATCTATACAGATAAATAAAATTGAAACGTCTGTTTGTAATGTCAAAATAACAGCTTTTTACTAAATGCGTATGAAGGTATAAACGGTATATTATATAAGACAACAACAATTTAATTTTTTTTTGTCTGTTTATCTGTCTGTTTCTTCCGGCTAATCTCCGAAACGACTGGACCAGTTTTGACAAGACTTTCACTGGCAGATCGCTAATATTATAAGGAGTCATTTAGACTACTTTTATTTTGACAAAAGAATCAGGGTTCCGCGCAAAAAATTAAAAAAAATGAAATTGTGACTGAAGTTCGCCTACCTAGGGACGCACCCGAGCGAAGCGAAGGTAAGTCGCTAGTTTATTAATAAATTTAATTTCAATGGATTTAGAGTCTCTTATCTATATTAATATTATAAAGAGGTAAAGTTTGTGAGATTGTGTGTTAGTGATGTTGTAGGGGGTTGTAAATTTGGTAAGAAGATTGTTTTAAACCCTGGAAAGGTCAAAGGATACTTTTTATCCCGGAAATCATCCCTTAAGGGGGTGAAAATAGGGATGAAAGTTTGTTGGAGAATCAAGCTAGGGACGAACCCGTGCGGAGCGAGGGTGAGTCGCTAGTTTAAGTATAAATCTAACTGTCGTAGTCTTCTGAAATTTTATTTTTATGATAAGTCAAAGCTTTTTGTCGTTTAAATATTCAGTTTCATAGGATTTCTTTCAAGATTTTAATAAGCAATCTGATTTTTGATAGAGAACCGAAGAAAATATATTTAAATATATTAAGATCAGAAGATAAGTATGTTTAATATTTTGAGTTTTTTTATTACAATAGTTTTAATAAGATTTACTCAGTACGATTTTATGGTTTAATATTGATGACAGATCGCTTCCGTTTAAATTTCGAGAACTTCTGATTTTTTGTTGCCTACTCTTTTTTGTAAACTTACCTGTAAACTTAACTTAGGGTGTTTACTAAGTTCCTGAAATACAAATTATTTCTAATAATACAGAAGGTACACACAGATAAGCTAAATTACCTTGCCATTTTTTTGAAAAATATGAAATTATATACGCTACCTATAAGAAAAACAAAGCTTTTAAAATTTTTGTCTCTTTGTCTGTCTGTTTGTTCCAGCTAATCTCCAAAACGACTGGACTGATTTTGACGGGACTTTCACTGGCAGATAGCTGATGTTGTAAGGAGTAACTTTGGCTACTTTTATTTTAGAAAAAGAATTATGGTTCCGCTCAAAAAAATAAAACGTACCTAGGGACGCACCCGAGTGAAGTGGGGGTATGTCGCTAGTACTTAATAAAATATTTTTATATTTTACAACCAAGGCCAATGACCAAGAAAATATCATTAGTGAATGTTACGTTGAAAAATTCTAACTCTCTTGAAATACGCAGTCACGTTCTTACAAACTAAATTATAACAATTGTTCTCTTGTTACTGCCAATTTTATTATTATAATTATAATTGTATAAAGTAAATTTTATTATTATAATTGTATTTTTAATATAATACTTTCTTAGATTTACGCGAATGTTTGACATTATTAAATAAAACTATCTTTTCGGATTATTTCGCGGATTTATTTTGATTTTTGGTTCCCGACGTTTCGAATGCTTTACAGCATCCATGGTCACGGGAGAGACTGAGGTGTTACATGTCTTGAATGTATAGTTGTTACAGACAGCCTACCCACAATTAACAAAATGAAAATTGCACCAATTACATTACAATATTTTTTAACTTTAAAACATTTTTATAATTTTAATTATAATTGAATATGGAAAATTATTTATTTAATTTTTGCTATTATTTTTATAATTATTACAATTTTAAAATATTAATTAGTAATCTATATTTAGTGTTGCCATTATTATATTTATAACCATAAAGAAAAATATAAAATATAGTATTAATTATTTAAGCCATATAATTGTTCTATGTGTAATTTAAAAAGTTAAACTTAATTAAGGATAATAATTTTAATTTAGTTTGCTATTATTTAAAAACAACTTACTAAGCAACACTATTAATATATACTTTTACAAATGAAAAATGAAAAATATTAATCTGATAAGCTGTCATTTTGATCTACACAGTATGAACTTACTACATCTGCCTGTCTGTTTTGTTTATATTTATTATTTGATTTTATTATATTAATAACAGGATCCCATGACGATGGTAGTGTATTTTTAACTTATCATCAACTCTAATAAACCAAATATTTTATGCCATGAATAATTGTTTATAACAATTCTATAAATGTGTACATTATTCTGGTTTTTTCAAATAAACTACGTCTAGTTTATTTATTAAACGGCCATTTTGCTGAACGTACGTAAATGTTTGTTTTGGTTTTCAGAGACCATAATGTACATTTTATATTAATTTATTCATCTTATAAATTAAATATTTAGGTTTAATAAAAAAAACAAATAAATAAAAAAAGTGTATCGTCTTTTGTTCTATTGGCGGAACAAAATATTTATAAGAATATAAAAGAGGCCATATTATGAATCGTATTATTACACAATTAACAATCGGACTAAAACTATCTTTTCTGATTATGTCGCGGATTTATTTGGATTTTTGGTTCCCGACGTTACGAATGCTTTACAGCAATTATGGTCACGGGAGAGAATAAGGTTTTAGACGTCTCAAAGGTATTATATACTTGTTATAGACACAAGTACAGTCTATACTAGGATGTTCTTGGTACTTCTCTGATAGCAGAGTGTTCTGTGGGAGTAACCCCATAGTTGTTGTGGTCGGGGCATCATGGTTGAATGTGTAAGTGATCCTGTAACGCTCCATTATAGACGGGAGAGGTTCCCTTGGGTTTTAGTGCGTAGTACTGACTTTTCTAGCAGATGAGCCCCATATAGCCGTCTGTATGTATATGAGGCACTTACTGGCATGCCCTGCTTGCCCTGTTACCTGCAACTTAGAGGAGCTTATGGACGCCACTGATAAAGCAACGATCGTGGCTGAGTTTTGGGCTGACATGATTTAAAACTTGCCATCGACACGAAAAGAAGAAGAAGATCTGTATGTATGCAGGTGGTATGTGTGAATTCATTTCTCAACGTTAAATTAAAGTATTTATTAAAAATAAAAGTATTTAATTCATCCAAACAAAGTGAGGGTAAGCCGCTATGTGGTTCAGGATATAGTCTTTCTTTGAACTGATCATCAAATCCAGCTGCTTCATATAATATTGATATTAATAATTCAATATTTTAAAATAGGTATAAGTACCTACTATAAATGTGAAACAATATAATTTAATTTCAAAATTGCCCATTATATGTAATATATTTTAATGTATAATGTGAAGAAAGAAACAATAACAAGTAAGAAATGTTGAATCTTTAATATGTTTCTCATTACTTTTAAATAAACCGTAGTAGGAGTGTTTTATGACGACAGTTCAAGTACTCGCGGGAATCAAACATACTTGTTTATTCTAATTTTATTCTCAATTCTAGGAAACTTTTCCTTGTTACTATTTTAAATATTTAAAAAAAAATCTCAGGTATTTAATTTAAATAACAAACAAAACCAAATATATCTCTCCATACAATAGATAAAATTCACGTCTCTACAATAGTTTTGATACATCGAACTGTTCCAGCAATAAAATGATAGACAGTTCAGTATTTTTTTTCCTCTGTCGACAGATTTTCTTTTTTTTTGCTATATTATCTAAAAACTTGACAGCTTTTGTTTTTTAGGGTTCTTTAACGACCCAAAAGCTTACCCTGATAATAGTAGATACCTTAAAATAAAATTGTATGACAATAATTTTTTTTAACTTGGAAACGTAAGTTGAAAGTTAGAATAATAAAAAGAATAATGTTTAAAAATGAAATTGAAAAAAAAAATCAGTTGATATTGATTTCTATTTGAAGTTCTCTTTGTTGAAGTTGGTCTTAAAACTGGCAAGGGTGAGTAGAATTCTAAAGAATTTTTAGCTTTTTTAGTGGCGGAACCCTCGATGTGCGACTCCTTCTTGACATGAGCTTATTTAAAGAGTTCTTGACTAATGAGCTTATTGTAAGAAATTACAAACTGAAGTTTAGATCCCATAAGTGTTTTTCAGTAACATCGGTCAATCAATCAATCTTTCAAAGCATCATCCATTAAAAAATAAACGAGATAAAATAAAAAATATGTGAATTATTTAAAAAATTTTTTTCTTCAAACGATACGATGCACTTCGAATGTAAATGCTGTGTGTATTTATCATAATTTTCTCTATTTGCAATCTTGTTATCGTATACGCAGACTTTCGTCTAAAAAAACTTGTTGGATTTAGTATCTGTGTTTTATTTTCTATCTTTATATTTAAGTTATTGAAAAATATGTTATTTTACACTATTAATTGGGAAAAGAGGCAGTGGTAGCCTACTGGTAACGCGCTGGACTGGGAAACCGAGTGAAGCGGGTTCAAATCCCAGATCTCGCACCGCTGATATTTTCATGTGCGAATCATTTATAACATGATTACCACTTGCCTTACGGTGAAGAAAATATCGTGAGGAAACCTGCTTGTCTGAAAGAACCTAACAAGTGTTCGAAAGTCCGCCAACCCGCACTTGGCCATCGTGGTGGACCATGGCCTGGCACACCTGGTATCGAAGGGAAGCCCGTGACCAGCAGTGGGACGTAAAAAAGGGTTGAATACAATTGGGAAAATAGTTAAGTACCTTATATTACTTTATATGACTTACCTTCGTTTCGCTCGAATGCGCCCATACAAGCCTTTTGGCATTTGATACATATCATATTTTGAACACCAACTTTTGGCATTTCTTTTACTAACAGACTAAGTTTCATCTAAATCCATCCAGCTATTTCAGCGTAAAATGGTAACAAACATACACACATACATAATGTTTCGGATAATATATAAATTTTGTAAAGCCCGTGCCTTGTCTAATGTCTGATCAATCCTTCGTAATACAAATCAAGTACTGTCTTATTAAAAGCTTTTTGTAAACTGAGCGGGTTTTTAAACTCATATATTTTTCTGTCGTTTATTTACGTGTTTTTATTTGCAACAAGAGTTTTATTGCTAATACAATGAATCTCTTATATTTGAACTTTCGACTTTTAAGTCTTTTTATAAGTACCCGCCAACAATATTGTTCTTATAGCATTATCTAATTTAATTCCTTTTAAATAAAAGTTAAATTGATAGACAATGACTATTTGTTTGTAGCAATATATTTTTACCCGACTACCTTAAAAGACTTCTATGAATTCATCTCAGTTTGGACACTTACATACACATGTATATCTATACATATAATAAAATTGTGACTGAGTCGAATCTGTACATCAAATATTTTTTGAATAATCTTATTGAAATAAATATTACGGGTCAACATATAGGATACTTTTTACTGCGGGAAAATATCTCATCTCTGAGAAATCTATACAAACGTTAAAACGTAACTAGGGACGAACCCGTGCAAAACGAGGGCGTGTCGCTAATACGATATAAAAATAGAAAAATCCTAAAACGTATACATAGTACTTTTCGGCCAACAAGGACTTAGTCAACATTGGTTTCAAAACAGAAATCCATATGACTTAATGTTTAGAGATACGTGATGCTAATTCATTGTCATATCATATTTGAATTGATCTTAAAAAAGAGAGTATGCCGCTAGTGTATAATATAACTCTATAGTTTAAAAGTAAGCTTCTTTTACTTTCCTATAAGCGATAGCGATTTTAGTTGGTAAGCTTAGCTAAGCCTTCTAAAGCTGCAGTGATCTACCTATGACCTATGTTGCTTAAAACAAGCACAATACGTAGTATACATTCCTGGCATTATGATTTAAAGACAGCCTAGTTCTTTACTGCTTACATAATGACCTCCCAGTCTAGTCCCAGGCCAGTCTCATTGAGACTAGCCATCTGCGCACAAGATATGATAGTGCACAAGTGTACGCGCTGGCACAAGTGCACTCTCTATTCCTGTCACTCTCATACTCCAGTGGGACGACTACTCGACACGACCAGCGAGAATTAAGGCGCAGGACCGACGGCTTACATGCTTTCCGAGGCACGGGGATGAAACACCGCCAACTTCAAAACTCCGGGCTGTTACTGAGACTTACTAACAGAAAGACTCAATAACTAAACTTGGCCAAGTTTAGTTATTCAGTTCCGACTCGAACCCAGGACCTCCGGGTGTGCAGCCGTATATGCTAGCCACTACACCACCGAGGCAGTTAATAGTTAATAGTAGTTAAATACATACATCCCATGACTGGAGTACAAACTTTCTTGTCGCTCTGCTATCTCTGTCTTTCAACAGACTATTTGTATTCAGCTTTTTTTTAACTGCTGGGCACGGGCCTCCCTTCACTACGAGGGGAAACAGGCCACACAGAAGGGACTCGAACCCAAGACCTCTTGATGTGCAGCCGTACTTGTTAGCTCTACACCACTAAGGCAGTTGACTGCTTACATAATAAAGTACCATAGCATATTTTTAAAAACAGTATCGCACTACCATTAAACTAGTAAATGACGCTTGAAAACATTCGAATTAATATTATTTAGGCGTAAATCTAAATAAAATAACATGAAGAGATTGACGACGTGTTTATTTTTCTGCGTAATTAAATACTTCCAACGTTTATTTATCGGTAGTAAGCTTTAGCTTTTTGCTATTTGGGTGAGGCAATGAATGGAACACTATCATGATTATTTATAATGTCATTAGTTAATTATTGTATGTAAATAGCTCATAAATATGGTCGGAAACTTATGTTTTTTTAAACATTCACTTGTAAGTAGTATTTAAGAAGTCGAGTACTATATCTCTCACCGGTCGTATCGTATTGTTATCTTATCAGCGTATGCTAGTCTCAGTGAGATTTGCCGCCGTGGTCAAAATTGTTCAGGAGAACACCATCATCACTTCTATTTGTATTTATTTGAAATATACCCACTAGTAAAACTTTTAAGTATAGGGTTATTTCATATTTGATTGTCATAACAATTGTTGAGAATTGTTTTTAGTTTTTATGATTCCGTTGCTAAAAGGCAGAGTCGGTACAATAATAACTCTCATGTCATGTCCGTCAGTGCGTATGCCACAGCTACACAGTAAAATTTTATAGCTACGTATCTTTTCTAAGCCCATAGGCAAAATATAAAAGAGACAGATGACACAACATTGTCTTTCCTCTCCTTTGTAACTTAAAATGTACAGATTAAAGTATTTAGTTGACATTTAAAAAAATATATTGAGAGAGTAAATCTTCTAAAATAACTTGTTGATTTTTTTTTTTTTTAATCTTCAATAACGTAATTTTTGATTCCTTTATTAGTCTTTCTTTCTTTTTTTTTTGAACTTTCTTTTTAATAGTTTTGGGAGAAAATTTGTGATGAAATGAAAATATTTGGTCATAAAAATATTTTGGTCAGTTTAATAAAAATATATAATAAAATCAGGGTCAGGTGAGCTGAGATAATTTGTCTCTGTAATAAATAAAGCTCTGTCCACTTTTATAAAGGAACTTTTGATATTACCTAGAATTTTTTATCCTTAATAGTGTATTTATATATTTAAGTATAGCTAACGAATTGTTTTTCAATTCTTCTAAATTATTATAGCAGAAAGCACATTTTTATGTACAGTAAAGTATGTTTGTCAAAATAATGAGCTGAAATTTGCAGGTATTGAAGTTTGGACTATTGAAGAGGTTAATTATAGGTGCATCTGCTAACATTATCACGAGATCATCTCGATGGTATCAAATCATGAATTTTTGAGCAATTTTTACGATATTACAAAATTTTGAATGGAAAATCGGAAGTAGGTTAAATCCAGTTCCAATATTTGATTAGATAGGAAGTTCATATCCTGAGTTCATTTCTGAGGGTAACCCGAATAAATTGATTGGAAACCGGAAAAACCATTACAATTTCTATTTATAATGATTTTTGGGCCTTGGCAATAGTACAATTATTTTAAAAACCAGGGTAGCTCTAAAATAAACAATATATAATATGTACAGAAGTTTGGTATCAACAATAAGCTTGCAAAATGGTAATACCGTATCTGCTAGCTACGAGCATTATCACTAATGATCATCAGAAAATCTTTAACGGTATGAAACTTTGTATTTCATATCGTTGAAGAGGAAGAAGAAAGAGAGTGATATACTATTACCTGAATTCCACTTAACATCATACTTGATTTAATCTCAATGTACATATAAATACAAATATATATACATATATTTGACGACACGTTTGGCGCGACTTGTAGTGACTCTACTTGCTGTGCCAGCGGTTGCGGGTTCGAGTCCCGCTAGGGGCATTCATTTGTGTGATGTGCACAAATGTTTGTACTACAGTCATGGGTGTTTATATTTATAATATGAATGTATTTAATTAAAGTTATACATGTGTAGTGTATCAACTATCTGGTATCCATAACACAAGCCTTGTAACTTACCATGGAACCAGATGGTGCTGGGTGTTAATGTCCCAAAATATTTATTATTACCGTTTATATCAGCCCCCAATAAATTTTACTACACCACTAAATTTTGTTAGCCACATAATTTGAGTCCATAACCTCGCAAGATTAACTTCTGTAAGTTAAATAAATATTAACAAGGGGGAAATAAAATGGAACAAATCTTAATTTACTTTTTTCCTTCTTTCTATTTTCATAGGAAGAGCAAGTCACTCTGGCGTTAGTCTTCCGCAAGTATAAAAACTTTGCAGGCTATTGAGCCATATCTAATAGTATACTTTGTTACATAAACAGCTATAAAGATATATTTACTCAAATTGGATTCGAACCTACGACCTCTGTAGTAACAGCCTAGATCATTCCAAGCTTATCGAGGTGAATTAGTTTTTATGTAAATCATTGATATTATATTACGTAAAAACATAATAGTTTCTTAACCTAATAAAAGTAAAGGCATAAGCATAATATTATACAAAACTAGCACTAGCTAACTAGTAAAACAAAAGCAAACCTATCCCACGGGAACCGTATATTTTCCGGTATGAAAAGTATAAGTAAGCCTATGTGTTATTCCAGACTATAATCTATCTCTGTGCCAAATTTTATCCAGATCCATTCAGCCATTCTGGCGTGAAAGAGTAACAAACATCCATACTCACAAACTTTCACATTTATAATATTAAAGTGTAGATAAAATTCTTGAAGATAGAAAATGAAAATATTTGATTTATACAATAAAGCGAAATATGGAAAATGCCGAAATAAACGTATTCATTGTATTCAGAAATCATGCCCTAGAATGAAATTCAAATATTTTTAACTTATGATCGATTTATATTTATTCTAGTATCTCCTTTGTGAGTGCACTTGAGATAACTGATGTTAGATAATAAGCGTTTTATATTATTTAAAATATAAAATGATGTACTGAAGTACTCTGTAACTATCTACAAAATGATTGTAAAAATATTTTGACGAATTTAAACCATATTAATATTGTTTAAACCTTTTTTTAATTTTTAGAAATGCATTTACATATACCGCCTGTCTACGACATATACTCGTAGGTGGTTGTGTGGGACTCATCAGCTAGAAAAGCCAATCCTACCTACTAAAACCCAACCTCCCCCGTCTTAATGGGGCATCGCAGTATCGCTTACACACTAATCCACGACGCCCCGACGGCAGGTCTGCCGAAATAGACTACAACAACAATGGGGCCAACAGTCCACTCTGCTGTCAGAGAAGTACGAGGAGCAACCCGCATGGTTTGCCGCAAATCACCAAATTACACCAAATCGGGCCCCCACCATGACAAGGTGAACGCACGTTGGAATATTGTTTAACCATATCCTTACCGGAATAAAAAGTAACCTAAGTAGTAAGAATTCGGAGCATGCGCCATAGCTTCCAGGTAAAAAATATGATAAAACCAATTTAATCGTTTTCAATACTAAACAGATAGACAAAAATATTTATAAGCTGTTACACACACTCGTGGCCATCCAACGGATCTTATTTACTTTGAATTGGATCCCTTTGTAACTTTGTCTGCCGATAATAATAATTATTAGTTCGTATCGGTCCAATTTGGTTCGCTCCGAATCAAGTTAGATCCAGTCACGTGTAGTGAGAACGAATTTGTTCTTTATCTAGGTCTGATCTGTAGTTCTAGAAGTGGCAATGGACTATATGGATCTTGTACTAAGCCTTTTTTTAACATCCCACTGCTGGGCACGGGCCTTCTTTCAATGCAAGGGGATCAGGCCATAATACTAAGTAAGGCCTGGCAAACATATTTTTCGTTCGAATACTTGATAAGGCCAGTTAGTAGTAATCATGTTGAAAATGATTCGCACATTAGAATATCAGAGGTGCGAGACCGGGGATTTGAACCCACTTCACTTTGATTTGATTTTCCAAGCAAGGTTTGCGTTACTAAGGTCTAAGATACTTATACTTAAACACAATAGAGTAAGTAGGGCGGCGGGCGTGTGCTTGTTAAAAATAAAGATAATATTAAACTCTAACGAGATTTCTAGACGTTCGCATAAAAGTAGAAACTTTTTATTTCTTTGCCTTTCCTGTCTGTCTTTTTATATGTGGAAATATCAGTACCCGCGGCTTCACCCGCGTCCAAACTTCCGATCGCTAACAAAATTTACAGTATTACCCGGTGGGAAAATCTGAAAATTTTATCAAAATTGCTCCAGCTGTTTTGGAGTCCATAGGAAACATACATACAATTTAAATTTATTTATTGCTTGGAAAATGAAGTATTTTATGAAAATTTAGTAATACACCGACTGCAGCGCCACCTTCGGGATTCATTTGTGAATTCAAACCTTGCAGAAACCCACTCGAACATACCCAAAAAATATCATTAGAATCATCCCTGCCATTTAGGAGATGAACAGTGGCACAACGACTATAACGCCACCTACTGGGTTCAATTGTGTTTTCAAACCATCCAGGAACCCATGAAAATATACACACAAAATTTCATACAAATTGGTCTAGCCCTTTAGCAGGAGTAGGGTAACAAACACGCGTACAGAAGAATTATATATATTAAGATACTAGGTTAATTCCCCATACCAACTTTCATCCCCATTTTCACCCCCTTAAGGGATGACTTCCGGGATAAAAAGTATCCTATGTCCTTCCCAGAGTTTCAAACTATCTTCTTACCAAATTTTATCTAAATCGGTTCAGTAGATTCAAGAGAAGACGTCACAAACTCACAAACTTTATCTCTTTATAATATTAGTATAGATATAATATTATTTTAATATATAATATGTTTATTACGGCTCAGACTAAACTGAAGAGATTTATTAAATTTTCATAGTCCTGTAAAGACCTATGTGTAACCGCTTAGAAAAATTATTTTGAATTTCAATTTGAAGGGGTGGCAATATTACACATAGGAGGTAAAAGAAAATTTATGGAAATAAAATATTTTTTATAAGAGTTAAATTAAAAATATAATCGAGTCAAGTCAGAGCAGGCTTCTAGTCCTATATATATGTATATTTGATGTCGACATTCCGTATTCATAGGCGCCAATTCTCTTCGTCCTAAGTTGTCTACGTCTTTACTGTACACGTTCCACATCTCTTGTCCTTGTGTAAAACAATCTAAACAAAAAAAACAAACAAATTTGCGTTTAATAAATATAATGTAATAAAACAATAACAATAAAACAATTAAATATAACAAAAACAATTTATGGCCTTTATTTATAAACATATCTGTGGCAATAAAGCCAGCGACACGCCAGTCTTATATCGAACAGCGTTGCGAATACACGCGCTCTTACTTTGTCGTCGTGCAATACTTTAGCGTTTCACGTTTCATAGAGAAAAAACTTTTTGATATTAATAATATTTATTTACTTAGAGTTATGTGAGTGGATTTCTTAGATAACGAGATTAGAATATTTTTTTGGTAAGTTTCTTTTTTATTACTAACTTTAGAATTAAATAAAAGTAAAAGTATATAAATATTTAAAAAAAATACTTAATTAAAAAACTTTTTTAAAGTTTATTGAGTGGAGTTTCTTCATTTTATATGATTATTATTTACCGTTTATGTTTGTACTTTGTTACATAAAAAAACCGTTATTTAAAAAGCTCGTAAGTTATAGAAATCTGGGACACGAATGACTTTATATATTATTGTATGATGCAGACTAATTTGCTAACTATATTTTGCAGGTTTTAAACTTGCGAAACTAATACATTTTCCAAACACTTGTTATCCTCTGAATATAATATACTTTGGATGACATTCTCAATTTTTTATTACAACAATATGGTACCAAGAAGTTAGTCTGATATCGACCTGGAAAGTGACCATAGAAAATATATATTTTTGAAATAAAAATTACTTTATGTTTATTTTAATTTAAATGTGAACTGCGTTTGTTTAAGAAACACAGATAGAGAATTATTAAAAAAATATGTAAATTATCATAATTAAAGTTAAAATTAATTATCTATTTATAATTTATAGCAGTTATATATCCTAATAATTATATTTAAATAAATAAAATAAAGAAATAATTTTACACCCGGTGAGTTTCTTTTTTAGAATAATAGCGAAATCTTTTACCGAAATTAAAAAAAACATTATAAATCAAACTATGAATGAAATAAATTTAAAAAGTCAAATATGTACCTATTTATAGTATAAGATCTATACATATAATAAAATTGTAACCGATCAATGTCAACACATGGAAGATATTTGAGAAAAACTATTATTGGGGTCTTTATAATCGCCATACAACCCAAAACAATGATTTTTGAAATTTTTGTATGTTTGTCTGTGCGTTTGTGCGCGCTAATCTCAGAAACAGCTGAACCGATTTAGGTGCGGTTTTCACTAATGTATTGTGATATACTTAATTTATTTCAATCAGTTCGTAAATAAAAAGGTTATGTCAATTTAAAGAATCACCTAGTAGTAAATAAACATTTATAATAACAGTTGAATGAAATAAAAGTTACACTCTTATCTGATAACCGATAAATCAAAACAAAAACAATTTTCTAAAATTTTCGCTATTGCTTTAGATATATCGACGATCTTTCCTCTATCATATGTATCATTCATTGCTTTGAATGAAATAAAGAATCGAAACTACCTTTGGAAAGCGCAAAATTTAATTGTGCATTAAAAAACGTGATAAAGGCACGTTTCACGTTCAAACCACTGAACGGACTTGGATGGAAAGTACACAGACTATGACTTGAAGGGAATTAGGCAATTCGGTCCCAAATAAAGCTAAACAACGCGGCTAGTGTTATTATATATTTTGTATATACTGTTGTATGTAAATATTTTCCTAAATCAACTTTAAGCAGTTGACGTCATCCGCGATCGTATCTCTGGTCACCAGAAAACAATGTTGCAAATTTAGTGTTAGATTGACCTATTTTGGATTATCTAAAATACCCACTAGTATCATTAAAAATATTCATTTTATTTCATCACTACGTCCATAGATGTATAGATGTTTGTTACTCTTTCACGCAAAAGCTACTGAATGGATTTTAATGAAAGTTTACAATAATATAGCTCATATATTAGAATAATACATAGTTTACTTTTTATCCTGAAAAATGTACGGTTTCCGTGGGATAGGTTTGTTTTTGTTTCTCTAGACGCGAACCCGAGCGAAGCGTGGATGAGCCGCTAGTCTATACATATAATAAAATTCTAACTAAGTCGTATCTGTACATTAAATATTTTTTGGAAAATGTTATTGAAATAGACATTATTATCGATACAGAGACCGAATCTATAGTTTTTAGAATTTTTGTCTGTCTGTCTGTCTATTAACGCATCACAGAAAAACTACTGGAGGGATTTTGATGAAATTTGGTATTGTCGTAGCTGGTTATCCGGATCAACATATAGGATACTTTTTACCACGGAAAAATATCTCATTTCTGAGAAAAAATACAAAAACTGCAAAGTAAGTGTATACTAATATTATGTAAAACCTAAGAATTTGATTTTTGGTCATCTGAACGCGGGCGGAGCCGCGGGCAATGCTAGTTAAAAATAAAAGGCAACTCACTCTTAACCATCGAAAAATTACAAAGAGATAGAATGAAATATACAAAAATAGTTGTTATTGTATCTGGTAATGGAAGAAATATCTACGTCATTATTTCATAATAAAGTTTAGTATAATTTATCTATAAACCTATTGGTTTCATAATAAATCTAATATAAATTGACCTCAGGCCCTTGGCTTTTGACCGCATTATTACTGTCTATTAGAACATAAAATATTTCAATGACTTGGATTTTTCTGTAATATATTGCTCTTATCTGAAATATTGCAGTAAGAGATAAATGAATCTTAGACGCACGTTTTCCACTAGAACCGATCACTTTGATTTTTAC
The DNA here is from genome assembly GCA_947093115.1 of Brenthis daphne. Lineage (NCBI taxonomy): Eukaryota > Metazoa > Arthropoda > Insecta > Lepidoptera > Nymphalidae > Brenthis > Brenthis daphne. Next base: position 12,384,080 of record OX352483.1, read on the forward strand.
TTATTGAGTTTTTGATTGATGGTGTTTTTTTTAATTTACCCCTTTCTTTAGTAATAGTCAATACAAAAACTTCATATTTAAAAACAAAATAACTCGTTTTAACCCCCGTATCCGCTTCCGTTCCAGATACATCCATAAAAAGTTATGTTAATCCAAAATATAAGCTATCTTCAATACGAATTTTATTTAAATTACAATAACTAGAGACACCCTCAGTCCGATCGGGCGCGTCCTCTAAGTGCTTAACGGTAGGCTATTTGCTTTACATAACTACTAGCAGAACCCGCGGCTTCGCTCGCGACAAGACTACAAAAAATCCCCTGTGTGATGTGATCCCCTGATAGGATGAATTTCCAATAATGCTAATGGACATGTTTATTTAATTTTATTGAAGAGCATTAATACCAAGTTTCAAGTAATTCTGATCATAAATATTTTTTTGGATTGTATTATAACGTGTTTTCCCGTGGGAATTAGATAATCTCCCGCAGTAAAAAGTATTCTATGTCACTCTCTAGCCCTCCAACTATCTCCACACAAAATATCACGCCATTCCGTCACTCCGTTTTGTCGTGAAAGAAGGACAACCAAACACACTTTTACATTTATAATATTAGTATTATGGAATTATATAACTTTTGTATTTTATTATTCGTATCGGAAATCGGAATCAGTTATAATTTGGATCAAATTTTATATTTAAATAAGTTTCTGCATTTTAAGTTTATATAGGTATTTTTCCTGAAAAAACTACTTTTTTATATCTGGCCCGAAAAACGCCAAGCGAAGCTTTGGTCGCCTAGATAGCCTACAATAATTATAAAAATTATTTTAAAGGAGATATAATTAATAAAGGTTACTAAATATAAAATAAAGTAACAGAACAAGACCAATAGTTAAGAATGAAATAACGAGACTAGATATTTGAAAATGATGTTCTAATTAAACAAAATGCAAAAATACAATGTTATTAAAAAAATATTCATATATAGGGTAAAACACCCAGTCAGCCATTAAGTGAAAACTTAAATTTGATTCAATTGTATTTTAACTGTATTCTACATAGAATATTAAAACATGAACCAATAACAAAAAAAACTACAATTGATATATAAAAAAAACTTAGTGTAGGTACTTGAATATTTTCCATCTGGAAGCCATATTGGTGTCACGCGCAATATCCAAATTAGCAATTGGCTTGATTTAGTGAATTTTTTGATTAAAAAATTGAATTTTATTGAAAAAGTAATAATTAAGTTTTACGTGGAAAGTTATTAAACGAAAAAAATTATTAAACTTAAGAGTTGCATTACATAACACAAAGTATATGCTACTTAAAGAAACATAATCTAATTAAATGGTGTTTAAAAACCTATATGTGGTGTGATATATATTATATAGGTACATTCAATGATTAAAAGATAATGAAAAAAAATTACTCCCGCTGAGTTTCTTTCGCCAGTTTTTCTCAGGTCTGAGGCTTCTTCTTTCCAAACTGGTAGTAGACTCATGACGTTCAGTAAAAAATTGTAACAATTTAATGCTGAATAAAATATTATGAATTTTGAATTTTTGAATTTTATTCAAAAAAAATTGAGATATTCCTCACAACTTTTCCTATCCCGACGATGTAAAATTTATTAAATTCTAGATTTTAGCTTCTTTCTAAAGTATAAAGGAAGGAAGGAAATCTATTTTATAGCTTTAAACTCTTTGACCAAGAATGTTCTGAATCATTACTTTGATCTCTGCTTTCGGCCGATAAAGAAGCATCCTTTAGGTGCATACGGTTTGTAATATCACAATGTATAATCTATTGTTCATTAAGTTTAGATCATTACTTAATAAAACTATTAAGCTAAGATTTTATTATCGCTTTTTCTCGTAGAAAACTTAAAAAACGTAGCTCATTATCATATTGAAACTTTAAATCACGCGATCAGAAATTGTCGTTATTTTTTTTTTCTATTAATGAATAGCGATTTTATAAAGAAAATATATAAATATAAATATGTTGGGATATTAACACACAGCACCATCTAGCTCCATGGTAAGCTACTAGGCTTGTGTTATGGATACCAGATAGTTGATACAATACACATATATAACTTTAAATACATACATATTATTCATATTAATGTAAACACCCGTGACTGGAATGCAAACATTCGTACTCATCACACAAATGAATGAGAATCGAACCCGCGACCGCTGGCACAGTAGCTAGCCAAACGTGACGTCGTTTACAACACGATAATATATTCTCCCACAGAATAGAAACAGCAATTCTACGCCATAGAAAACTAGTCTATCTGACATACTACATATGTATAAACAGTCATTATAATGAGATAAAATACAGTACAATTATTATAGCAGCAAATATGTATTTAACCTCAATAATTGCCGAAGGTGAACTGTCATTATAATAATCTCATTTAATTAATTACATAATTTCCATATTTGGTGAATAAAATTTGCGATAATTGTAATATTTTAAATGTTAAGGTTCTTTTTCAGGGTTCCTTGCATAAAGGTCCTGGAAGGACCTTATTATACGAGTATTTTAAATACTACTAACTACTGGTGTGAAGATATTCGTGAAGATTTTTGTTCATTAATATATTGTAAATAGAAAACCCATTGAAATAAATTAAAAAATTCAGATAAGATAGAATTCAAAAACAAAAAGTACTAGTATTAAATATTTAATATCTTCTACACTTTCTTAAAAAAATATTTTCAAGTTACGTAAAATAAAACATAAATACAAAATAAATCGCGTTTTCTCACAAATCTTTATTAGAACTACCACTTACCACCATTAATACATTAAAGTTTTATGTTGACTTGAACAAGAAACGAGCTTTATATGTGTATTATAGTAAAAGACGTAATTTTTTATGACGTATTTGGTTTTGAGAAACTTATATTCTTATAAATGTTTATTTATTAATAGGAACACAATTTTTTTATAGTAGCTTCCTTTATATGCTAACTTTAAACCTTCGTTCTTCAGTTATCCGGGTCTACATATAGTAAACTTTTTACTGCGAGAAAATATCTCATCTCCGAGAAATCTATATATACTAAACGTTAAAACTTAAGTAGGGAGGAACCCGAGCGAAGCGAGGGTGAGTCGCTAGTTTTATAATAATCGCGTACCTTAACATTCATTTTTAACTCCCGACGCAAAAAAAAGAGAGTTATAAGTTTAATGTGTGTATCATCTTCATCATATTACGGAACAAAAACATATAATAAAACTGCGACAAAATTCGAAAAGATCGTTTCGTTTATACTGTCAAATGCTCGCGTAAATCTTAGAAAGTATTAAGTGTACCTATTTAGTTTAGAATTATTTAATCATTGTTCTATCAATTTCGTTTTAATTGACAGCGTAAATACGAATTTGCTTGAGCCCTCGAGCTATTAAGTCACTTAGAAAGCCAGAATCATACTTTGTGACATTCTAAACAAAAATACAAACATATACGAAACCATAGACAAAGTCTAGTACTATAATAACAGTACCTGACAAGATATCCTTTGCGATCTAGATTGAAACTACGATCTAAATTAAGATATAACAGAGTAGGGTTCCTAATACAAACTAAATTTGATAATCATGTAAGAAAGGAAGAGCAACTTGTTATTTAGTTTTACGACGTTTTAGCTTATCGTTACGTTGATGCAACATCTATCTCGTAAATGTTATTGTGTCATCTTTCGTTATCTCTTGGTACTAAAAGACATATTTGATCGATTTAAAAACTTTAAGATTTAGAAATGATGATGTTCTCCTAGCCGATTCTGGCCACAGTGGCCAATCTCATTGAGACTAGCCAACTGCGCAGGAGATATTATAGTGCACAATTGTACGCGCAGACACAAGTATACTCTCTATTCCTTTCACTCTCATACTCCGGTGGGACGACTGCTCGACACGACCAATGAAGTTAGGGCGCAGGACGGACGGCTTTACGTGCTCTCCGAGGCACGGGGGTGAAACACTGCCAATTTCCCAACTCCGGGCTGTTACTGTGACTTACTATACAGAAAGACTCAATAACTAAACTTGGACCGACCCGGGACTCGAACCCAGGACCTCCGAGTGTGCAGCCGTACATGCTAGCCACTACACCACCGAGGCAGTTATGATTTTATTTTATTAAGATTTAGAAATAACCTTATTATGAAAATAGTGAGTTTTTACCCGACTGCAAGGAAAGGGTTATGTTATTCGCGCCTATCTTTGTATGTTTATTTGTATCTTCTTTATTCCATTCGATGGATTTCGTTAATTGAGGTATCGTTAGTCCAAGTGTTCTTAGATAGGTAACAAAAAATAAATAAGTAAATATGAGGGCTGTTAGATTCCATAATGTGAAAAAGATAAAATAAAACAAAAATGAAAATCGACGAACTATGGGGTATCGTTGAATAGGTATTTAAAAATCATTTTTAGGTTTTTTTCACCATTTTTCATTTGAAATAACAGTTTAGGATATATTATAATGATTTAAAGTTGGTTAACAACCATTCTACCTAATTTTCCTACTTAAAAATACTTAAAAAGCTGTAAATAAATAAATATATTATAAAAATAAAAAACCCGACTGCATAATACTATATTCCATCGTGAACTTGTTTTCATCTTTTTAGTTAGCTTTTATGTAGTCGAATTTTTTATTTTTATAATATATTTATTTATTACAATAAATTAATAACTACACCCTTGCTATCTTTGGGTGTCTAATTCTTACAAATCTGTCCATGTTTGCAAAATAATTTTACCGGTGGTAGACCTGCTTACTAGGTAGGAAGCCTGGCTTGATGGATACCACCCCCTTATCTATTTCTCCCACCAAGCAACAATGATTGCATTAATACTTTCTTAGATTTACGCGAATATTTGACATTTTAAATAAAACTATCTTTTCGGATTATTTTGCGAATTCATTTTGATTTTTGGTTCCCGATGTTTCGAATGCTTTACAAGAAAAATAATTATAAAAAATTATAAAAAAAAAATATAAAAAAAATGTTTAAAGTTATAAAATATTGTAAGGTACTTGGTACAATTTTTCATTTTGTTATTTGTGGGTAGGCTGTCTGTAACAACTATACCTTCGAGACATCTAACACCTCAGTCTCTCCCGTGACCCATGATTGCTGTAAAGCATTCGAAACGTCGGTAACCAAAAATCAAAATAAATCCGCCAAATAGTCCGAAAAGATAGTTTTATTTAAAATGATTGCATTGTTATATTCCAGTTTGAAGGATAAGGTAACCAGCGCAATTACAGGCAAGAGGCAAATCATCATATTCCTCACAGTGACAACGCACCTGCGGTTCTGCATTTTTGTTACATAAAACCTAAATGCATGAACCGTAGGTGTTATGGGCGACAGGTATCGCTTTCCGTCAGGTGGGCTGTCTGATCGTTTATGACTGAGCAACATAATTTTTTTTATGTCAATTAATTTTAAAGTAATTCCGTTTTTACATACGTATTATTATTTATTGGTAAAGATTAAGGTTAAAAATTTTTTAGCAATTTAAAACGATTAAATACTGCCCAACTGCATTAGATAATCTGTTGTTGTGAAAAAGAAGTCACTATATGTATTATCTATATTATTAAGTTATTTTCTTAGTATTTTTCCTTAAAAATATTATTGTGATGGTACAGAGATAAATAAGATGATATTTTTCAAAACAAAGTAGCGGGCAATATGTAATCTGAGATCTCGTACTTTCCTGCGAGATCTTTTTAAACAAATTGTTGTGCTTACGGTGGGATTACAATAATTTATTATTTTCTAACAAATCGCATGATTACTTAGCAGTATTTTACTGTTTAAAACCATCTTGTAGACTATGGTATTAAAAATATTGCAATGGTAGCGACTTCAATTAAAGGTATAATGATTTCTGACAGTAAACACATTTTCAACCAATTCAATTCTCTTGTTAATTGGCTTCAAAGCGTGCGAAATGAGGACAGAGTACTTCGGAATTAGATAATCTCCCGCGGTAAAAAGTAGCCTATGTCACTCTCTAGCCCTCCAACTAACCACACGTAAAAAATAATACCAATCCGTCACCACACCAGTTTCCCAAGCAAGCGCGTTACCGCTGGGCTACCACTGCCTATATATGTACATATATATGTATATAGATTATACTTATACGTTCTAGTAATAACAAGATAATACCACCGCTAATATTTAAATCATGAATATCCTATTTGCATGTAAACGTTTACAAATTGTAATTCAATGAAGTACAAAAAATATTTGTCTACAGTATCAGTACAAAATGAACTAAATATTTTCAACCATTTTTTTTTCTATAACGTGATTATCATTTACTAATGTGATGAAGGTAAATGAGGTACTATTCATGCCTGAGGGAACTTAACTAGTTTAATAAAGGCGTGATGAATTTGACAAGCGTGATAGAATATGGATATTTATTCACGCTGAGGGAGTCCCCTTGCCCAGCAGTGGGATATTAGAGGGTCTGGGTTAATTATTCATTGTTCATTTAGTTTGATGTATTGACTATATTTAAATACGAAAATTATTTGACACAATTTCTTTTTTAACTTTTAAAAATCTCATCAAATGATTGTTAAAGGTTACTTTTTTAGAATTCTCCAAATATTTTACATCTATTATAAAGAAAACCACCAGAATATACTTCAAACGTATAATAATTATAGATTCACATATAAGAATTACACCACACTTAACACTAGATTTATCACTGCTTTTACTAAAATTACACAACACACTTTCAGCATAACTTCACCGTAACTCTTACTAAATTAGAATGAATCCTAATCATACAAAGCAATCCTTTTATAATAATTTTAATTTTAATCAACCCACCTTTTTAATAATTTTAATGTCATTTTAACTACTTCCGTCGCGATCACAATAATCCATTTATGTATCTAAAAGACTTAATATTTATTAAAATAAATATAAATTATTTCTAGTACATTTCATAATTTTTAAATCACAACAATAATTTCAGTTTAACTTTGACTATTCCTAAATCATTGCAACATTTGATATAAAATAAATTTAGTTTCTTTTTTAAATAATACATTTGCATACTTAATATAAAATAATAATATCATTGAAACTCCAATTAATGACAATAAATATAGGTTACTTTGAATATATCTGACAATATTAGTATTAAAATTAAGAAATCACAACACTCGGCCATCGACATGCGTGCTATCTCCGGAGCACGCAAATCTCACAACACTCGGCGTAAGGTAAGTTTCCTGATTCCCTATTTTAATATGAAAACAAATAATAAAAAAAAATACCGTTTATATAATGCAAATTGAAAAGCGAGAAAAAAAAATCGTTATCTATAATCAATAAACATTAACAAAACTTTATATATATATATATATATATATATATATATATATATATATATATATATTGTAGTATTTACTCTTAATTCTTTTATGTTTCAGTATCACTGTTATACGAGCTTGAGGACCTATATTCAGAACCAGAAGATTTGTGCATTATGATATTAAAACCGGGAACTTACCAAGCAGTTTGATATTTCATATGGAACAATAAATTTTGTTTTTTTTTGTTAATTCTATCGTCTATATTGGCGCTACCGAATTGACACGAGCTAATACAATAACACTTTTAGTACGTCAGGGAATCGACTTCGTTAACCCTAATAATATTAACGTTTACTTGAAAGTTTGGATTAATTATGCAATAACCGAAGTCCCTAATCATAGGCATATATTCATTACTTTAAGATCCATCAATTTTGCTTTAGATGAAATTTCAACACAAGTACGGTTAGCGTTTACGAAATCACTTTACCTAACACGAGACTCAAATTCTCCGTTTGCTGTTAAGTTAGTTGGAGATCTGTTCATTTTGACTACTTATTTCATGCGTATGAAGAGGTTTTCTAGAACAATCATCGAAGTTATGTCCTATTCTACCACATCTTTTACACTTCACAATAGGTTTTGTACAATTATTGTACGTATGACCACGTTCTTGACAATTAAAACACGTGAAGTCATTTTGTCTATTTGTATCACTTGGTGAAATATTATTATTATTAACATAACCATTTCTAAAATCTCGTTTCATAAAGGTATTACTATTTATAAGTGAGGAACTTCTCGACTTATCTTTAATTTGGTTAAACTGTTGTGAAGCTAAGTAATTTAACAAGTCTTCTGGTTCACTACATCTAAGAGCTTGGGCTCCATTACGTACAGAGTTATCAGTAATTCCGAAAATAATACAATCAACTGCCTTTCGTCCAGCAATATCACATCTACTTAATAATGAAAGTTTATCATAAAAATATTCTCTCAAAGTTTCATCTGTTCGAGATTTACGACTTAACATTTCCTCTAATAATTTACCAAAGTTTTCATCACTCGGAAATGCCTTTCTAATTTTATCCTGCCATTCTAGCCACGAGAAATTGAGCGTTGGTAAAGATTCATACCATCTTTTTGCTATGCCACATAATTTTTGTAAAGAATAATGAATCACTTGATTTTCATCCCATTTATAAATTACGGCACATTCGTTAACTTTCTTTAGCCATCGCTCAACATCTTGTGATCTATTATCTGGGTCAAACTCCGGAACTACATTAGTGGAGTTCATAGTCTTACTTGGATTATCTTGAAGCGCTGCTATAATTTTTATCAGGTCTTCGGTTGTTAGGTTATCGGATGACCGTTTCGTTTTAGCTGGTACTTGGGCATCACCAGAAGATGACCTTCTTCGACGTCGATTGGGCCTTTCTGCAATAAGGCTCTCTGCTCCGCCTCCGTCACCTGGAGAATGGTTTTTTAACGCAGTAAAATCTGTCTTTCCAATTTAAATTGCAAAGTTTGTGCTCATAGATATAGATATCTAATTTACTAAAGTTTCTAATCTTAACATCTGCAAATATTCACTCTCAACTATATATCTCTAAAGCAAATATTCTAAATGAAGGGTAATTATAACTTAAATAATTTTCCATATTCAATTATAATTAAAATTATAAAAATGTTTAAAGTTAAAAAATATTGTAATGTAATTGGTGCATTTTTCATTTTGTTAATTGTGGGTAGGCTGTCTGTAACAACTATACATTCAAGACATGTAACACCTCAGTCTCTCCCGTGACCATGGATGCTGTAAAGCATTCGAAACGTCGGGAAACAAAAATGCAAATAAATCCGCGACGAAATCCGAAAAGATAGTTTTATTTAAAATGTCGAATATTCGCGTAAATCTAAGAAAGTATTATTTAATGTAATATATTAAAATAAAGGTTATTAAATTTAATTTCAACTAAATATCACACCTCATCTTGACCGATAGCTATAATACTAATACATTACTACGGCACACCTACATGGCCAATATGTATAGTCCACATACATAGCTACCACAGCTCACATACATGGCTGTATCATATATAGTCATTTACGTTATGAAGGTACATCTACACGGGCCATAAGTGAAGCATTTATGCATGGTTACCATAGCACACCTACATGGCTAGCGCATTGTTAGCATAACACACCTACATGGCTAATGCATGGTTAGCATAGCACACCTACGTGGCTAATGCATAGTTAGCAAATCTCACCTACGTGGCTAATGCGTAGTTAGCAAATCTCATAGCATAGCACACCTACATGACTAATGTATGGTTGATAAAGCTCACCTACATGGCTAATGCATGGCTACCCTAGCACACCTACATGGCTGTATCATATAGTCATTTACGTTATCTAGGCACACCTACATGGGTCATAACTGAAGCACTTATGCGAGGCTATCATAGCACACATGGCTAATGCATGGTTACCATAGCACACCTACATGGCTAATGCATAGTTACCATAGCACACCTACATGGCTAATGCATAGTTACCATAGCACACCTAAATAGCCAATTTAGAGCTACTATAGCACACCTACATGGCTAATTCAGAGCTACCATAGGGCACCTACATGGCTAATGCATTGCTACCACAGCACACCTACATGGCTGTAACCTATTGCTTTTACAAGTCTCCTACATGGTTGATAATAATAGCACACATACATGACGACCAATTTATATAATAAATTCTCAGTTCAACTACAAATTTTCAGCTTAAGCAATAAAGCTATTATAAATAGTGAATTCTGTCATTTGAAGTAAATAAATGAAATTAAGATTACTCACGTTCTATTCTCCTGGGCATGGCTCGTGGGTCGTTACACTTCTGATATATAAAGAAAACCACCAGAATATACTTCAAACGTATAATAATTATAGATTCACATATAAGAATTACACCACACTTAACACTAGATTTATCACTCACTGCTTTTACTAAAATTACACAACACACTTTCAGCATAACTTCACCGTAACTCTTACTAAATTAGAATGAATCCTAATCATACAAAGCAATCCTTTTATAATAATTTTAATTTTAATCAACCCACCTTTTTAATAATTTTAATGTCATTTTAACTACTTCCGTCGCAATCACAATAATCCATTTATGTATCTAATTTAGAAAATAAGACTTAATATTTATTAAAATAAATATAAATTATTTCTAGTACATTTCATAATTTTTAAATCACAACAATAATTTCAGTTTAACTTTGACTATTCCTAAATCATTGCAACATTTGATATAAAATAAATTTAGTTTCTTTTTTAAATAATACATTTGCATACTTAATATAAAATAATAATATCATTGAAACTCCAATTAATGACAATAAATATAGGTTACTTTGAATATATCTGACAATATTAGTATTAAAATTAAGAAATCACAACACTATATACATATAGTAAAATTTTAACTGAGTCGAATCTATACACTAATTATTTTTTGCAAAATCTTATTGAAATAGTCATTATTATTGATATAGAAGCCGAACCTATGTATATTTTTTAGAATTTTTGTCGGTCTGGGAACGCATCACAAAAACGACTGGGCAGATTTTGATGAAATTTTGGTATGATGATAGCTGGTTATCCAGGTCAACATTTAGGATACTTTTTACTGCGGGAAATCATCTCGTGTCTGAGATGTCTATACTAACATTAAGACGTAACTAGGGATGAACCCGAGAGGAGCGAAGGTGAATAGTTTAAAATAAAATTGTGTGAGAATCGAAAACCAAATACGTCATTTAATAATCATATCTTTTACTTTCTCGAAGTGATGTCGAGATCATGTTCTCATTCCTAAGAGTGTGAAGGCCGTACAACCTTTTCAGTTTAAACAAATCAGGGCCGTTATTTAAACAACCAATCTCTGCATGTTATTTAACATTTATAGTCTTAATCCCCCCACGACCGCGGACACGCCGGCGTGTCAGTTAAAAATAGAATTACAAGAATTTTAATTAATTTCTTAGAAATTTACCTGTAGGTGTTAATAAGATTTTTTTTAATTGAATTGGGACCTGGTGGCACATGCAAATCAGCACATTAGGAAATAGAAGAGTGGAGTACGATCACTATGTATTAAGCTCATAAATAATTAACATTCGAACTTGTTTTAAGTAAATAAGAGCAGATTTTTTAGTATTATCATTATTTTAGATCTGTTGTCAGCGCTAGATTTACACTAGGGGCACTCGGGGCTAGTGCCCAGGACGGCAGAATTCGGAGGTGGGAAATTTTTTTGCCTTCGCGTTATCGAAAATGCTTTTTTTATTTTACAAAAAATCACAAATAAAAAATTTAACTAGTAGGTACATTTTTCAAAAAAATGATATCATCTATAAATAATTTTTTTGCATTTTTCAAAAAAAAATAAAATTAAATAAATTTCAAATTGCAATATTTTATACAAAATTTCGTTAATAGGGCGGCATTTTTTACTATGCCCAGGGGCGGCGTTAAGGTTAAATCCAGCCCTGTCTGTAGTTAGTTATCACTATCGGCCAATACAATTGGCAGACATCTATAGCTTTCTTTCCATACGTACGATGTATCATCAAATCAGTAAAAATATTTCAAATAGAACTATGTATCTTTTTAGATTTTTACGCGGTTTTATTTAGACTTTTTTATTCCCGGCGTTTCAAATGTATAGCAAACATGGTCAAACGGGTCGTGATATTTATTTAAAACTATCAACAAAAGCCAAATTTTATCCAGATCATTTCAACCGTTCTGGCGTGATCGTGTAACAAACATTCAAACATCCTTCTAAACTTTCACATTTATAATACTAGTAAGATGGGATTAATGGAATGTCACATATTTGCGTTAATCTAAGAAAGCACCTATTAGTTGAAAGCCAGTACGCAAAGAAAGTAATTTTATAGAGTCTAAGATTTTCGAAAGCTTAATGTCTGACTTGTTCTAAGTTTCAAAGTTAGTTGACTTTGTCCAGAACAGAAATACTCTGAGTTGAACAATGCTAAACAACTTCACCCTACCGTATGTAGAAGAGAAAACAACGATCTTCCTAGTACTGTTCTCGCCAGCGGATAACTTCTAAATGTCTAAATTACTTTTTATTTCAAAAGTAATCCCTTAGTATAATGTTTTATCTATACATATAATAAAATTGTAACTAAGCCAAATCTGTATATGAATATTTTTTTGGAAAATCTTATTAAAATAGACATTATTGTCGATACAGAGGCCGAATCTATAAATTTTAGAATTTTTGTCGGTCTGTCTGTCTGTCTATCTGTCTGTCTGTCTGTTACCGCATCACGGAATAACCACTGGAGGGATTTTGATGAAATTTGGTATGATGATAGCTGGTTATCCGGGTCAACATATAGGATACTTTTTACTGCAGGAAAATATCTCATTTCTGAGAAAAAATACAAAAACTGCATTGTAAGATTATACTAATATGTAAAACGTAAGTATTAGATTTTTGGTCATCTGAACGCCGGCGGAGCCGCGGGCAATGCTAGTTTAGATTATAATAAACAGTGAACGTCAAACAACAAGAAGTTTAAAATCAAAATAGACATGGTAATGGACTGTATTGGATTTTTACTACGGGATATTTTTTCATAATAAATTTAGGTAGAAATAATATTAGAACTAAATTTATTCGATCGAACTAATCATAGACGGATTACAAGTGTTTGTTGAGGAAAAGTAAATTTGTATGGAGATAATATACATACTCGTAGGTCGAGATCGTGAAATAGAAATACATATAGGTATACGTTTGTAATGTAAAGTAATTTATTGTAATGTGGCACTAAATAAGGCAACTTTTTGGGTCCAAGGTTCGTTTATTACACCTTTAATTATAGTAAGTCGTACAATATATAGGTATCAGGAAGGCTTACACACATATAGATTTTAGTCTACACTATGTATATAAATATGTAAAGACAAATATTAGTACCTATTTCTGCTCTGTTTTTCAACCCATTTTCCTTACTTTTTTTTATGTAGCTATTGACGAGCTTTAGTGCTATCAATAAAAAATATTTGAAACAGATTTTTTTATATAGATAGGTGAATTGTATTCCCATATGGTTTCCTCATGCTCAGGAAGCAGTGGTTACCCAGTGGTAGCGAGCTCACTTGGGAAAACGAATGAAGCGGGTTCAAATCCCGAGTCTCGCACCTCTGATATTTTCAAGTTCGAATCATTTGTAACATGATTACCACTTGCTCTACAGTGAAGGAAAATATCGTGAGGAATCCTGCATGTTTGAGAGAACCTAGCAAGTTTTCGAAACACATGTGAAGTCCGCCAACCCGCACTTGGCCAGCGTGGTGGGCTATGACCTGATCTCCCTCGTATTGAACGGAAGCCCGTGCCCAGCAGTGGGACCGTTAAAAAAGGGCTAAACACAATATGTTTCACTAGAATTGTAAATAATTATTATTTTTGAATTTCAACTACTGGCCAAATATTTATTTATTTATTTGTTATACAAAATCCACAGCTTAACCTTAACATAAAAAATACACAGATGTTGTCTTTACAAAGGCCATAAGTTGGATTTACATTATTTATACAAGCATAATGAGTGGTAGACTTATTTAACAATGAGAGAAAAAAAAGACAATTATAGTCTTAATGTAAAAAAAAAGAAAATTAAAAATATATATGTTATGTCCATGGTCAAATAATATAATATGATTTTTCTTATCAACTTTTATACGTCGATATTGATCAATAAAACTTCAATGTGTTGCTGAAATTTTAAAGTTTTAATTAAATAACAAATTAATAATACAATAAAACCTATAATTACATTATATAAAATAAAATATTACCTGAAATTTAAAAAAAACGACATTTAAAAGTTTATTGATCCAAATGTTTTTACTTTTAAAATAAACATGACATACAACTAAATTATATAGAATTCTAAACAAATACAACCTACTTGGAAGATAAAATAAAATATAAAATTAAAGAAGTATACTTATCTTTACATATATAGAACAAATTACACTAATGTATCAATTCAATTTATTTCATTTCTTTTAAGTATCTCCTAGGAATACCATTTGGGCACAATATACTTCGCCCATGTCACTTAGAATATATCATAATCATGAATTGCACATATTCATCACATATTACTGGCACTACCATATTTACGTCAAATGTTCAAGTATATTGACAGCTATCACTATTTACTAAAAGGTTTCGTGTTGTGATACTCTGAGAATAAATTGTAGACGCGAATAAATATATCGATTGCCGAACAAATAAAAATAGAGTGACATTTTATCTTCTATTTGTTCCCATAGAAAATTACTTTGGTGTTATTTTTTATGTATGAAATATATATTTTTTTGTTATTGTATATCTTTTATGGTTAGATATTTTCAGTATAAACTAATTTTATTTAATACAATAATTATGAAAGAAAAAGGACGATTTGTCAATATTAAAATAACGTACATACTTACAAAATAATAGTATATTTAAACATAATATATGTAGATTTAATGAAATAAACTTATTAAATCTATACATTAAATATTTTTTTGAAAATCTTATTGAAATAGTCATTTTATCGACAGACAAACATTCTAAAACCTATAGATTCGGCCTCTGTATCGATAATAATGCCTATTTCAATAAGATTTTCCAAAAAATATTTAATGTACAGATTCGACTTAATTAGAATTTTATTATATGTATAAACTAATTTATTTTTTGTATTTTTCCACTGTTTTGTCGTGATTTTTTAATATATCTATATATCAAAAAATAATTCAGAAGTATTTTTATTTAAATTTCTAGAAAAAGAACCCACTACATAATGTAGAATAGGTGCTTTTAAAATAATTTTGCAGTCGGCGTACCTTTTTAGCTAAAAACTAATTACGTGAATGAAACTTTCTTAATGGTCAAATTAAACATTTACATGTGTAACATAACCCTATCTCTGGCTTAATAGACCTATATATACAATGTTAAAACATACATACATAAGTACATTTATATATAAGTAAAACAGCAGTTTTAACGGAATGGAAAGCTCAAAGATGGATAGATGATATAATATTAAAGGGATAATTTGGTAAAGAAATGCTAACAATAGAGAATTAGAAAAGGGCTAGAAGCGGCCAAGTATCACGTTGATCACTAAACCGGTAAATTAGATGTGCTAGATTATAAGCTAAATATTTTGCTACAACATATTTATAAAAAAATATAAGTTGTAGTATCAGCAATGAAGGTTTTATAATAAAAAAACAGCAGTTTTAAAGTCAAATCGTGTCATAGCATGAAATTTTTAAACATGACTCAAATATAATCGAATTATTATAATAGTATTCAAAAAGATAAACTAGAACATGTACTACATTTACATTACAAATTTTAATAATGTTATTTATATTACTAACTAGCAACTCATCCTCGCTTTGCCTGGATTCGTCCCTGGTGAAGAAAAAAAATCTATCCCACGGGAACCATGCATTTTTTCGGGATAAAAATCAACATATGTGCTATTCCAGATTATAATCTATCTGTGTTCCAAATTTCATCCAGATCCGTTCAGCCGTCAGTTCTGGCGTCATTGAGTAACACAAGTAAACATCCATCCTAAATTTCGCATTTATAATATTAATGGGAAATGGGATTATTGCCTACGGCTTCGCGTGCTATTTCTATTTACGTAGAAAATGGACTTAAGCTGGATTTACTTGACACATTTAAATTTAGCTAAATAAGATAACTGGCGTTTAATTTTGGGAGCCGCTGTGTGCGTCATCCGGTATCCAGCATAGAGTTTATAATTTGAACTAAAAAATAAATAAAAAAAACATCTTCCTGTTATGTTTATTTTTAATAAAAAAATTATAATTGATATAGTATGTTATCCAAGAGATAGACATACCTATGCCATCACGGACTTTTCTGTAGACCTATATGAGATACATAATTCCACCATACATTATTTTGTTATATCTCAAAGGGTTTAGGCAGCGTTTTCGTTGAAAGCACCCAGACGGCTTATTTTTTCCGACACCTCCAACAAATATCGTTATATTTTAGGCAATGTATACAAGAACTTCAGAAATTATATACTAAAACCTTTTCGAGAACCACTCTATCCATTGGTGAAAACAGCATGAAAATCGGTGCAGTAGTTTTTGAGTTTATCGCGAATAAGTCAGACAGACGCGGCGGAGGACTTTGTTTTATAATATGTAGTGACTAGTGGCTTACCATCACTTTGCTCGGATGCATCCCCTAAGTGTATTTTGCATTTATAATATTCCCACACCTATTTTTCTTGATATTCATCATAAAATATGTATCACTGTTTATTTTTTGTATAAATATAATATACCAGAATATATAACTCATCTTAATATCTCTATCAGTAAAAACGTATTATTTTCGTTTCACGTTCTTCAAGTTTACTTGCAAAAAGAAGCCTATGTCTTTCTCCAAGGTACCATCCATCTCAATACTAAAATAATCATTAAAAAAGTTTTGCAGTATAGGCGTGAAAATGTAACAGACTGACTTTTGCATTTATAATATGAGAATGGATTTAAATTGGCAAGATTTATTAAAACATTATAAAAAATGAATTAATTATTTTTTATGAACAATTTGCTTTATTTGCCACGTAATCTCCTCTATAATAATATTATGTTATTTGCACTTAATTAGCAAGCTCGAAGTGTTGTAACTCAATTATAACAGCTATTCAGCACGAATACATACCTATCTGTTTAATTATATCTTAATTAACCTGTAATATTTATTGATTGCTGCTACAAAGCAATGAAAAATTCCATTTTTTTCTCTTTTTCAGGGTTCCGCACCGAAACGGAACCCTATTACTACGCCTCCGCTGTCCGTCCGTCTGTCAACTGTGGCTGTAACTAATGAACTGTAATAGGTTTTGGGCATCGCTAGGTTTTATGATTTTTTTTCTAATCTGGGAACTTACATAAAATATTATTCTACATTCTTTGAATAATAGAAATCTAAAAACATTATTATATGAGAATAACATGATACTCGTAACTAACATAAAATTTCGATACTTCAATGTTTCTAGTATAATGCCTTGTCTAAGCCCCATATTCCTTAAGCTGAGATGACTTACTACGATTCATATCTAGTGATAGATAACTAAATACACTAGTATAAGGATGATATATTTCTACACCATGACTTTCACAAAAGGAAAACGGAACCCTCATGTAATCACCCCATTCAACATAATAGAAGCACCAAAACACGTATAAACTCATATTTTAGTCATATCGTTCCACATAAAGTTGCTAACTGTACTCTATCACTCGTCGTGATTGCTCTCGACACTTTATAGGCCTTTCTGTTCACCTACATACGTATATGCCAGCTCTCATACATACCAGTTAGGAAGTGTTTCATTTGTTCATGTTTTTCAGGTGAATTTATTAATTAAAATTGCCAAAAAGTTAATTTTACTTAAATTTTAACAATTTGTTGCCCGCAACTCCACTCCTATATACATCGATAAAAATCTATGTAGTTTTAGTAAATATTATTCGTATTTCAAATCATCAAATCTATTGATCTACAACAACGGGAACGAGTAACAAGTTGGTACAAATACTCATAAACACCTCCAGGTAAATTTCTAATAAATTAATTAAATTTCTAAGAAATCTATTGTTAACTGTAACACCGGCGTTTCCGCGATCGTTGAGGGACCAATATTATTGTAACATAAACAAATTCTACAAATCGTACAGTTTGACGTTTGCTAAACATAATATGATGTAAAAGGGAATATTTATCATGTTTAACACTTACTTTGGAGTGTTCCCGATATCCCGATATATGTACATATATAAGTATATCCATGACCATGGCTTTCGCTGTTGCTGAAATATCGAGAACTCTCAAAAGTAAGTGCTAAGTATGTAAATATCCCGTTTTACATCATAATAATATTATCACTGCCCATAAAAGTTTCAATACATATATATTTAAGACATTTAAATAGTACCTAAATAGTTATTACTAAAATATATTTTATTTTTTTATCGAGCATTAATCGCGGACAGTTGATAATTGTATAGTCTCATCTATACAGATAAATAAAATTGAAGTGTCTGTTTGTAAGGACAAAATAACAGCTTTTTACTAAATGCACATGTAATTATATATGTTACTTGTAAGAAATACAAAATTAAAAAAAATTGTCTGTCTGTCTGTTTGTTCCGGCTAACTGATTTTGACAGGACTTTCACTGGTTGATAGCTGATTGTTATAAGGTTTAGCCTACTTTTGTACAAGAAAAAGAATTAGGGTCTCGCCCAAAAAAAACTTTAATACGTATTATTTATAAACCTAAATAAATCGTTACGTACGATGCTTTTTAGAACTAATTAAATATTCCTAAAACCATAGTTTAAGAAGTAGCCATTGAAGAGAAAATGCAAACTTTCCATCTGATCTCCTGATCCCTGGTCCATCATCTGATCAAGTCTATATCAAATTATTGTATTGCTATGAGGATTTCAGATACTTACAAAGCTTTGATCGATATGGCAATAAGAAGTAGGTTAGGTAATATAATGTATGATTAGATAACACAGTTAACTATAAGTGAAGCTTATAAAAGCGTATATAAAAAGCCTCATTTGATTTTGTAAATCGGACTGCTATTATAATGCGAGTTTTTGGGTATATTCATTAGAATGGCGCAAAACAATCTACGATTTTTTGGTCGTGTCTCGTATGAAAATATGTTAGTTTTTCATGTTTTAAAAAAAATTGCCCAAAAAACATTTTTCAGAGGTCGCACGCAATTATTTTTTTAATTTTCAATATTTAAAAAAAAAAATTTTTTTCGTTATTTTATCATTTTCTAGATTAAATGAGATTTCGGTTCAAAAATTTTTTATCGTCGCTCATATTTTTTTAACTTGAAAATTTGAGTACGTACTCGTTCCTAAAATTTTTCAACATACATGCTAGTTATACTGAAAGGGCTCATTTGTATGAACTTTATCGCACAGATAGACTTTAAGCAAGAATGACACATTGGTTAGTGAGACAGCTAGGGACATATTCAAGCGAAGTAAGGGTATTGTTGCTAGTAAGCCAAAAAGCTTTGAAATTAGCTATGTTACAACAAATAGCGAGGTGTAAATGGTGAAGTTTGTTTGTTAGGTACTTTGCCCTACTTTATACATACAACTGTATGATGGATGAAATGTAGACCATTATAACTCGCAAAATGGACTTTCGCGGAACATGGGAGTGGTGCCCTCGGGAAATAGATTTACTTACATATTATTACATTATATTTTTACGTAACATTCGTTATAATAACCATAACAATATGTTATAAACAAAATTATAGAGTTATGATTTCTTTTTAATTATTTCTGGGTATTTTGAGAAATCTGCATACATATATATAAAAATCAATTGCCGTTCGTTAGTCTCGCTTAAGCTCAAAAACGGCTGGACCGATTTGAAAAAGTCTTTTCTTTTGTTGATGGTGTGTTAGGGGTGGTTTAAGTATAAAAAAATAGAGAATACCTAAAAAAACAGCTGGAAAATCTAAAAGTTCAGGATTGTTTATTTTGTACACATATAAATAGCCTATCTATTCCATACTAAACGTACCTAGGAATGAACCCGAGCGAAGCGATGGTGAGTCGCTAGTACCTATATTATATATAATTTATATTATTATAAATTCTATAATAAGTTCTTGTTTATACATATTATGTACGTAGGACACATGCATACATATTTATTTACCTTTTCTCATAAACTAATCTAATGAATTTACTGATGTGTTTTTTGTTAATAGAGTCAAATAATTAATCATTAAATAATCGTCTAAGTGCAGTAATCGGTAAGACATTTCATTTTTTGGACGGCATAAAAAAATTGTATTTCACCCTTCAGTTATATGTATATAGTGCTACCCCTATTTCTTTATTTTTTCGCAATTTAAAAATTCTCTTTAGGCTGACATGAGACACATACCTACTGAACAGCAAAGATTTAATTACCTTCAAGTAAAATGGCTGTGATATACAGGCAGACGAACAGATGGACAGACCGTCAAACAGAGACGGCGAAATTACAAGGGTTCCATTTAAACCATTTGGCTAGGGAACCCTATTAGACTAGTAGGGATTTGTCGCATTCTTTCAAGAAAACAACAAAGTAGTAATAAATATCTATACCTATATTCCAATACACTTGTTTTGTTTCAATTGGACTATTAAACGGCTATATCGCATACATTTCTAGGCAATTACATTTAAAATTCTGTAGTCGTTAATTTGAAAGCGGTGTAAAATGTAAATGTTCGTGACTTGAATACCCCCGTGACTAAATCACTGATGACAGCTAACGATAAAACTGCTTGCGTTAAGGCCGAATCGACACTGGTGGATAATTTTCCGTGTATGGGCTTATTCTATATAAGGATATTTTAACTAGCTTTCGACTAAAAATCTGTATCTTACGATGATGAAATAGCCTATGTCATTTTAGTCCGAATTTTCTACATACAAGTGAAAATCTCATCGATATCAGTTCAGTATCAACAGAAATAAGCGAATACGAACGATAGACACCCTTTTAGGTATGGGTAAATTAAATGTATTTGTGAACTAGCAAGTTACTCCTACTTCGCCCGGATGCGGTCCATGGGAGGCCTTATATACTTGCTTTTTACTTGCTTTTTTGTACATTTTACTACTAACAGTAGTCTATTAACAAAATCCAGTCCAAATCTGTCCAAGGGTTTCAGAGTGAAGGAACAACAAATATACACACACACACACACACACGCACACGCACACGCACACGCACACGCACACGCACACGCACACGCACACGCACACGCACACGCACACGCACACGCACACGCACACGCACACGCAAACGCAAACGCACACGCACACGCACACGCACACGCACACGCACACGCACACGCACACGCACACGCACACGCACACGCACACGCACACGCACACGCACACGCACACGCACACGCACACGCACACGCACACGCACACGCACACGCACACGCACACGCACACGCACACGCACACGCACACGCACACGCACACGCACACGCACACGCACACGCACACGCACACGCACACGCACACGCACACGCACACGCACACGCACACACACACACACACACACACACACACACACACACACACACACACACACACACACACACACACACACACACACACACACATGCAAACTTTCCAATTTGTAGTAGTGATTATGTCATTATATATTATATATGTATTTCCGTATTTTCATTTACCTCGAGGGACCTAAGACGGCCCAACCCATAATAACTGATAAAAATAAGTTATCTACAAAACCCTGTTACGATAACATTTAGACATGCGTGTATTCGTAATTCTCCACTTTCTAAAGATCACCTCGATCGTTCTTATCCGCTTCTGAAGCCCAGTATATGGCGCTGTTGTCGAAACCCAGGTGTTTTTTTTTATTTCCCACTAAACGACGTCTCTAGCAGAACATCTGCTATCGGTTCCGCTATATATTATTAATTACACGTTATATATTAATCCATCCACGACCGAGGATTAAAGTTAAAAATAGATTTCTTAGAAATTTACCTGGAGGTGTTATTATAAGCAAACGAATACAACACAAAAGTTTCAGGCTTGATATTATCTCATTACGTCGACCTAATCGTTTATACATCAAATTACTTGTTATTAATTTTCTTATCTCCTAATATACCGCATACATTAATAACAGGGATGAATGGGAATGTGTTTAATATTCGCTTATCAGTGAGAGTATGAGGATCATTCAGCTTTGAGCGTAAATGGTGTAGGCAAAGGTAATCATTAAGGGTTTTAGCAAATTTGGTCTGAAAATAATGCTTATAGTACCTATATATACAATAATATTATTATATTTATTTTGTCTAGATTTTTGTAGTGTTTGAGACGATTTTGTTCTATTCATAATTATAAAAATTTGTGTAGCATATTAACACTAGATAATATACGCCGCATGAACGCTATTTATATATACGCTATTTTTGAGCAATATTGAGATAGTTAACTATCTAATCTCTCTCTCTCTCTCTCTCTCTCTATATATATATATATATATATATATATATATATATATATATATATATATATATATCCTAGACATAGTACTGAAAGAATGATGACGATGTCCTCCTGATCGATTTCGACCACGATGATCAATTTTACTGAGTCTAGACAACAGTGCAGCAGATATTATAGTGCACAAGTGTAAGCGCAGACACAAGTGCACTCTCTATTCCTTACACTTTTACATTTTAGTGGAACGACAATTCGACATGACCTATGAGAGATCAGACGCAGAATCGATGGCTTTAGATGCTCTCAGAGGCACGAGAATAAACTCCTCAATTTTTTTCTAATTTTGGGCTGTTACTGAAACTTTCAAAACTGAAAGACTCAATAACCAAACTAGGCCCGACCCGGGACCCGAACCCAAGGACTTTCGAAAAAAATAATCTCAAAATATTCTTTAAATATTAAGTTTCTTTTAATAAAAATAAACAGAAAATTAGTAAACAGTGGCTCTCAAGATTGAAAAATAAATATTGGTTCTTGGCCTTGTCTTTCATGAAAATTTATTACATTCACTTCAGGGAAGTCCCTTAACGCCGAGTACCTACATGTTTAATTTCCTTGATTCAAACTTTTTAAGCTTTAAAATTTTCTACATTTATCTAAATTCTTTGTCAATTAGGCTACTTTATTACCCGATAGATCTAGAAGGCTATTAGTTTTTTTCGTGTGTTTGTATTTGTTATTTTTTTGGTTCTATAGACCTTAAATTTATTTTTATTTAATTTAGACATATAAAAAAAAATGTAATTGAGTCGAATCTGTGCATTAAATATATACATATTAAATACGTCCCTTAAAGGTCGGCAACGCATTCATAACTCCTCTTGTGTCGCAGATATCCATCATTCCACGAGCGGCGATTGCCTCTTACCATCAAATGGATCGTTTGCTTGTTTGCCCCTTTTTTCTATAATTTCTTTTTTAAATCTTATAGAATTAGTCATTATTATCGATTTATACTATCGACAGAGGCCGAATCTATAGTTTTTAAAATTTTTGTCTGTCTATCTGTGGCCGCATCACGAAAAAAGTACTAAAGGGATTTTGATGAAATTCGGTATGATTATAGCCCAGTTATCCAGGTCAACATATAGAATACTTTTTACTGCGGGAAAATATTTCATCTCTGAAAAATCTATACTAAACGTTAAAACGTAACTACAGACGCGAATGCGATAATATTGTGTGTAAAAAGTGTTTGTTACTCCTTCACGCTGAAACAACTGGACGGATTGGGATGACATTTAGTATAATATACACTATGACCAGAAGTAGCATTTAAGCTACTTTTAGGCACCTAGCTATAACGACATGGGGTTAAGTCACCATGATATTCCCATATTTAATTATAATATTTACTAAAAAAAATGTTTACAATTAAAATCAACAAATATTTTAAGGTAATCAAAGTAGTAATGCCATTTTAGAATTTTTGTAATCATTTTGTAAAATTGTGGGTAGGCACTGTCTGTAACAAGTCTATAATCCGAAAAGATAGTTTTATTTAAAATGACAAATATTCGCGTAAATCTAAGAAAGCATTATGGCCCTTGTGTTTAAAAAAGGGACGCAAGCAAATGTTATTCTAACAATATTATTCTATAAACTGTATCAAATAGAAGCTTGTAACGTAAGTAAAAATACAAAAAAATCTATCGGTCTAAACCAGAAATTAATCTGTCAGCAGTTCAACGAATGATATGAGGTCAATATTTTTTATCAATATATTCTGCTATCATATGTATATAGGTATTTAAATTAATTATTTTTTAACGTTTTCATATTAACAAAGCTATTTAGATTGAGTTTTTTATTAATCCATGTAATTTATTACCGTTTTATTGTATTATTCAATAATTTAGTGTATGTAATTTGGTATTAGTAATTTTTATAAGCGTGCAACGATGTATGAGAAAATTAAAAGTAAATGCGAGGAAATTAAGCAGTTAAATTAAAAAACAGTCGTGAATTATTTATAATAAAAAAAAATGTCCTTTAATCAGTTCTTCTAATTTAATGTTTCTGACACAGAATCTTAAAGTGTTAAAGGTGGCATCTGAGTTGTATGATAAAATTAAAATTTAGAAATATGTACGTCTACGTCATTTTAAGTCTAAATGAAGTCAGGACCGATCGCTTGCCATATAAATAGTTTAATGTCTATATAGCAAAACATAGGGAAGTGAGTGTTCGAGATGTAATCGGAATTTTTGTTCATTATTTTGTGCCAATATCGTGATATTTGTTTGTTACGCTTAATTCTAATCCATATTTATTATTTACTTTATAATGTGTAATGTGAACAGTTTAAAAGTTCATGAGCAACTAAAAAGAATTTAAAAACATTCAAGGAAATTAAAAAAACCACTGTCGCCTTCCTATAATATTATATTTTAAATTAAATGTTACCTAAAACACTTACTTGTATATTTATCAATTAAGATTTAAACTTATCAAGAGATGGCGTTGCCTAAGAAAATAAGAAACCCGTTTAATGCGAGTGAAGCCACGTGCAGACACAGGGTCTTTTCTTATATTTATGTCCCATTTTCTTTTATTAGATTTGAATAACATTTTCATGAATATAAACAGCTTTTTAACTTCAAACACCAATTTTTTACTCCCCTCCATAAATATCAGTCAAACGACGGTATTTTTTAGATAATAGTAAGCAACAACTTTGGATAGGTATTGAATATTTTTGCGTAAAATTTCACACGAAAATTTCATTCTATGAAGAGTAAAGGTAAACCCTAATGTTTTTTTAATTATTCCACATCAAAAATATATAGCATTATGTATTTTATATTCTATCGCTATGTTTAACTAACAGTTTACTGGGTTAGTTAGAATAATATTATTTCAATAGTGGACAGCTCTTATCACATTAGCATTACAATTGATAAAAAAATGTTTAAAAAATCTAATACTCGATAAACATTTCGAGATAAAGTATTGGTGACAGAAGCACTGATACCGCTGTCAATGACATGAATCTTTGTAAAATAGACCTTATTACATAACACAATGCTAATCTTTCAAATTGAAAATTAAACAAGATTCGTAAAGAAGCATTTAAAATTATTGTCTTGCAGTTTCCTCCAACATATATCTTATTTAATTTGTATAGATACGAAATTGACTTCAAAGGGATATTAAGTTAAAGACCCCCTTAATTCTTACCACCTGAATTGGGTACTTCCTCCCTTTAGAAAGCCTTGACCAGATTTAAAATCTTAACTTTTCTAATTTTATTTATTAATTTTCAAACAAACTAGCGACTTACACTAGATTTCTTCGGTTACGTAGTACTTACCCGAACGTGCTATTCGTATTTATAATATTATTATATACAGAAAGCGCCATGTTTTATCAATTTTTATTACACATATTATCTCTATGTTAAAGTCCAAGTCACATTTGGATATTAATTTCATTTAAATCCTTTCAGTTGTTAAAGCATCAATGAGTAACAAATATTATGCTCGTACACATAAAAACTTTGGAGTTTATAATAATAGTGTTATTAGAAAGATAAAGACTGTTAAAGTGCGAGAGGGCAAACAGGAGCGCCAAATCGGGGTAGTCCGCTTCACTGGCTAATTTTACAATTCGGAAAAACCTGCTTCTCTTGTATCGGACTGAATACATCATATGAACTAAAATAAAAATAATATTATCATCTTATTTTTAAATTATAATACACTAGTGACGTCCCTAGGTATGATTTTAACGGTTAGTATGGAATAAATACTTGATCCCTTGCTTTGTGAAAAATAAAACAAATCTATCCCACGAAAACCGTATATTTTTAGCGAATAAAAACTTTTTAACAAAAAAATAAAAACCGACTCCAAACAAAAGCACTAAAAAGTGAAAAATAACTGATTGGTAGTTTTCATTTACTATACATACCTAATCAAATATTTTCGAAGTCGGTGTGCTTTGCTTTATATGGGCTGGCACCGATTTCGAAAATATTTGATTAGGTATGTATTTAATAGGTAGGCTTTAATTACTTAGCCAAAGCACACCGACTTCGAAAATATTTGATTAGGTATGTATAGTAAATGAAAACTACCAATCAGTTATTTTTCACTTTTTAGTGCTTTTGTTTGAAGTCGGTTTTTATTTTTTTGTTAAAAAGTTTTTATTTTTCCCTTTTTAGTGTAGACAGTAGTAGCAAAGTAAGAATTCTAACGTGTTAGGCTTGTCAAATCAAACAAAATAAGCCCAAACTCAAAGTATCTACTATTAGCCGTTGAAGAGTTCCACCTATCCACCTTCTGGCCTTGCCATCAGATCAGGTCAACAACACCGAACCACTGTACTATCAACGAAAATAGAAATACTTGCAAAGTTTCAAGTCAATATGACAATTAGAAGTAGGTTAAATTCATTATTAGTTGTTTTTCCACCCTTAGGGGTGGTATTTTTTTTGAAATTTAAATGGGACCAATCTGGAAGTATACCCTTTCAAACAAAACAAAAATTGTCCAAATCGGTTAATAAATGACGGAGTTCTGAGGTAACAAACATAAAAAAAAAAATAAAAAAAAAAACATACAGTCGAATTGAGAACCTCCTCCTTTTTGAAGTCGGTTGAAAAGAGTAACCTATGTGCTATTCCAAACTTTAATCTATATCTGTGCCAAATTTCATCCAGATTCTTTCAGCTGTTCTGACGTAATTGATTAACAAACAACCATAATCGAAACTTTCTCATTTATAATAGCAGTAACATAATAACATATTAATATCTTAAGGTACCAATATCGCTAAAATCCCATGCGAATTCAACATTCCACTTTTCGTCCATACGCAGGCCTCTTGGCAGAAAAAAATTATCTATCCTATAGATCATAAATAAGATGACAGAATGTTATTGATAAAATTTAATGCACTAGATAAACATAATCGACATTATATCGATTAGATTAACATTAATCGAATTACTAATCTTTACACAGTATAAAATGAAGTCGCTTCCGCTGTCTGTTCGCATAGATCTTTTAAACTACTCAACGGATTTTAATGCAGTTTACAGCAATAGATAGAGTAATTCAAGAGGAAGGTTTATATGTATAATACATGCATATTATAGTAAACGAAAGCCGAGAAATTCAAAGATTTGTATTTCATACTAACCGTTTAAACGTACCAAGGCGTTTAACAGTTTAGACGAACTCGAGCGAAGCGAGGTTGAGTCGCTAGTATATATAATAAACCTGAAAGTTTGTATGTACATTAATATGTGTATGTTTGTTATATGATTAAATATTCATCAGTTAGTACTTTTGCACATAAAAGTAAGCTTCATTTAACCTTATTATACTCTTAGTCTTAGCTTTGTAATTCGACAAATTCTATTCAGCTCCCTACTACTAAAATACCTCATTTAACGTCCCAAAGTTTAAAGTCCCACAATTTAGCAGTTCCCGAGTTAGTGCTATCTGCTATTTAAACAAGAAGCCAATCAACTGTTTCAATGTAATTATTATTGGGAAACACGATTCATTGTGATTACATGATATCAAATATTACGAACTTATGTATTTGTTGATCTAGTATCAATGTTTTTATATCGGACTAATATCCATACAAATAAATAAAATAGAAGTATTTATTTGTAATATCAAAATAATAGCTTTTTACTAAATACGTATGAAATTATGTGCGTCACTTAGAAGATTTTTTTTTTTTAATTTTTATCTGTTCGTTCCGGCTAATCTACGAAACGGCTCGACCGATTTTGATGAGACTTTTACTGGCAGATAGCTGACATTATAAGGAGTAACTTAGGCCGCTTTTATTTAAGAAAAAGAATTAAGGGTCCGCGCAAAAAATTAAGCCCACGAAGTTGTGATCAAAATCCGCATACCTAGTACACCCAAGTGAAGCTAGAATAATTCGCTACTCGTAGTTAGAATTAAAATAAAAGTTTATATGTGTTTATCTAAAACCTTCACGTTGAAACGCCTTTACGCATTTGAATAAATTGACAGGTCGATTATGATCTGGAGTAACACCTAGATTACTATATTAGGCACCCTAGGGACATACCAGAGCGAAACCAGGTTAGTTTATTAGTATTTCAATACAGACTTTAGTAAATGAAATGTAGCTGAGTCTATTCTCTCTAAATATCTATTATGTAATCTCGTACTTTTTCGTATAAGTAAAGAAAATTTAAAATTGAATATGTTTTGTTGGAAACCTACAACCTACTTCAATGTCATATTGAGGATTTGAGCTTAAGAAATAACTTTGAAAATATATGGTATTGATTTCGTTTTATTTATCGGACAGATTTGACGTGGGAGATGTTACGTTCATATTAAGAACGATCTATGCATTATTACTATTATTATTAGATCCATCTAAAAATATAACAAAATAACTACTTCATACGTCCCAGGTTTGACTCCTGGGACAAGCCAAATATAATTATTAAGTGGCTTAGTATACTAATTTGCAATACCAAATCTAAAACATTTAATTTTGTATATCTTCCTGTTCGTTTATTGATACAAAGCACTCTCGTAGCAAGCGAAGTCGCGATCAAAAGCTAGTACCCAATGTGGTACATAATTTGCCTAACCTAATTGCTACCTAAAAACGAAGTATCTCTCAAGTAAAAACATAAAATATATTTATTTCCACGCTAATGTAGAGCAAAACGGCTTTTTCTCGGAATCATTAACTGCATTCACCTTCCTAAATAATATAGTCCAATCGATTTTTAAATGCGAATGCATGAATATTTAATCTTTGGAACTTCGACCTAAGTTTCAGTTTGGAAAACTTTTATGCAAAGTACGTATTTTAATAACACGTTTTTATTAACTTTACATTAAAATAACTATTTAATTAAATATTGAACAGCGTTTTGATAGACTTCTTACCATCGTATCAATTAGCAGTTTTGTAAATCCACGTTAGTATTTTGTATATTATTATATTGAAATGAAATTAAATGTATTTAATAGTTTGCGATAATTTTACCACGTTTCCTGTTTCTGATGTCATTTTATTCATTCGCCCAGTGGTTGAAATTCGATTATAATATTAGCTCGTCAATAGCTACTAAACAAAAAAATCGGTTGACAAACAAATGTAAAAAAATGTTGTGAAATGTTTTGACTTTATCTATTTATATATAGATTTATAATAAATTTTTAACTTAAGAGATAAACTTTAAGATCACTTCAAAATAATTTATTCCACTTTTGCGGAACTGAGTAATTTTGCCTAAAATTTTATGGAGTCACTATCAAGATATAAATTTAAACCGTTACAAAATTATAATACAACACGATAACCGGTAACGATGATATCATGTAACATACACAATCATCATCATCCTTCAGCACTTTTTAACGTCCCACTACTGGGCACGGGCCTCCTTCGAATTGAAGAATGCGGTTGTACCATACCATAGTCCACCACGCTGGCCAAATGTAGGTACCCACCCATACTTTACATGTCTTTTGAAAATGATTTAGATAATGTGGAAAATATTTGCACGTGATACAATTAGAGGTGCGAGACCCGAAATTTGAACACTTCGTTTACTGGACTACATATATCATTGTCTTATATGTACATAAAAAAAAACAAAACTAAATTGAGTATCTTTTCATTTTTAAATTCGGTCAAAATAATTTCTATCAGAAATTCTAGGCAGATCTTGTGACTTTCGATGCATTAAAAGTATTTTTATGACAGTATGTTAAGAAAAATCTTTTCCCGTTTAGGCTACGAGCTCTTGGAACGAACTGCCGTATAATATTTTATTCCGACAATCTAAGTTTGGATTCAGTTTGACACTGCATTTCTGTTCCGTTTCCACGTAAAATAAATAAAATATCTAACTTGAATTGTACGTATTCAGCTCTTTTTAATATCTCATTGCTGGGCACGGACCTCCCTTGAATGCGAGGTGGATCAGACCATATTCCACCACGCTGGCCAAGTGCGGGTGGACATTACAAATGAAGACGTGTTTTTTGAAGACGTGCTATATTCTCTCTGACTTGCAGGTTCATCACAATGTCTTAAATATTAGTCTGTCCTGTGATCATGATTGTTATTATAGTTTCATTTAAAATCTACACACTTGTTCAACTGGTTCATTTATATATAACAACCTGCTTAATTTTCGATGTACATCAAGAAATTATATAATATTTTTGATATACATATGTTTATCTTTAATGGCAAATTAGGTCAATTAAAGTTAATTTATGAAGCTAGAAGCACACACTAGACTAGATCACTTGTCTATTTACAAAAAACATTCTAGTACTCGAATATTTCCATGATGTCAGTGGCATACATTATCTCACAGAAGATTAGTCTGGCTTTAGATTTGAAGTGAACGATAAAAAATGTTTAGATGGTGCCGAAATAAAGTAACTTTGATTCTGTAATTTCATTTTACCTAAATCCTCTAGAAATAAATAATAAAAAATACGAAATATCCTATTTTTGTCTAATATATATGTAAATGTTAGTTTTTCTTTACGTCTCAATAGTTCAAAGAGATCGTCGTGTAGATCTAAGAATAGGACATCGTAAAAATACAAATACTAAATGTATACTTAAATCATACTACTATTTTAAAATGTGTATGTGTGTGTGTATGGGTGTTTATGTTTGTTTGTTGCTCGTTTACACTGAAACAGGTGTACAGATAGATTATGATCTAGAATTATAATACATACACAGTTATCAATAAAATTTTCTAAGAGATGGCGCTGTCTGTAAATGCACACGACTTCGCTTTGTGGGGTAGGCTTAAAGAACTGAAAATTTCTTTTTTATTTACATATCTGTGATCAGTCTTATTTGTGAATATAAGCTTTGTTGTAAGTACGTGGGTCGAGGAGGCTCCCCAGCAGGAGCAGTCACACATTTGATAATCTAATACCTAGATTTTGTATGGCAGGTTCATGTTAGTTAGCTGGTAAGCCAGTTCGCTCAGGTGTTTTTCCAATCAGTTTTTATGTTTCTCTACCTGGCTTATTTTCTTTTTGACAGTGTTCATGTAAAGTATCTCGTGGATTTCCATATTAGTTTTGTTGTAGGATGTTCTTGAGTATGCCATTTTGTAGGCGTTGTATGATGGATGCCAATATTGGAGTTAGAAGCGCTGCCCCAAAATGCATTCGATATGTCCACACTGGCGTAAAAATTACCTTGTAAATCAGTAAATTATAGTCGATGGAAAGTATAAATAAAAAAATGTTAGTAAATAAGACACCTACGGACGCACTCCAATAAAGCGAAAGGTATATAAAAATATAAAAATGACAATAATTTTAGCTGCATTACTTTACTAAATCGCAATGCTGAATTCTTTGGACGATAGCAAGTTAGACCTCCTGTCGCCAATAAAGATGATAAGACCAGTTACAAAGTCTTTTATGAAGTTTCTTGCAATTCGATGTTTTACAACTGTCGTGAGTTGACTTATTGCTAACTACGTTGAATGTTGGAGGATCATATAACATCGAATCAAAATAAACTTAATTCAAATAAAATTTCACAAGTGCATTCGAATAAAGCGTAGTTCTATGAAATAATTATGGGTAAAAAGGAAAAAAAAATAAGCACGCATATCTTAGTTTAAGTCATTCTGAACTAGAAAAAAATCATAGAAATATATATAATTTAATATAAATAAAAATAAAAAAATAATTTTTTTTTTATAATTTAATATAACTTAAAATAAAGATTTATATTTCAAGATAGGCCCTGTCGTATCTAAATATTATGGTCATTTCATGGAGCATAGAAGTGCTTTAAAGTACTTCTATGTAAAATAGGCCACTAGCCTTGTTACCTCTCGCGTAGGACCAAAAAAAAAATCACCCCATCCCCATTTATATCGTATGTAATTGTAAAAATATACATCTTTACATAGTATAAAATGAAGTCGCTTCCGCTGTCTGTTCGCTTAGATCTTTTAAAGTACTCAACGGATTTTAATGCAGTTTTCAGCAAAAGATAGACTGATTCAAGAGAAAGGTTTATATGTATAATACATGCATATTATAGTACAGAAAAGCCGAGAAATTCAAATATTTGTATTTCATACTAACCTTAAAACGTATCTAGGGACGATTCCGAGCGAAGCGAGGGTGAGTCGCTAGTTTTTATAATATAAAAAAACAGAAAACCAAAATAAAAAGCAAAAAAATTTATAACGAATACCGAAAAATAATACAAACATAATATTAAGAACATTTTATTTACCCAAAGTATGGTTATAACCTAAGGGCATTTGGTTTTCTAAGAAAAAGAGTTATCAATGTTACTTTGAAAATATACTATGTAATAACAATATGATATTACAAGAAAAGGCCGCCTATATTCAATATTTAGATTAAAACTATCGACTCACTCTCGCGCGCTCGCGCTGGGGTTTGTCCCTAATTACGTTTTACCGTTTAGTGTAGATTGATCTTTGAGATGAGATATTTTCCTGCAGTAAAAAGTATCCTAAATGTTGAACCAGATAACCAGCTATCATCATACCAAATATTATCAAAATCTGTCCAGTGGTTTTCTCGTAATGCGTTCCCAGACAGTCAGACAGATAGACAAACAAAAAATTTAAAAATTATAGATTCGGCCTCTATATCGATAATAATGACTATTTCAATAAAATTTCCAGAAAATATTTAATGTACAGTACAATTTCGACTCAGAATTTCATTATACATATGTATGTATAGATAATATTCAAATATTAAAATATTAATGATTTGTACATTATCAAATGTTTATTTAGACAACAATTTTGATAAAAAACTATTATGAAATTACTAGAAATCCTATTATAATATAAAAACTAATAACAAAATAAAATATAATAATACTAAGTATAGGTATATTTGTTCTAGTATAATAATTCAGGGAATAATAAATTCTTTACATTGTCCTTTCTGTAGACTGTAATTGATTAACGCCTAACTAAATAAGACTCTAATCTTAATGTTCAACGCACTGTTTTATAAATTGTAGCAAAATGGTAAAAAAAATGTTCATATATACATCAATACTACTATTATAAAGAGAAAAAAAAACTTTTATGTTTTTGTGTTTCTTTGTAAAGGATAAACCAAAAATCCGCTGAACCGATTTAGATGAAGTTTGGTATGAAGATTGTTTGAGACCCTGGTAAGGACATAGGCTAGTTTTTATCCCGAAAATCATCCCTTAAGGGAGTGAAAAGGTAATAAAAGTGCATATGGGGAATAAATAATTTCTCAAGTAAGGGATATAAAACTCACCATACCTATGTATATATAATACACTAATACATAGTCTATCTATTATATACTAATCGTTAAAACGTACCTAAGAACAAACCTGAGCGAAGCAAGGGTGAGTCACTAGTATGTAATATTTTTTGTATTGCCATTTTTAAAATTAGGTTATTACTAGCTCTATTTAGTATTCATATTATTATAATAGAAATATATTAAACCTCCCTCCATTTTTTACTCTTTGGCGCCATCTTAGAATATTGTATTCTTTCGCACGTTCACAAAAAAAATTTACTGATACTTCATTTGACAAAATCCATTATACCGTTGAGCTGTAGACTAAAGAAAACGACATACATACATTTGAAAACCATAATCCTCTTCTTACTCGGATAAGAAGGAAGGGCTCAATTTATTAAATAGAAAGTTTGATAAATGAACAGGTAGAAAAAAATCAAATCTTCTAAATATTGGTTTTTATTTCTTTGTTTGGTCACACAAAGAAAAAGGGTCTTTAAGGCGGAATAACTTTAGTATACCAAAACTTTGAAGTGGTTTTGTCCTTTCTATAAGAAAGAAGTAACTCCCTATTTGATAATTATATTAAGTGCTGTTCTTTATAACAAAAGTCTATATAGTCTTGCTTAAATAATATAAATAAAAAGAACGGGTTATACTTTTGAAAGACCTGTTTATTTGTAGGTTAATAAAATAATAATATGTCTCTCATTAGCGTCCGGCAATCTAGCCGGGCGTGAAGCCAAGAAATGCACTGGGAGGCGGCCCACCTTGGTGGGTGGTGTGCCATGCGGGTTGCTTCTGCTACTTCTCTGATAGTAGAGTGGACCGTGGGAGCAACCACATGGTTGTTGAGGTCTGCTTCGGGAGACCTGCTTTTAGGCTGTCCTGGTTGAGCGCGTTAGCGATCCTGCGATGCCCCATTAAGACGGGGAGGTTTTGTTGGGTTTTATTGGGTAGTACTAGCTTTTCTAGGCGGTGAGTCACACATAACCGCCTGTATGCATTGCAAGTGGTATGCGTAAATGCAACATAAAAAAAAGGAAATATATACATAGAATATACAGAAATACCGTCGATATAAAGTCTTTTTGAACATAGTTGGTAGAAATAGTGTTGATATAAACTTATAATAACTAATTCGAACGATATATGATATTAAGTTGCCAAAAAATGTATCATACTTTAACCAGCCAGATTCCACCAAGAGCAAACATAACTAAAGTTTATTTACAGAAGGGATATTTCTTGAGCGGAGTTTAACCTAAAATGTAAAATATTTAAAGTAGCCGACATAATTTATATGGAATTCTATCTAGTCCATTCAGGGTTTCATTTTCCTCCCGCACATATTTGTTTACAATAAGTTTTATTAAATTTAGTTTAATCAATTAGTATGAATTGGTAAGTAATTAATAATTTTTTCTAGATTAACGCTAATATTAGAAATTTTAAAATAAAACTATGTTGTCGGAGTTTTTCGCAGATTAATGTTGAATTTTGGGCCACATCGTTTCGAATCCGAATAGGAGTATTTGAGATTTTCAAAGTCGGAAAGTATCCAAAAAAGCCAGTGTCTAATCACAAATTATATTACAATAATTTTAAAGTAATAGAAAAATGGCACAAGTTGCTTAAAGATTAAAAATTAAAATACTATTTCCATTATAAATATGTATTTAAAAATTAAAACTAGCATTGCCCGCGGCTCCGCCTGGGTTCAGGGGAACAAAAACCAAATTCTCAGGTTTATAACCAGCTATCACCATACCAAATTTCATCAAAATCCCTCCAGTGGTTTTTTCGTGATGCGGTAACAGACAGACAGACACACAAAAAAATTCAAAACTATAGATTCGGCCTCTGTATCGATAATAATGTTTATTTCAATAAGATTTTCCAAAAAATATTTAATGTACAGATTCGGTTTAGTTACAATTTTATTATATGTATAGAAAATATTAATTTGATTTTTTATTATTTTGATCTACAAGAGATGATTAATTATTTCATAAACATTTTACCGTAATTAATTAATTAATTAATTATAATTAACCTGTAACGGCAATTCTTTTAAAACTACTTTAATATTCTTATCTTAAGATATATTTGTGTATTCAGCCCTTTTTTTAACGTCCTACTGCTAGGCACGGTCTCCCATCAATGTAAGGGTTATCAGGCCATAGCTCACCACGCTGGCAAAGTGAGGGTTGGCGAACTTCACTTGTCTTTCAGAAACTTCCTCGATTCTCTCAGACATGCAGGTTTCCTCACGATGTTTCCTTTCACCACACGGTAATCATGTTGGAAATGATTCGCACATGAAAATATCCGAGGTGCGTAACCTGGGATTTGAATCCGCTACGCCAACACGTTTTTCTAAGCGAGCGCGTTACCACCGGGCTACTACTGCTATAAGATTTATTTAATATACCAAATTTATTTGTCTTTTAAATAAATTAATTGATATATTGCGAATAAATTCAGAAATGAATCTTAATTATCTTCTTGCACCTGTGGGACTTACAGAAACTCTTATGTCAAGTTATTCCAAAGCCGTTTTCTGTCTTCATTAGTCCGGAACAAACATCTCTATGGTTACTAGAAAAAAACGTTCATCTGAAATATAACAAAAAGACGTTACAAAAGTAAATGTTTAAAAATGTTCCTATACTACGAGTATGTATGTAACCTTAGAAATTTAGTAAATTATAATCATAAAATTAAAAAAAAAATTCAATCAAATGTTGTAATGATTCAATAAATTCTATATTCCAATAATATAAATTTACAAGGATGTAAATTTTTTTGTGAGAAAAAAAATTATAATGTATACAAATATTATAATTTTTAATATAATATTTTAAGTAAATAATTATTTAACAATATTCTTTTTATATACTTCCATATTTATTTAAAAATAAATAAAAGTAGTATTTTTTATAAATATCTATTTTTATTTATTTTATTCTTTGAAATATTTATATAATAGAAACCATAATTTTTAATTCACTATTTATTCACTTCCGTAACAACCGTTTCCGTTACAAAAATCGTAACGCCAATCCTTTTTTCCCTCTCATGGCGCGCCAAAAGAACTTTTCACTTCAAATATTAGTTATGCCTCCTTTGGACAACTTCACCAAAAACGATTAAGGAGAAAAAGCTTTTTTTTACAACAACTATATAATTATTTAGGTAACTCTAAATATATATAATATATATATATATATATATATATATATATATATATATATATACTCATAAATATATGCTTTGTAAAAATTTATAGAAAACGAAAGCATTTTCTTCTGTTATGAAACAAGATTCATCTCCAAGGACATGTTGTCGAAATTTTATATTACCTTATACAATTTTATATAGAATTTTAGATACAGACCCCGTCATAGAACTTGCGTACGTACGCCTTTGTTTCTGAGCTCATTTTTAAGTGTCATAAAAAGACTAACCTCGGGCACTTGATAATATCTATATTTTCATATAGTGTATATGGACATTTCATAAAGCTTTTATCTTTTACTAGTGACCTGCCCTAGCTTCGCTCGCGTGCATCGCTGGGTGTGTTTTAAATAGATATAAATCACTATTAGACAGCGTTAGCCATGTTAATTTTAATAATTTTTAGTTGTTACAGACAGCGATTTATATTATTATTATTACTTAAGATAGGTTTATTTAAAATATGAAATATTTGAATAAATCTAATACTTTAATTAATAATTTATTTATTTATAATTAATTAATTATTTTTCTAAAGCATATATTATTTCAAAACTTACCAAAATAACAAATACAAATAAATTTCATTATTATTAATTATTAGCTAACAACTTGTTGGGCTTAACTTCTACATTATGAATACAGTAATGGGGCTAACAAGAAATGTTTCGCGAATGTTTTCAAAGGATCACTCACTCACTCACGGGCAAAAGGTCACTTTGTAATTTCTGTATAATAACTAAACTGAACTCTATGAGAAAATATGTTACAAAGCCCAACCCTTTTGGGAAGAATTCTTAATTCTAACTTATAATATCTACTGAAGATATGGCACATTGTTTGTTAATAAATTTTAAAACTCAATTTAGTGTAGTACTAACAATATTATGATAATGAAAGAATGAATCGGACCACTATTACCAAAGCGAAAATGTGTGGGTATATGTGGGTGTGCGTGCGTGTGTGTATATGTGTGTGCGTGTGTGTGTGCATGTCGGTGCGCGTGTGTGTGTGTGTGTGTTTGCGCCATGTGTTCGTACGTGTGCGTGAACAGGTGTGTGTTGGTGCGTGCGTGCGCGTGCGTGTGTGTGTTTGTGAGTCTGTGAAATTTAAAAAGTAGCAAGTCTGATTTATTATAATATTTGATGATATTGATCAGAATAAAAATAAAAACTATATGTTATGCCTTCCGTTCATTTGTGTACTAAATTCCATTTCAGTATGAAATAGTAATAAACATTCACACTAAAGTAGCAAGCAAGACTATAAATAACAAAAAAACGCTTGTCATTAACATTTCTTGTTTTCACCACGAATGGCAGGATTAAGAGTCTAAATATTTATTTTGTTCTGGCTTTACCGTTTCGTTAATCGTTGTCGCTTCCCACGCCTTTATCAGTAGCGTTTACATTGATGATTGATATCATTTTAAGTATTCATTTAAATGATATAAGCTATTACGACTTCCATTTAAGTATACTTTACAAAGTGTAGATCGTCATTTTTGATAATAATTAATTATACCAATGTTCAAAATATTATTCGGAGGTTAAATTTTCCATTATAAAATTATTGAAAATAAATAAAGTGAAGCTAATGATACTATGTCATATTTATTTTTTACAAGAGCAATCAATGTTAATATGTAAGGGAAATGGTCCAAGAATAAGCACTGATGGAATCGATAAATCCAATACTACAACATCTCTTAGAAGTTTCATCGACCAATACTAAGTCAGAAAATTAAGTGTATTATTCTTTAACGAAATATTGATGTAGCTTTCTAATAAATATCTCATGATTAAACTACTTTGATTAGTTACAGATTATCTGAAGTGCATTCAGTGACAAATTCCAACCTTTAAAGACATTTTTGATAACACAAGACTTATTTTTGTTATGGTGTCCTTTTATAAAATAGATTCCTTTAGCTTAGTTGGCCGCCATATTCCATACGATTCATTATATTTATTATAGTAACTTATACTAATATTATAGAGAAGTTTGTAAGTTTGGATGTAAGGAATAATCTTTGAATTTCGTAAACTATTTTTATAATAATTCTTTCACTAATATAAAGTTACATTAACTACAGCCTCATTCATGGTGTAGGCAGTTTTTATTACTGTCAAAAATTGTAATAATCTTAAATAAAGGTGGAGAAAAACTGGGCATTCAGATGCATTTATCGTCGTGCATTGCTTAAACTATTTAAAATAAATAATAAAATGTATGACAAAAATACACCTAGGAAGGCAGCCGGATGACGTAAGGGCAAATTGCTAGTATTCAATAATCATTGTAGTAAAACAGCGTTTGATAAAAGAATTCAATTTCATTTTTCTCATAACCTTTTGAATTGACGCTGAGCTTCAATATAACAGCTTTAAGCTGCTCTTAATGAGTAATGGTGAAGGACTACTATGTTATCTATCAAAATATATAGTAAAAATATCGAAAATAAATTTGTTTGGGCGCTAATATCCATAATAGCTAAATAGATTTAAATTTTAAACATGTTAATGATATTATCTTACGTTAAAAACAAAAATTGTATGGAAATATGGTATTAATTATCTTCATCAGATTCATTGAACACAAATTTCGGTAATCACTTTGAGGTAATTTTTCAGGTAATTTAATCATTCAATAACAATTACTTTAAATAATAAAAAAAAAAAATTAAATTTGGTGGGCAATAGGCGAAGGTATCGAGTAATATAAATAGCAATATTAGCTCATTGGCAATATACTCGCTTAAAAACTCAAGTGCAGTAACTAGATTCAAATCTGGGTCAACATTTTTATGTGCTAATAATTTTTCAACCTCATTACCACTAGTTTAAACGATGAAGGAAATCATCGTAAGAGAACCTGCATGTCTGAGAGAATATTACTAATTTTTTGAAAGAGGTGAAGTCCGTCAACCCGGAATTTTTTCAACGTGGTGGACCTTAGTCTGATTCCCTTCCTATTGAAACCCAGCAGTGGGACGTTAAAGGCTGATTTATTTATTATAAGAACCTCCCCCTTTAGTGGTCGGTTAAACAGGAGATGAAGATTCTCTTATATACCGAAACGGATATAATAAGTCACGTGGTAAGCTCGCAGATAATTCAATAAAAACTGTCTTAGAAAACAACTTTTCTATAACAAAATGACTTCATTATATTTGAACAAATTTACTAAAGTTACTTGTTTTTAAAAGTACTCTTTGTAAAAGTTGTATAAACATAAACCAATTCAAGTCGATTCTCTAAAGTTTTTAAACTTTAACCAAGACTTTGAGCATAAATTTACACTTTGAAAGCTTTT
Source organism: Brenthis daphne (assembly GCA_947093115.1). Lineage (NCBI taxonomy): Eukaryota > Metazoa > Arthropoda > Insecta > Lepidoptera > Nymphalidae > Brenthis > Brenthis daphne. Next base: position 12,424,598 of record OX352483.1, read on the forward strand.
AATAAAATGCTAAAGTTGTTCCAAAAAAAAAATTGTATTATATTTTGATTTCCATCTTAAACACAATATTTGATGTCTGTATTCTGTTAGTCAACACAATTAGGCAGAAGGCTGAAGTAAGTTTAAATTCTAGTTGTTATCGCACATAAAAATTAAAAAAAAAGTCAATGTCATATCTAAAATTCAAAATTTCCAGAATTTTTGGAAAATTGGTTAATTATTTTTGTTGCTTTTTAGAAACTAGTAAGAACAAAATAAAACCCATTTGAACTGCTGTTGCAAATTCATAAAATGAATAAATGCTATTTGTTTTACAAAATAAAACCCTGTGAAGGAAGCTCTATAACGAATGAAAATACCACGTGTAAAACATATATGAAGTGAAATTAGTTTTTAAAGTATTCTTAATAATGGTAAACTATCAGTAATTAGATTCATTTTAATATATAAAGTTTATGAAGGACTAACCGCACTACAAACTATGTGACCGATAGGTTCAATCGGCAGGGGAGGTAGAGAAAGTAATTTCGAATCTCTATCCCCTATTTTAAAGCTACTTCAAGCTCTACATACCTAAGTTATTTTTCTAATGTATTTCAACCACAGATGAACGGACTCATGTAACCCTTGCGAACAATTTAACATGATTAAGGTAAATATATCTTCGTTACACTAATATTCTGGTAAAATATCTAACGTAAAGGTTTTATATTATTATAACTAAGATTTATATAGCAGCAATTATTCCATATATGGATGTATAGTGAATGGAATAAACTTTTTATTCTATTTCTAGATTATTACTTTTATTATTTGTTTTTTCATTGTGTATATTCAAATTATTCAGTATATTCTTTTTATATGTATCATTTTTAGGATTTTTTACCCAAAGTGCGCCACCGGAACCCTATTACTAAGCCTCCGCTGTCCATCCGTCTGTCTGTCAGAGAGCTGTATCTCATGAACGGATAGATAGTTAAAATCATCACAGAATATGTATTTTTGTTGCCGCTATAACAAGAAATAAAATAAAATAAAATACAGGAAATATTTTTTAACGTTATACTTTCTTAGATTTAATACTTTCTTAGATTTACTTTAATAATTTTTTTTAATAATTTTTTAACGTTCTTAATCGATCATCGAAGTTACTACATAGTACATACGTAGAGTAAAAGTCATATTAATAAAAAGTATATGAACGATGGTACGGAACCTTTTGTGTGCGAATTCAACTCGCACTTGACCGATTTTTTTAGGCTTTACTGTAAGAATACTGAATAAAATGAAATATTATAATGTTACATAATGGTCTTTTTTTGTATTAAATAATAAGCACTTAAAACCAATTATTTCAAATTAAATGTTCATTAATGTTTATATTTAATACGTTTTTTTATGTAGATTATTTACAAAGGATTTATTATAAGTTTTAGCTTTTAATAATTAAATTTAGTACAATAATACTATTCTCACACTAAAAAACTACTTTCACGTCGTATGAGTCTTATACATGGTACTTATATTGTATATATAGATGCATTTCCCTAGAGAGCTCTCAAAGTGCAGATAAATCAATGTTGCGATCTTGCAAGCCCATCAATCATGTGCTTGATTTCTCTCTTATGGTACAAGAGTTATTGCCGTCCCATAGGAAAATAGAAGGTAATAGAAGAAGTAAAATTTACGTTATACTTTGTATTACGTTTGACTTTTTATTCCTCATTTTAGCGAAGTTTATATTTAAACGAGATAATCTCGTCTCATAAACTTATAGTTAAACTAGCATTGCCGGCGGCTCCGCCCGCGTTTAGTTGACCAAAAACCAAATTCATAAGTTTTACAGATTAGTTATGCTCTTACATTGCAGTTTTTGTATTTTTTCTCAGAAATGAAACATTTTTCCGCGGTAAAAAGTATCCTTTATGTTGAACCGGATAAACAACTATCGCCATACCAAATTTCATCAAAATTCCTGCAGTAGTTTTTCTGTGATGCGGTATCAGACAGACAGAGAGACAAAAATTCTAAAAAGCATAGATTTGGCCTCTGCATCGATTATAATTTTTTTTATTTCAGTAAGATTTTCCAAAAAATATCTAATGTACAGATTCGGTTAGTTACAATTTTATTATATGTACCTATAGATAATGATACTGGTTGTCATGCTGTTGTCGCCAATGGATAGAGTGGTCTTCGAGGAAGGTTATATATTTTTTTAACTTTGGCTAAAATACAACGATATTTGATGGAGGCGCTGGATAAAAATAAGCTGCCTGGGAGCTTAATCTAGTTTATGTATTCCATGTATTCCATACTAACCGTTATAAGGTATGTATATTTTATTTCACGCATGTCGCAAATCTTCTTCTTTTTCTCGTGTCGACATCGTGGTGAAAAGATTAGCCAATCAGCGTTAATAATTTCTGATTGCCCAGGGTGCGCCGGACGTATAGGTAGTATACGATCCAACGTTGTATACGTCGCTCGGGGAGGCTCCTTTCATGCACCCCACGTCGGAAATTACTCTAGCGATTTGGATCTAATTATGTATTAAGGTTTTGCTTTTTAATCCCTCCACGACCGCGGACACACCAGCGTTTCAGTTAACAATAGATTTCTTAGAAATCTAATTAATTTCTTAGAAATTTATCTGGAGGTGTTAAGTTTTTTTTTTCTTTTTTTTGTAGCCGATGATTCCTTCGACATTTGGTCGGAGACCTTTGTATTACAATTTTCGTATTTGCCGAAAGTACATTTTTTATTAATAATTATGCTACAGGTATCATACATTTTTTTCTGGTGTCTAAAGAAGGAGGTATTAAGTTTATCTATATAGGTAATAGGTGTCTTTTCTGAAAAAAAAAACGCTATTTTTATATCCTTTTTCAAAAACGGAAAGTGAAGCTCAGTATACATATAATTGAAGCTAATTTTACAGGGACATTACAAAGATTGAAAAAATGGCAAAAATGAATTTTATGTCGCTTTCAGACACACACTTAGCCGTACTGAAACCCTGCCTCGCTCTGTGAGGTTTAATAAATAGTGGATCTCAACCCTCAGTTTGTGATTAAATACTCAAGTTCATACAAAGGCTGTTCATTAAATTGGGTTTTGGGTAGATCTTGATTATTTAATTTATTTTATTCGCGAGAGAAATCGAATTGACATTGCTCGTGTTACTGTAATAATTTAATTTTCTATTATGAGTTAAACAGGACTTGGATATATAAGTCTTTATATTATTATTTATCTTACTTAGGTTCTAACAAATTAACATTACACAATTACATAAGAAGTCACAGTAAAAAAACAATATAACTCTAAAATGCAAGACCAATTACGGGGACTCGTACATTTTCCGGGATAAAAAGTAGCTTATGTGTTATTCTGATGTATGAGCTATATTATTGTAAAGTCTCGTTAAACTCCATTCAGTAGTTTTTACATGAAAGAGTAACAAACAACTATACACCTATACAAACAGACATCCCGACAAACTTTCGCATTTATAATATAAGCATAGATATATAATATGTTCTATGTAGATTTTTGATTCATAATATCCCTAAACTATAGTACAGGCTATCATGAATAAAACAACAAAAAAATATATTTGAAAATCAATCCCTAAAAGTTCCAAAAGCGTTTATAAAAATAAATGTAAAGTAATATAATATTGTTCCTGACCTTTACTTAAGTAACTTCATGATACTCATCTGAATTTTTGTGAAGCTTAAAGTAAATAAAAACTTTGAAGTGAAGCCGGCATGGGTCGTCGCTGGTGAATTACATATATAAGTATTTAACACCCATATGGTATCGTGGTCAGAATACATGTCTACTAGTTTTTCCACATTCGATATCTACAACAATATTTTATTTATAGTTATAGTCATGTGTGGATATTTAATTTAAAACAAATATTTATATTGATCTAGGAATATTTTGTACAACAATGACTAAAGATCAACAATTGTTGTTTAAAATTATTGTAAAAATTCATTTTAAAAAACAAGCTTTTATTTAAATGCTCTAAAAAGAAGGAAATAAACATTAAAAATAAAACATTAATTTACTGCAAGCTTTTATATCATATAAACTGTGTAATGTAATAAATTGATGGGCTTGATTTAATTTAAAAATTTTCTTCTTTTTGGAGCATTTAAATAAAAGCTTGTTTTTGAAAATGTTTTCAAAACTTTTATTTTATTTTTAGTTATTCATATTCATCTCAGCAAACCCTTTTATTTGATATCCATATCAAGAGGGTATATAAAAAAAACAATCCACCATCGTTGGAAGTCCGCCATATTGGATTTCTAATAATGTAACTTAGCTAATAATGCATTGTCACCCAACCCAAACAAAACGTGTATGCAAAACTTCAGCTCAGTCGGTTGAAGATAACTACTTCAAAATTCAGTTTGCAAGATTTGATCCAAACAAACAAACATTGCAAGTTAAATTTTAAAGTTAGGCGACACGTTTGGCTCAGTGTGTAGTGACCCTACTTGCTGTGGCAGCGGTCGCGGGTTCGAGTCGCGCTGCGGGCATTCATTGTGTGATGAGCACGAATGTTTGTACTCCAGTCATTGGTGTTGATATTTATGTATGTATTTAAAAGTTTATATATGTGTAGTGTTTCAACTATCTGGTATCCATAACACAAGCCTCGTAGCTTACCATGGTACTAGATGGTGCTGTGTATTAATGTCCCAACATATTTACACATTTAAATAAAAGCTTGTAAAAACTGGCGACTTTTGCTTCTTTAAAGTATACCCCTGGGTGCTTATTGTATTTATATAATGAAAATTCCCAGTGCTCAAATGTCCACTATAATCATTCTTAAGTTTTTTTTAATAGCACTGAAGCTAAAAAAAAAAGAAAGTCTGTTAACAAACAGAGGACAAAAAAATACTAAACTGTTTTGTCTATGCCTATTAATATATAGAAAGAGGCCATACCGCCATTTGGCAAATTTTATTACTAACAGTATATACTTATATTATATAACTGCCTCGGTGGTGTAGTGGCTAGCATGTACGGCTGCACACTCGGAGGTCCTGGGTTCGAGTCCCGGGTCGGGCCAAGTTTAGTTATTGAGTCTTTCTGTATAGTAAGTCTCAGTAACAGCCCGGAGTTGGGAAGTTGGCGGTGTTTCACCCCCGTGCCTCGGAGAGCACGAAAAGCCGACGGTCCTGCGCCTTAACTCTCACTGGTCGTGTCGAGTGTTCGTCCCACCGGAGTATGAGAGTGACAGGAATAGAGAGTGCACTTGTGTCTGCGCGTACACTTGTGCACAATAATATCTCCTGCGCAGTTGGCTAGTCTAAATGAGATTGGCCGCCGTGGCCGGAATCGGCTAGGAGAACATCATCATCATCATATACTTATATAGTCTATGTGTTACTTCAGGTCATAATCTATGTACTAAAAATCAAAATCCGTCCAAACTTTTAGCATGGAAAAGTAACAAACATACACACATATACACGTTAATGTTTAAAATACATACAGTCATAATACTTTCTTAGATTTACGCGAATATTTGACATTTTAAATAAAATTATCTTTTCGGATTTTCTTTAAAATCCAAATAAATCCACAAAAAATCCGAAAAGATAGTTTTATTTAAAGCAGTAGTGTGATTCCAAAATTTTGTTAATTTACCCTCACATGTAGCAAAGATTGGGTCAACTTGATTTGCATATGCATAATTTATGATCCGAAAATAGGCTATTTTACATCAAGAAGTTTCAGTAACATATGATTTTAGTGCCATAATGCAGTATTATTTTATATAATGAGAGCTTTTTCAAAGTTTAATTTTATAGAAATAGTTTTTTATTTAAAGCTGTATCTACTATGTTGTCTTGTAATGGAGAGAGTGAATTAAGCCAACACTGTGTGTAACTGCGTGTACCGCATAACGTAGCGTATAAGCGACTGTTACGAACCCTTTATTTTTAATGTTGTGAAATACATTTACGTATACCACCTGTTGACAAACTGGTGGTTATGTGCAACTCACTGGTTAGAAAAACCAGTAATACCCAGTCAACCACGAGGCCCCGAGGGCAGGTCTAAAGAAGCAGACCACAGCAACCATGGGGTTGCTCCAACAGTCCACTATGCCGTTAGAGATGTACCAGGAGCAACCCGGACGCTAATGAGCCTCCCCCACTTCCAACCACGAAACCGTTACAAACCCAATGTACCAAAACATCTATAATTTAGAAAACGTACTTTAATTTCCGATCTCAGAACTCATAGAACGTAATAACATCATTAAGCGTCACATAATATACGCAAACACGAATTGCTATTGCACGAATATAAATTACAACTGCGATACTGCTGACATACATTATACGTTTTAACTAAACATTATTAATACTTGCATGTAGAAACAGAATATATTATTACACTATTCTGAAACATTATTATAAAAGAGCTTAATATAAGTGATAATTTGCTTTGATATCTAATATATTTAAACGAGCAATTCTTGTATGTATACCTATATAATCTGAATTTCGGAAACGGTTCCAACGGTTTTCATGGTATTTAGCATACGGGGGTTTCGGGGGCGATAAATCGATCTAGATTAGTTTTATGTCTGGGAAAACGCGTGTTTTCGAGTTTTCATGTGGTTTTGTTTCGCATTATTCCACGCAAAATATGGTCGCTAATTCGCACGCTAGGATATAAGCATCGTAGTCATTCGGCTAAGGCGCAAGTATGACGACTACTGGCATCTGTCTCATATAAAGTTTTTACTGTCGTTTTTTTTATTTATTCAAATTTTTAGTTTGTTTTTTTTTAATATTTCCTCGGCCAAAAACTCCGGTCGCCCAGGTAATAAGTGATTATGACTGTATCTTTCAGGTTACAAGTTTTTGACAGCCAAAAAACGACATGATGAAGTTAGCTGATAACTAACTATAAGGTAAACGTTGTTATTACCTGACAAATGATATATAATATTATACTCCTTGCTTACACGATATTCTATAAATTTATGATTGTTATATGCCTAATAAGCCTTATTTAATTATTTTATTAATTTATCATTTCTTTTACAAACAGACAGTTGTGACATACGGGATGAAATCTTAAGCTATTTTTGTTCTGTTACGCCAAAAAAGTTTATATTGTTACGTGTGTACATTCTTATGTAAGTACACACACACGTTTTTTTTTTTGTTTTTGACACAGTGTCGAAGAAATTAAATGTTATTTCAATTCATTTCATTAAAATCCTAAGGTACAATTGGGAGTATTCAAATGCTGATGAAACAAATATAAATTTATATAAAAGTAGTCAGAAGTATACTTTCGTGAGTTTCTCGCCAGCTCTTCTCAGCAGAACTGCTTTCCGAGCCGGTGGTAGCTTCCTCAAGGACTAACTACACTGACGCTTAAAATAAATTGACGATTCAAATGTGCTTGTAATAAGTCTAAATGATCAAAACTTATTTCATTTCACAAGCATAGTATATGCTATGTCGGTTATCATGAACTTTTCTAAATAATACTTTCTTAAATTCAATTTTCTTGTAAATGGCTTGAAAGCGTGCCACTTGAGCCCAGATCAATAAATACTTTCTTACGCGAATATTTGATATTTTAAATAAAACAGGTTTTCCGTTATGGTCACGTGAGAGATTGGCCCCGGGGGTCCCCCGTAACTGTGATCGATGACAACATTCAAAATATTGGAAACCAAAAATGAATATAAATCCGCAAAAAAATCCGAAAAAGTAGGTTTTATTTGAAATAGAGATAGAAATTTGATAAAAGAGGAAGACGCTCCATACAAATTAATCGCGTAATCGTAAATAAGTTATTGGGATCCGCTGTTAATGTCGATAACGCTGTTTTATCTATGATATACTACGGTGCTAGTTCACGATCACCCATCTAACTGCCAGCTGCTGTCACATGAACTTACCCTCGTCACTGTTTCTGTAAGCACAGTTTGTATCTAATGATAAATCCTTTCAAGTGACACTTAGAAATCTTCTTACTAGATAATAATCCTTTTCTGATTATTACTGGTAACAATGTTGTGTATTGTTTTAGTTATAAGGCTATTCAGAAAGTCAATTTAAATGGAACATTAATAAACTTATACTATACAAAGGAATATTTGACATTTAAAATGAAATGATCTGTTCACATTTTAACAAATAATTTGAACAAATAGTATTTAACTAATAAGATTTTTTTCTTACAAATTATTTATTGATATACAAAAACACAAGATACACAATAAGCGTTTCAAAAGTGTCCTCAAAAAAAAGTGCACTATTCGAAAATAAATTTCACATTTTTTAATTTCTTTTGTTCATTGCTTTTCGGAAGACAAAATTAAAAGGCACGTTGTTTCGTTTTAAACGGTACTATTGGAGTGTTTGGTGTGTAAGTTTGAATTTGGGTTTAGACATAATTGTCTTCCTGAACTTTCGATTTTTGAATTTTATTCGTTAACTAGCATTGCCCGCGGCTCCGCCCGCGTTCAGATGGCCAAAAGCCATTTTTTTAGTTTTTACATATTAGTATACGCTTACAATGCAGTTTTTGTATTTTTTCTCAGAAATGAGGTATTTTCCCGCGATAAAAATTATCCTATATGTTGACCCGGATAACCAGCTATCACCATACCAAATTTCATCAAAATGCCTTCAGTGGTTTTTCCGTGATGTGGTAAAAGACAGACAAACAGACAGACAAAAATTCTAAAAACTATAGATTCGGCCTCTGTATCGATAATAATGTCTATTTAAATAAGATTTTCCAAAACATATTTAATGTACAGATTCGACTTAGTTACAATTTTATTATATGTATAGATATTATAAAATATATTGAAGTAACTGTTACATATTCACGTTTAAAACCATTGGACAGATTTCGATAAAATTTGGCAATTATATACATTCTGGGGATGGATATATGCTACCTGTGATTCCCAGCCAGATTCACAATTTTCACAGAATTTGTATATACAGACATACAAATTATACTATACTACATCAAAATAATCGTTTATTTCGTATTATATTCCAGTAAAATACAACTATTCTGTAAGTCAGCAATTATTTTACGATCGTATCTGTCCTTTGAAATTAGATTTTCTTTATGGAAAAGATTATTTAGTGTCTTCAAAGGAAATTGTTATTAAGAAACAGAAGACGTTCACAAAATGAACCAATTATAGTAACTTAAGAAAGCTCGCGACATTGTCTACAGTGAATAAAACAAAGTATATCAGCCAAAGACGTTTCAGTTTGTATACCAAGAGGTGTGGGTTTGATTTCCATCCCTATTTTTAATATTTAATCCGTCGCCATTATACAATATAGTCTCCATTTATCTATTAAACAAGACCACAAAATGGAAAGATAATGCTTTATTTTCAATCTGTATTACTGATTCAAAGTCATTTCTCTTTCAAATTTTCACGTTAAATTATTATCTACATTTGAGTAGGCAAAGAAAATATTTTTTTTTTTTGGAAATATTTTTTTATATAGATAAGTGAATTCTATTCATGTCTGTTTTCCTTAAATTTTCAGTTGAATTACGACCACTGAGCAAACTCTAGTTCATATAATTGGAAAAATTTTGTGAATCTGTGAGTGTATTTCATACTTTTTCAAGTTGTATCGGCTCAACGGATTTGAGTGAAACTTTTAATAGAGATAGTTTATATTCTGCATTAAAATATAAGCCATCGACAAAGTAAAATGTAAGCCGAGTGCTGGGCTAAAATGATTATAAATAAAACAGGTTCTATTTAAATGCGACCAAATATTCTCGCGCAATGTGTGACTAAACAAACTTACCGACGAGCAAACTCTGAAAGATTTCACTTTTAATACTTCAATTAACTGTCAAATAAATATAAAAAATATATTCATTGAAAATTATAATTTCATTATCTATACCTACATATAATGAAATTCTGAGTCGAATCTGTACATTAAATATTTTTTGAAAAATCTTATTGAAATTGTCATTATTATCAATACAGAGTCCGAATCTATAGTTTTTCGATTTTTTGTCGGTCTCTCTGTCTGTTTGGGCACGCATCACGAGATAACCATTGGATAGATTTTGAAAATCTGTCCTGTGGTTTATGACAGCTGGTTATCCGGATCAACATATAGGATACTTTTTACTGCGGGAAAATATCTCATCTCTGAGAAATCTATACTAGACGTTAAAACGTAACTAGGAACGAACCCCTAAACCCCTAAAACCCCGAAATGAGCGGAGCGAGGGTGAGTCGCTAGTATGTAAATAAAATAAATAAAATGTTCGAAAAAGCTAATATTTTACTTAATAGTAAAATTATAAGATGAGCATAAAGGCTTTCACACTAGAAGAAATGTAAGTGAAAACAAGGAATAATTCAAGTATATTATTGTCTTCGTAAGAACTTTACATTTCATTCTTCTGATATGTCAGCTGCATACATTCTGAGACAATAATATTGAATTTTGTATAGCAAACAACATTTGCTCATTTTGCCGATTCATGCTTTAAAATAAAAGATTTAAGCTTTTATTTGTGGTAAGTCTAAGTTTGTCCTCTTAAAATCAACAGAGTCTCAGAACCGTACGTATTTATAGTAAAAAATAAATGTTAAAAAATATTTCTAAAAACTAACTTTGATATCATATATATCATGTGTAATAAATGAGTTTGATTTAATTTAATTTTTTTAGGTAGATATTTATTCGTGTTCTTTTCAGCAAACCTTTTCATTTCATATCTATATCCATAAAAAATATAGTGCACCATCGTTGGTAGTTCGCCATATTGGATTTAGAATGACGTCACTTATCTAACCATGCATTGTCCAAACTAAACGTATATGCAAAATTGCGGTTGTAAATTCAATCGGTTGAGTATAAATGCTTTAAAATTCAGTTGTAAAATTTGACCCGAACCAACATTTACACAGACATTGCAAGTTAAATAAAAGCTTGTTAAATAAGTAGCTAGTGTCTTGCCCTCGTTCCGCTCGGGTGCCAAATAATAGTCTATATATTCTTCAAGGTCTATCTGTGAGCTAAATTATATCTAAATCCGGCAGTTTCAGCGTGAGAGAGTAAAAAACATATAAACATACACATTTATAACAGTTGTCCGTTCCATTAATATATGCTACTAAATTATACTATAGAATGCATACGAGAGAAGCCAGAGTCACCAATAAAGTATATGAAAAAAATTGTTATCTAAACATGTAATAATACAGTAGTATGGATAATTATATTTGTATGTACAATGTACATAGCTATAAAATATTTAAAAATCAATTCAAATCTTGTTTAAATATCATGCATTTATGTTGATATAAATATAGACGAATATATTTTTAGTGAAAATCTATGCTTGCTAACAAAAATAGAACTGGTTGACTTTTATTTCCAGTTACAGACGACGCAGCATGTTCATTTCAACATCTGGCATTATTTTGCATATATTTTAGTAACTTGAGAACGCTCTTTCTGGAGCTCTAACGTCATCCCTTATTTAAATAATATAGAAACACTTGTACCACAAAGGTTTATTTTATCTGGAAATACATAATGCATATATTTCACTATATTACTATTTCTCACTATAAAAATATTAAAAAAAATTATAATTCTACGCCAAAATGAGTATTCTAATCAAAGCACACAAATAAAGCAATAAAGATCGATATGCTAATAAAATAAAATCATAATCCGAATAAATGTATTCATTGAAAAATAAATAACTGAATATATGAATACGATTGCCTCCTTTTTGAATTTTATTTCAATTTCGTGAATAGACATTATAAATGCAAAAGTGTGATTGCTGGCCTGTAAATAAGTCCTTCTTTGACATAACTACGGAATAACTAGTATGATGAAATACACAAGCGACTTACCCTTACTTCGCTCACTCACTCGCCCATACCCACGCCCACGCCTATGTACGAGCCCACACCCACGCCCACACGCACGCCCACGCAACACATATATACTATATACGTATAGTATAATATATCTACGTCGACGTACATTTTATCCCTGCACATAATAGCTATATTATATTATAGTATTGACCTATAAATAAGTCCATTCGTTTTTGGTGGATGAGTCTGCACCTAAGTAAAGCAAGGGAAAACATACATTTTAAAAACTATTTGCTAAGTGAATTCACTGTCAAGTCACAATCGTAAACTCAATAAGCCTTGACTTCACGTTTTGTATTAGTAATGTTATTTTACGTTAGTTTTTTCTTAAAAGTTAATTTTCAAATCTCAGACTAAAGAATTATATAGACGGAGTGATTGTTTATTCTAATACTAGGAAAAGACGCAGCTTTGCCCGCGTTCAATCTACAAAAAAAAAACCTTGGGCTTTATGTTATACAGGTACATTGCATAGGTTGGTATGTTGTACATGTATGGAGGTCTGCCCGATTTGTTGACATTTATGATTAGTGTTCCATTCCGTTGTGTAGTAGCATTATACAGCCTATAAATAAGCCTTCCTCATTAAACGGGATATCTGATTCAAAAATATTTTTTCAAATCGGCTTAGTATTATGCATGTAGTGTACCATAATTAATAGTTAAGAAAGGAATAAAGTGTCGCCATTATACTCTATCTGCAAGAAAAATGCTTAAAAAACACAATAACTTACAACATCTAGGAAAAATGTTGACACATGGCCTACAGAAAATTTGATATCGTAATATGCAAATAATATCGTGACAGGCATTCGTAGATCTTACTACAGAAATATTTACAGTGTCGAGTAAAAGTGAACGGAACATAAATTTACAGCATTATGTGTTCAATGAGATCTATACATATAATAAAACGATAGAGGTCGAATGTCTGTACATAGAAAAAAAAATGCTAGAACCGGGTCAGGGGAATGTATAGAAGAGAAATAGAACAAATCCAGATTTTCTAAATTTTTTTTCTCTATCTTTTTGTTTGTTTGTACGGGATAATCTCTGAAACAGGTAGACCGATTTTAATAAAACTTTACAATAATATAATTTATATATCAGAATAACAAATAGGCTATTTTTTATGCCAGAAAAATGTACGGCTCCCGTGGGATAGCTTAATTTTTGTCTAGAGGCGAACCCGAGCAAAGCGAGAGTGAGCCGCTAGTATTATACATATACGTACATATTTGTTTAGTTTTCCGACTGGTGAGAAAAAGTGAGAAAAACTGAAATGGTGAGAAAAGTGATATTGCTAGTGTATTTTTAGTTTCTCGTTCTTAATATATAGGTACACTAGTAGAACTCGCGGCTTCGCTTTGGCTAAAACTACAAAAATAACTCTAAAGTAGGTTTCATACAAACTTTAACCCTCTTAAGCGATAAATTTCGAAAAATACTAAAACACATTTATATTTAATCGTATTGAAGAGCATAAATACCAAGTTTCAAGTAATTTTGATCATAACTACTTTTTTTGGGTTGTGTTATAACGTGTTTTTTCCGTGGGCATGGGATAATCTTCCGCAGTAAATAGTATCCTATGTCACTCTACAGCCCTCCAACCATCTCTACACACCAAAAAACCACACCTATTCGTCGCTCTGTTTCAACGTGAAAGAATGACAAACAAACAAAGTTACAAACAAACACACTTTCACATTTATAATATTAGTATGGTTGTGACAGTCAATGGGATAACCATAAATAAAAGTTTAAATATTTATAAAAAAAATACACTTTATAAGAGTAGGGTAGTGACGAAGGTTGATGGAAATGCGTATTTTTTTAAGTGACAAAGCGAGAAGGTGTCTATTTCTTTACAAATTTACTCAAGAATTGCTGTACAAATTGAATTCTTTTATTATACAGCTTTTGATTGCATATTGATGTGGATTGTTTTCCAATGGCAATTTATATCCTATTTCATAAATCGAATTTCCTGTCCAAAAGTTCTTGTTAATAATTAGATTTTGGATCATTTTTCATTAAATTATTATAGATTTTTCTATAATGCTTAATGCTTAATTTTTTAACAAATGTTACCTTTCAAATTGTATAGGGATTTATAACTTGATTTTAAACGCGACTCTTCTTGCTTGGTAGGTACAGCGTTAAAAAGTAGCAATCTGCTAATTTAAGGTATAAGCTATATCTATCTACAATTTTTATTGATAACACTAAAGCTTGTCAATAGATTTTAAACAAAAAAGAAAAGAAAATCACTTGACAGAGGAGAAAAAGTTACAGAACTATTTTTTCTTTAATAATAATAATAATAATACTCTTTATTGCACACCGAAAATTAAAATACAAAAAAAAAACACAAAGAAAAGATGTACAGCAGGCGACCTTATCGCTGGAAGCGATCTCTTCCAGGCAACCTTGAGGAAGAGGAGTAAATGTTCATAAGACGGTAGGCGGTGTACTTGCATTGACACGTTTATGTATATAAATACTTATAGATAAATAGATATATATACCAATCCATACATACATACATAAATACATACATACACATATACATACACACACAAATAAATACATACATACATACATACATACATATATACATACTTACATACATGTTCATTCAACAAAACAACCAAATAATATATAGAATAATATCTACATTAAATATAACAGATGAAATAATAATAATAATAATGATATTAGGGAAAAGGACTCAAGAGAGAAAGGGGAAATACTAAGGAGAAAGGCTTAAAGAGATAAATAGTAATCGTTTAATAAACTTTTAAATTTATCTAGGCTTTTAGCACACCTAATGCTTAAAGGAATAGAATTCCATAATCGAGCGGCTTTTACCGTAAAAGAATTTGTGAAGAAACAGGAAGAGTGAGTAGGAATTTTAAGGAGGAAGTTCTGGACAGAGCGAAGTGAACGATCATGGGAATCATTCAGAAACTCAAAACGCTCTTTCAGATAGATAGGAGTTGAAGGATTAAGTAGCACGCAGTAGAGAAGATGAAGAATATGAGTATTCCTGCGGAATCAGATTGGAAGCCACTTGAGCTTTTTACGAAATTGAGAAACATGGTCATATTTTCTAAGGCCAAAAATAAACCGTATACAAAGATTTTGGAGTCGCTCAAGTTTATTCAAGTGCTCCTCTTTTATGTCGAGATAACAAATGTCAGCATAATCAAGAATTGGTAAAAGGAGTGAATTTGCTAGCGCAATTTTGGTAGGAATCGGAAGAAAGTTACACAATCTGCGAAGAGAAGCAACAGCTCCAAATATCTTCCGGCTTAGTTCACTCACCTGCGGGCCCCATGACAAATGCTGATCAATTACTAAACCAAGATTTTTAACTTTGTCATGAAAAGAAATCTGAACACCATCTAGCAAAATTGCTGGTATTTGCATTGACTTAGTTTTTGACAACAACCTTTGACTGCCAACAATAATTGCCTGCGATTTTGCAGCGTTTAAATTAAGTCCGTACGATTTACTCCATGTGGCTATAGATGAGAGGTCTTTGTTTATATTTTCTACAGCTCGTGGTAAATCAGCCACAGATGTCACAGTATAAATTTGCAAATCTTCAGCATATAGGTGGTAGCGAGAAGAAATTTTGAGACAAATAGAATTAATAAATATTGAAATATATAAATATTGAAGTGTTGGTCCCTCAAGACCTTCTTTAAAACCCCTTAGATATTCACATTCAAAATGGTCGTGTCAGTAATGCGAATAATAAAAGTATATTACGCAGTTAAACCAGACTTCAATCGAGTATGCAGGTCTTGAAAACAATTTGTTTCTTTTTATTTATTTCGATCAACTAATAAAACTTTCCAAGACACTAGCAAACTTACGTAAGTTCTACTTTAATTTGTACGAATGGCAAGATTATTTTGCGTTTAATCTAAGAGTTCTTCATTGCTTTTTATAGCTTTTTTTTAACATTTCTCTTAACGAAAAAGAATTATCCTTAATATATATGCTTGTGTGTTTAAACAAAATATTATTTAACGACCTTTTTAATAATCTATACTAATATTATAAAGAGGTAAAGTTTGTGAGTTTATGAGATTGTGAGTTAGTGACGTTGTAGGAGGTAATCTCTGGATCTACTGAACCGATTTAGATGAAATTTAGTAAGAAGATAGTTTGAGACCCTGGGAAGGACATAGAATACTTTTTATCCCGGAAATCATATATTAAGGGGATGAAAATGGGGATGAAAATTTGTATTGGGAGGCAAACTAGGGACGAAGCCGAAGCGAAGCGATGGTGAGTCGCTAGTTGTATTATAAAGTGAATGTGATGCCAAGAAGACACATGCGTATCGGAAAAATAATTCATAAGCTTACTGCAATGAGAGCTATCGTTTCTGGTGGCACCAGTTGGCGCCACTGGCGAGTGAGGTCCTGTCGTTGTCGTTAAAACAGTATTTGCTAGTGTGGTACCCAATAAATGTATTATAATAATAATAATCGTTAGCGCGAAAACAGTTCTACCAGGATTTTAAATAATTAATCATATCCAAATAAATATAATATTTACTTTTTCTTGACTCTTCTTTTAAAGTAATAAGATTTATAGAGCCGACCGTGTCTGCCATAATTAAATTATTTAATTGCCATTCCTAATTAAATGCCATAATCAATCAGGAATGGCACAATCTTTAAAATAATCATGAATAATTAGTGAAAATCCGTTTTGAAAATCTCGCAAGCAGTGCACGTTTAGTGTCATTTGACATTTCTAGAGACCTCACTCTGCACGTCCTCTCGCAGCGAATTCAAGCTTGGTTGCCTTCATTGAGCTTACAAATGAACCTGGTCAAGAACTTTTAAAGAAGTATTCTTAAGTCTTCTTAAGAAGCAAAAAGTAGTATAGATACCTACACTAGCGACTAACTTTAGTTTTGCTCAGGTCTTAACCGAGCTTATCTCGTAAGCCCTTTAGTAACTTTTTGTAGTATCTTATAGAAACCGATTGATGTATCAGGAAAAACTGTACACATATTATATATTATTTATCCATTATTGTACTTCAGAATTCTGAAGTACCCATCATAGCAACGAACAATAGTTGGACTTGTCCCTAAAAGTCCTCAACATCAATATTGTCAGTTTTTCAGTCGAGTCCCAGGTCGACCTAAGAATAACTTTTCCTTACCCTAAACTTTATGTTAATAAAATCGACTTACGTACCAATAAATACTATTTTTACGTCCCTTCCTATAAAATTCACTCATATTACTGCTTTATAATTTTAATTTATTGTAATTAACAGATTTGTAATATTTTGTTAGATTTATGTGAATATTTTATATTTTAAAACTATCTTTTTTGTTAACTATTTTTTTTGGATTTTTTCTCTGGTCTATTTTAATTTTTGGTTTCTGACATCTCAAATATTTTACAGTAATCATGGTAACGGGAGAAACGAGTGATTGAGAGAGGGGTTTTGTTCTTACAATAAGAAGTTCTCAATCGACATGTAGGTTTAGCTATAAATAAGCGCAGCTTTGGATTGCCTTAGATAAGTGACAAACTTTTCCCATATTGCTTATTTTTAATCCTAAATAATTCTATTTTTACAAAGTAAGTAAAGGTTGACAAACAGACGAGAAAAAGGTACTGACTTGTTTTGCCTATTTATATATAGATAGTCCGAAAATATTTATTTATAGAGCTTAGTAAATATCTATAAACTATTTTAGTACATATTATAGTGTGTGTAGTTTGCTGTAATTAATTAATTTCATAACGATTGTATTATAGCATAATATTATATAATCTGTGGTTATAGTTTACAACGTAAGCATCAAAACTTTATACATGAATGTGATTTTAAGACACTTAATATTATAGTTATCGAAGTAAGAGAATTCTAAACAAACATTCTGAACTATTGATGGAATAATTTAATATATTCAAATAGAAGGCAGTGGTAACCCATTGGTAACGTTCTCGCTTGGGAAACTAAGTGAAGCGGGTTCAAATCCCGGGTCTCGCACCTGTGATATTTTCATGCGCGAATCACTTCTGCCACTTGTTGGAAGGTGAAGGAAAACATCGTTAGGAAACCTGCATGTCTGAGAGAACCTTTTAAGTTCTTGAAAGACATGTGAACTCCGCCAACACGCATTTGATGAGCGTGGTGAACTATATCCTGATCCCTCTCCTTGGAAGCTCTGTGCCCAGCAGTGGGACGTTAAAAAGGGTTTGAATACAAACCCAATTTATATTTTAGATGCTTGCCAGACTAGAAGGTATATCTTAAGTTTAAAGCAAAAAGTTTAATCGTACCCTGTAATAAGCGCGTTTCTTTTTGTTTGTATGTACATATGTAATGTAATATCAAAAAATAATGCCTTGAGACTCACTTATTAATATTCCAATAATAGGAAGATTGATTAATGATTAGTTTTTATTATTTTAGATAAAATTATATTTTCGTATTTTGTCTGGGTTTTATTTTATATTTTAGATCGTCCTTCGATGTTTTGAATTAATATCACGAGAAGTATTAAAGTTTAGACGTCTCAAAAGCTCAAATCAATTTTCTTATTAATGGCTTTAAAGCGTGCCAGCATAGCCCAGATTACGTTGCCAATGTCACGTAGAGTGGAGAAGACACGAAGAAGATTGGTCGATAAGTTAAGATTGTCAAACTATATTTTAATTAAAAAAAGACAATATAAAAGAGAGTTATAAAAATGTTTCTAAGCAACCCTTGGACCTACAACATGTCTCAAAAGTTACTATATAGTAGTTACAGACAGTATCTACCCACAAAAGTCTAAGCAACACTTTTCGTAATATTTTTATTTACGTGCCTCTCTAAGCTAATGCAGTTCGTCGATTTGTTTCAATAATATAGCCTTTTCATATTATCTATATGGGTCATACATATATCGATGTTCGGATAAAATAACCTGGTTTTTATAAGTCAAAACATGTTGATTTTTAATATTAATTAGACCTATTGTATGCAATAGTATAAAACGAATATTTAAACCTATAAAATATTTATAAATAATAAAAAAAATAATTAAAAAATAACTCTTGTCCCCTTCTGTGGACTGTTCAGATTCGTAGTACGTGTGTTTAAGTATATACAGCTTATTTTTTTATGCACATATTATTAAATAGACAACTCTCATGGACGTATATTATAATAAAGACTAATATTATTTTATAGTTGCTAATACTTGCTTTGGGTTTTCACAACAATTTCAAATAAACAAATGGTTATATGTATATACGTCTTTTCTGTGGAGCAAAAAATCAGCGTATTAAAATTTTCTACTAAACCTACCGTATATGAAATATTTTTTACACTGGTAACATTAGAAACTCTGACATTCGCTTGTACCATTACGAGAGACTGACGTCCATTTTTATTGCTTTAATTGTTTTAATCTTCCGATTACTCATTTTGTAAAAGATCAGTGTCACTTTTCTGTTCCTGTTGTAGTTTGGCAAGTAAGTGATAATTTTATTTATAAATATTTAGCCAAAATGCCTTTTAAAGAGTATTTTTCGAATCTTGTTCGCCATTTTTCTAACCTTGAAAATGAAAGAGGATTTTTGATCTAGGGCTAAAATATCTTTTCTGTGGACATCTTTTCTGTGAACAAAAATGTCCACAGGAAAGTCGCATGTCCACAGAAAAGATATGTCAAAGTCTCAGGCCAATAAATACTTTTTTATTGGTCTGAGATCAAAGTGACTAAAGCTCAGATTTTTAATGTATAATGGTAGTTTGACAATATTGATACAGATTTACCTGTACAGTTCTAAGTTAACTTATGTTATATAAAAAAATAGGTCTTCTGCGTTTATGTCCTGATTTGCTGTGTAACTATGTAGATTTTTCGCATGATATTGTTTGTTTTGTTTTAGGTATAATGCCTCGCTCAAGTAGGTCTAGGACAGAACTGAGTAAAGAAGAAAAAAAAATCGTAGACTTGAACAGAGGAAATTAAGCATGCGAAGAGCTAGGGCTAAATTAGATGCAGTTGCTTTAGAAGAAAGACGACGAAAAGACAGGGAAAGATATCATCGGAAGAAACAAGATGGTTTATTGAAGACAATTAAAGACTTTACACCTAGACAGCAGAGGCAAATACGAAAAATGTGGCGTGAAAAGTCTAAACTTAGACGCGAAAAAGAAAAATTATGGAAGCGTACTGAGAAATCCTTAAATGAAAATACACCACCTCCGTCCCCCTGCTCCTCACGCTCGTCGTTTTCACGTCTTGCTATGGGTAAAGCAATAAGGTTAAGAAATATACGTCTATTGAAAGCACAAAACCAGCATTTAAAAAACAAATTAAATATATTGGAACGAAGGCTGGCTAAATACAGGATGCGATTAACAAGGAAGAAGAAAATAAATAAACAAGACAATACAATGAAAATCAGTTTGAAACAAAAGATATGTGACTTTTTAATTGATGACGAGAATAGCAGACTTACAGCCGGAAAAAAAGAGACAATCACGCGCAGAAAAATAAAAAGACAAATACGTCTTTTAAATGATACGCTTCTTAATCTGCATAAGAAGTTTAACACTACGAGTGGTTTAGATATCTCTTATGAAACGTTTCGCCGATATCGTCCTTTCTGGGTAATATTTCCAAAAGCGGCTTCAAGAAATACTTGCTTGTGTTCTGTACATACTAACAATGATTATATTGTACGTGCTTTATACCAGGCTAAGGTAATAGCTTATTCATCCGCCACCGATCTTGTCAAATCTCTTTGCTGTAATAATAATCTCAATTTACGCTGTTTGGAGCGGAAATGTTCACTGTGTTTTGAAAAGTCTCCAAATTTTAACATTATTAATGGCAATGATACAATTATTTATCAAAGGTGGGTAACTAAAACTTTTAACGAGATTATTAAAGGTACTGAAAAAGCTTGCAAAAAGACTGTTAAAGAGAGCGTGAAGACGTCTCAACAGCTGCTGGTAAACATTTTAAAAGCAAACTTACCCACGTTTATGCAGCATCTTGCAAACATTATTAATCAGTATAAGGCTATAAGACTAATTAAACATAATCTTACACCACTAGAAGGTCTTTTGCACATTGATTTTTCTGAAAATTACGTTTGTAAGTACGGATCAGAAATTCAATCAGCTCATTTTGGTGGGTCAAAACTACACCTTTCTCTACATACCTGCGTCTACTACTCTGTCAATAATCAACCACCACAAAATATTGTAAAGACTACGTCTATCTGTTCTGTCTCTGAAAACTTAAGACACGATCCTGTATTGATATGTGGACATCTGAAGCCCGTCATAGATAAAATTAAATTGCTGTCCCCAGATTTGAAGATTTTACATATTCTTAGCGATGGACCGACCACACAATATCGTAACAAGACTATGTTTCACATGATAGTAAATTATATAAGTAAAATTTCTAATGCAGATACTATCGTGTGGCATTACAGCGAGGCCGGTCACGGTAAAGGTGCGCCTGACGGTGTTGGTGGCTGTGTTAAACGGACGTGTGACAATTTTGTTGCAAATGGAAGAGATGTATGGAACATTGACAGTTTCGTTAGTTGTTTGAAAGATAATTGTAAGGGCATTGAAATTGTTCGTATCGATGAAGATCATATTTCCGAAATACAAAGTATAGCAAATGCAAATAAATGTCGTCCATTCAAAGGCACTTTCCAAATCCATCAACTAACTTGGAGCGCAACCGAGCCTAACGTACTTCATGCTAGAAGACTAAGCTGTACTTCTTGTGCAGCTAACACTAATTGTCCTCATTTTGAGATCGGTCAAATACAGATTGCATGTGTTTCAGATACTTTAGAAGTTTTGTCAGAAGCTGATTCAAGCGCGTCATCAGAACTTATTATGCCAAGCCCAGTTTCCCCCGGAACAGCTTCTGCATCCACACTCTCTGGACCGAGAACGCCACATTCTCATAATTTGTTCACACCATCACCTAATTCCATAGAGAATATAACGCCTCGACCACTCACTCCAAAAAAAAAGATTCTCCTTGAGAATAACTATTCCGATGACTCGATTACACCACCTAAGAAAAGGATTCTTCTTGAGAATAACTATTCCGATGACTCGATTACACCACCTAAGAAATTAAGAGTACGATCCTTGTTTCCTTCAAGTGATGAGAGTGATTGAAATATTTTTAATTATTTTCTACCGATGTTCCCGTTATTACTATGTTTTTAAAATTTATTGATAATTTTCTGTTGATGTTCCTGTCTGATTACTTTATTTTTGCTTACAATACTATGTTAAAAAATTATTAAATTTGAAGTTTGAGGTTTTGTTAGGACTTTTAAGATTTTATTAAAATATTAAATAATTGATTCGAATTAGTTTGACATTTTTATCGAAGGAATATTGATTCTAAATATTCTTTCCTGTAGATCTGTGCCTCTTCTGTGGTCAACAAAAATCTTAAATATTGTATATTTTTGCTAAATCTAAATAACGATCTGGTTTCTGTTTCGATTTATGTTGCTTTGGTCTGTACTAAATAAATGAGACTGATTTTGAATAAATACGACGAAGTTTTATTTCTTTATTTTTTTTGTTTCGTTTTGTGTATGACTCATATATATAATAAAATCGAGTCGAATCCATACATTAAATATTTTTTGGAAAATCTTATTGAAATAATTGTTGTTATCGATACAGAGGCTGAGTTTATAGTCTTAGATTTTTTGTCTGTTTGTCTTGTCTGTCTGGGAACGCATCACGAGAAAACCACTAGACTAATTTTGATGAAATTTGGTATGATGATAGTATTCGGGTCAACATATAGGATACTTTTTACTGCGAGAAAATATCTCATTTCTGAGAAATCTATACTAAACGTTAAAACGTAACTAGTGACGAATCCGAGCAGAGCGAGTGTGAATCGCGAGTGATAAATATGTTTATAGATTACCATTTTAGTTATAACTTCATATTAAGATATAATTGCCGAATGCGTCTTTGGAATTTGAACACTATTAGGGTACCAAATTTTTAAATATTTTCACTCAATAACTTATTAGACCAAAGTCCTAATGTTCACAGCCTTTCGAAAATACACGCTACCTAAATCGACACGGCAAACAGCGATAAGTACTCGGAAATATAAATATACATATAAATTACGTAAACGTCAATAGCTAAAAGTAAATGTATGTTCAAAATGTTAACACATCTTTACTACTTGTTTAAATTTACAAAACGTAACGCAATGGTGAACCAATAACATGCGAGGGGAGCTTTCGATCTCATTGCCTTATTTATAAAGCCTATAATTGAGTGGAGCTTTTTAAAGCTCTAACCTTTTTGGTGGCAAATGTTTTTTATAGCATTATCAGATTTCATTTTACACTTCTTCGAACGCAACGAAGTCGTTTAGACTAATATACCAAGCTGCTGTAAAATTACTATCCAACTTCATTTAAAAGGTCAACATGCTAAAAACGCTAATTAGGTATCATGTATTATAAATGGGTTTTTGGATATTTGTTATTCAAATATATGTGATCTGTAAGACTGGTTTGGAATTAAACTACTACTGGTATTAAAGCAAATACTTCATTAAAGGGACGCTTATGCATTACCATGGGTTTAAATTGGTTTGGACATTAGGTACATTTATGTATATTAACAATTATTAGGTGATTCCCCATATAAACTTTCATCCCCATTTTCACCCCTTAAGAGATGATTTTCGTAATAAGAATAAGGTATATCCTTTCCAGAGCCTCAAACTATCTTCTTACCAAATTTCTTCTAAATCGGTCCAGTAGTTTTTGAGTTTATTCGTTACAAACATACATACAAAAGTACAAGTCTTTCCTATAGGTATATAAATTTTGATAATTTGATTTGAAATATATCAATTCCTATAAAGCTATATAAATCTTGACCATCCTTAATAATCTGTCTCGTAATGTAATAGTCTAGTGGCTATTACGCTCGGGAGCAGATTTGGAAATCCTGGATTTGAGTTCCGAGTCAGATCAAGTATAGTTATTGAGTTATACTGTTAAGAAATTTTCAGGAAAAGCCTGAAGTTGGGAAATTGATGGTGTTTCAAACTCGTGCCGCGGAGAACACGAAAGTCATCGAAAGTGTCGAATGGTCGTTTCAGCACGCATTTACATTGTGATAGTGTCATGAATAGAGAGTGCACTTGTGTCTACACGCCTACTTGTACACTATAATAATATCCCCTGAGCAGTTGGCTAGTTTCAATGAGATTGGCCGCCATGGCCTTAATCAGTCAAGAATATACAATGTTTAAATGCAAGCTTCTTTTTATTAGAGACGTGCCTGAGTGATGAAAACATCACTAGTATCAATTTTATATATGTAGGTATTAGTATAGGTACTCTTACATTGTAGTTTTTGTATTTTTTCTGAGAAATGAAATATTTTCCCGCGGTAAAAAGTATCCTATATGTTGACCCGGATAACCAGCTATCACCATACCAAATTTCATCAAAATCTCTCTAGTGGTTTTTCTGTGATGCGGTAACAAACACACAGACAGATAGACAGGTAGAGAGACTGACAAAAATCCAAAAAATATCTGATGTACAGATTTGGCTTAGTTATAATTTTATTATATGTATAGATGAAAATTCGATCAAATGTGACAGTATTGTAATAAATTCCAACTTTATTTTCACATGAGCTATAAAAATCTCTATGTAACATTATTTCTATTATACTCATACGTTCTATTTACATTTTTATCGCTATTCTTGTTAGCTTTCTTTTCAACCGACTTCAAAAAGGAGGAGGTTCTCAATTCGACTGTATGTTTTTTTTTTTTTTCTTTTTTTTTTTTTTTTTTTTTTTTTTTTTTTTTTTTTTTTATGTTTGTTACCTCAGAACTCCGTCATTTATTAACCGATTTGGACAATTTTTGTTTTGTTTGAAAGGGTATACTTCCAGATTGGTCCCATTTAAATTTCAAAAAAAAATACCACCCCTAAGGGTGGAAAAACAACGAATGATGAATTTAACCTACTTCTAATTGTCATATTGACTTGAAACTTTGCAAGTATTTCTATTTCCGTTGATAGAACAGTGGTTCAGTGTTGTTAACCTGATCTGATGGCAAGGCCATAAGGTGGTTAGGTGGAACTCTTCAACGGCTAATAGTAGATACTTTGAGTTTGGGCTTATTTTGTTTGATTTGACAAGCCTAACACGTTAGAATCCTTACTTTGCTACTACTGTCTACACTAAAAAGGGAAAAATAAAAACTTTTTAACAAAAAAATAAAAACCGACTTCAAACAAAAGCACTAAAAAGTAATAAATAACTGATTGGTAGTTTTCATTTACTATACATACCTAATCAAATATTTTCGAAGTCGGTGTGCTTTGGCTAAGTAATTAAAGCCTACCTATTAAATACATACCTAATCAAATATTTTCGAAATCGGTGCCAGCCCATACAAAGCAAAGCACACCGACTTCGAAAATATTTGATTAGGTATGTATAGTAAATGAAAACTACCAATCAGTTATTTTTTACTTTTTAGTGCTTTTGTTTGAAGTCGGTTTTTATTTTTTTGTTAAAAAGTTTTTATTCAAAGCGTAACATAATTATGTTTACTGCTACAGATCTTAGGCAAATATTAGAAAAAATGTATTAATAATTTTGGATAAACAAAATTGAAATTAGAAACTTAACTATTTAAATCTGTACATCTATATAGATAAATAAAATTGATGTGTCTATTTGTAATGTCAAAATGACAGCTTTTTACGTAATGAAAATATATGCGGTATTTATAAGAAAAACACATTTTTTTTAAATTTTGTCTGTTTGTTCCTGCTAATCTCCGAAACGGCTGGACTGATTTTGACGGGACTTTCACTGGCAGATAGCTGATGTTATAAGGAGTAACTTAAGTTACCGTTATTATAGAAAAAGGATAAGGGTTCCGCTCAATAACAATAAAATGTACTTAGGGACGCATCCGAGCGAAGTCGCTAGTAATTAGTACATAATATACATATATAGGCCTCAAGGTATGAACCGATTTTAACAGGTTTCTTTACTAGCAGATATAGAATTCAGATGAGAAGGATTTAAAGTATTTTTTACCCTGGAATTAATAGAGTCGCAGTGGATAATAAAGATAGAACGAGTTAACGATTTCGATTAACGATTCTCACATCGGGCAGAAAATTCAGTCTAAAGTGACATAAACTTTTCTAATAAAATGTATCCCTGCGGGAACCCGAGAGCGGTTAAGCAAGTTTTTAGCACGTAGAGTATCAGTAGTAATTTGGGTGGAAGTGATGGTGGATAACGTATTTTTAAAAAATACAGAACAATTTTTGATATTTTAATTGAAACTAGAAAAAGATCTTTTTGGAGAGTCTCTGCCGCGACCATGTTTGCTGTAAAGCGTTTGAAAGGTCGGGAATAGACACAAAATATAAATATTATCTTGTATAATTAATATTCAAATGATGATATTTAAACGCATAATTATCTATACTAATATTATAAAGAGGTAAAGTTTGTGAGCTTGTGGGTTTATGAGTTTTTGACGTTGTAGGGGGTAATCTCTGGATCTACTGAACCGATTTAGATGAAATTTGGTAAGAAGATAGTTTGAGACCCTGGGAAGGACATAAGATTTTTTCCCGGAAATCATTCCTTAAGGGGGAGAAAATGGGGATGAAAGTATGTATGGGGAATCAAGCTCCAAATACAAATCCAAATAAATAAGAAAGTAATGAAAATATATTACCATACATAATTTATGTAATGTATATTAATAAACTGTATAAGATACACTGAATTAGAAATACTAATATAATAAAACTGAAGAGTTTGTTTGTTTTTTCTTTGAACGCGCTTATCTCTGGAACTACCAGTCAGATGTACAAAATCTTTTGCATGTGATAGACCAATTCTTGAGGATTATATGCTATCTAATATACATACTTCGATTTTAAGGTTCAATACAGTTACACATAAATACACTACGCGGAGCCGCGGGAAAAAGTAGTTAGAAGTGAGGTGTACAAAATTAAACCGACAAAAAAATACTAAAAAGTAAAAAATAACTGAACGGGGGTTTTTATTTACTATAGATACCTAATCAAATATTTTCGAAGTCCAGCCGACAATGCTTTAAGATATGATATCTAATAGGTAAATGTGACTAGGTATGAACTCTAATTATAGTTAAAATATTGTACATTAATTTGTGATGTATTTATAGGTATCGAAATAGATTTGCTTTACGTTGCGTCAGCTGGCACCGCTTTCGAAAATATTTGATTAGGTGTCTACATAATACCTATATACTTATAGTAAATGAAAACCTCCGTTCAGTTATTTTTTACTTCTGAGTATTATTTATTTTGAAGTCGATTTAATTTTCTTTAAATTACTTTTCTTTCATAATTTTTAGGGTTCCGTACCTCAAAACGTAAAAAAGGAACCCTTATAAGATCACTCTTTGGTCCGTCTGTCCGTCCGTCTGTCTGTCCTTGTGTAACTGATAACTGATTTTGTCAGGAACGGGTGGACAGTTGAAAGTTATACCAGATACTGAGGTCCACAGTCCCTATTAGGTGTATAAATATCAAGGTCTTGAGTCAACACGATAAAAAGATATGGGCAAATTTAGATTTTCGCGAAAACTTGTAACTACCAAAATTGACCTTAATTTTCAACTTTTTTTTATTTTTCGGAATTTTCCCTTTGCTTATGCTCTAAGACCTTGTTTTTAATAAAAATTGACAATTCTAGTTCAACCGGAAGTACCATATAGGTTTCGGGTCGAAAACCTAGATATGGTAGTTCCCGTTGACGTAGAATTAAGAAATTTGCCAAAAAGCAAGGTCTTACAGCACAAATAAAGGAAAAAATCCAAAAAATAAAAAATAATAAAAATTGAAGTTAAACAGATGCGATGAGGGCGAGTCCGACTCGCACTTCCGGAATTTTATTAGTTTTAAGTAAAAACTAAAACAGTTTTTGTAATAAGTAGTAATTATCACAAAAACTATTTCTATTATTATATGATTATAATATATGAATATTTTGCAGTTCCAATAATATTACATACATACGTGTCGAATTGATGACCTCCTTTTTGTGAAGTCGGTTAAAATAATAATAAAATAACTTATGTTTTAGTTGTTTCCTCCTACAAATATTGCATATAAGAGTAAAATGATTTTTTAATTTAGATTACCTATCTACCCTTTCTTGAAGCATTACAAAAGACTTTCATTTTCCACATACAAAAGAATTTTTCACGTCTTCCAAACACTTTCCTTTTTGAATAATATTTTCATATATTAATAGCAATCAGAGTGCGCCCATCTAGCTTCACCACAAATACCTCGTGTATCTTATCTACGTTTTTGTGTACTCGCCTAATGCATTCGACTGAGTGCTGCCCTACTTCATGAGAAAATTTGCTAGCAGAAATTTTACCTTTGTAAAATACGTTTTGTTGTGACACGAAGACGTGTTAACTATGCAGTATGTATATATATATCACGCTTTGTATCTAAAAATGACTTTGATAAATTGATAAATACAGATAATTGGGGTAAAGGTGCTGTATGCCGTAATACCTAATACAGCAACAGAGGCTACTATTATAGAGGCGTTTTATGTGTCTTTATTATTTATATATATAAAAATCAAAAGGTGACAAAGTTATTTAGATTTTTAAATATAAATAGTAAAACCTAGATTTTAGACTAAAGTTTCGCAAATTACGGCCGAAGTATGAAGTATATGGACTATCATATTTTTTCTAAAGTATTGTAATAGAAGAACTTTCTTTCCATTATAATATTTTTTTGTTAGAATATTCTAAAAGTCCCAATATAAAAATAAATATCATGAACAACTTTGGTAATTGAATATTCATCTTTAACTTTTAGTCCTAATAAATATTTTTTTACTATTGACTTTTCTACAATTTGTTGTAAAAACTTCCTAATATATATTTTTTCAAACCGTTAGGAATTAAATTTTCTATTATTATTTTCTCCTAATGTTACTATAATATTGTAAATGTGAAAGTTTAGATGGATGTTTGTTACTCAATCACGCCAGAACGACTGAACGGATCCGAATGAAAAGCACTGAGATAGATTATAGCCTGGAATAACCCATAGGCTACTTTTTATCCCGGAAAATGTATAGTCCCCGTGGGATAGATATGTTTCTGTTTTTTCTAGAGACGATCCCGAGGGAAGGGAGGGTGAGCCACTAGTATAGATATATTATGTACATTTCAAATTAAATCGATTTTGATCGATATATAGTGAACGACCATAATAAAAGCAACTAAGTAAAATATATGGCGTAACATAAAATGCAAAAGATTAAACTAATTTCCGGTACATTATAATAAACCGACCTATAAAGAAAGGTTTACCTGTTTCCGCCAGCAGCTTCACAAACTATAGTTTATGGCATCCTTTTAAAGATTTATTTGTATATCGATGTGGTATGTTTCAAACATATAGATGTTAAACGAGTTAGTTTACTTACTGCCTAAGAGTCTGGCCGTATTTGTATTTAATTTCTTTTATACTAGCATTGCCCACGGCTCCGCCTGCGTTCAGTCATCACCTAAAACCAAATTTTTAGGTTTTACATATTAGTATACTCTTACATTGCAGTTTCTGTTTTTTTTCTCAGAAATGAGACATTTTCTTTTTTTGTCCCGGATTGCCAGCTATCACCATATCATCATCAAAATCCCTTTAGTGGTTTTTCTGTGATGTGGTAGACAGACAGACAGACAAAAATTCAAAAAACTATAGATTCGGCCTCTATATCGATAATAATGTTTATTTCAATAAGATTTTCCAAAAAATATTTAATGTACAGATTCGGCTTAGTTACAATTTTATTATATGTATGTATAGATACTTATTTATATCATCCATATTAATATTATAATTGTGAAAGTAGCTCTGTCCGTTACCTTTTGACGCGTAAACTACTGAACAGATTTCGATAAAGTTTGGCAAGGACATAGATTGCATCAAGCCGCGGAAAAAAACTAGCAAATAAGACCTATAGTATTTGTAAAGTGCGCGAAAATAAATAATGTATTTTTGATCGATTATAAAAATAAGGAGAGAATCAATTTGCTTTCGCGAATTGTGGTTTAATTTTCATAATACTTTTTCAACAAATATGTTATTTCTGAAAGATCTCGTGTAAATTAAAAAAACTTCTATATTAAAATAATAAATATACATCTCACGCGCTTGCATTAAGATTTCAAAGCAATTTTAAACCATTCGTTCTAGTTCAAATCACGAGTCTCGACTCTTTGACATTTTCATGTGCGAATCAAATCACCGTAACTCAAGTGATAAATTATTGAAATTCAACATAATTACAACTTGTCTTACGGTGAAGGAAAAAATTGTGAGAAAACCTGAAAGTCTAAGAGAACTTAGCGAGTTCTCGAAAGATATGTGAAGTCCGCCAAACCGTACTCGGCCAGCGCGATGGTCTTATATGGCTTACTCCCTCTCGCATTGAGAGGAGGCCCACGCCCAGCTGTGGGACGTTAAAAAGGATTAAATACAAGATTTAGTTAAAGCTCTTTAAGTTTATTTCAAACTATAAATATAGGTAAAATAAAAGCCATTTTGTTACAACATTATAGGCTTGAATGTTTCACATAGTAACTAATATGAAGAAGCTATCAATTTCATGAACTATGCTAGAGAATTTTGAATAATTTAGTGCGACGATAATTTACTGTTGTTGTTTGTTTAGTTAGTTTAGTTTTATTTAGTTCCTATATCACTTACATATAAGATCGCTATATACATATAAAGTACATACTTTACATACATTGTTTTTATAATTATAATGCGAAAATTCATTTAGATAAAACTTTATTCTGCCACATTTTATTTTGCACCATGACTGTTTATAATAACTACTTCATTTCTAATGGGGTCAAGAATACTGAAGAGTAATATTAAACCTTGTACCATCACTTCATTGTCCATCCACTCGTCTGTCTGTTTGTCTGTCAAGTCGTTTTTTTTTTCAGGAACACGTGTTGGTGGTATGAGGTAAAAATTTATACCAAATACTCGAGTGTTCAATCTCTTGAAGCTGTAAAAAAATTTTTTATGCGTTTTTATTCGTTTATGCGTTAATGTGGGGAACATTAACATACAAACATTAGTCGTTTTAATAGATCACCATTGGTAGTTTATATAATAATCGTGGCTGATGATTAGTGATCAAATATTTACATTTTAATTTCAAATCCATAATTCAAGCAGATGTCCTATTGCATGTTTCTTTTTAAATATACCTATGTGATAATATTGTGATTTTGTATTATCTCTCCTTCTTTAATTGACATAGCATAATATATGTATATGTAATTGTATTTTGGGAAAAAAATAATAATTATAAATTAAAAATTTAAAAAACCCCCTACACAAATTAATTGTCATTTAACGATTTCACTGGCACGCGTGAAGCACTTAATCGAGTAATCATACGCCAAAATGCCTTACATCATTTTGGAAAAGAGCTGAAATCGCCAGAGCCGTTTCCGAGATACACAAAATGTTGTATAATACATACATCATATATACAAGAAACGCTCGTTTTATATTATAATATGATAGTATTCTGTTGATGGATGTTTAAAAAATATTTAGGAAAATTCATGATCAACGAATCGATACCGAACAAAATCGATAACTAGCAACTAGAATCGTTTCCCGAAGCGGAAATACTTGGTTATGTCACTTAACCTAACCAAATAAAGGGTCACTGATAGTGACACTTGATTTTGATTATCTACTCGTATATTAAACTGTTTTGCAATACGGGTTTGTATATAACGTACCTTCTTCTCTACGTCAGGACAAAGGATTAAAATATCTGGTTTCTTGTTACGTCTATACATATAATAAAATTGTAACTAAGCCGAATCTGTACATTAAATATTTTTGGAAAATCTTATTGAAATATAAACATTATTATCGATACAGAGGCCGAATCTATCGTTTTAAGAATTTGAGTCTGTCTGTCTGTCTGTTATCGCATCACAGAAATACTACTGGAGGGATTTTGATAAAATTTGGTATGTATATACTTTTTACTGCGGAAAAATATCTCATTTCTGAGAAAAAATACAAAAACTGCAATGTAAGAGTATATTAATATGTAAAACCTAAGAATTTGGTTTTTGGTCATCTGAACGCGGGCGGAGCCGCGGGCAGTGCTAGTTCTCTCTATAAATCCCTAAAGCAGTAAAATTTTGTTAAACAAATACAGCTTCTGTTAAATCTCTTAATAATATAAACAAAACTCAGCTTAGTGAAATTCGTACTTTATTTTTACAGTAAATGTTAGTTAAATTGTATTATTCTAAATCTTATACAAAACTAGTGACTTAAAAGTAGCCTAAGTTACTCCTTATAACACCAGCTATCTCCAGTGAAAATCCTGTTAACGTCAATCAGTTCAGCCGTTTCCAGGGTTAGCGGACAGACAGGCAGACAAAGATTTTAAAAATTGTTTTATTTTCTTATAAGTACCATATATACTTCCATATACATATAGTAGAAAGTTGTTATTTTGACATTACAAACAGACATCAATTTTATTGATTTGTATAGACCAGCGAAGTACACTTGCTTCGCTTGAGTACGTCCGTAAGGTAGTCCTTTTTTCTTTTCTCCCATGTGTTTCTCCATGTAAGTAACATACATATAGTGAACTTTTATCGTGTTATCGGCCGTAGTTTTCCTGTTGCTATAAGTGTTTTTAAAAAGAGTTTATTTCAGAACAAACGTGGACGCACGCAAAAAGTGACAAAAAGTTACAGAAAATACAGTGAAATTTATGTTCCGTCTACACGATACAGACTTAGTACAGAAGACTTACGTAGATTTCTATTGAATTTTGTCTGTGCGACATAATAGTGCAGGCAAATGTTATATGCATGAAAGCTGAAAGTACGCATGTATGTTGCGTATTATTTGAAGTCAAAAAAATTATCAGTAAAAAAATATTAATTAATAAAAAAATAATTATGAAATTAATAGATTACGCGAGGCAAAAATTTCCTAAAAAATAAAAAGCGATGTGTACTTATGTACGTACACGTACATGGACGTAATATACGTGTGCGTGCAATAAATGTACGTGCACATAAAAAGATGTACTTCTTTGGTTTTAGCTTGGTTAAAATCAAACTTATTATTTGCGCGAACATTTTCACTCACACTTTTCCATCTGTACGACAAAAGTTAACTAAATCTGTATCGTGTGGACGCACCATTATTTTGGCACTCAATAGTTCAAGATTCATCTTAAAAGAAATCAAAACGTTTTCATGAAAATTACAATATACTCTGATCTTATATAAACGTCGATCCTTAAAACGCTACTAATAAAATA
The DNA here is from genome assembly GCA_947093115.1 of Brenthis daphne. NCBI lineage: Eukaryota > Metazoa > Arthropoda > Insecta > Lepidoptera > Nymphalidae > Brenthis > Brenthis daphne. The sequence continues at coordinate 12,458,061 of OX352483.1, forward strand.
TTTTTCCAACAGATCAACGTTTTCTCACAAATTTTGTTTTTAGAATTGGCATCGAAGGAATAATCGAAGGCTCTTCATCCTTATTACTGAATTCCTAACATTGTAACTTCTTTTATAGTTGATAAGGCGAGAATTTATTAATTTTTAAAGACGTTCGTCTTTAAAATCACACCTAAACAAACGGGTACCAGGTCCAGGGCATAAGGGGCATAACGAAATAGGTTGCATTAGATTCCTATAGTAACATTCGTTGTTGTCTAACAAATGATATGTATATATTTCTCAGAGATGAGATATTTTCCCACAGTAAAAAGTATAGTTGACCCGGAAAACCATCATCATCTATCATCTGCGATACCAAATAAAAAATATATACCAAATTTCATCAAAATCTGTCTAGTGGTATTCTCATGATGCGGTGACAGACAGACAGACAGACAGATAAACTGATAGGCAGACAAACATTCTAATAACTATAGATTCGGCCTCTGTATCGATAATAATGACTATTTCATCAAGATTTTCCAAAAAATATTTAGGTGATGTACAGATTTGACTCAATTTTATTATATACATTCTTTCCGTTGCTCTCTTCAAAGATTACTATTTTTAATTACTTGTTTTCATATATGCAAAATATTTATAAAAAACAAAAACACTAAAAGCGACTCGCTGAAATAGACGTTTCACAAACCAACGACGGTGTGCCCCAACCCCAATCGTTTTTTTTTTTAATATTTTCATTGAAAACTTGTACAAAGAAAATAATATTTATGGATCTTATAAAGAGTCCTTTGTACCAAAATATAGGAGCATCAGTTACCTTACCTACAGGCAGTGGTAGCCCAGTGGTAATGCGCTTGCTTGGGAAACCGAGCGAAGCGGGTTCAAATCCCAGGTCTCGCTCCTCTGATTTTTTCATGTGTGAATCATTTCTAACATGATTACCACTTGCCTTACGATGAAGGAAAAACATCGTGAGGAAACCTGCATATCTGAGAGAACCTAGCAAGTTTTCAAAAGACATGTGAAGTCCGCCAACCCGCACATTGCCAGCGTGGTGGACTATGGCTTGATCCCCCTCGTATTGAAGGGAGGCCCGTGCCCAGCAGTGGGACGTTAAAAAGGGCTGAATACGCCAGTTACCTACTATGTCATACATAATTTTTTAATACATATTATAGTAATGTAAGAGAGATTTACAAGTTAGCATAAACCTTGATAACACTAATTCGTTTCACTTGCTATTTTTACGATCGCTTAATCTGTCATAAAAGTGCACTTATTAAGATTAGCACTTCATCTTAAGATATATTAGCAATTCCATTACAGTGTACACTTCACATAGTCTAATGCTAATGCTACTAACACAACATCATGTTTTAGTAATTACTAGATACGTGTTTTAGGTGAAACCTTCATTCTTTTTTTTAAATAAAAGTAGCCTAAGTAAATCTTTATAAAATCAGCTATCTACCAGTGAAAGTATCATCAAAATTAGTCCAGCCGCTTCGGAGATTAGTCGAAACAAACAGACAGGCAGATAAAAATTTAAAAAAATGTGTTTTACTTATACGTACCGTATATAATTTCATATGCTTTTAATAAAAAAAACTGTTACTTTAACATTACAAACAGGCACTCCAATTTTATTGATTTGTACAGATTATTAATTACTCAGATTTCTCAATGCGGTCTTTTTATCCATAAAAAATAAATTGTATACATCTACACGTATAATAAAATTCTAACTGATTTGAATCTGTACATTAAATATTATTATCGATATTATAATAATGACTATTTCAATAAGATTTTCCAAAAAATAGTTAATTGATAGCTTATGTTTTATTTAAGCTATCTAAATTTTAAACGTCACAAAAGTACGAGCCTATATACTTATACACGTAGTGAGAAGAAATATATAATTTCCTCACAAACATTAATACTATTTTTTTATTACTATTATTAATATTATTATTTTTTTCTGAGCCTTATATTTTATTGTTAATTTATATGGGTTTATCTTACATTTTTATCTTTTTTATGGTTGCGAGATAAAAAACTTCTTAAGAAATAACCAAAAATAAGTTTCATCAAAATAAACCCAATAATCAAAAGAAAAGCATTGTATATACTGTACAGTAAAACCTACTCTTAAAAAAATTAATATATTGAATATACAGACATACTTTGTTTAATTTTATTTTAAGTACAGATACATAAACATTTTTATTTTTCTCTGATAGTATGAATAATACTGGCGTTTTTTGTTTCAGATTCTTCACATTAAAAAACTTATAATATTGCGAAAGAAGACCCATAAGAATTGAAGAAGAAATTCCTAAATTAGCATGAGAATCAGCCAATTCCAAACTATTAAAAGTAACCACCGGAAGTACCCTACCAAAAATGATAACAATTGTTTTCAACCATGATTTATGATGTCAATATAAATAGACTATAAAATTATGCCGAACGAATGGAACATTACTGAATCGATATACAATGAAAACAAAAGTCTTTTTGGAACAAATGATAATTTAACGAACGATGGCAACACCACCATACCAGATCCTATCGAAGATAAAGCCATACAAGCCGCTTTCTGTACGGTTTACACGATAATTTTTGTAGTAGGCATCTTCGGTAATGCTCTTGTTTGCTATGCGGTAATCAGAAACCGAGCGATGCAAACTGTCACTAATCTGTTCATCACGAATCTTGCCTTGTCGGACATATTGTTATGCGTATTTGCCGTACCATTTACTCCTCTATACACTTTTCTAGGAAGATGGGTCTTTGGCGGTCCTTTATGCCATATTATGCCTTACGCTCAAGGCTGTAGCGTTTATATTTCAACTCTAACACTAACATCAATAGCCATCGATAGATTTTTTGTTATAATTTATCCATTCAAACCTAGAATGAAAATACAAACTTGTATCGGACTCATTGTTTTTATTTGGGTGTTTGCCTTATCAGTAACTTTCCCCTACGGCTATTATATGTCCTTACAAGATGTGTTTTGTGCGGAAAAATGGCCTTCGGATCAAATCCGTAAAGCCTTTGGAGCTGTAACAACAATCATGCAATTTGTGATACCATTTATAGTCATGGCATTTTGCTACACATGTGTTAGTGTAAAATTAAATGATCGCTTAAAATCTAGGCCCGGTAGTAAGAATAGTAAGAAAGAAGACGCAGAAAGAGAAAGAAAGAGAAGAACTAACAGAATGCTTATAGCAATGGTAGCAATATTTGGCCTATCGTGGCTGCCATTAAATTTGATAAACATAAGTAGTGACTTTTACTCTTTAGCTGAAGATTGGAGGTACTATATGGTACTATTTTTCGTAGCACATTTTATTGCAATGTCTTCCACGTGCTACAACCCCTTCCTTTATGCGTGGCTGAATGAGAACTTCAGAAAAGAGTTCAAACAAATACTCCCATGTCTAGGAGCCTTTGTGACTAAAAAACCGAAACGTAATTTCAACCAATCTGAAAGAACAGGTATGTACCGCTCAGAAAAAACATGTAATGGAAATGATACAATACAAGAGTCTCTTCTAACATCCACTGTAACAAAACCATCTGTTAGATATAAAATAGAGTTTAATGATAAAGTGAAAATGTATGAGGACGATGTAGATAATATAAGTCCTGATGAGAAACCGGAGGACAATCATAGTCCGAACGAAGACTGTGTAAAAATGTACATGTTTGTAAATAAATCTACTATATCTTCGGATAAGGAGCCAATTGTGTCTGCGCTTTAATGTAGTAGTAAGTTATTATTTTATTTGCTGTATTTTAAGTGTTAGCTTAAGAGTATATTTATAGTTTACGGCCAAGCAATCCTACAGTATCTTACTAGTGCGAGAGTAGGGCTAGGCTGGCAATTTCTGTTTTGACTGCCGAAAATATTTCAAAACGACATGTAAAAAAATGGGTAAGGAGAATTATATGTTTTGAATGCATGTGCTACGAATATACCTATAATATATATATAGTTACAAAGACACCTAGGAACGCAGCCGAGCAATGCGAGAATATATAACTAGTCATGAAATATTTTGATCTTATACACATTAATGTAACTTGTCTTACGGTGACGAAAAACATGGTGAGGAAACCTGCATGTCAAGTTTTCGAAAGACATATGAAGTCCGCCAACTCCCTCTCGTGTTTAAGGAAGGCCCGTGCCCAGCAGTGGGACATTAAAAAGGGCTTATATTTGATATTTTATTTTTCTTTATACTAATTTTGTCTTTGTTATTTCCATTTAAATCATATCAATTACATCGACGTCTACTTCTTAGCATTAAACACTTGTAAAAAAATGCAAATGTAATACGCAATTAAGATAGGTAATAAAAATTCTTATAAATAAACTAAATATTTAAATGTATAAGCTCGATTTATTTATTGCATATAATCGCTTCGTAAGTAAAGATAAAAATATCAAAGTGACACAATCTTATATTAGATGTTTTAAATATTTATATAAGTTTTACTTGTTCTTAAAAGAGAAATTTATTTAAATCATATTTATTTTCACTTTCTGCGAGTAAATAGCAATTTATATATTTGTTTTACTATAATATACAGATAGTGCCATCTTCTGGTGGTTTTTTTAGTAGCCTGAATTATTTTAGGTCATAGTCTATCTGTGCACACACATACACAATACACATATATACTTTCGTATTTTATTTTTAAAAATAAAATGACAACAGTGTAAGCAGGTTATGAACACGAAAAAAACGGACTGTATCAAACAGGGCGTCTTTTTCTTCTATAGAAACCTTAAGAGTGCACCATGAGATCGCTACGATTCGGGTTCGGAGGAACAGGATAACAAGATAATGTTCTATCCTGAGTGAGAAGTATAGATTCTGAACGTATTTAAGCACCAAAACAGTTTTTAAATCACTACAAATGAATTAAACAACCAATCGAAAAATGAAATTCAGTAACTGAAAAAATACTTCTAGGCATCTTGACAAAACAGAAATCCTACAAAAATAGTGAGCTGTTTCTGAGATAAATAGCAGTATATGTGCAAAATATGTATTTTTAACAAAAAATATTACCGAGAAATTTTTCACCAATCGTGTTTTCTAATTTGGCAATTCAAAATTAAAGTCACAAGCATCATTTTAGTAACTATCAAAGTGGTAACTTTTACAGATTCTGAGATAAATAATGATGTCTAGAATAAAATTGCCATATGCAATTAAATATTATTATCCTAAAAAGTATATCAGATATGTATTATGTAAAAAATATAACACCTACAGATAATCTACAAACGATTGATAAAAATAGCGTGAAACATAAATTTTTATTATAACACACAATTTATCGTTTATAATAAATATAAAATGCGCGTCATTTTGTACGAGTCGAACTAGATGAAGTTTTAATAATAGGTACATCATCTCCACTATACTGAAATATCATTGGAAATTCAATTACGTATATTGAATAGCAATGTTTATTTCATTTAAATCAATTTTGGATACTAGTGTTCGTACAATAGTCTACCATCTAAATAAATTTTAATAATTTTATAAAATATATATCTAATCTTTATTGAAAGTTTATCTATATCTATATATATATAAACTGTAGAAGTCTATATATATATAAACTGTAGAAGTCGAATGTCTGTACATAGGAAAAAAATGCTAAAAACCGAGTCAGTGGGATATAAGAAGAGAACTAGAAAAAATCCATTTTTTTTTCACATTTTTTTGTTTTTTTTTGTTTGTTTGTTTATTTGAACGGGCTAATCTTCGAAACTGTTGAACGAATTTAAATGAAATTTTGCATGGTGGTATCTTATATCCCCGGTCAACATTTTAGATACTTTTCATCCCGGAAAACTAAAGAGTTCCCGTGGGATAGTTAAACACTATAGTAACTTATACAGTTTAGTACACAATAATTTATGCACCTAATTTAGTAAAATTTGGCATGCTGATACCTTATATTGTCGTTCAAACAACAGGTTATTTTTTATCCTGGAAAAATAAACAGTTCCCGTGGGATAGATCTGTTTTTCGTTTTTAGTAAATAATAATGACAAAAACCTTACATAGGTTTTCGTGCGTTAAGTTAAATAATATAACATTTACTAAAAACAATATTCCAACTTTAGAAGAGAATACTTTTTTTAAATAAACATAAATTCATACATACTTATTTACTAAAAAAGATTATCAAATTTATTTTACATTTCGTGTCTTATGTGCTATTCCAAACTATAATCTATATCTGTGCTAAATTTCATTCAGATCCGTTCAGCCGTTCTGGCGTGATTGAGTAACAAACATCCAAACATTCATCTAAGTTTTCACATGTTTAATATCTATCTTTTTAAGAAGGACTAAATACAAAAGCAAGTCTCTTATCTGAATAAAAAGTACTCTATAACACATATATTTATGCAAAAACAACACTACGATATACAAACAAGAACACTATGATAATACGAGCATGTATACATATAATAAAATTCTAACTAAGCCGAATCTGTACATTAAGTATTTTTTTGAAAATCTTATCAAAATAGACATTATTATCGATACAGAGGCCGAATCTATAGCTTTTAGAATTTTTGTCTATCTGTCTCTCTGTCTGCTACCGCATCACTGAAAAACCACTGGAGGGATTTTGATAAAATTTGGTATTGTGATAGCTGGTTATCCGGGTCAACATATAGGATACTTTTTACCGCGGGAAAATGTCTTATTTCTGAGGAAAAATACAAAAGCTACAATGTACTGTATACTTACTAATATGTAAAACCTAAGAATTTGGTTTTTGGTCATCTATACGCGGGCGGATCCGCGGGCAATGCTAGTTATTAAATATAGTTTATACTTATTTGTTCATTTGCCACCTATGTAATAATTCGAAACATCTGTTTTAATTGTTCTGAAATTATCTGCAATTTGTATTTTATTAAATACCAACAATATATTATGAAGGGGAAAAAGAAGGGTGAAAAACAAATTTTAAATTCACAATAGCGTGTTGGGTACCTCTGGTTAGGCCTTTATCTATATATCTATACATATAATAAAATATACATTTTTTTTTTAATCTTATTGAAATAGTCATTATTATCAAAACAGAGGCTGAATCTATAGTTTTTATAACTAACGTAACAAATTATTATATTAAAATATAATATAAAATTAAAATTTCGCATTCTACGGAACCCTCGGTGTGAGTCAGACTCGCACCGGTCCGATTTTAGAAGGTCGTGCGCATGCGCAACAGTTCGCTAATAAAAATAAAAAATAGTACGTAATCTTAATAACATAATCCACTCGCTTATGAAACTCATGTACAAGTCATATTTTATATGACGCCGTTGGACTTACAAACAAAACGGTCACGTCTTGTGACGTCATTGTCTTTACTTTCAACTACTGTTTTTTAATAATTATTACTAGTTAATGTTAAAAAATGGTTTACATGGTTTCAAATACCCGATTGGTCTACTGGATACCATATACAAGTCCTGGGTTCGAATTCCGGGTCGGTCCAAGTGTATCTACTGAATTTTTCTGTTAGGAAATTCTCAGTAGCAGTCCTGCGCATAATTCTAATTGCTATATTGCTTTAAAACTTAATAATTAATTAAATTAATATAAAATCAGGGTATTTGACATAATGTACCACCATATAGCTTAAGAATGGGTAGTGGAACTCTTCAATGGCTATTAAACTTTCAAGTTTGGTTTCATTTGATTCGATTCAATAAACTCCATACATAACAACGGGGCAAGGTATTTTTGATTGTAATTTTTATTTGTATCTTTTTGCTATTTACTATGTGGTAGGTTCATGTAAAATCTATTTATACAATAGATAAACCAACAAACATACTTTTTAGGTCTAATATAAATAATAATAGCAAGGATTTATTAATTACATACTTCATTTTTATAAAAAAAAAACATTTATGAGCTGTTGCTAAAGGCTATATTTTTACTACTGAACTGAATCTATAACGCATACAAAATTATTTCAAAGGCATACATTATCATAATTTATCACTTACTATATTTTCATTACATACACTATAGTGAATACACTATAATCTGTTTGTTTGGCATATTGTGGTTATTTAATTTATTTAAATCCTTATATTTTCCCGTTTCTGTTTTATATCTGAGACGTCTTCTTTTAACATAGAAAAAACGCACTGTTAAAAGAGTAGAAGCTTTACTCAGGAAACTGTCCACAAAAGATAAAAAGTAAGATACAGTCACTACATAACGCAAAGTGTACTGTTTTACACTGAAAGAAGTAAGTGATGTCTGTGGAAACTAAAGACTTACTTTAGCTTTGCCGATGGGTTCTTAGGTGCCTTTTATATGTTATAATATATAGGCAACGCCATCTTTTGACAAATGTTATTGTTAGAAAAAGAGTATGTGTTGTTCTAGAGTCTAGATTATATAGTAGGGGAGCCAGTGGTATGGTGGTATGCGTAAATGCATTTCCCAAAATTAAAAAAAAGGTATATCTGTGTAGTGATCCTGCGACACCCCATAAAGACGTGGGAGGTTCTGTTCTGTTTCAGTGGGTAGTACTGGCTTTTCTACCTGGTGAATCTCACATAACCGCCTGTATGTATGCAGGTGGTATGTGTAAATGCATTTCTCAATGTTAAAAAAATATATCTGTGTACTAATTTTCATTAAAATCAGTCCAGCCGATGATGTGACAAACATACACACACGTACAAACTTTCATATTTGTTAATTTGTTGCTAATTTGAGAATATTTTTATCTCAGAACAATAAAAGATGTTTTAGGATCTAAAACATGCGTTTTAAGCCAAAATTAAAAAAAATATCGAAAAACAAATTTAAGAGTCGATTTCACACCAAACCACTCAAGACTGATTCATAACTTTTATATGCAATAAAAATATCGATCAAATGATATTGCGTAGTAAAATATGAACTCTTTGGAATTTAGGTGGTTATAAAAATACACTTTATATTTAAAACATGCGGCCTCTGAAAGGTTTCAGCTAAACCTTTTGCTACATAGTTCATATATAAATATATTATGTCCTATCTACATCATACTGTACATACGTTTTTACTATATACTTGTTTTACCCATAGTGATTATTAAATTAAAACACTAAGCTAGTTTTAGATAAAACAATTTTATCGTTTTTTTTCGGGAATTTATAATAATTCATCAAATATTTGCGTTTTAAGACAATTTTTGTATACCGTATTCTCCAGTCCCAAGTCACCCACCCATTCTCATAAAGTTTCACATAATATAATCGTAGTGAAATGTCATGTACATATATTGATAACTCCTACATTATCCCATGTAAATTTCTTATGGGATCCATGTTACTTTAAGATATATATTTTACTTATAAAATTTTCTAAACCACTGAAACTTAATAAGTTATTTAGATAAAAGACACACGCACCATATTTGATTTTCGGCACCAAATATAATTTTAAATATGAATGTATAGTGTATACCTATATGTAAATATGTATAATATCACTGTATATAAAGGTAATTACGGCATATTTTTGGTATATTAAATATCCCATATCTAAAAACTACAAAACATATTGTCGCCTTAGTGCTTATTTGTTCCAAATCAATACTTGTTGTACTTTACAGTAGAGTATTTTTCTCTAGTTCATTAAATGTTGTATTAGATGCTTCGACTGAATATCATTCAGGCCGCTTGTTCAATGACGCTGTTTAGTTAAAAGACTAGGCTGTTAATTGAACGGCTAATATAACTAATTGGTTACGACATAAATAATATAGTATTGTAATATGTTTTTCGGCTTTTTAAAATAAACTTTGTGCTTTATACCAATATAATTGACATTTAGAAGTCAATAATTCTGTAATAAAAACTCTGCAGCAAATTGGTCGTTTGAACAAAATACAAGCACTGAGACGACGATATATGTATTGGAAGCCATTTTTGTTGACAATATATTTAAAGTTATACAGATAGGTATTTACTTTTTTTAATCTTTTTAAGTAATTATTTAAAAATAGTAAATAGTAGTAGAGTTTAAAAAATTAAAATATATTTTCTTATCTTGATGTTATTATCATTAAAGACTATTTAATAAGAAATAGTCAAAAAATTTAAATTAAAAAAACGATCTAAATCCTTTTATTAATATTTGACAAAATTAGTTCACTAGCTGAAGTTTTTTTGGAATTAGTCTAATCACTATGACATGTTTGGCTCAGTTTGTAGTGACCCTACTTGCTGTGCCAGCGGTCGCGGGTTCGAGTCCCGCTGGAGGCATTCTTTTGTGTGATGAGCACGAATGTTTGTACTCCAGTCATGGGTGTCTATATAAATAATATGTATGTATTTAAAGTTATTTATGTGTAGTGTATCAACTATCTGGTATCCATAACACAAGCCTTGTAGCTTACCATGGAACTAGATGGCGCTGTGTGTTAATGTCCCAACTATCTATACACATTACATCACCTTACAATACTACAATTATTAATATATAGTTTTTGTTCCAGGTATCTTATAAAGGGATAATTTATAAGGACTTCACTAATTGCGACGTTTATCAGCTTTAAGCTATTAGTTTTTAAATGTAAAAATAAAACTTAGTGTAGCTCCAGTTTGATAGTACGTAATTATCGATAAACTTCTGTTTTTGTTTCTATGTAAATATTTAAAAGCGCATTTATCAATAATGTTCTATGGAACTTGAGCCCATTGATAAATTTGCTTTTTGTTTAGAACTTTAATATAGGTGATGTATGTATGTATGTATAATATTTTTTTAGGTAAATACATGTATAAGTAAATGTTGCATTAATATAAGGCCTTGTAACTAACGTCAATGACGAAATCTGTGCAATTCGTTGTCATTATATCAATAAAGTGTATCAAAGATAATATTTAGTTTTCTTTTTCCCTTTATATAAAAAATATCTTTACATAGTATAAAATGAAGTCACTTCCGCTGTCTGTTTGCTTTGATCTTTTAAACTACTCAACGGATTTTAATGCAGTTTTCAGCGATAGATAGAGTGATTCAAGAGGAAGGTTTATATGTATAATACATACATATTATAGTACAGAAAAGCCGATAAATTCAAAGATTTGTATTTCATACTAATTGTTAAAACGTATCTAGTGGCGAACCCGAGTGAAGCGAGGGTGAGTCGCTAGTATTATAATATATCATATTTTAAAAATACTTTTGTATTCTTAGTCGTTTTAAAAAATTTAAAGAATTTTTTGGTTTGTACAAAATAATAGAAATAATCATGAAAAAATTGAATCTGTCGATTTATTTTGATCTTGCCCATCTCTGGAACAACTAAAACTATTTAGTGAAATTCATTGGCGGATATAGAATTTAAGGAAGAAATACATACCTGAAAGGCTCCAGATCCTGAGATTCTGGGTTTGAGTCCCAGGTAAGGTCATATATAGATATATTTTTTATAAAGGAATTCTTAGTCGAAGCGTAGAGTTGGGAGATTGATGATGTCACATCCCCTTGAGTCGAAACAGTCGGTTTTGCCTGAATTCTCTCTCCATTAGTGCTGAATTTGAAAATCTGAACTAACTCTGAGAGAGAAGGAATAGTGCACTTGTGCATTATATTATATCCCATACTAGCCGTAGTCTAGCTCTACGCTAGTTCTATTAAGATTAGGTGTCGTGGCTAACACCTGTTAGACGGTAATTATAGTTTTCTTATCCTTCATAAGAAAAAAGGTGCTCAGGGCATAAAAAATATAACAATACTAGCATTACCCGTGGCTCCGCCCACGTTCAGATGACCAAAAACCTAATTCTTATGTCTTACATATGAATATACTCTTACAATACAGTTTTTGTATTTTTTCTCAAAAATGAGATATTTTCCCGCGGTAAAAAGTATCCTATATCCCCTATATCCTATATACCCGGATAACCAGCTGTCACCATACCAAACTTCATCAAAATCCCTCAAGTGGTTTTTCTGTGATGCGGTAATAGACAGACAGGCAGACAGACAAAAATTCTAAAACTATAGATTTGGCTTCTGTATCGATAATAACGTATATTTTAATAAGATTTTCTAAAAAATATTTAATGTACAGACTCGGATTAGTTACAATTTTATTATATGTATAGATGAACAGAACTTTTACGTCAACTTCCATATTTCCCATTTGAAAAGTAAGTATTAAATAATGGACGAATCCCCTTTCGTCGATCGATTTCACATTTCCTCAATTTTTGTTAGGGTATCGTACTTAAATAGCCTTAATGGATATATTAGCCTGTCTATCCTGCTTCTCTATCTAATCCTTTAAAATACAGCATCCCATTTTTATTGTTAGGTCTTAACAATACGTATATAGACGAATGAGCTGACAGTGCAGACTCATAGGAAAGGGATTCACTACAAATATGTGGTAAATATAGATACAGTGGACAGGTAAACTGATACCAAATTCTGCGATTTAAGCTCGCTACAATTGTAAAACTGATACCAAATTCTGCGATTTAAGCTCGCTACAATTGTCCTAAGGTTTGAGGAAGCTAAGATTGTCTCGAAAAACATTTCTGCTGAGAAAAATCGCGAGAAACCCAACAGTTGCTCTTTTAAAAATTTATACTGTAACTCGTAAATTTTATTTAGTAGAAGTAATATATACTTTATTGACCATTAAAATAGAGTCATAAAAACAATATAGAGATCACTGTGGGCAAAGGCGGACTTATCTCTTCCAGAAAACCTATGGAAGTGAGATATAGTGTTATAATTCAGAATAAAATTGTTTATATAATCTAAAAACACTATATAACAATTTTCTAAAAGTTTTTCTACGATTGTTATGAACTTAAAATGAAATAAAATTGTAAAAACGCAATTGTGTTGCTGGAATGGATTCAATTTAAAGCGCAACGCGTAACTTTTTAACTTTAAACGACCGACAGTGAATACGAAACGTATAATATAAAACTATTTTTTTATCTATTGGTATGTGATATTGGTATGAAAATATTTTATAGTTAAAAAAACTTGATAACTTATAATATTAAGCAAAAGGTATAAGGTACATCTATACATATTATAAAATTCTAACTTAGCCGAAACTCTACATTAAATACTTTTTGGAAAATCTTATTGAAATAGTCATTATTATCGATACAGAGGCCGAATCTTTAGTTTTTAGAATTTTGGTCTGTCTGTCTGGAAACGGATCACGAGAAAACCACTGAACCGATTTTGATGACATTTGGTATGATGATAGCTGGTTATCCGGGTCAACATAAAGGATACCTTTTACTGCGGGAAAATATCTCATCTTTGAAAAATCTATACTAAGCGTTAAAACGTAAGTAGGGACGATCCCGAGCGCGGCTGAGTCGCTAGTATAAAAATAATATACTTCGCGTCCCATCTGAATTTGACAGTGAAAGGAATGCACTTGTGAATGATGAATATGCACTTTAATATCTCCTGCGCATAGCTTGTCTTAAAAGAATATATATATATATATATATATATATATAAATATATATATATATATATATATATATATAAATATATATATATATATATATATATATACTCGTACGTAATTTTGTACAAAATTTCCCTTTCTGACTTTCATTTACTGTTATAAAAGTTAATATGAATTTCAAACATGCTTTAATTTGCCGTGAGCTTTTTATTATAATAAATCCGTTAATGTGAAGGGACCTTAAAGGGAAACCTTTAGATTTTTTTTAGAAATATTATATAAATTTTATTAAAAAAAAATTCGGCTACCTACATTCTAAAATCATTTGACTATGACCCTTTAAATTTTTCGTGTCACTACATTGTAATTAAACCTAACAAAAAGAACAATATGAAAAATGAAAATTACTTTGTGAGATTTTTTCATTGTTTTTTGAACTTAAAGCTTGGCTTAGAATATATAACAATAGCGAGGTTAGCAGACCTTAAACAATTTGTGATTGTGCAAAAAAATGACCGCGAATGACAATATGACAAGCAATATTAAATGACAAAAAATATTTTTTTGCTTATAATTCTACTAATAATATTTGGATGTTTGGATGGATGTTTGTTACTCAATCATGCCAAAACGGCTTAATGGATTTGGATGAAATTTGGTACAAAGATATATTATAGTCTGAAATAGCACATAAGATACTTCTTATCCCGGAAAAATATATGGTTCCCATGGGATAGATTTGTTTTTGTTTTTCTAGAGGTGAACCCGAGTAAGCCAAGAGTGAGCCGCTAGCAATAATAATAAATGTAACCTATACATATTTAATAGGTATTGTTTCAGCATTTATGATATACATAATTTATTTATTTTTGTTGGCTACAAGTTAAAGAAAATATTATTTAAATTGATTACGAAAATATACAGCTTATAATTCTCTACAAATCTATCTATACTATAATAAAAGAGTAGAGGTCGAATGTCTGTACATAGCAAAAAAATGCTAAAAACCGAGTCAGGGGGATGTAAGAAGATAAATAGAACAAATCCAGATTTTTTTCATTTTTTTTGTTTCTCTGTCTGTTTGTCTGTTTGTACAGGCTAATCTCCGAATCTATTGGACCGATTTAAATGAAATTTTGCATGGTGGTACCTTATATACCCGGGCAATATCTTAGATACTTTTTATCTTGGGAAATTAAACAGTTCCCGTGGGATAGTTAAAAAACTATAGTATCTTATACAGCTTAGTACACAACTACTAATGCACCTAATTTAATAAAATTTAACATTCTGATACCTTATATTGCTAGTCAAACAACAGGTTACTTTTTATCCCGGAAAAATGAACGGTTCCCGTAGGAACTAATAGATCCCTATTAGTTTTTCTAGAGGCGAACCCCAGCGAAGCGAGGGTGAGCCGCTAGTTTGATATAAAACAATATTTTATATGATCAATTGTTTTTGATATAGAACACGAAGAGTGGGATGTCGATACCAGTTTTTAATAGCTTTCATCCAGAGATTTAGCCTTTATTTGACTGATAATTAATCTTCATACGCTATTTCAGTACAGTGACCTTAAAATCGGAAGCGTTGAACCCAATCACCTTTAATTTTGTATAAGGATAATAGCATAGAATGTTTTCCATAAAAATTCGCCTCTAGGGAGAAGACTGTAATAAATATTACGATGTTTTTGCTTATCTTTGTAATATTTTCCTGGCAAATTTGAATTATTAAGCGTCGACATAATTTTAATTAAATACAAAAATTATAGCCTTAAGGTATTAGCTGCCGAACTTATCAAGTTACTTATTAAAAAAATACATTTTCATGTAAAAATACACGACGAGGAATTGTTATACTAATTAAGTTAAAGTTAACTATATCTAAAGTTAATATAGATATGCAGCATATCTATGCATATCATATGCTGCATGGCGAAGCGGACCAAAACAACCAAGGAGCTACCGGTCCACTCTGCTATCAGAGAAGTACTTTACCAGAAACTACCCGCATGGTACACCATTGAGGTGTAACAAACTACTAAACTGTAAACAGGACTGGAGGAGTTCTGTTCGAAACAGCCCACTCTTCATTTTGGAGTCCCTCATCATGGCTTCCTTAACAAGCACCCGATAGGTCCTACGGGTCCATGCTGTAGCCCGTTAACTTACAGGCTTACGTTCGAATTGACTAAAGTCTATTCAAGTATTTATTTTAAAATGCAGCATAATTATTATAATAAATACAATAAAATTTAATAGAAAAATCCAGAATTATACGCACAAGATTGAAACATTGTTTCATTGTCATTCAAATCACACTGCAAGCAGAACCACGTAGAACTTGCATACAGAATGATGATGATGTTCTCCTGACCGATTCCGGCCACGGCGGCCAATCTCATTGAGACTAGCCAACTGCGCAGGAGATATGCTCAAGTGTACGTGCAGACACAAGTGCACTCTATTCCTGTCACTCTCATACTCTGGTGGGATGACTACTCGACACGACCGATGAGAGTTAAGGCGCAGGACCGACGACTTTACGTGCTCTCCGAGGCACGCGGGTGAAGCACCGCCAACTTCCTAACTCCGGGCTGTTACTGAGGCTTACTATATAGTAAGACTCAACAACTAAACTTGGCCCGACCCGGGACTCGAACCCAGGACCTCCGAGTGTGCAGCCGTACATGCTAGCCACTACACCACGGAGGCAGTTACAACATACAGAATAACGGATACACGATTTCAAACAATCGTATTCTAGCAAGCGATATGGAAAGAAATGCAAAATGTTTATGTCCAAAACGAGCCGAGACCCATTTGTATTTTATCTTGTTAGAAAAACACGTAATAATGGAAGGCTTAAATTTAGTGGATAATGGATATCTGTCATAACGATATTTCCATTAAACATTTATTTAGAATAACTTCTACTTTATTTAAAATAAAGCAAAAAAAACATTGAATTTATAGAATATATACTGTATAGGCAGTGGTAGCTCAGTAGTAGCGCGCTCGCTTGGGAAACCGAGTGAAGCGGGTTCAAATCCCGGATTTCGCACCTCTGATATATTCATGTGCGAATCATTTCCAACGTTTGTGTTACCGCTTGTCTTACGGTGAAGGAAAACATCGTGAGGAAACCTGCATGTCTGAGAGAACCTAGCAAGTTTTCGAAAGACATATGCAGTCCGCCAACCCACACTTGGCCAGCGTGGTGGACTATGGCCTGATCCCCCTCGTATTGAAGGGAGAACCGTGCCCAGCAGTGGGACGTTAAAAAGGCCTGAATACATACATAATACATACATATAATACAAATGTACATTTAATAATTATTACTGTAAAAATCATGTCCGCGTGGAATTGTGGCAAGAATACTAGCCGCATTTCCACGCTAAATGGCAATACCGATTCTTTCAGCGAAAAACAAGACAGCTCTCTTGTCACCAAAAAGGAAATAAGACGAGTTATGAGTCTTTTAAGAAGTGCACTTAGAACTTCAATTCTACGAGCCAAGGGTTTCTACAGTAAATAGTATAAACTTTGGTTTAGTCTTATGCACATAAATAAATGCTTATTTTTGATCTATTTTAAGAAATAAATAGATACTCAACTCGATCCAAACGTCAAGGATGTAATAAATATTTTTAAAATGATTTTAAAGACGGTGTACCGTTTCATTTGAAAATTATTCAATTTTTTCTACATTTGGCCTAAGATCAATTGAATTGATTTCAACTAGATTTTAACCGTTGAAGTTGAAAGTAAAGGCTCTTTTAACTTCAACTTCAATTCAATTTTAACATATAATTATGTAATTACAGTTAAATAAATTCGGTATGTTATTTTAACAGTCTTTTAATTAAACTATACGTACACATATAAACCTTGACTTTAAACTCAAATGGCACGATGCCCTGTGGTAAGTAAAACACATTAAGCTTTCTAAGGTATTCTGAATCACACTTAAACTACTTGCATTTCTGCTAAAGTTTACGAGATATTTTTCAAAGTAAGGATATTAAATAACATAGATTTATCAATTTTGTAAAGAAAACTAAAAACTGTAAGAGGTAAAAATTTAATTTACTGTTTAATATAATAGTATTTACTGGTGGCTTCGCATATATGTTAATAAAATTTTGCCTATACTGAACATATCTTGAATCAGAGCTAAGCTATTACCGTCCTACATATCACTAAAATCTGTTGAGCTGTTACAACGTTGAAAAAATGACATTTCTCGTGTGCTTCCCGAAGTGTATTTTATATTTTTTGGTAATCTAATGTACAGATGGCGCCGCTATATAAAAAAACGTATGTGTGTACTTACGTACTCACGTAAGAAGTTATACTTCTTTGGTGTAACAGAACAAAAACAGCTAAAGATTTCATCCCGTATGTCACAACTCTCTATTTGTAAAAGGAATAAAGCTAACTTCATTATGACGCTTTCAGCTAAATTCATCATGTCGCTTTTTGGCTGTCGGTATGCGCGGGCATCGTAAAAATTTGACTCTTATATTTTTTTCCAAACGTGCCAAACGAAGCATAATATTAAAATTATTACTAACAGTAGTCTACATACTATAAGTAATCCAAGTAACAGTATGTCCGTGTACTAAATTTCGTCCAAATCCGTCCAGCCGAGTAACAAACATACAAACAAACAAACTTTCGCATTTTTGACGTGTATAAAATAATATAATGGTAGAAATTATATACATTGTAAAATGAAGTCAAACTTGGTGTAAGTTATGTCTCATTAAAATTTTGCTCATAATGAATTGGCTTTATTAAGCTTCTGCAAGCTCCGATGTTATAAATAACAAAACTCCATTACTGCGAAACAATACTAAGAAGTGGCAAAAGTTGAACAGTAGGTTTAATTTCTCAGAACCATATTTAAAATGTAAAGAAATATTGTAATATAAATCCCATTTTATTTTCTTGATAAAAGAAGGTTGTATTGTGGATCGATATTCATAATTATTAACCCAGTAGCCCAGTGGTAGCTCGCATAAAAAAACATACAGCCGAATTGAGAACCTCCTTCTTTTTGAGGAACTCGGTTGAAAAGGGGCTTGTTTACTAAATACAATGTAATATTATATTGACTTTTATTCCAATTAAGAGGATTGTGAAGCTGTAAATTTTCATACAAAAAGCGATAACGTTTTTCCCCCCTTAAACATAGTCTAATTTTCATAATTTTTGGAAATGTTGTAGATATAATCAAAATCTAGGTCTGTACGTTTTTATTTTTTAGAAATATTGCGTACGATAGAAGTTATTAGCATCTAAATATCTATATTTTTGACCTAAAAACTTCCTCCAGCGTTTTTATTTTTTTTAATTAAAATAAACTGAATTACAAAAAAACGAAAACGTACAGACCTAGATTAAGGTGTACTGAATCTAATGAGACCAAAATCGTCTCATTTCGTTAATGTTTAGGGGGGTGAAAACGTTATCGCCCGAAACAATATTTCAAAAAGGAAATGTACGTAATTGAGTCTAAGACTTGCAACTCTCTCTATCGCACCATACGGGTCGGGGGCAGGGGCATATATATAGACTGTAGTGATGTTGAAGGTGCTATCGATATTATTATCTCCTAGGGAGGAGAAGGTAATATCGATATATCGATCGATACTGAAAGGATTCAATCCAAAGTTTAGAATTTTATTATACTCGTATGTATAGATTGTAACTAAGCCGTATCCGTATATTAAATATTTTTTGGAAAATATTATTGAAATAAACATTATTATCGATACAGAGGCCGAATCTATAGTTTTTTGAATTTTTGTCTGTCTGTCTGTATGTCTGTCTGTCTGTTACCACGTCACAGAAAAACCACTGGAGGGATTTTGATGAAATTTGGTATGGTGGTAGCTGGTTATCCGGATCAACATATTATAGGATTACCGCGGGAAAATATCTCATTTCTGAGAAAAAATACAAAACTGAAAATATATATATAAATATATATACATATATATATATATATATACAGGGTCATTTTTAATTTACTGAAGATCTTTTGGGAATATACTATTTACATCATAGCAACAACCTCTGTAACAAGAAAAAAATATATTTCTTAAATTTTCATTTTCATACAAAAATAAAAATATTTTCTATATCATCATTATATCTGGCCAAGTTTAAATGAGTAAGGGCCACTTCCTACACCCCTCCACCCCTCGCCCTCCACCGGTCACGTGCTTTCTTTTGCTAATTGCTGGACTATTACCGTTTAGAAGGAGCGATAAAAATACTTTTATTTTTGTAAAATTTATATTTTTAATTCTATATTCGTTATAATTTTATGAAAATTATTACGAATAGTATGTGTATAATTATATATTACATACTATTCGTTATAATTTTTTCGAATTTATCGATATTTTATAAGTTTTTGGAGTTAATTTTATTCATTTTTCTGAAAAAAATGATTTTAGGGCAATCACAGAAAGAAATGAAATTCATTCGTAATCTAATCTTGTTTATTCATTAGTTAAAAATATATTTTAAAAAATTAAGTTGATATATTTTATAAAATTTTGTCATAGATTTGTTAAAAAATCCTAAATCATCATCATTCATGATCAGGTCATTTTATGAATTTCTATTCCTTATATACCTGCTAACATTATAAAATCATAAAACTTCAGGCTTTCAATAAAAAAAATATTTTAAAAATAAAAGGATTCCGATGGGTCTATTAGTACATAAACAACAAAAAATTCTAAAACTTTCAACTTTTGGAACGAGATTTTTGTAATTGATCTAAACCACCTATTTATTTTTTTATGATTTTTGAAGTCATCAATCTAAACAAGTCGAATTGTAATTTAGAGTTATTTCAGTTTATGAATAAAGGTGCGATGTAACTTGTAGGGAATGTATATTGTACGCAAACCGTAGATATTAGATAAACTTTGAAATTGCTCTTGCGCCGAGTCGCGCCGCCCCCGCCCCCCGCGAGCGCCCGCGCGTCACCGGCTGCTGCTATCATAGTGTGTGTGAGAATTTGCGTATGTTGTATTTGTGTTGTTCACTGCCGAGGGGATGCAAAGCGGTATGAAACAGATAGCATTTTTTAAAATACCTACTCTCGCCGCGTATCGGCACTTCACAATCCTCTTAAGATAAGTACCTGGGCTAGCGAGCTTCGCTCGGACATTTTGGCCTAAAGTTCAATTTTCTTTTTTATTTTATTTATATACAAGAATTGCTCGTTTAAATATATTATATAAGCAACTACATCTTTCATTAATTCATTAGGGGCTAGTTCTGAGTAAAAGGAAAATTGAAAAATCTTTTCAGATTAACAAGATTTTTTTTGTAAATCCTAAGGGTTTTGTGCCTTCAACTCTAAGAGTTTCGTCAAACAATTCGAGTTGTATGGAATTCTGAATGAAGTGAGCTTATGATATTTGTATGGCCATTGACCAGCGAAAATATTTACAGAATATGCGTATTTATACCCTAGTAATAGGTAATTTCACTAAAAAGAGCTCCATTACGAGTGTAAAGAAGATAAAAAGTTTTATTATGATGAAGAAGATAAAAAAATTATTCTAAAACAATCCACTGGGAGAATACAAGATATTAATAAAAAAAGGGAATTATAATGAATGAAATATAATGGAAGGTTACAATAATTTTGATAGATGAAACAAATGTGCTAATTATAAAGGAGTTTTTCTTAAACTAGCAGTACCCGCGGCTTCGCTCGCGCTAAAACTACAAAAAATCTCTAAAAAGCGGGTTTCATAAAAACTTTCATCCCATATTTTACCTCCTTAGGGGTTGAATTTTAGAAAACGCTGAGATAAGTAACTCATTACTTTTGCCGTATTCAAGTCATACTAAATTTCATGCAAATATGTCCTAAGAATAAAGAGTTTCATACAAACTTTTATCATCTATTTCACCCCCTTGGGGGTTGAATTTTGAAAAATTCTTCCTTAGAGAATTCCTTCGTCATATTAGGAATACGTGTGCGAAATTTTAATTTTCTAGCCTTAAGGGCTCACTTTTGCTTTTTATATATTTTTGACGTTACATTACGTCCATTAAAATCCATAACAGTAATAATATATTATAAAAAGAGGCAAATAAGTGGCACTTATTATAGTTCTACATTTTCAATTTCTTATTTTTAGCGATATTTATTTCACTGCTTACCTAAAACCTTTTATTTTATTGAACTTAGCATGCTCGAAATTTACCTTTATTTATTATATTATATACAAAATGAATATATTTAGGATAAGAAGAATATATTTAGTAATATTATAAATTTTATTAAATTTTTCTGATGTTTTAATACTTATTATCCTATTCCGGACTAAGAGAAATCCAAAAAATCAAATATCATAAAAATTGGTCCAGCCGTTCTTGAGTTATAAATGGTGTAACTAACACGACTTTGTTTTATATATATTTACCTTATTTTATATTTTTTCACTAAACATTTTTACATTACAACTTTCCGTGTACCTTAAGGAACATACGAGAAAAAAATTAGCTGAATTGGTCGAGCCGTTCTTGATTTTTGCGCTTAGCAACATTCATTTTTATTTATATAGAAGATGTAGAAGAAGAATATTTATAAAATCTTGTAGGTATGTCATTCGAATTTTAATAGATCCATCAATGTAATACTTGTTGCATTAAATCTTGAATGTAATATGTGAAAGCTTAGATGTTTGGAAGTTTGTTACTCAATCACATCAAAACGGCTGAACGGACCTAGATGAAATTTGGCACAGATATAGATTACAGCTCAGAATAGCATATAAGCTACATTTTATCCTGAAAAAATGTACGGTTCCCGTGGGATAGATTTGTTTTTATTATTCTAGAGGTGTTTCCTCACGTTAGGAAAATATTTCATATGAACTCATTGAAGCATGAAGCGGGTATTTCTCCGAGATTGCGTTCTCCGTCTGATTTATCTGGCAAAAAATTATTTTCACTTTTGGCTCTATTCAACATACTATTATGATTAAAGACAGGCCAAATAACATATATTTGAATTAGGCACTCAATTTAATAAAATAATTTTTGAGATATTTAACTTGAATTTTTTAGGGCCCATATGAATCAAAATTCGTATCAGAGAATCAGAAACAGGAATACAAACAAAAAAAACAAGTCTGTATAATATAATATTACTCTTTTTTATTAATTATAACTTTTTTATTATTTATTAATTTTATAATCTTTAATAAATCACGAATAAATAATAAATCTTTATTTCGGAACTTTTCCATACAATTTGAAAAGTACGTAAATCAAAGTAAAATTAAATTATAAAATAAATACAAAGGTTTCCTACATTAAGAACAATAAATAAAATTAAATATTTAAACTAAAACATAATATGAAAAATCCTTTAATCTATGTCTGGAAAAATTTTGCCCAAAATCTTCTACAGCTTTCATGATAGAATTTGTGCTGTCATTTATCCTCTGTCTCAGACATGCGATCCTCTTTCTTATAACAGCAACAAAACCATCAGTGTGTATCTCGTAGAACATCCACGACGTACAACAATATCTAAGCAGTCTAAACATTTGAAAAGAACAGAAAAACATTAAAAACGTGTACGTGACATGTGCCTTAAAGAGTGTAATTTTAATGTGTGTCTGTACACGCAGCAAATCTACGGGCCAAAATGTTTCCACGCGTCGGCCATGCTCTACGTTCCCTCTCTATGTCGTCCTCATCTGTTAACATTTCATTTACATATGTCGAAGGTATTTAAATTTTATAACACGATCAAGCTTAACATTATTTAGAACAACGTTTGGTACATAGCCTAATCTATTTTTATATTTAAATACCATAGTAAAACAGCTCAGAAGGGTTTTCCAGGAAGACAAATATTTGACAATTAACAATTGTATTTCTCGTTTTTTCTGTATACTCATTTTACATTTATATTTTATATTCCTAACTCATATAATCCGAATCACCAACTGTCCACTTGACATATCAAAAATCTATTGTCAAAATCTACAAACTGTGCACATAAAATAACTGAATGTTACAATAGTAACTGGTTTTTTCCTATTGTATACTAAACCATGACTTTTAATATATTTTTCACAAATAGAAAGAAGCCTCTGCAAACATCTAATTGATGGACTGAGCAGCACCTTTTCATCAGCATAGCTATGGCTATTTGCACTGCATCCGTCTATGTGACATCCTATACTATATAATGTATCATTTTTCGCTGTGTCACAGTCGCGGTGTCGTGATGCTTAGGACCTGATCTTAATGATGATTGTATGATAAATAACTTAAACAAAATGTACCACTTTATGATTCATATGGGTTTTGACCACATGAATCCAATCCAGATAAATCAGAATTTTACTTAAAATCTTTGATTACCCGTAACATATATTTACATCGGTGTTCGCATTTAACCACAAAAATCTATAACTCAAACGTATTTTTGGGGCATAGATTCAAGTTTTAAAACTCTGTTACATAATTTGTAAACTAGACATATTAATCAGAAACCCACCTGAATCAAGAACATATGAATCAAATACTTACTCTTGTATCTCTTGGTCGACGCTGACCTGGCCGAACGTCTACCTTCGGTTTTTGTATTTCACCGAGTACGATTGAGTGAAGCGCGCGCCATATTAATCAGAATTTTATGTCGGAGATCTTTTAATTCTTTATTTATAATAAGTAAAATAACGTAAAAATTTTTTTTGTTAAAAGATAACTAATCTTCTTTCGATGTGATTATGATTTATATTGTTTTTTCAATAAAGTAACGCGTTATTTATCATTTTGTTCTGAAAAATGGGGAACGGACACGTCATATGAATCAGAAGAATGAGTTTCAAATAATTTTTTTATATATTTAGAATGCAATTATTATACAAACGGTACTGGTCCACGTTAGATTTTTTTTTATTCCAATCTGAATTAGTGCTAGACTACGTTCCACCTGATGGTAAGTGGTAACGCAGTCGTTGATGGTAATTCGCACTAATTCAGTAGCCACCTATTCACTCTTGCCTTGAAGACTCCCATATTGTAATCGGACGGAAAGACCGACGCAGGCAGGTTATTCCAATCCTTAGCCGCACGTATAATAAATGACGTAGCGAAACGCTTCGTGCGGACGGGTGGAATGTCCATGACATAAGGATGGAGACCAGCCGTTCGTCGGGTTGTCCGATGATGGAAAGGGGATGAGGGAATTACTTCGTGTAGTTCCTGCGCACACTCTCCGAAATGTAACCTATAGAATACACAAAGGCTGGTAACCTTACGTCGGTGATCGAGGCTTTGTAAGTTAGCTTTTACAAGCGTAGGGTTACCAATAAGCCTGTGAGCACGCCTCTCAATCGAGTCCAAGGTGGACAGATGACATTTCGCAGCAGCAACCCATATGTGGCTACAGTATTCCACACACGATCGGACTTGAGCTTTATATAAAACAAGAAGCTGTGCCGATGTGAAATACTGTCGGACCTTAGCAAGGAAATAAAAGTCTAAGGTGCATTAAAAAAAATATTTCTGACCGTTTTATTAGCTAGTTACGGAGATAAACCTCCAGAAATCGAAAATTTAAGGCGCTGAGAAATACCCAAGCGATGAAATGTTTAGTTCTTTAGATAACAGTTTTAAAATTATTTTTGAATTTCACTAAAGTTGAATCTTGATAATATACTGTCTTGAAGCGCGTCGATTGGTTTTTTGGGTTCTCAATTTTTTCTATAGGCACAGATATGAAAGTGTTTCTCACAAAGAAAATATATAAGACTCATTGTCAATTATGAAAGCTTTATAAAAGCTACTAGCCATTGCAATTTGATGTATTGAAAAAGCTGTTTTCAAGAATATAATATTTAAATAACACAAAACATTTCTTAAATGTTTATCTTTGTCAACGTCAGAAAAATATTTTGACTTAACAAACCGCAACATATTGTACCTTTTTACAATACAACGTAAATGCTTTGCGATTTTCAGCTGTAATGCATTGAAATAGCGGTGTTATGACTAAAAAAAATCGTACTCTAAGGTGTGCTTAGTTACACGTTCTTATGAACTTGAAAATAGTCTTTATTGTCTAGGCTTTAAGATTCAAAATAGGAGCAAAAAATTATTGCTCAATAAAAAGCTTCCAGTGTTGATTTGTTCGCATTTGCAGAAATTGCGAGTATATAATCTGTATGTATATAATAAAATTGTAACTAAGCCGAATCTGTTCTTTAAATATTTTTTGGAAAATCTTATTGAAATAAACATTATTATCGATACAGAGGCCGAATCTAACGCTTTTATTTATGTCTGTCTGTCTGTCTGTAACCGCAGCACAGAAAAACCACTGAAGGAATTTTGATGAAATTTGGTATGGTGATAGCTGGTTATCCGGGTCAAAATATAGGATACTTTTTAGAGTATACTAATGTGTAAAAACTAAGAATTTGGTTTGTGGTCATCAGAACGCGGGCGAAGCCGCGGGCAATGCTCTTATATATATAATAATAATAACTGGCGGTTTAATTGTAGTGATCTACCTGCTGACATGAAAAATATTTTAGCTACTAAAGTGCTTTATTATTAGTACACTTGATGATGTCATTCATTTCGTCGGCGTGTGACATGTATAATAGGTATATAAAGTATACACATACATATAATTAATATATTCTTATTGTAGTACTAGCGGCTCACTCTCGCTTCGCTCAGCGTCGTCTCTAGAAAAACAATAACATATCTATCCCACGGGACCGTACATTTTTCCGGGATAAAAAGTAGCTTATGTGTTATTCTGTTTTAAAAGCTATATTATTGTAAATTCTCATAAAAATCATTTCAGTACTTTTTGCGTGAAAGAGTAACAAACATACATTCATACATCAATACTCAAAAACTTTCACATTTACAATATTAGTATAGATTATTGAGGCAAACATAATCTATACATATAATAAAATTGTAACTAAGCCGAATCTGTACATTAAATATTTTTTGGAAAATCTTATTGAAATAGACATTACAATCGATACAGAGGTCCAATATATATTTTTTAGAATTTTTGTCTGCCTGTCTGTTACCGCATTACGGAAAAACCACTGGAGGGATTTTGATGTTTGGTATGACGATAGCTGGTTATCCGGGTCAACATAATATAGGATACTTTTTATTGCGGCAAACTATCTCATCTCTGAGAAATCTATACTAAATATTATAGCGTAAGTAGGGACGATCCCGCGCAGAGCGAGGGTGAGTCGCTAGTATTTTAAATAAAACAATCTTTTCAGATTTAAATCCGCGAAAAAAATCGAAAAAGAAAAGGTTTTATTTAAAATGTCAAATATTCGCGTAAATATAAAACAGTATTATGCCAACATAATAGATAAAAAATTGCTTTATAATAGGCAAAGACAAAATAGTTCAATACATTTTTCTCCGTTTATTAACCGATTTTCTTTTTTCAACACGCTTACATTAGTTCCACCTTTATATTTGTCACGGAATCTTTGAACGCGATTTTCACCCACTTCAAAACTTCATATTGAACTGAAACTTTGGATATTTAACAAGGACGAAATCAATACAATAATTTATTAATACGAAATAATTTAAAAATAAAAAAACACGATTTTATAGCACATCAAACTAAAAAAAGAAAAATAAATTATAGTTTTAAAAACTAAAAAAAATACGATTTAATTATGAAGCTCACTAAAAAGTAAAAATATTTTTTAGTATAAGAATAAAGTGATTAACGAGAAATTTTTTGTTATTGTGAAAAAAGCGTGGGGTGATCGATATCAGTTGTTACAAATATTTCATTTGTACGATTTCTAAAAGTAGAGTTAGTATAAAAATATAGTACAACGCACCCCACAGTTTCCCAAGCGAGCGCGTTACCACTGTGCTACCACTATCTATAACTCCGACTAGCACTTGGCAATTTTTGTTAAACAAAATTAGTATATTAGTAAATATATTTAATATTTTTTACACGACACTTTTGCTCAGTTTGTAGTAGTACTTGCTATGTCAGCGTTCGCGGGTTCGAGTCCCGCTGGGTGCATTCATTTGTGTAATGAGCACAAATGTTTGTACTCCAGTTTTTGGTGGTTATATTTATAATATGTATGTATTTAAAGCTATATATGTGTAGTGTATCAACTATCTGGTATCCATAACACAAGTCTCGTAGCTTACTATGGAACTAGATGGTGCTGTGTTTTAAGGTCCCAACATATTTATTTATTATTTTCTATACCAAAGCTCAACCACAAGATGTCTTATTCACTGTACCCAACATCTTCTATCTCATGTCATATGAGCTTAACGAAATAAATGAATGCTGCACATAAGAGGAAGACTTAGTACCATTTTCTATAAAATGAGTTCAGACTCTTTACAAGTCTGAAAGGATAAAATAAATGTGTTGATATAAAGAAAGGCTTAGAGCTACATATATTTTAAGAGGAAACACATATGTAACTAATAAGTAAGTACATATTAAATTTTACTAAAAGATACACAGATTTTTGGGTAGATATTTTTTTTAATTTTGTGACCTGGACATAATCCCTAGTGGCTTAAACCATAGAATTTACCTATTATTATAAGAAAATCTGATTTCTTTTTTTATTAATAACACTAAAGCTCGTCGATATCTACTATACGAAAATCGGTTGACAAACAGACGAAAAAAAGGTACTGAAATGTTCTGTTTTTACCTATTTATATACATATAAATCATTGTTTAGTTGCTATAGCTATACCTAATTATAACCCTCGGAAGCCACATAGCGAGTAAACTATTTCCATACAAAAGGAAAATAGGAGAACTTACCAGTAGATTTAGTTATTTTAAATACCAGACCAATATATTGGCTTTTGAACTATTTTATTATGCTTAGTTTCTGAGTATAGAGTCTTCTAAGAAAGGGTTTGAGCTTACGCGACCCTTTCACATTCTATCTCTTTGAATATAAGCTTATAAATAAACATGCTTATCTATTATTTCAAAAACCTTTGTATTTCAAATACAAAACTATAATTAATCATTAATAGTTTTATGAAACATTTCTTTATATCATTAAAATCATATTTCATATCATTAAAATATCTTCATATCATTAAAATTATCATTATAATGTTTTGTATCTATCTAAAGAGGCGTGATTTAAAGATTTTTATTAAAAAGCACAAACCGGACAAAGTCGAGGCCATATACTAGTATATAAATAGCAACTCGTTAATAAGTAAAACGATACGAAAGCTCCGAATCGCTGACGGCACTCTAATTACGATTTATTGGACAACAATTATAAGAAATAATAATTGCGATGGTTGTTTGAAATTTTTATTATTTCAAAGTTACGTCGTTAATGGCTGAAATGAATAAGTCCTTAAAATTTAGCAGACTCTTCTCTATTTCAACTATCTATTTCAATTAAGTATCCATTTGTTTTGTATATTATGTAAGATATAATATAAGCCAGTATCATGTTTCAAAACTTATATACTTTAACTATATTTAGTTACAATTTATTAGAAAATACTTATTTTCAAGAATTTTTTATTTCCTTTTTACAGTTAAAAATCACGGATAGCATCCACCCATGTCAACTCCCCGCCGACCAATCCCATTTTCTCGTATTTCTAGTCTTTCTATTTTTATTTGTATTTCTTTCTTATTTCTTTTTTTTCAGTCTGCACATTCTCGTATTTTTTACTGCCTGATTTATAAAGGTATCTGTGATTTGTGCGTCCGCGTCGTCAGTGTAGCCAGTATAATCAATTAATGACTGTTTTATTGTACAATGAAATAGCGAAATACAAATGTATATTGTATGGTATAAAATATATGCATTATAATTATTGTAATTATCTACGTATTTTGTATATTTGTATGTTTGTATTATTTATTATACTAAGACTACATGTAGTATGTTATTTTTATATATAATACTGTGATTTCTTCTTTTTACTTTATTTCCATATCTTATATTATATATATACCTTGCACTTTTCTGCTCCGCTAAAAGACCATTTTTTTTCAAGGAGGTGAAAAAGAGTAGGTAAAGTGTACTATACAATACAGGACCAGCCTTAGCCATCTGGGCGCCCCGGGCATGTCATGCCTTTGGCGCCCTTTTAGGTATACTAATACTTACTACTTATTTCATTACAATAAAAAAACATGTATGGAGAATTATTTAATGAGAGATACGATAAAAGTAGTTTTCCTTTAGATCGATAAAAATAAGTATTCACATTAAATTGTTAAGTTGCACTGGCGCGCGCGGCGCCCTGTATAACCTGGCGCCCCGGGCAGCCATCCCGGTCTCCCCCCCCCCCCCCCCCAAAGCCGACACTGATACTATAGTCTCGTAGTATAGAGAGAGAGTCCTAGGTTGACAGGAAGGGATCTCTTTTAGAGATAAGTCCACCTTTGCCTTCAATTTTCTCTTAACATTTATAATTTTTGTTTTTAATGGGCAAAAAAATATATATATTAAATGTTTTTGTAATTCAATGTATTTCCTTTATTGCATATAAATGTTCTATTTCTAGTAGAAAGATACTTGTAGGTTTTTAAGTTTTCCTGTATAATAAGCTTACAAATATGTATAAAGATTTTATTTATAAGAAAAATACATAACTTTAATTAAATATATTATATACATAGCATCAATGTACTATCAAAATCACCCATAATATTTATTATGGTAGTTGAAAATAAAAAAATATAGAGAATAAAGGTATTTTAGTTGCCTGTCTTAAAAAACTCTTCCTGCAGGTTGCAGCTATGTCTACAAAAGCAAAATAAGTAGGAATACCGACTAATTTAGACAAATATTAAAAATAATCAGATTTAAAATAATTATTAGATTGATTGATATTTCATCTCGGGCATAGATAGTGCTTTCATTTATTAATAAAATGAAATTAATGAAATGGAAATTGGCTTTATTAAAGCACTTTTGATTAGTCAATTTAATTTTAAGAGAGATAGTGTAGTCAGTCCGTGAGAAACCTACGACCACGGAAAGCAATTCTGCTAAGAAGTGCCGGCAAGAAACTCAACGTTTACTCTTAACAGTATTTTTATGCTTACCATTATACTTTATACTCCTTTTTTTAAGAAAATAATAAAATAGTAGTTCTACCCCTTTTAATTAATGCCCCAATGCTGGGCACAGGCTGCCCCATTGCTGGGCATAGGCTGCCCCACTGCCCTTAGTGTAAGTGTGTGTGTGGGCGTACTTCCTGGCCAAATGCTGGTTGGCGGACTTCACAGACACACATCTTAGGAAATTTGTTATGTTCTCTCAGATATGCAGGTTTCCACACAGTATTTCTCTTCATCGTTATGCCAGTGGTAATCATGTTGTACATGAAAATATCAAAGGGGCGAGACTCGGGATTTGAAACCGCTTTACTTGGTTTCCCAAGCGAGCGCGTTATCACTGGGCTACTATTTTCTTTAAAAGAAATAGTTTTTCATTATTTATCGTTGTAGAAATTGTTGAACGAATCACGGAACTTCATTTGAAGCAAAAGTTTATAGAGCTATTTTCTCTTGAATCCAATATAAATGCTAATCATTAGTTCTGAAATTGAATTTTCTAGATTCTTTAATTTTTTTCACATAGCTTTTCCTTTGAATAACATGGAATATTTACTCTTTCAATTTTTTCGAAGATTTCCTTCTTAAGAGTTTCCCATTTTTATTTTATTTTAAGCTAGGGATCCCATACCTAGGTGGTAGCTTATGGGATGTTGGTGAAATCGGACAATAGTCTAGGATAGCACATATGTTACTTTTCATATCAGAAAAATCTACGGTTCCTGTGGGATATCTATACCAACTGTTAAAAAGAACTTAGGGACGAACCCGAATGAAGTGAGTGCGAGTCGCTCGTTTTAAATAAATTTACTGAAAAATATATAAAACATATTTTTTTATTACTTTTGAAATAAATGCCTTGCAAAAGTAATTTCACATTTTGTTGCTCATTAAAAATGTAACAAAGAAATTTTTATACATATTGTCCCTTTGACGTTCCAGATTTTTGTTACTTATTATGTTGTTGAACTCTTTTGAATAATTGAAATTCAGAGCAACTCTACATACGAATATGGAAAAACACCCTTCTTTTTTTAAGTTAGGCATTGGTTGTTTTTAGTGAGTTGTACTTGTAGAATTTATAAGATGAACTAGCTGACAACCATCACTTCCTTAGGTACGTTTTGAAGTTTTTGAGCAGAACCCTAATTCTTTTTACGAAATTAAAATAGCCTTAGTTACTCCTCATAACATCAGCTATCTGGTAGTGAAAGTCCCGTCAAAATCAATCCAGCCGTTTCGGAGATTAGCCGGAACAAACAGACAGACAGACAAAAAAATTAATACTTCACGAGATTCTCAATGAATACTATAATTAATAGTAGAACAAGTTTTTTGATGTAACAAACTACATAATATGTGCAAGACTTCAAATAACGTATTTGAGTAGCGGCCCGTCCGATCTTGTCGATAGTCATTAAGCACTATATGTTGTGCTGAAAACGTCCAAAAATTCTAACTTTATCCTCTAAAATCTCTTTTAAAGAATAAAAAAAGCTTATTAGCACTATAAGTTCTATAAAAATCAATTATTCTTCTACAATATTTTTAACAGAAAATCTTCTTTTTTCTTAGGATATAAGAAACCTACATAGATTACACTAAAACACTTTGTTCGGTAAATTATCGTCGCGTTGTTATCCTTTGAGCTGTACCAAAGAAAAGCCAGTTCAAACGTACACTATTTATAGCTATATAAACCCATATAAATTTATACTAATGTTATAAAGAGGTAAAGTTTGTGAATTGTGAGTTTGTGAATTGTAGGGGGTAATCTCTGGATCTACAGAACCGATTTAGATGTAATTTGGTAAGAACATAATTTGAGACACTGAAAAGGACATAGGATACTTTTTATCTCGGAAATCATCCCTTAAGGGGGTGAAAATGGGGATGAAAGTTTGTATGGGGAAACAACTTAGGGACAAACACGAGCGAAGCGAAGGTGAGTTGTTAGTAGCTATATAAACTCATATATATTACTTATTATTATAAAGTATTATAATATAATACCATTAGGTACATAAATTAATATTAGTATTATAATTTTACGTGAAAATATTACAAAACGTTAACGGAATATTAACTCCGTCTCGTTATGGCGCCGCCATGTTATTAATTAAATCACGACTCTGACAAATTTCACTTACCTTCGAGATACTTAATTCGTATTTTCCTATATAATAAATTAATATATGGCATGAATTATATTTGGATTATATCACTCAATTTTATTGAATAAACTCATATATGTAGATAATTGTTGTCTAGTGAAATTAAATGTTTTAAGATAAAAACCATAGGATTTCGAAGGTTTGATTACTACATTGGACAATCATTAATGTTATGCATTGCCTATGATTACCAGCCGTTGCTTTGATTCTACTCTCTTCGCAATTTGTACCCGTTGCCAAAAACCTCAGCCTATATATAATTATGTCCCAATACATACTTTCAACCCCTTTTTCACCCCCTTAAGGGATGATTACCGGGATAAAAAGTATCCTATGTCCTTTCCAGGGTTTCAAACTATCTTCTTACCAAATTTCATTTTAATCGGTTAAGTAGATCCAGAGATTACCCCCTACAACGTCACAGACTCACGAACTCACAAACTTTACCTCTTTATAATATTAGTAAAATATATTTATAAGCTAGATGTGCCTGGCTCTTTTTGATATTCTGATGTTATTTGCTACCAGCCACAAAATCCATACTATCATCTTGTTATCAAAAACTGCATGTTAAGATACCATGGACACTGGTAGTCAGCTACAGGTCTCCAGGTCTAACCAATCTAGGGTTATTTCAAATTTTCGTACACTCTTTTTCAGCAATACATTCTGATATATAATTGGAATTTATTCTTGTCAGTCCCGTGAGTTTACTGCTAGCTTATTGTTAAGATAGCAAGCAGTAACTCTTTTTTTTTTGAAATCGGATAGAACAACAAAATCGGGGTTTTAGCAGATAATTAGCAACATTTAGCTACAAAGTTCCATGCATGTTTCGATTGATTCTGGTAACCTTTCACTGCCAGCTTAACAGAGCTCGGAAAAACTATACTTTTTAAAGTCACATTAAAAAACAAATGTTCAACAAAGCCAAACATGCTCTTCGTATTACTATAATAATATATTTTTTACTTTTTTATTCTAAATATGCAGTGGTAGCCCAGTTAGCTAGGGAAACCGAGTGAAGTGGGTTCAAATCCCGGGTCTCGCACCTCTGATATTTTCATGCGCAAATTAATTCGAATATGATTACCACTGGCCTTACGGTGAAGGAAAACATCGTGAGGAAACCTACATGTCTGAGGAAATCTAGCAAGTTTTCGTAAGACGTGACATCCGCCAACCTGCACTTAGCCAGCGTGGTGCACTATGGCCTGATCCCCAGTATTGAAAGGGAGGCCCGTGCCCAGCAGTAGGACGTTAAAAAAAGGGCTAAATACATTTTAGATAGAACAATATATGTAGATAGTACTATCCTATTTAGAATAAAAAAATAAAAAATAGGTATACAGGAGAAAATAGTAATACATAATGATGTATTACTATTTTCTCCTGTATACCTTTTTTAAGTTCTTCTTCTTAAATCTAATGAGATTCCACAAAGAAAATATGTGGAATTGGAAAAAAGAAACAAGTTGGGCTCATATTTACTGTATAAAACCAGAAGCATCAAGGAACTGTGAGCACGATATTGACAGAGCTGTCGAGCAACGGATATCTCCACACCGCAATGTGCAATGCGATTATCGAGTAACTCGTACATGAATTTCTTCAAAAAGAAATTGTATTTCGAATTTTATATTTGAAATAGGAAATTCATATTTGTTATCTTCATAATATATTATTCTAAGTTTTTTTTTTTGAGATTAAACTGTCGGATTGAAAATTAAAGGTGCCTTGCAAGATACATACTAGCAATTTACGTTTGCTGTGTTTGGGAATCCATGCCCTTTTTTCTTGCTTACGTATTCAACCATGACGCCTTGATGGTAGGCCTACTAGAACAGACCACCAATAACCAAGTGGTTGCTCCTATAGTCACAGTCAAAATATCAGATTTCCGAGACCCGGAATTTGAACCTGCTTTACTTGGATTCCCAAGCGAGCGCGTTACCACTGGGCTACCACTCTGTAATACAGTATGAAATATATTAATTAGTCATTTAATTTATTTAGTTTACTTTCAAGTAGCAAGCAATATGCGAGCGTCGCATAATTACATTACGTTGCTTCAATAGAGTTTTCAGATTATGTGTTGGGAATTCTATTATTAATTAGCTGGCTATTGTAGAGTACTGTGCGGTGGGTAAGCTGCACTCATGTTCATATATTAGTGTATATAAAATGTTTTGTTATCAATCAACGTTTTGTAAGTTATCGATCGTAGGTTCGAGTCTATTTTGGACCATTTTTTAAATTCGTCATATATATATAGTTAGTATTTGTCTTTTGTTGAGTATTCTTTAAAGTCTTTTCTATAACTTTTATGTGGTAAAATGCTCTAGAAATGCCATATGTACCTATATATTATTTTTCAGTCTTATAAATTTTAAAATAAATATTTAACATAACATAATAGCACTGAAAAACTAATTGCAATAATAAAGATGATTGTAAAAAAAAAAAGCGTGTGTGTGTGTATTTATGTACGCACGTAAGAAGTTATACTTCCTTGGCGTAACAGAACAAAAAGTAGCTAAAGATTTCATCCCGTATACCACAACTCTCTGTTTGTAAAAGAAATGATAAATTAATAAAATAATTAAATAAGGCTTATTAGGTATATTACAATCATAAATTTATAGAATATTATTTAACATATAATATTTATTAAACATTTATTAGACAATAACAACGGTTACCATGGGAACAAACAGTTACTAGCTAACTTCATCGTGTCGCTTTTTGGCTGTCGGTATGCGCGCGCATCGTAAAAATTTTACTCTCATAATTCTTTTCAAGCGGCCCAAAAAAGGTATAACTTGTATAAAGTTCGATTCCATAATGAGTTAATATTTTCATTGTTCATATACAATGTGTCACGATCTAAAGTTATTGGCACAAATATAACCGTTTACTGCCACCTAATGTATAGAAATTAATACATATAAATATAAATAGTAAATAAATCTGTTGGGCCATTAACACACAGCACCATCAAGTCCATGGTAAGCTACAAGGCTTGTGTTATGGATACCAAATAGTTGAGACACTACACATATATAACTTTAAATACATACGTATTATAAATATGTAAAAACATCCACGACTGGAGTACAAACATTCGTCCACATCACATATCGTATGCATCCAGCAGGACTCGTACCCACGATCTCTGGCACAGCAAGCAGGACCACTACAAGCTCAGCCAAATGTATCGTCTTTATTAAAAAAATAAAAAATATTTTGCTTGAAAACTCAAATTATTGGTACTTAATCCTACGTTATATTGTCGCATAGATTACTATAATTGTTCAGGGTTTTTTTTTCAAATAATTAAACTAGTTTTCTACTTATGTAGTTTATTTATGTACATTTGTTCCTTAAGTTCATACCGTGACGTTGGATAGTCTATACCTCTATCAATAAATCAGCCAAAACATGAAATTAAAAATTTTGAGTGAAAGTTCTAGAGCTTGATCCTTTTAAATACACAAAGACAAATAATATGCAAAGACTTTAACTATATAATATTCCAATATATAGTATAGACTAGCATTGCCCTCGGCTCCGCCCGCGTTCAGATGACCAAAAACCAAATTCTTAGGTTTTACATATTAGTATACTCTTACAATGCAGTTTTTGTATTTTTTCTCGGAAATGAGATATTTTTCCGCGGTAAAAAGTTGACCCGGTTAACCAGCTATCATCATACCAAAATTCATCGAAATCTGTTGGGTAGTTTTTTCGTGATGCGTTCCCGACAAACAGACAGACAGAGAAAAATTCTAAGAACTATAATATTCGGCCTCTGTATCGATAATAATGAATTTTAATAAGATTTTGCAAAAAATATGTATTTAATGTACAGATTCGGCTCAGTTAGAATTTTATTATATGTACAGATAATTCTCCACTTCTAACTAAAGTCGTAGTGAGATATTTCAATTTTATTTGAAGCTTTGGTTGTTTCCATCTCCAAAGGATTTCTTCTTTGTTATTGCTTATTTGAACTGACTGCTTATCAGCCAGACGGATTTCTGGAACAAATAAATGCTTAGAGACAACGATCAAAAAGAACGTTTTAAAACAAAAAGTGACAGAGCTATCTATACTAATATTATAGAGAGGCAGAGTTTATTCGTTTGTTTGTTTGATTGATTGTTTGTTCGAACGCGTTAATCTTAGGAACTGCTGATTTGATTTAAAAAAAATGTTGCATTTGATAGCCTGTTCATTGAGGAAGGCTATAGGCTATATATCATATAATATATACTATATAGTCTATCTATTCCATACTAACCCTTAAAACGCACCTAGGGACGAACGCGAGCGAAGCAAGGGTGAGTCACTAGTATTGATATCTACTTAACTAGTGTACTAACTTAGCATCACTCCATTGTAAAGTGACAAGGAAGAATCAAACCCTGTAAATACCTTTTTCTTCTCTTTTCCATTTCCGTGTTCAGATATTAACGTGTATAGTAGCGCCTGCACAGCTTGCTTATGTGAATTTGCTCTACTCTTAAAACACATATTTGTCTCAGTCTAATACTTAGTTATAGCGGTAACAGAAACACATACAGTGAAAATTTCAACTCTCTACCTATTACGGTTCATGAGGCATGTTTTTGGCCTTTCAGCTGCGGGAAACCCCTAACTTCTAATGCAATGCAAAAATCAATAAATTGATATATATTTCATTCCATAATGACTTTTACATCAACTACATTATCTAAGTAACAACCTTAAAACTCTATATAGGCAGAAAAAAGGATTCTACTCAGAACCATTGGTGCTATGGTGCTATAAAGTAAAGCCGGTAACACCTAGCGTCTCATAATGTGTACCCACTGAATCTTACCTTCTTTATACGGCCGGTTGTTTGTCGAAAGTAAAAGACGACCAATGTTGTAGTTCTAATAATATATATATTTTATTTTTTTTATTTTTAGGTGTAACTTAAAGGATGTTCACTTGAAATATTTTTCCTCGTAGAGTGTACGGAGAAAATATAGTTTAAAATGAATATTCTCATATAAAATTATAGATATTTTAATAAACAAGCATTTCATCAAAACGGTCTCTACCGTAACTATTCAAAACGACAATAACGAAAAAGTAAAATAAAACCACGAAAATCATCGAAAAAATATTTTTATTAAAATCCATACTTATTAATATTATAAATGTGAAAGTGTGTTTGTTTGTTTGTTTGTTTGTTTGTTTGTTTGTTTGTTTGCTTGCCTTTTTTTCACGTCGAAACAGAGTGACGGATTGGCGTAATTTTTTCCGTGGAGGTAGTTGGAAGGCTGGACAGTGACATAGGCTACTTTTTACCGCGAGAGATTATCTCATTCCCACTAGAAAACACGTTATAATACACATTCTTATTTATGATCAGAATTACTTAAAACTTGGTGTTAATACTCTCTATGCTCAATACAATTAAATAAATATATGTTTTAGCTTTTGTCGAATTTGATCCCATAAGTGAGTAAAATAGGGGATGAAATTTAGTATGAAACCTACCTTTTAAGACATTTTTTGTAGTTTAGCGCGAGAGAAGCCGCGGGTTCCGCTAGTAAAGTATAAACTAGAGCAACTAAATATATACTTCAACATTTTTTTTACCATTATGTGACAATCCAAATAGGTACTAAGACATTATTTTAATGGATGAAGTAATGAAACTACGGTTCGTCGGTTATTATATTTTGCAACAGCCGTGAACCAATAAAACGACAATGAAAAGGACGAGTCGTAAAGTACGTAGTTACCGGTTATTTGATAGGGTTACGACTTGCGATTACTGTCATGCAATCAGAATGGAAAAATTAGGAAAATCCATATTAATATACTATAAATGTAAAATTGACTGTCTGTCATGTTTTAAGGCTTAAGCAGCTGAACAGGTTTCGATAAAATTTGGCAAATGTATAGATTGCATCTTGGTATCGAACTTAGGCTACGCTTTATCTTCGCCCCAAAAATATGTAACTTTATATACAAAATTCCGGTATATGTGTGTTCTTAGTTTTTCTCGTCCTAAAAGGTTTGACCGATTAATATGGTTTTTTGTTTAATTACCTGGCGGCTCATAGCTAAAGTTAGATGCAGCTGTTGTCAAGATCAATATTTTTTTTAATTTTCAATTAAACGGACGTGGCAGAATAACTTTTTAACTTACTCATTTACTAGATCCACCAGTGATGGCCCACTTTAGTGGGTGATGTTCCATGCGGTTTGCTCCTGATACTTCTCTGACAGCAGAGTGGTCCGTGGGAGATCAGCAGATCTGCCGTCGGGGGGGGGAGAGGTTCTGTTAGATTTTAGTGGGTAATACTGGCTTTTCTAGCCGTTGAGTCCCACATAACCACTTTTATGTCTACAGGTGGTATGCGTAAATGCATTTCCCAACATTAAAAAATAGTACAAACTACTTTACTATAAATATACACGTATATATGCCTACAGTGTGTACCTTAACACACCATACCTATTACGTATATAGAATAATTATATTTATTTTAACAACTTGGGAATATATTGTAATTTTAAATTTAAGCACTTTCACAGTAGTTTACACACACTTTTCAACTTTATATTTTCATCCATCAATCTTTTGTTTTTAGAATAGATAGAATATTCTAAATCCTATGAATCAAATCCTATACAACCCGGTGAAAATCCTGTTAATATTATGGAGCTGTATAAAGACTAATCAAAACAAATATATAATAAAAATCATAATACAAATTTCAGTCGTAGATTTTAAGCTTTTGATAAAAATAATCACGTAATTACGTATTTATGATATAAAACATTCACGTCAAGTTTTAATTATGGCAACCCTCTTCACCCTAAGGCATAACGTTCCAAAATTTTGACACTTAAGTAAAATTTATTTTGGTCTGGACTCTATGTTCACTAATTTAGGCTGTCCATTGTCTGTCAGTCCGTAAATTAATGATTAAGCATGATAGGCGTGGAAACAAACAATAACTTATGCAACAATAGTCTCGAAAATTATTGTTATTTATTTAGTGATGTACAAATTGTTAGAAATTGTTTTTTTATAGTTTAGTTTTTTTATAGTTTAGTTTATGCTGTCGACTCCACTTAAGTGGTAGATACATTAATAAAGCTATCATTGCTATTTGCCATTATAACACCGTTACAGTTGAGCACTTGCTTTGGAAACTTGAAGCAGGTTCAAGTCTCGGGTCTCGCTGGCCTGTTCCCATGTATTGAAGGACCCTTGCCCAGCAGTGGGATGTTAAAAAAGGGTTGAATATATACAAACCTTTAAAAACAAGCATCAATATACAAGTATGTACACACAACATAGGTATAACATTTTTACAAAGTACATATTCTGTATCATTGTCAACGTCAATTTACAAAGCTAACAACCTAAAACGATGTCTGAAATGCTATACGAGTAATTTGTCACTCCGTCTCGCCAAAGGAAAATACTGATTGCAGTAGGGAATAAAACAATACATTTTGAAGAAAAACAAAGAATTACATATATATTACTTAAATAAACAATTAATATTTTAATTTTCTGTATGGTTATTTATATTATAATAATGGCAACACTAAATAATATTATTGGTTAATAAAGATTTTTTTACATGTATTTTTCATAATAATAACAGCTAAAATTAAATAAATAATATTGCTATTTATAATTATAATACTTATTAGAAATGTTTCAAATTAAAATCAACAAATATTGTACTTTGGTGCCATTCTTGAATTTTTGAAAACATTTTGAAAAATTGTGGGTAGGCACACTCTGTAACAAGCGTATATCTAATGACTTTGAGACGTCTAAAACCTTTGTCTTTCCCGTGACCATGATTGCTGTAAAGCATTCGAAAAGTCGGGAACCAAAAATCTAAATAAATCCGCGAAAAAATTCGATTGTAGGTAGATAGTAGATAGAATGAAAGAAGATAGTTTTATTTAGAATGGCAAATATTCGCCTAAATCTAAGAAAGTATTATGCTATATTTTTAATCTTGTTTGATATTTTGAAGAAAAAATTCCACCCCTAATGTACCTAGGAGCAGTAGCTTGCTTGCCGTTTTTCGGAAGATTTATAAAATTGCGTTATTTCAGAAAAACATCTACGTAGACAAATTTAAAAAATAAAACCATATTTTAATACAACATATGATCCAAGCCGTTAGAGCCATTTCTGAGATACACAAAATAAATTTATACATACATACATGTACACAAAATTGCTCATTACATAATATTATTCCTTCCACGACCGCGGACACGCCGGCGTGTCAGTTAACAATAGATTTCTTAGAAATTTAATTATTTCTTAGAAATTTACCTGGAGGTGTTAAATAATTTATACTACTACTTCAAGTGATTTTTTCAGTGCACTTTTTTTCTAAAAAAATCCCACGACTCAAATGACCTCTGTTGTGACCATTGAATGGTGAGCTCAAAATACATTCTTGGATCTCTCACTCGTCTAATTAAAATAAAACTTAGCTTTGTTTTCAATTAACTTTATTTGAAAAAAGTCCCATTCAGTTTCGTCTGGCCGAGCTAAGGCCATGAATTACGCCAAGAATTAAAAAAAGTGCAGTATCTTATCAAATAAAAAAAATACAATACAATACTGCTTTGACCATAAATAATAGAAGACTTTTAATATAAGATATTAATAATAGAGAATTTTATAATAAAATCAAT
Source organism: Brenthis daphne (assembly GCA_947093115.1). Taxonomy (NCBI): domain Eukaryota; kingdom Metazoa; phylum Arthropoda; class Insecta; order Lepidoptera; family Nymphalidae; genus Brenthis; species Brenthis daphne. Next base: position 12,499,661 of record OX352483.1, read on the forward strand.
ATTAATATATTTTATATTAAATGATTATTTTAATATGGCAATGGTCATTTTACCAATCTTAACAGAGCTTAATTAAAAGAAAAAGCGTTGAAAGCAGAAAATATGTTAAAAACTTTTGAATTTATTTGTGTTAGCTTTATAAGAAAGAAATTGGACGTAAATAATACAATTCCATAAAGTAAAACAAATGTCATATATATAAGAGACTAGCGACTCACCCTTGCTTCGCTCGGGTTGGTAGGTTGATTCATTTATACAATACTAGCAGAACCCGCGACTTTGCTACAAAAAAATCTCTAAAAAGGTGGTTTCATTACAAGTTTTATCCCCTATTTTACCCTCTTATAGGATGACTTTGGAAAAATGATAAAACACGTATTTATTTAATTTTATTGAAGAACATTAATACCAAGCTTCAAGTAATTCTGATCATAAATATTTTTTGGATTGTACTATAACCTGTTTTCCCGTGGGAATTAGATATAATATATCTATCTATGTCACTCTACATCCCTCCAACTATCTCCTCACAAAAAATCACACCAATCCGTCACTCCGTTTCGATGTGAAAGAAGGACAAACAAACAAACACGCTTTCACATTTTTAATATTAGCATGGATTACTAGCGACACACCCTCGCTCCGCTCGAGTTCGTCCCTTTTAACGTTTAGTATAGATTTCTCAGAGATGAGATATTTTCCCGCAGTAAAAAGTATCCTATATGTTGACCCGGAAACCAGTTATTGTCATACCTATATTGTCATACAAAAATTATAAAAACTATAGACTCGGCCTCTTTTTTTGTCTGTCTGTCTGTCTGTCTGTCTGTCTGTTTGTTTGTTACCGCATCAAGGAAAAACCACTGGAGGGATTTTGATGAAATTTGGTATGGTGATAGACGGAGCCGCGGGCAATGCTAGTTAATACATATAACTGTAATAAAATACGATTTATATGTATATATTTTTGCTTTGGGAATGTCAAAATCCGAAACCATACAAAAATATTCGACTGAAAGCAAATCTTGTTAGATAATCAGGCTCGCTTGTTCTATACACGGGAGAATCGAATCGACTTTTCGTAAAGATTCAAATGATATATGTATATAATATTGACCTTTTATAATCCTTTTAAATATAAGAAATGATTTTGTATGAAATAAATAATTTAAATGTTTAACTATTCAAGTTATAAATAAGTTGGTTATAAATAATGTTTTATTTAAATAACTTCATTCAGTTAATTTTTCGTTTTTTTCATAAAAGATGTAGCCGCCATCTATTGAAACTATTTACAATAATGTGCCAAAAAATCAAATTATAATAATATGAAAGTCACTCTAAAATAGTTTGCAAATTGCAGTACAGAATAATTTAAAAATGCAAAATTATTACAACATAATTGAGTTGATTGAATACACCACACCAAAATAGAACGCGAAACACATTAAAAATAGAATAATCTATACATATAATAAAATTATAACTAAGCCGAATCTGTACATTAAATATTTTTTGGGTAATCTTCTTGGAATAAACATTATTATCGATACAGAGTCCGAAACTATAGTTTTTAGAATTTTTGTCTGTCTATCTGTTACCGTATCACACAAAAACCACTGGAGGGATTTTGATGAAATTTGGTATGGTGCTAGCTGGTTATCCGGGTCAACATACAGGATACTTTTTATCGCAGGAAAATGTCTCATTTCTGAGAAAAAATAGAAAAACTGCAATGTAAGAGTGTACTAATATGGAAAACATAAGAATTTGGTTTTTGGTCATCTGAACGAGGGCGGGGCCGCGGACATTGCTAGTTTTTTATTATATTTTTGAGTCCAAAAACCAAGTTTAAATTTGCAATTGGAACTCTATAGCTTTTTCTTAAGTATAAAAGAACAATCCGTTTTAGCGATTCCGGAATAAATAAAAGATACTCAGACAGGCAAATTGTAAAAGATGGATGAAAACAATAAGAACTCTTATTAAAGGAAAGTGCAAACATTGCCCGTAGCGATGTTAATAATAAAATGTTGATTTATATCTTAACTGTAATACTCGTATAATATTAAAAATATTTTTTTGATAAAGACCGTTCTTTTTTTGTCGTTAACCGTCAAAAACATTTGAATTTCAAATAATATACCTAATAAAATATTACCATATTTTATCTATGAATTGCTAGCTTTTACCCGCACCTTCATTTGTTTGTCTGATCTTAGAATGCAATCTATGTCCTTGCCAAATTATATCGAAATCTGTTCAGCGGTTTAACTGTGAAAAGACAATAAACAGAGTCACTTTCATACTTATAATATTAGTATGAATTTGGTTACCGTTTTCTTATAATAGCTTTCCTCAAAAAAGTTTTCCTTGCCATGCCCATGATTGCTGTAAAGCATTCGAAACGTCAGGAACCAAAAATCAAAAGAAATCCGCGAAAAAATCCAAAAAGATATTTTTATTTAATATGCAAAAGTAATTAATTACAAATTGTTACAGTGTTAATATAGAACGATTGTATCAATGGCTTGAATTAATAACTTACAGTGTTGTGTTTACACAAGTTCTCTAAGCTTTAATTAAATCGAAAGCTTTAAGTAAAATTAATAGATTTTCCATCTGCGAACTCGATATTTGTTACAAAGTATGGCTTAGTGCTTTATTACTTTAAAGGTCATGAGTTCGTGTTTCTGGTTAATGTAAAGCATTGAAAGAACCACTGAGCAACACACATGGTCTTCCTAAAAGTGAAAAGAGACCAGCCATCCCCTATTTAGACCAGAGCATATTTTTTTGTTTAGAAGCAGTTTAAAAAATCTATACATATAACAAAATTGTAACTAAGCCGGATCTGTACATTAAATATTTTTTGGAAAATCTTATTGAAATAGACGTTATTATCGATACAGAGGCCTAATCTATAGTTATTAGAATTTTTGTCAGTCTGTCTGTCTGTCTGTTACCGCATCACAGAAAAAACTACTGGAGGGATTTTTATGAAATTTGGTATGGTGATAGCTGGTTATCCGGATCAACATATAGGATCCTTTTTACCGCGGAAAAATATCTCATTTCTGAGAAAAAAAACAAAAACAGCATTGTAAGAGTATACTAATATGTAAAACCTAAGAATTTGCTTTTTGGTCATATGAACGCGGGCGGAGCCACGGGCAATGCTAGTAACTTATAAAAATAAAAAACCGACTGAATTAAAAGTGGACTAAAAAAACGTGAAACGGAAGACGAAGATAGTGTGCAGTCATAGATGTTTTATACTTGCTGTGAGTTTGGCTACGTGTATTTCTCCGACTGCGTAATACTATGTTCTTTCGTTAACATGTTTCTATATTTTTAGTTCAATTTTAATGCAGTTGAGTTTTATATTTTTATTTGTTACTAGCATTGCCTGCGGCTCCGCCCGCGTTCATATGACCAAAAAGCAAATTCTTAGGTTTTACATATTAGTAGTATACTTACATTGCAGTTTTTGAATTTTTTCTCATAAATGAGATATTTTCCCGCTTTAAAAAGTATCCTGTATGTTAACCCGGATAACCAGCTATCACTATAGCAAATTTCATCAAAATCCCTCCAGTGGTTTTCCTGTGATGCGGTAACAGACAGGCAAACAGACAAAAACTCTAAAAACCTCAGTTCGGCCTCTGTATCGATGATAATGTCTATTTCAATAAGATTTTTCAAAAAATATTTTTTGTGCAGATTCGTCTTAGTTAGAATTTTATTTTTGTATAGATTTTATTCAACTTCCACTTAGAATTAATTAGTATTTTATTAAAATAACTACTACGATAAATTGATATTTACAGTGTATATTTATAAAACATTTTAGCGTTTCATTAAGGCAAATTAAGTTGCGGCTTTTGAACATCAAACATCAATCATCAAATATGTGTGACTAGTAGAACCCGCGGCTTCGCCCGCGATCAAATTACGAATACTGAATTTAAAAAAAAATAACTCTCATCTCTGAGCTAAACATTAAAACGTAACTTCGGGATCGAGATCGAGGCGAACCCGAGCGGAGCGAAGATGAGTCGCTAGCGTTTACATAAAATTATAATAATAAGCATACTTTAATACGGTAACGAGCCATACTTCTGTATTATTCTTGTAAGTCGATGATAGCCTCGTTCTATAATATATGTCTGAGGAGGACTTACTTAGTCGAAAAGAATTATAATTTAACTAGCAGAACCTGAGGTTTTGCTCGCACTAAAACTACAAAAAAAACTCAAAAAGGTAGGTTTCATACAAAGTTTCATGCATTATTTTACCCCCTTATGAGATGAATTTTGAAAAATGCTAAAACAAGTATTTATTTAATTGTATTGAAGAGCATTAATAGCAAGTTTCAAGTAATTCTGATCATTAATATTTTTTTGGGTTGTATTATAACGCGTTTTCTCGTGGGTATAAGACAATCTTCCGCGGTAAAAAGTAGCCCATATCACTGTCAAGCCCTCCAACTATCTCCATACAATATCCGTCATTCCGTTTCCACGAGAAAGAAGGACAGACAAACAAACAAACGAACAAACAAACAAACAAACAAACAAACAAACAAACAAACAAACAAACAAACAAACAAACAAACAAACAAACAAACAAACAAACAAACAAACAAACAAACAAACAAACAAACAAACAAACAAACAAACAAACAAACAAACAAACAAACAAACAAACAAACAAACAAACAAACAAACACACAAACAAACACTTTCACATTTATAATATTAGTATGGATATGGATTTGACATGTTACCTTTTTCTGCTAGAATGTAAAACTTTATTATTGTTTAAAGTCACTTTGTTATGCTTCGTCAAATCAAATTCAATTAAGGAGCTGAGACTACGTCATGGGCGAGCTCGAGGCGCCATCATAACACTCGTTGAAGATATATGGATTGATAACGTTGATCATGGCGGATCATTGGACAGTTGTGCTTGAATATTGTAGATATAAGTCAGATCGGTGTCGAGAACCCGCTGCTCAATTAATTAACTAAGCTATTAGAATTATCGTTTCAAGTTTATAACATTGTGATTTCTCTCATTATATTGTATTGAATACTTTATTTCGTGCCCGCATTGAGCCCTGACAACACCCACAACACTCGTAACCACTAACGACGATGTCAGAAAAATATGGATACCGCGTTAAATATATTATATATACTGTTTTATTCTATGTTTATTTCTACTCATGCTATGATAATTATTAAGTGGCGAAAAGAATGTGTGAATATGAGAAAAAAATTTATCAATTATTATTTATGTGTAATTGATCTTCTTCTAAGTTTCGACACTCCCACGTTTTGCAACTCCAGAGGATTCACTGCCAAAAACTTTAATCGTACAGTCATAATTTTTAATCAGAAAAAATATCTTCAATATTTGTCACTGTAACTATAAAAATAACAGATATATATATATACAAACTTCTAAACACTTTTTTTATTTCTTTAAAGCTTATATTTCCAAAAATCCTTTCCTGGTTGATACTTCCTTTGAAGAATTTACGTGGTTTTCAAATTTATAGCATTGATACATTAAAATTTCGGGATTAATCAGTGAGAGTGGTGTCTTAATATATGTATGTATGTACATTGTACATTATACATAGTATATGTACAGTGTATAACATGACAGATGGATCAAAGGTGTCATGGGGGTCGACGATCTGCAATACATCAATACCTATAGATTTGACCCCGTGTTTGTTCAGCGATATTTAGTGGTCTCAAAGTTATTTTGATTTAAAAAAATAAGTAGTGAAATCCAGATGCAAACACTGTATAGTTGATTTATTTCGCATAAACATAGCGTTTATATATTTTATATCTTTAGCAGAAATCCGTTAATCTGTTACATGGTATATTTTTGTTCTAGGAGAGTGATTGATTGCAAATAAAGCTCATAAGTCAAGATTGGCTGTCGTCTACTTCCGAAACTTCGTGTCTGGACTAATTGGATTATAGTGACATTAATTAATTAGATACATTCACTACTGCATACATTTTAATCTTTTAATATAATAAAATTGTAACTAAGCCGAATCTGTACATTAGATTTTTTTGGAAAATCTTATCGAAATAAACATTATTATCGATACAGAGGCCGAATCTAAAGTTTTTAGAATTTTTGTCTGTCTGTTTGTCTGTTACCGCATCACAGAGAAACCACTTTAGGGATTTTGATGAAATTTAGTATGGTGATAGCTGGTTATCCGGATCAACATATAGGATACTTTTAACCGCGAGAAAATATCTCATTTCTGAGAAAAAATACAAAAACTGCAATGTAAGAGTATACTAATATTAGTATTACATATGTAAAACCTAAGAATTTGGTTTTTGGTCACCTGAACGCGGGCGGAGCCGCGGGCAATGCTAGTAATGTATATTTGTGGAAACTTTATTGGTGTATGTGCTGTCTTTGATGGTTTATTGTAAATGTTTTAAATACTGTTCGCTTCCAAAAATTAATAAAATTATACTATACTAACCTATTGGTTTTTGCATCTCTATATAATGTTAGTGTAATGTCTACATCATAAATAAATAAATATGTTGGGACATTAACACACAGCACCATCTAGTTCCATGGTAAGTACGAGGCTTGTGTTATAGATACCAGATAGTTGATACACTACACATATGTAACTTTTAAATACATACATATTATAAATATAAACACCCATGACTGGAGTACAAACATTCGTGCTCGTCACACAAATGAATGCCCCCAGCGGCACTCGAACTCGCGACCGCTAGCCAGACGCTAGAGCCAAACGTGAATCAATGATCAAAACGTTAATTTCATATAACACCAACATACTCATACATACATATAAGCTTTGTAATGAAACTAGTCCTAACTATGTAAAGTCTTTGAGCGGAGTCCACAGGAACAAATACTTGTGGCGGACGGCTGATTAATCGACGCGAAGCTTTGGAACACAACAGCGTTAACTATATATATATAACCTTTATGAGAATCCTAAGGGCCTATACACACGGTGATTTTTTAAAGCACCATCGAGGTGCGTTCACGAAAACTCGTCGCCTGCGCGTATTCTGCACTAATGAAATTAAAAAGAAAACTATGAATAGAATTTACCTATCTATATAATAAAAAGTAACTGTTATATGTATACTATATACCACTACTAAGAAAATATATATATATAAACAAACCAAAACCGACTTTTATTTGTGTATAGGTTAAATATTCCTGAAAATCCTCTTATTCCAACGTTATTTGATAACTAGCGAGTTACTCTCGCTTTGCAGGGGTGCATCTCCTGGTGCTAATTAAGGACTAACAGTATTTGTGTTACTCCAGTCCCTAGTCTAGGGCTGGAGTGACAAAGAAACATACATACATACATACATACATACAAACATTCACATTTTTTATAGTAGTCCAATATATTTGGCTGATTTCAGAAAAAAATAGGAAATACTATTTATATATATATATTTGACGCGTACATTTTTGTCATATGTATATCTTTCTTACCTCGTGATGTTCATGAACAAAGGCAAGAAAATTATTCACCGTAAAAAAGGCCCTATATATAAATTTACGAATATACCGGTGAGATCTTGTTGATAGTTTGTATCAATTTCCGGGTGATCTCTTTTTCTACTATATTTCTCTAAAAATGTATGTGTAGAGTAATAAAAAGATACAAAAATATCAATTTCAATATATTTCGTTCATCACTTTGTGGTTTAACAAAAAAAATACTTGTTGTATATAATCATAACAACTTGGAGTACACACGATACAATAATTATATAACTTTGAAATTACTTAAATCAACTTCAAAACAAAAGCTTTTAGTCTCAGTTTATAATAGAATCCTATAAATTTTTAATAAAAAACTAAATCCACTTCAAAATAACTCGACTGAACGGAGGCGTACAATTTTTTCGTTAAATTTAAACAAGAATTCATGGTCTATTCAATAATAAAATAGGTTCAAATCCTACAGAAAATACAAACATTTTATTTTTCTATAAAATCCAATTTATTGCTATATATATATATATATATATATATATATATATATATGTTTTGTTACACCTACTTTAAAATGTACTAGCGACTCACCCTCGCTTCACTCGGCTTCTTTTCTAGGTGCGTTTAGTATGAAATACAAATCTTTGAATTTCTCGGCTTTTCTGTACTATAATATGCAAGTATTATACATATAAACCTTTACTCTTGAATCACTCTATCAATTAAAAAACCGCATCAAAATCCGTTGCGTAGTTTTAAAGATCTAAACATAATAATAATAATAATATTCTTTATTGTACACCAAAAATAAATATAAAAGAAAAAAACAACACAAAGAAAAGATGCACAGCAGGCGGCCTTATCGCTGGAAGCGATCTCTTCCAGGCAAGCTTGAGGTGGAGGAGTAAATGTTCATAAAAACGGTAGGCGGTGTACTTGCATTAACACGTTTACTATATATAAATACTTAAAGATAAATATATACATACATACATACATACATACATACATACATACATACATACATACATACATACATACATACATACATACATACATACATACATACATACATACATACATACATACATACATTCATACATACTTATATGCGTAAAATTTACACACACACATAAAAAAGAAAAAATCAATCAAATAATAAATAGGATTAGATACTAGAACATAATAGAGGAAATAATAATAACGATGATATTAGGGGAAAGGACTGTACTGTATACATAGGGACAGAGAGACAGCAGGAAGTGACTTTGTTTTAGACTATGTAGTAAATCTCTGAAAAAAGAAAAAGTATATTTTATTATCGGTGACAGAGCTCTCATTTGGAAAACAAAGTGAAGCGGGTTCAAACCACGGGTTTTGCACGTCTGATAATTTTATACTTAAATCATTTCCAGCATTATTATATTTGTCTTACGGTGAAGGAAAACATCATGAGGAAACCTGCATATCTGAGAGAACCTAGCAAGTTTTCGAAAGACATGTAAAGCCCGCCAACCCTCACTTGGCCTGCGTGGTGGACTATGGCCTGATTTCCCTCATATTGAAAGCAGGCCCGTGCCCAGCACTGGGACGCTAAAAAGGCCAGAATATATACTGGAACGTTATTCATAACGCAGGATAATCTATACTTGATTTTATAATTGTGAAAGAAGCTTTGTCAGTCCAGCAAAGACAACAGGCCTATTCATCCTTGAACCACTATACAGATTTCGATGAAATTTGACAAGGACTTAGATTGTATCATGAGAACTGAAATAGGCTTAGTTTTATATTTTATAGCCGCGAGCAAAATTTAGCAATAAAATATTGTAATGCAAAGTTAATTGAAATTTCGTTCTCAATTAAATTTCTTCATGAATTATTATCTTTAAATCATTGCACAGTAAAGCAATAAAATAAATAAATAAACATATTGGGACATTAGCACACAGCACTATCTAATTCCATGGTAAGCTACGAGGCATGTGTTATGGATACCGGATAGTTGATGCACTACACATAGGTATATAACTTTAAATACGTACATATTATAAATATAAACACCCATGACTGGAGTATAAACAGCGGGACTCGAACCCGCGACCGCTGACACAGCAAGTAAGGTCACCACAAACTGAGCCAAACGTGTCCTCGTAATAATAAAAGAATTTTAACTTTCAAATTACATTGTCCAATTTGTCAGAAATTTGCTTTATTAAGTTTTTGTAACAATTTTGCTTATAAACTTGAAAAGCAAATTATAAATTAAGGTATTATTAAAAATGCTAGCGACTCACCCTCGCTCCGCTCGTTCATCCCTACGTTTAACGATTAGCATACATTTCCGAGAGATGAGGTATTTTCCCACAGTAAAAAGTATCATAAATGTTGACCCGGATAACCAGCTATCATCATACCAAATGTCATCAAAATCTGTCCAGTAGTTTTCTCGTAATGCGTTCAGACAGACAAAAATTCTAAAAACTATAGATTCGGCCTCTGTATCGTTAATAATAATTATTTCAATAAGATTTTCCGAAAAAAACACTTAAAATACATATTCGACTCAGAATTTTATTATATGTATAGAAGATGGATTATACTGAGTAGTTTTTTTATGTACATATTGTATACAGTTTAGAAAGGTGTCACCTAATATGACTGCATAATAGGGTCTTTGCACGAGACGACTATTAAATTTTGTGAAATATTATATTGAAAAGGTGAAAATGTGATCTGCATTGACGTAACTTCGTATTGTTATATTTTATAGATTAGATAGAATATAAGATAGACTTAGTTTTTGAAGTAAAACTTCTTTACGCCCGCTTGACTTGGGGAGTAGCTGGTGAATGCGTAACGAAAAGTGTAACAAGGCGAACATTTGTTGCCATGGTACCGTTATTATTGTCTGACAAATGATATATAATATTACTAGCGTTTTCCTGCGGCTATGCCCGTATAGTACATTAATCACCACCATATCATATACTAAATCCTTCTCCAAAACACGCTGCATCTTATGATATGAGTATTATTCTGATCGGTTCAGTAGTTGTCAGTTAATAGACAGTATAACCGAACAAAACAATCGGCTCTCCATTTATTAGTATAAATATTCTTTCCTTAAATGATATTCTATAAATATATGATTGAAATATTCCTAATATGCGTTATTTTTAGTTTCTCAGCTACCCTCATTATTTAAAACATAAATTGAATTTCATAAAGAGTATATAACCTGCAGAAGTTTTACTTCTTTTGCGTGTAAAGATTTTATTAACTTCACTTGTAACCAAGTATTTGTATTTTAAAAGTCGACAACGATCTAATTTGAACCGTCGATTTAAAATTGACACCATCAAATTAAGCTGAAGCCATGATCATATTTATAATAATAAAGTCTTGACACGGTTTTTGTTATGGTAGCCAATCTCACTGAGACTAATCAACAACTAGACACGGGGATGTATTTGATGACAAAAAATCAAAAATTGATTTTGCCCAACCCGGGACTCGCACCTAAGACATCATGATTTGCAGTCGTACATTCTAGCTACTAGACTAACGAGGCATTCAAATTAATATAATGTATCTATGTAGGGATAATAAATAAGGATGATAATAATATTAGAAAGGAGAGTAGATTAACAAAACAAGTATCTGCAAATCTTTAAAAGACAAATTTTAGTCTCAAGTTGCAGTGATATTGTCTTAACTTATATTTTTATCTATTTTGCTCTTGCATTAACTATCTCTATATCTAAGAATCATTAATCAGTCTAGACAGTATCGATTTTATATGTATAGGTCCTCTTTGTAACCCTTTTTAAGCCGTTACTTCATGGTTCAGTGGCTCAATACTATAGGTTCAATACAATGGCCCACTAAATTTCTAACCGCTCCGTTCTTTTGTTTAATTTTGAATAAATCGTGTTACAGTAAATCTATTGTATAAAGCAATTGTTCATAATTCATTGATGTCAAATAGGTGCGTTGGGTGAAAGTTGTTTTAGTACAAAGTTCCAAAAATTGAAAAGAGATTTTGTCCGAATTCTAATGAGTACTTCCTGCACTTTGTTCGAATGTATATTTTAAACTGATTTTTATGATTATTTACAGCAATTATGGTCACGGGGGATTCTCTCAGGTGACCATGATTGCTGTAAAGCATTCGAAACGTCGGGTACCAAAAATCAAAATAAATTCGCGAAAAAATCCGAAAAGATAGTTGTATTTAAAATATTTACGTGTACTAGTGTTCGCCTAGGGGTATAAATTCATTCCGCAGGGGTGTTGCAGTGAGTGCGAAAGCGATCCTGCACGCCCCATTGCACTGCGGCGAAGGGTTCCGCTGTGGGTTTTAGTGAGTAGGAGTCTCACAGTACCCTGCCCATGACGGCGGCAGGGTCCCCATGATGGGTTTCCCCAGCGAAAACTAGTATGAATTCACCCCCTAACGTGCGGTCTTGTTTTTCGGAGGAGAGAGGGGTCACTCGGTGTTTTTCGGAAAAGATAAAAAAAAACTTCTTTTTTTAGAAAAGACTAAACCTTTATTTAATACGATCCAAATGGGTAAATATCAAGTACATACACAAGGAAGCCTTCAGCTGGTTGCCAAGGCCGAATTCGGTAACCTGCTAGCCCAGCCCACTTAGCTCAATGGAAATTACATCGGCAAGCTACACCTGGTTATACATATCAGCAATGGACTCGCCTTAATGACTAACAAATCAAATGTGCATAAGGAATAATAATTTCATTATGTCGTTATTATTATCAATGTTGTAGATTGAAAATTAATGACTAAGTTATTTGAAAAACCTCCCTTGATGAGTCACTGGAGCTAGTGAAATATATATATATTTATCTGAGTAAATTAAAAAGTTTCTGTGAAATATTAGTGTATGTCTGAGCACGGGCCTCCCTTCAGTACGAGGGGGATCAGGTCATAGTCCACCACGCTATCCAAGTGCGTGTTGGCGGATTGCACATGTCTTTCGAAAACTTGCTAGGTTCTCTCAGGCATGCAGGTTTCCTCAGGATGTTTTCTTTTACCGTAAGATAAGTGGTAATCGTGTTGGAAATGATTCGCACATGAAAATATCAGAGGTTCGAGGCCCGGGATTTGAACCCGCTTCACACGATTTCCAAAGCGAGCACATTACCACTGGGCTATCACTACCCAGTAAACATTTCACATTACACTAAACATTTAATATAATTCAAAAATACAATAAGCGCAATAAATGCACTATACACAATATGCACATATTTGCGAAATAGTACTTATGAAAAAGCACTCCTTAGAATCAAATTTATGCCAGCTTGTACGATTTACATGTAAATGAGGAGAATACCTCCAACCTTACTTGTTTGTGAAATGTCACGCCATGCTCACTTCCACAAATTATTTTACAATAGATTCCGACCAAAATGAACATGTTCAACGATTTTACAATGGTTCAATAACTATTTACATACATAACATATTACGTTGTAAATATTGACCCAAATATCAATATCATGCGAATTTATCGAGAAAGGAAGCTGTGAAATAATTTCTATAAAGGAACAATTTTCTCTCATTAATTCTAATTCATTATCTCATGAAGGTATTTTTATGGGTTCCTGCAGTGAGTCTGAATAAAAGCCTATGTTTCTCAACTGCATCAACTATAACAGCGGTTCCCAATATTTTTGCCCACTGAACCCTAACTGATTATAATTTTTTTAACGGATCCCCATTTTAATAATAACTAAACTGATTGTATTGTAGTTAGTTGCACAAAGTTCTATTTAACTCTCGGACGCAACTTGGAACCCCTGTGACCCTTCCATGGAATACTAGGGTTTCGAGGATCAACATTTGGGAACCGCTGCCATAGAATATATACCAAACTTAACTAAAATCGGTTTAGGAATTTAGCCATGTTTATAAAAAACGAATTTTCAGATACACTTTTATATTTACAATAGCAGTTAGTCAAATAGAAAATATTCGTCTAAAATAAGAAAATTGTGCAATATTCAGCATCTATGTCACTTAAATAATAAATGCACAAATGCACCTGAACTAACTCGGCCATTGATCGAGGTCATTTGCGCTATACTCGTACTTGAAATTTGCATACATAAGACATATAGAAAGATCTGAAAATAGAAAAAAATTACATAATGTAAGATTTCTTATGAAAAAAAAAACAAAAACTTGCCCTTTTAAAAAAAATTAAACTTGCTCAGATATTAGTAATGCATTCATATAATGTTCATTTCATCTTTTTTATCTCTCATCTCCGCTGTCCGTCCGTCGTACCACATGCGTACCACAGAATATTTCACAATACTAAATAGCTTCTTATATTTCAACGAATTCCTACCATTTTAAAAGCAAATCTTTTCGCTAAAAGTCTAACACGCGACATTTTTATCTATAGTGTACGAAACGATTTATTGTAACTCATATTTGATTGTGTATAGACCGTAGTGTCGCATTTATCACGAAAACTATGAGTAGTATGTATGTAGATCTCCAGCGATGCGTTTGAGTTTATTGCTAGTGTCGTTCATGTTGGTGGCTGCGCAGTGTCAGGATTGCAAGGTTAAAGGAAAACAGGTAGATAATATATAATAGTAAAAATAACTTACTAAAGTTTATTTTTATATTAATATGTAACTTCAAAATATGTTCTGATGTACATACATATGTTCTTAGTTTCACCGTTGTTTATTTTACGTGTGTATTCGAGGTTATATAAAAGAGAGTAATAGGTTTACATTAATGTACTTTTTAACTAAAATTTAACGGTAGATCTGTAATGTACTGAGTTAAACAGTAAATAGCTGCTATTTCCCTGAAGATAAAATAATTCTAAACAAAAAGGTACATGAATTTTATTATATAATATTTAATTGCTTCTTCACTTAGACTATTAAAGAAGCTTCACAAATCTATACTAATATTATCTATATAAATATAATAAAATTGTAACTAAGCCGAATCTGTGCATTAAATATTTTTTGGAAAATCTTATTGAAATAAACATTATTATCGATACATAGGCCGAATCTATAGTTTTTAGAATTTTTGTCTATCGGTCTGTCTGTCTGTTACCGTATCACAGAAAAACCACTGGAGGGATTTTGATGAAATTAAGTGTGGTGATAGCTGGTTATCCGGGTCAACATATAGGATACTTTTTACAGTAAGAAAATATCTCATTTTTGAGAAAAAATACAAAAACTGCAATGTAAGTGTATACTAATATGTACAACCTAAGAATTTGGTTTTTGGTCATCTGAACGCGAGCGGAGCCGCGGGCAATGCTCGTAAAGAAATAAAGTTTATAAGGTTGTATGTAGAGTTTAATCACTAAAACGACTTATCCTATTTTGAACATTTTTCACTAATAGGCACTATATTACCGCCGTGTGTTAAATTTTTTGATACAGTCAGAAATCATAAGTTGAAGTCGGAAAATAAAGGTCGCCGAGTTGCTTTATCAGCTATTAGGCACCCAGAAACGCACCAGAGCATAGCAACAAAAAGTCGCTATTATTATAAATATGTTTTGAACATCGTCTTCATCCGCATCGTTAAAAAAAAATATGGCAAATATTAAATTATGGTATGGCATAGTAATAAGTATCATGTTAATAATTTTACAGATAAATTCTATTTTGTAATTCACAGTGTAATGCGCACGAGCAATGCTGCGGGGGGTGTTGCTTTGATAAACATTGTATGGACAGTAAGTATATTTTTTTAATAATTAAGGCATTAACTGACCTCGGTGGTGTAGTGGCTAGCATGTACGGCTGCACACCCGAAGGTCCTAATTTCGAGTCCCGGGTCGGGCCAAGTTTAGTTATTGAGTCTTTCTGTATATTAAGCCTCAATAACAGCCCGGTGTTGGGAAGTTGGCGGTGTTTCACCCCCGTGCCTCGGAGAGCACGTAAAGCCGTCGGTCCTGCGCGCCTTAACTCTTTTATAATAATTATTAAAACTTTCATCAAAATCGGAAAATTCACGGTATTAGCTTAACTAAAAAGGTAAAGAAAAGTGTTACTTTTACATTTATAATGTTATACCTAGCTTATAATATTATCTATTATAAAAATCAATTGTTGTTCGTTAGTTTCGATAAAACTCAAAAACTGCTGAACCGGTTTGAATAATTCTCTTTTTTTGTTGGGGGTGTGTCAGCGGTGGTTTAAGTATAAAAAAAATTGAAAACTCATAAGAACAGCTAGAAAATCGAAAAATTCTGAACTGTTTATTTTGTACGAGAATCACTACTTTGGTTTACTTTCAATAGACGGCGTTAGTGACGGACCTATCATCTACATCAATGCGTCAAGTTTAAGTTGGAAAAAATAATATATATAATATAATATGTATAATCTATCTATTCCATACTAACCGTTAAGTTAATTTAATAAATATTTAATTCCAGCTTTCAGATCATGTCTAGAAGATTTAAACGTGTGCAAGGGCCATGCCTGCCGAGGCGAAGAAATCTGTGTACCGTACCAACCTAGACAGTGCCTTGGTTGTGAACCCTTACCAATATGTAGAGAGAAAAGAGAAACTTAGTGCTTTAATAATAAAATCTGATGTTAATTACTTTTATATTATGAAAAGTGCTGTACAAATTGTAATATATATATATATATATATATATATATATATATATATATATATATATATATATATATATATATATATACTATTACTAATGTTTCTGTTTTACAACAATAAAATTATGTAGGATATGACATTTTAGGAGCCAACGTATGTCAATTCGCATTTCTAGTATAATATTTAACAAATATTTTTATTGGACGTATTTTTTTATATGGCGAGTCATAATTAATTAAATTGGAAAAAAATGGTAACCAAGACAAACTTTCCTTTGACATTTACATGTCATTAATTTAAAATCATATTTTACACGAAAATACGAGTATATTCGTTCAACCTAAAAAAAACTCTTTGACTTTATGTCATACAGCGATATATGTATTTGTATAATATTGTTCATATAAAAATACTACAATCACGATTAAAAAATGGGGGATGGGGGTAGGAGGGTGAAAAATACTTTTATCCTATCACCGTGACACGAGATTTTTATATATTACATATTTTAGTGCAGTATCCTCAAATGCCCATAATATACGGAACAATTGTTAAAATGAGCTCGACTCACACTTCACGATATTTTTACTTTGTCAAAGTATTACAATCACGAGTTACGAGTTTTAATTTGAGCAAACATGCTCGACCATGTAGAAATCTTTGCAGTGGAAAAAACTGCATAAAACTTCCTTTGTATTTACTTGTCCTGAAAATCAGTAGATTAACTTAATTATTTTTTCCATTAGCGACTCATATAAAAATATAAAAAGCTTTATAAATTCCGACTTTTTACGCTTTATAAAAGCTAATTAAACACATAGTGTATTCTATTATAAAATTATAGCTTTTGTGAGATGAAGTTAGTTGGACCACAGTTTGGTTTGCATAAGTAATAGCTTGTTTGAAGCTAATTTTACCCTTGCATTTAGAGTTGTCCCAGTCAAATGCTCGAAAGACTACGGTATACTACAGAACATGGTTTGAGTATACGTATTACTGCGTTGATAAACTAGTGCCTTGCATATACGGCTGTACATCTGGAGGTCCTAGGTTCGAATCCTGTCTTGGACGAAGTTTAAGTATTGAGTTTTTCTGCTAAGAAATTCTCAGTTTGTTAGCTTTTTCTTGTTTCTCAATTGTTAGCCGATTTTGATTTTTTTTTTATAATAAATATGTTAAGCATTTTTATCCCTTCCGGTAGATAAATTATAGCTCAAGCGATTCTGATATCGTTGTACCTGTAAGTTATAAAGTTATCATCTAATAATTCCAAACTAATAAAAATATCATAAGTAAAATAAGTTAGTCTGTCACATTTGTGCCGTCATTTGCATATTTTATAGCTGTCACAAAATGGATAATGTCATTCTGTTAATTGCCACTAATTACTTAGTTTCATACAGTTATTCACTAGAGTATATTAAGAACAACTATATACGAGTACGTCATGTGGTTGTCTAAGACATTGTGACATACCTAAGCTATACTACTTACATAAGCTATCAGATATTACTGTAGATAGACCTTAGAAACAGTAAAACTTTATTGATGACAATCATTTAAAAATAATTCTTCTGTACGTGTGTTTGTTAACCTACTCCTCCTAAAGGACCGATTTAGATGAAATTTTGTGTGTATATTTCAATGGGCTCCTGGATGGTTTGGAAACACAATTGGATCCGGTAGGTGGCGCTGCAGTCAGTGTGTCAGTCTTCAGATTAGCTCAGTGGGTGATCCTGTGAAGTTTTGTAGCAATCGGGCGAAGGAAAAAAACGCGAGCAAAGCCGCAGGTAATTCTAGTATGATATAAATTTTAAAATAAGTTCTTGATGGCTCCAATTAATACAATCGTATCTTGTAAGACTATTTTCTCGCAGGCGAAGCCACGTGCGAGTAATAGTTTTAAGTGATTAGAAGGGATCAAAACGTACAATTAGGTGATGGTAAATAGAGCACAAATAGATTATCCCCTCGTACACGCGAACATTTAGACAACATCAGAATTAACTACGAGTACTAATATCTCGAAACAATACCATAATAATCCTCTTAAAATAAATAAGTGAGTTTGTGACGTTGTAATCTCTGATCTACAGAACCGATTTAGATGTTTGGTAAGAAGATAGTTTGAGACTCTGGGAAGGACATAAGATACTTTTTATGAAAATGGGGATGAAAGTTTGTATGGGGAGTCAAGCTAGGAACGAACCCAAGGGAAGCGAGGGTGAGTCGTTAGTATCGTAATATAGGTATACTGTATAGTGTATAGGATGTAGTAAAAACTTGAACTGAGTGAAATTTTAAATATTTCAGCACTTTCGCCATTGCGGTTGATGCGGATTCGAAATCCGCGTATAGCAAATTATTTTTTCATGAACCATACAAATTTTGCTGCCTTGAAAGTATTGCCTCGATAATTGTACGTAACTCTATAAGAATAGTCTACATTGAAACTTAATATTCCAACATAATTATATGAATAATTTGAATATATTTCACATGTCCCTGAAACAAACAATAAATATCAACAGAAGTATCTAAAAATTTAAGCGAGGTCGTAGGTGTGCGCTACGACGCGTGACTCAGTACATTCAAAATTGTTGACTGATATTTGTATAGGTACCTTACTAACCACACATATAAAATAGGTAATAACAAAACTGTTGAGTGCCTTTTTCTCCTCTGTTTGTTAACCGATTTTTTTTTATTTTCTTTAGTAGCCATTGACGAGTTTTAGTGTTATCAATAGAAAAAGTATCAATGAAAAAAAAAATTTTTACAGGTTTACATGTTTGTTAAATTCCTCTTTTCAAATGTGTGTGTGTTTTTAACGCCTTAACTATAGTTTGTTATCTAGAGTTTTTAGAACTTTTGACTGACATCAAAAAGGAGTAGATACTCCATTCCTATTCTTCTTTTTTTAAATACCTTCTTCTTTTTTTTATAAATCGATTTTCATTAAAAAAAAATAATGAACATGCTATACCTCAAAGATCCTATATAAATAATAAAATAACGCTATGTATGGAATACATTGATGATGTAAAATTATGTATTTAAAATCTTTTTCACGACTTTTTTATTCTCTAACATAACAGTCAAAAGTGTTTTTGCTTGAAAGTATTATATTAATAGTTCAAAATCTACTGCCAAAATCTCGTATTGCAAATTAATTTACCTAAGTGAAGATGAATGTGACTGTATTTAAGTTTACAGTGACTTCTAATATATTCTTTTTAATCGACTTCCAAAAAGGAAGAGGGCACCGATATCGAAAATATCTGATTAGGTAACTCTATAGTGGGTAGAAAAAAAGCCCCATTCAGTATTTTTTACTTTTTATTATTAGGTTAACCTTTTTTTTAACGTTGGGAAATGCATTTACGCACGAGGTGTGGGACTCACCGGCGTAATATAGCCAGTACTACCCACTAAAACCCAACAAAACCTTCCCCCGTCTTAATGGGGCGTTGCAGGATCGCTTACGCATTCAACTACGACGGCAGGTCTGCCGAAGCAGACCACCACAACCATGGGGTTGCTCCAAGGTCCACTCTGCTATCAAAGAAGTACCAGGAGCAACCCACATGGTACACCGCCCACCGAAGAGGGCCTCCTCCCACCGCCTACCGAAGTGGGCTACCTCCCTGTGCGTTTCTTGGCTTCGCGCCCGGTTGGGTTGCCGAGCACTACTGAGCTCCCCCACCACGACAAGGTGAACCCACGTTAGGGGGGATTATTAGGTTAACCTATAAGATAGGTTTTTAAATAAAACAATCTTTTCGGATTTTTTCACGAATTTATTTTGATTTTTGGTTCCCGACGTTTCGAATGCTTTACAGCATCGATGGTCACGGGAGAGACTGAGGTTTTAGATGTCTCAAAGGTATTATATAGTTCAAATAACAAAATGAATTCAAAAAATTGAAAAATCATACTAAAGTGCCTTGCAATATTTTATAATTGAACTAGCATTGCCCGCGGCTCCGCCCGCGTTCAGATGACCAAAAACCAAATTCTTAGGTTTTACATATTAGTATACTCTTACATTGCAGTTTTTGTATTTTTTCTCAGAAATGAGACGTTTTCCCGCGGTAAAAAGTATCCTATATGTTGACCCGGATAACCAGCTATCATCATATTAAATTTCAACAAAATCCCTCCAGTAGTTTTTCCGTGATGCGGTAACAGACAGACAGACAAAAATTCTAAAAAGTATAGATTTGGCCTCTGTATCGATAATAATGTCTACTTCAATAAGATTTTCCAAAAAATATTTAATGTACAGATTTGGCTTAGTTATATGTATAGATATGGAATAGGTTTTTATTTTTATTTTTAAGTTTTCACTTTTTAGAGTCTGGATATTGGTTTTTATATTTTTTAAACAATATTATAAAAAATTGTCAAACGGCAATAATATAGAACAGAATTATGCTTTAATGATTGCAAAATAGGACGAGACCGAACAGTCATTGAGAATCGAGTGGGTCTAAATTGGTGCGTCGGACTCTGAACTAAAGGGTTTCTCTTGAATATAACCAACGCGAATTTGGTCCAATTTGGATTTCCGAAAGTATGTTCGAGAGCATATTAGGGTTTGTGCAATGAATTTCGCGCTTTAGGGAATGGTATAATAGACCATTATCATCTTTTTTTTCAGGATTCCGATGCAAAAAACTCTAAAGGTGGAGAGTATATGATGGAACTTCAAGGATTCTGTATATACTTTATATCACATTTATTTTTTGGGTACTTACTATATATCTCAAGGTCCCTATGTAAAATGCTAGCGTTCAACGACGTAAAACTTAAGTAACAATTGATTGAATAACATCGCGGTTATCACGTGTACGAGTTAGTATACAAGTAGATCTCGAGCAATGCGTTTGATTTTACTGTTTTTATGTCTGATATTGGTAGCAGTGCATTGTCGGAATTGTAAAACTGGTGGATCTTCAGTAAGTAAAATTATTTTAACTGATATGAATCTATTAAGAAGCTATTTAAATTATTTTTACTTACATTTAAAATTTCATGAAAAAATTTACCCCTAATGATTTTTGTTATAATAAAATATATTAATTATTTTTTAATTTAAATTGCTATATTTATTATTTGTTATTCCAACGTTTGAGTTGGTTCTAATATTTTAATTACTATATTTTATTATTACTGTATTTATCCTTTTTTTTCACTTTTTTATATTAAAAATGCATTTACGCATACCACTAATGACACCCCCCCATCACCCCCACCCCACAACAAGGTGAAAACACACGGGGGAAAAGGAGGGGAGCTCAGAAATCTTTTTTTTTTAATTTGTCCTACCCCAACTAAACTCTTTAAAACCTTTTTCTAAATATAGACCCTAAATCACCTATTTATACTTTCTTATACAAGAAGCACAGATTCATTTAGCGGTAGCTAAATAACTGGTCGGTTAAATAAGACTCGTAGTTTGATGTACGAACAAGATGATAAAGTTTTCACTCCTTTCGTAGTGTACAAATCACGACCAATGCTGTGGAGAATGCTGTATTGTTGGGAAATGTGTGAATGGTATGTTATATTTTAATTTTTACTATCCTACGTAAGGGTTATCTTACTAATATTATTAATGTGACAGTTTACATGTTTGTATGTTTGTTACTCTATAACGCCAGAACGACTTAACGGATCTGGATGAAGTTTAGCATAGAGATAGATTATAGTCTGGATTAGCACGTAAGCTATTTTTTTATCCCGGAAAAATGTACGGATCCCGTGGGATAAATTTGTCTATGAAAGATGCTCAAGTTTGCAATATTAGGATCACTGATAAAGCTAATGTGTATTTTACTATTAAATAAAAATATTATTTTTGGTACTGAACATTTGTAGGATTTTTTATTGAAAAGTTTCACCGCTTTATAATATTCGAATACTATCTCTAAAATATAAAGAGTAATTGTTTTCAATAATAAATTTTTAAGCTTACAGGTCATGTATCAAACTGATTTGAGGGTATTCGGAGACCATGCCTGCTTAGGGTAAGTAGGTGATTTAACCATACCTCAAACCAAATAAATATTTTGAATTTAAATGTTTTTTTTATTTAGATAATAATTACTGTCCTTTTATGCCACTACGTGAAAAGTGTTCAGTGTTCATTTTGTTATCTTTCAATTTTGTTTGAAAGCTTCATCTGATGAAATTTTAGAATCAAAGTATAGTTAAAATATAGTTAAAATTGAACTTTTATCCCACGGGAACAAGTCACCAGGACAAAATATTTCATTTTAGCGTCTTATTTATTAGTTTATTATACTATGCGTTTAAAACAATTCAGTCAATTTTAATGACTCACAGCTGAGCATGGGCCTCTCCTCAAATAAAGACATGTATGCCATTTCCCACCACGTTGATCCAATTTTGATTGACAAATCCAAATATCTTTTTGAAATAGTCAATATTATCGATACAGAGGCCGAATCTATAGTTTTTAGAATTTTTGTCTGTCTGTCTTTCTATATGTCTGTCTGTCTGGGAACGCATCACGAGAAAACTACTGGACAGATTTTGATGTATTTAGGTATAATAAAAGCTGGTTATCTGGGTCAACTCAAAATATAGGATACTTTTTACTGCGGGAAAATATCTCATGTCTGAGAAATAAATACTAAACGGTAAAACGTAGGCGGAACGAGGGTGAGTTGTTAGTTTTTATATTAAACTACATGTTATTGTATGAGCAGTAGGTATGTATAATTAGGATTAAAATACCAAGATAAAAAAAATATTTCATAATATTCCTCAATACTGTATACTTGTTATGGCCTACTTACAAATATTTTCTATACATATAATAAAACTGTAGAGGTCGAATGTCTGTAGGCATATAGAAAAAAAATGCTAAAAACCGAGTCAGGCGGAAGAAGAGAAATAGAACAAATCCAGTTTTTTTTTCAATTTTTTTGTTTCTCTGTCTTTTTGTCTGTTTGTACGGGCTAATATCCAAAACTGTTGAGCCGATTTAAATGAAATTTTAGATACTTTTCATCCCGAAAAATAAAGAGTTCACGTGGGATAGTTAAAAAAATTATAGTAACTTATACGGCTTACTACACAAAAACGAATGATTGGATTTTATTAACTTTACAATAATATAGTTCATACATCAGAATAACAAATAGGCTACTTTTTATCCCGACAAAATGTACGGTTCCCGTGGGATAGATTTGTTGAGGAGAACCTGAGCGAAGCGAGGGTGAGTCGCTAGTACGTAAATAAAACCGATTATAAACGTAATACTTCTTCTACGTATTACCCGTAAAGCATAACCAATTGCGTGATTTCACAGAATAATTTATTTACAAACTAATATTTTCTATAACATAATCAAATTAAAATTCAATAGGTAACATCTTGAACACCTAAATATATCTTGATTTCAAGATAAAATTTTATAAACAAAATTATGTTTTGTTTTAACCGACTTCCAAAAAGGAGGAGGTTCTCAATTAAAAAATCAACAATCAATATATTTCTTAAATAAATTCTTTAATCGAATATGTTATTAAAAAACTTTCTTCTTACACATTACACTGCTTATTACGTCCACACTAAAAATGGAAAAATAAATATTTTAAGATATGAATATCTAATATGTACCTAAATATGTATTTTACGTATCGAAATATATTAGATTTGCTTTGATCGGTTGGCACCGGCTTCAAAAATATCTGATTAGGTATCTATTCTAAATGAAAACCCTCGTTTAGTTATTTTTTACATTTTAGTGCCTGGAAGTCGTCGTTTTATTCAATATTTATACGGCTGGAGCTAATAGGAGGAAGCAGTCCCCCACCACGACAAGGTAAACATAACAATCAACATATCAATGGGCCCTTACTACACCATGACCTTTCTGCTTCAAGGTTAAAAAATAATATTTTTTCCCAATCTATAGTAGTAGTTAATAAATAAAACCAACAGGATAAACGGTATTTGTCGAGCGTGACAGAACAGAACTAAATTGAATTACAGTATCTAACTTAAACACCGATTAATATCTATCCTAGAGCTTACGCTCGTCTGGAGAATAAAGGAAAGCTTATTTACATAAATTATTTCAGGTAACATACAATTTAAAAAGCAAGGTCTAAACACTCAGCACAAGTAAAGGGAAAATTCCGAAAAATAAATGTTGTAAATTAAGGTAAATTTTGGTACGTACAAGTTTTCGCGAAATTCTAAATTTGCCCATATCTTTTTATCGTGTTGACTCAGGGCCTTGATTTTTATACACCTAATAGGGATTATTATAAACCTCAGTATCTGGTACAAATTTCAACTTGCTAGGTCCACCCGTTCATGAGAAAATCGGTGGTGACACACGGACAGACAGACGGACAAGTGATGTTATATGGGTTTCATTTTTTACCTTTTTAGGTACGGATCCCTAAAAAACAATTTTAAAATGTTTGTGTCTGTATGTCTGTTTGTGTTGTCGGCTAACCTCCGAAACGGCTAGACTGATTTTGACGGGACTTTCAATGGCAGAAAGGCGATGTTATAGGGAGTAACTTAGGCTAATATTATTTAAAAAAAAAGAATTAGGGTCCAGCGCAAAAAATATAAAACCCATGAAATTGTTAACAAAATCCGCATATCTTGAGATGCACCCGAGCGAAACGAGAGTAAGTCGCTAGTCATAAACTAAAATAATTATTTTTTTAACCGAAAAGGTACAATGTCTTATAAATCACTAACTTTATGTGTTTTGTCGACTTTTAAGGGTGGAATTTTATCCTGATATATGGGGCTATAAAAAATACACGCAATTTTCTTTTATACCGACTCGGCCAAAAATTAGAAAGTCATTAAACAATCTACACTAATCTATATAAATAAAAATGAATCACCGAAATATATGTACGCGTATAACTTTCGATCGATTGCACCAAATTGGATAATTCTTTTTTTTGTGTTCGTTATTGTCAGGACAAGCTTTGTATGGAAGCCCCCCCAACGTGCGTTCACCTTGTCGTGGTGGGGGGGCTCAGTAGTGCCCGGCAACCCAACCGGGCGCGAAGCCAAGAAACGCACAGGGAGGTGGCCCACTTCGGTGGGCGGTGGGAGGTGGCCCTCTTCGGAGGACGGTGTACCATGCGGGTTGCTCCTGGTACTTCTCTGATAGCAGAGTGGACCTTGGAGCAACCCCGTGGTTGTTGTGGTCTGCTTTGGCAGACCTACCGTCGGGGCGTCGTAGTTGAATGCGTAAGCGATCCTGCGACGCCCCATTAAGACGGGGGAAGGCTTTGTTGGGTTTTAGTGGGTAGTACTGGCTTTGCCGGTGAGTCCCACACCTCGTGCGTAAATGCATTTCCCAACGTTAAAAAAAAAAGCTTTGTATGAAAGAAAATTAAAAGTTTTTTTTTACTAAAATAATATATTTTTTAAGTCTCATGATATGAAAAGTGAGTGATTGAAATAGTTTTTATCCCGGAAATCATCCCTTAAGAGGATGAGATTGGGGATGAAACTTTGTACGGGGAAGCAAGCTAGGGACGAACCCGAACGAAGTGTGGGCGATTTGCTAGTATTTTGTTATGGAAGGGGCTAAAGTTTGTTACTTTGGATGTATTGAATAATCTCTTAAACTATTGATCCGATATTGAATATTATTTCGTTAATAGAAAGCTACATTACCAATTAAAACAATTTATTACAAAACCCCTCAAGCAATTTTCAGATAACAACATAATTTGGGTAATTTTCGTTTAATTACTATCTTCTATTACAAGGAAATTTTAGGCTTCTAATTACAGTAATATTATAATATTAGTGGTGAGGCAGTGTTAGCTCAGTGGGAAGCAGTGGTAGCCCAGTGGTAACGCGCTTACTTGGGAAATTGAGTGAAACGGGTTTAAGCCCCGGGTCTCGCGCCTCTGATATTTTTATGTGCAAATCATTTCCAACATTATTACCACTTGCCTTACAGTGAAAGAAAACATCGTGAGGAAACCTGCATGTCTGAGAGAACTTAGTAAGTTTTCGAAAAACATATTGTGTAGTCCACCACTAGTGGCAACTCTCATAAAAAATGCTAAGTCTCCTTTGGGATCTACATGATATAGAAGCTATATGCTTTTTACCCCGGTCTATGAAGTAATTCTGAATATCTATATAATAACTCTTCAAATAATGAAAGTACATGAATCATTATTGCTACCCGTTGTTATATACAAGTAGCTATATCATTCCCGCTAAATAGGTTGTGAAATAAAAAGGTTTAAAGTGATATTAATAAAAAAAAACAATTACTGATTTAATAATTCAATATTGAAGTAAAACTTCTTTAGAATCGTTGTGATTTGAAACTCGATCACAACGATTCTAAAGAAACACATAAATACATAGGATTACGCCGGCGAGAGAATGAGATAGAATACATTGGCATATTGCCATGGTAACCGTTGTTATTGCCTGACAAATCTATACATATAATAAAATTGTAACCATAGAGTATATTGCTACATATATAAATAGAGGTACAACTCGTCGTCGAAGCTGGTAATGCTTAAAAAGCGCCATCTCTATTGTAAAGTGTGAAACTTTCTATATAGGTATATACGTAGCTATATATATATTAATATTATTGTTCATTAATATTTTTACTTAGGCGCAAAGGGTAAAAATAAAAAAAATATATGATGTATTATAATTTATTTGAACATTAATAATTCTTATAACAATAAAATTCAAATATAGACATCGTCCTTCAACTAACTTAACTTAGTAGTAGACTTTACAAAGTTGGAAATGCTTTACCATCATTTCACTAGTTTTACACCTGCTAATAATGGTAATTATAATATTTTATGACCAAAAAATCTTTACAGTAAACAATATTAAATACAGAAACAAACATATTATATATATACATAACAATCATTACTGATTTTATATTTTTGTCAACATAGGTCTGCCGTCTGGTAGTCTCTATTGCCGTACTAGGAGAACTGTATTATGGCATATGCCACAAATAGCACGATATTAAATAAATAATAACAAGACATTACATAAGCCAATCAAGTTTTCACATATAACAAAAAAAATAAGAAGCAGAAAACAAGAAAAACAAAAATAAACAACTAAAACAAAAATAATATTTATACATCTAATTAAAAAATAACAGAAACAATGAGTAAAATGTATCTATCTATACATTTAACAAAATTCTAACTTATATATCTATAAATTAAATATTTTGTTAATCAATTTAACAATACAGAGGACGAATTTTTTACAATTTGTCTGTCTGTGACCAAATCACTCGAAAACCACTGGACAGATTAAATGAAAATTTGGGATGATGACAGTTGGTTAACAAGGTAAACACATAAATTAACATATAAACGATATGATGACGGACCCGAGCGAAGCGAGGTCCAGTCATTAATATATTTATAGCATAAAGGACACAAAAAAAATATTTAAGTTTCATTTGCGTAATGACAAGTTCGACTCAGTTTGTATTGACGCTACTGGCTATACCAGCGGTCGCGGGTTCGGGTTCTGCTGAGGGAATTCATTCATGAGCACAAATGTTAGTATGGCTTAATATTAAAGACATTAATTTTACTTTTATTAAATTTGCTTTTCTATGGATGTGGTTTGTTGATGTTGGTAACAGGGCCATCAGATTAATCCTTAAATGCACACTTTAGAGATTAATCTATTGCCCCGGTTGCCTGGGTCTTCATTATAGTTTTCCCCACTGCTCTCTGCTCTCCTGTAAAAATGAAAATAAGACTTAGTAAATAAACCATCTGCTACATCTTATAGTATATAGGTCGCAAGTGCCCAAATCAAACTTTTTATGTAGCTGTTGTCTTTGTCTTTTTTAAACACATTTATCACTAGATCTAGATGTAGTTTTAATGCAGGTACTTATCACGGTATATTTCTACCCCGACTATATGTCTAAATGGATAAACACCTCGAAATTAAAAATATTATTTGCGTGCTTACCATGATTTTGCTGGTTCATATATATTGACTATTCCTTTGGTTCTTTAGAGTAAAGATTCTTGCCTCAATACCCTGGCTACTCTGTGCTCCCCTGTAAAAATAAGATTTAGTTTAATGCAGGTACTTATCACAGTAAGTATTAACCCCAACTATGTTTGTACATGGATAAACATCTATTTGCTTGCTTACCATGATTCATGTTCATGTTGCTGGTTCATATATATTGACTATTCCTTTGGTTCTTGAATGAAGATTCTTGCGTCGATGTCCCGGCTGCTCCCTGCTCTGCGAAAATTTCCATATCCAACCAATAGGTGGTAAATACTGTATTGATTTTTTCGCATAGGCTTTACAGTTCTAAAAGAAAAATGATACAAATTATTAGATCATTCATCTTAAAAAATGTATAATTAGTATATTTTCTGTAAACATAAACTTTTAAGATTCACCGTCTTGTTCAAACTGACAATTCATTTAATATCTTATCTATACTAATATTATAAAGATACAGAGTTTATTTGTTTGAACGCGCTAATCTTGGGAACTATTAATCCGATTTGAAAAATCTATTATTTGTATATAGCCGGTTTATTGAAAAAGACTATAAGGTTTGTATATCATTATGCTACTACCCAAGGGAGTGCATTGCAGTAATCATGTCAAGAAATCAGGCAGACTTCCATACATTATTGTAAAACTTATATTGATAATAATAAGTTAAAGGCTTTATTAAGTTTAGAATAGTACTTAGCAGCAAATTGTATCAATACTGTTCGTTATTGAAGTTTACTTATAACAAATATAAGTAACAATTAAACTAAGTATATAGATTGCATGATGCTATGAAACGGGTCCATAGTAGCCATAGATAAAAAATATATATAGGTATATGTATTTATTTCAATAAATATATTATAACGAACACAATTCGATTAGCAGTCATGTCACAATTGTTATCGAAGACTAATAATTTAATTAGAATATTTTAAACTCAATGTTAGTAGTTTTAACATCTTTCAAAGTATATATAATGTATCGTTAATACTGTTTAAATCATCAGAATAGGTAAATTATCTTTAAACAAAATGCAATTTTGGTCATTCTTTCCCTATTTACTACAAAATCATTATTTACTGTCAACTGTTACTATAATTACACTGCTCGTTAAATCGCAATTTATATATAAATTCTTTTCAAATTACAATACCTTCTTTTATTTTAATTAGGTACATAAAACATAATGAAGCTTTATATTGGGAGGACTTTGGATTTTCAGCCATGCATATTCTGAACAAAAACACCTGTTGCAAACATTATCTCGGTTATTTAACGGCACTTGTGACGTGTGCTATACGTGAAATAATATCTATTTTATAATTGATAGTACATTTAAATAAGTAAGGATTTAGATTATATTAAACTATGAGAATCTTACTTGTACCTATAGCACATATGGCGAGAAAACGAGTGTTTACTTATTGTAACAATTTGAATAATAAAGAGAGTTATTTTATTTAACCAACTTCCTAAAAGGAGAAGGATGACCTAACGTGTGCGACCGACCCGACTGCAAGGAGAGGCGTATGTTTTTCGCGCCTATCTTTGTATGTTTGTTTTTAATATTCTTTATTCCCTCATATCTTCCAAACCACTCGATGGATTTCTTTAATTAAGGTATCGTTAGATTCGTGTCATTAATGCAAGAATTAAAAATATGCGGGCTGCTAGATTTCATTGTTTAAGGTGAATTTTTTTAAATCTTTTTCTGCAATATGGGTATCATATTAAAGGTCTCATAACAAGGATTCCAAAAAGGTATAAAATTCCTGTATTCCTTATAATAATTTAAGATAAAAAATTGTTAAATATAACTTCTAATGTCTGATTGGCAAAAACTAAAAAGCTGTAAATGAAAAAGAAATATTGTAAAAATAAGAAACTACTGCGTAAAAGCTAACTAAAAAGATGAAAACAAGTTCACAAAGGAATATAGTATTATGCAGTCGGAGACATACATACATTATACATTATTATGTATTTGCATACATCTTGCGGCAAGGATGAAACGTGTACGTCTCCAACTGCATAATACTACGAGTATATTCCTTCGTGAACTTGTTTTCATCTTTTTAGTTAGCTTTTATGCAGTCGGGATTTTTATTTTTATAATATATATTTTTTATTTTTGGTTAATGTTATTTATAAGTATCGATTTGTTTGACACACCGCTAATCTATAAACATAGTTGTTAGTTGTTATAGAAGTCTACTTATCATAATAAACAAAAAAGTGGTAAGATCTATCATTATATATCAATAGTTAATAAATTCTAGTTATTTATAATTGCTAAGACCGCATTTGCTTTGACTAATTCCTAGCAAATATTTTCACTTAACAATAGCAAAGATATATTTAAAATAATACTTTTCTCAACCAAATTTTGAAATTAAAATTCAGTACAATTCATACAGTGCAATTTACGTGGTACTGAATTCATTTCTCTTTTGAGAGAAGTAGTCAAGATTTGTAAGGTTAATAATCTTTGCTTCAATTAATGGAATATGTTCATAATATTATGTACATACGAGTATATTAGAGATTTCCACAATTCAATACTTAACGGTTAAAAAATTACACACAATATTTATTGCCGAATACGTTTTTAAAACTGCTGAACCGAATTCGCGCGACTATAATTACGTTTTAATGTTTAGTATACATTTCTCAGAGATAAGATATTTTCTCGCAGTAATAAGTATCCTACTCGTATATGTTGATCCGGATAACTAGATATCATCATACAAAATTTCATCAAAATCTGTTCAGTGATTTTCTCGTTATACATTCCCAAACAGACAAACAGACGAACATTCTAAAAACTATAGATTCGGCTCTGTATCGATAATAATGACGATTTCAATAAGATTTTCTAAAAAATATTTAATGTACAGATTTGATTTAGTTAGAATTTTATTATAATATGTATTGAAAACAAAAGGTTTCAAAAGGAACACTATTTCTTATATGTATTTAATTTTCTTAAATCGCATGAAGCTACGGCAAACTATTGTAACTGTTGCTACAACTTGATATGGTGCTGTTATTACAATATTATTCATTCTAATAAATTAAATTTACAACTACACTGGGTTTAGATTATATTTTGTATACTAGCGGCTTACCCTCGCATTGCTCGGGTTCGCCTCTAGATAAACATGAACAAATCTATCCCTCGGGAACCGTATATTTTTCCAGGATAAAAAGTAGCCTATTGTTTGACCGGCAATATAAAGTGCATGCCAAATTTTACTAAATTACGTGCATAAGTTGTTCTGTACTAAGCTTTATAAGTTACTATAGTTTTTTAACTATCCTACGAGAACTCTTTGATTTTCCGGGATGAAAAGTATTTAAAATGTTGACCGGGGATATAAGGTACCACCATCAAAATTTCATTTAAATCAGTCCAACAGTTTTGGAGATTAGCCCTTATAAACAGACAAACAGACAGAAAAAAATAAATGAAAAAAAAAACTGGATTTGTTCTATTTCTCTTCTTACGTCCCCGACTCGGCTTTTAACATTTTTTTCTATGTACAGACATTCGACCTCTTTATTATATGTACCTATAGATTATATTATACCATAGACTGAGTATATATAATTAAGGAATTACAATATAAATTATAACTACCAATCATCCTATAAGCTCTTACAATATTACCGATTTCCAATACAAACGTAGTGTGAAGCTCAAAATCTCGCGATTGACTTCAAATTCCAAATTCAACTTAATTTCATAATGTAGCTATGATATATTTTTCAAAAGATTGTTGTTCTTTTGATTAATTTTAGAAAAATCGTAAATGCGCCATGCGCGTATATTTTCAAAAACGATTTCAGCACAGAAGGAACGTAATATGGGTGACGCGTATGGAACAGATACCTCAAGTAAATCCATAACGCGTTTTCGATTTGACGCCTTCCTCCTGAAAATTCTCATCTCAATAATAAGCCCCGTGACACAGAAGAGACAGTCTAAGGATGTCCTAAATGCAAAATTGAGCCAAGAAACTACTAAGCCAGCGCCCGCGCCGGTATTATTCAACAAGCTTCTGATAGCATACATATCTTTACAGATACATCTTCTCGATCTGAACTTCGATATAGTAGCGAAAACTATATTGAAGAGCTCCTCGAATCCCATTCCAAGTATATAGAAATACTTGGAATGGGATTCGGGAATTTATGTCCATAATGAAATTTCATTGAAATCACAAAAGTTTAACAACCATAAAGGCCAATAGATAGTTCATTTGCTTATATATTTAATTAAATAAAGAATTGTTTATCTTTTTCTAAATGGAAATTTTATAGGAAAAAACTTATATTATGATTTATGTTTAACATCACTCATTTATCAAACTCAGCTTTGAGATAGCCATGTTATTAGCAAATTCAGGTCTAAATATTTAATTAAGTATATATTGTATAACTCATTAACTATTTCACCATTAAATATTTAATGTTATTAACTAGTTTATAAGTTATAACTGACTAAATTTACAATACATATCATGAAAATATTCCAATTATTTTAAGTTATGTTAAATGAATTGAATATATGGAGTACAGGGAATGTTTATGCAGAAATTATTATAAAATTAAAATATATAATTCATATAGTATAAAATAAATTTATAATATACATATAAACATACATTGTCTATTGGAATTAATACTGCATGTTTGTGCATTCTAATCTATATTATGACTGAACAGATTTCAAAATCAATATAATTATTTTACTCTTTTGGCTACAACATTTACTTTTCTGTGGTACTTTCTGGGGTACTTTGAAAAAGGATCTCATGTTTTTTCAATTTTAAGTACTATACTATAGTTTAGAAATTATTTTTCTAGTTACTTTGTATCGTTATATTTTTATAGCTAAATTGTTATTTAAAACTACATTCATCTAGCAACAACAATGCTACATAGAATCACTATGGAATTTTATAAATTGCAACATGAACATTAGTTAAAACAATGCAAATATTACTCTGTATCTATTTTTTTAATACCTTGAATGGAGCTTTCTTGCTTTTTTTTTGCTTACTTTTTGAAAATGAACAAGCCTCAAGATTGTTTAAATAGCATGATGTTAATATATAATCAAAAAATATATTAAAAAAAAATGTAAGTACATACACATATACATACATATATAGCTATAGCATATTCTACATATTATTAATAATTATATTGTTATGTTTTTAGTTACATTTATTTTTGATCATAATAGTATTGTAGTTTTTATTAGAATGTAGTTTTATTTACCAACAACAGTTTGAAATATTATGAACACTATAAACAAAAGTCATTTATGTAATTTATAGAAATATCAGATCGATATACTCACTCCTAAAACTTTGATACCGTCACAGAAGTGCCAACCCATGAGCCAGTCTACTTCATAACTATGGTTCATAATAAGATAGCCATGTTCTTTCCCATGGTATCTAGGTATCATCATTCTTTATGTATATGGACAACTTTGTTCCTGACCACCATTCAGATATAAACACTAATTCTGAAAATAAATTACCAATTTCTATTTCATTTCTATAAAATTGATTGACACTTTAAAATAACATTATGTAATATATTATAATACTTACGACAGTAAAACGAGTATGACGGGTATTCATATATTTGACATAGGTACCTTCAGTCTCTTTACATCCAGGAACGCAGCATTGCTTGTCTGATGGCATAATTGGGCCTTGACCTTCTTGATGAGCACACCAGAAATGAAAAAATCGCAAAAAATACCCAAACGCCAGAAACGAGTCCTAACTCTGTTCGACTAACTACGAAATTGTGATATATTGATATCACAGTCATATGAATTTATCGGAGGAACATAAGCTCAACTCAACGATAAAACACAATAACGGGCACTTAGTTTGGGGAAAATTATAAATTTTTAAAATATCACATTGTTAAATATACCTTTATCATCAACGGCGGACATTTAAAAACTCATCTCATCTGGTCTCAGCAGTGACATCTATTGAACGAATTCAAAAAAAATTATAAGTTTTACCCTGCCATCTCTATTGTAAAGTGGGACAACTTCAATATTTGAATTACCACGTGATTTGTATACAACTTGAATGACCCTGATTGTAACTAAGCCGAATCTGTACATTAAATATTTTTTGGAAAATCTTATTGAAATAAACATTATTATCGATACATAGGCCGAATCTATAGTTTTTGGAATTTTTGTCTGTCTGTCTGTCTGTTACCGCATCACAGAAAAACCACTGGAGGGATTTCGATGAAATTTGGTATGGTGATAGTTGGTTATCCAGGTCAACATATAGGATACTTTTTACAATGGGAAAACGTCTCATTTCCAAGAAGAAATACAAATACTGCAATGTAAGAGTATACTAATATGTAAAACCTATGAATTTGATTTTTGGTCATCTGAACACGGGCGGAGCCCGGGCAATGCTAGTTTTTGTAATAATATCATCAATCACTTACTTCTTCAATGCGAAAGAATGAACAACTTTTACAATACTGTCAGGATGTCAAATAAAATATTACACTTTAGGCTCACAATGTGCTACTTTTTTATAAAATTACTTATCGCGGATAAACTAAAAAATATTTGGAATTGAAGTATGCTGTGAATTGTGATGAACTCTGCTAAGTTTGAAGTTCAAACTAAACTTCTTCTAAAGACAAAGGAAATGCCTTTCATTTCATATTAATCTTGACAACTTCTATGCGGGCTTTTGTAAGATTCCAAATATTTTAATGTACTGACGTGTACAGAAAATATATAAATATATCTATACCTGTACAATCTACACATATAATAAAATTCTAAGTCGAATCTGTACATTAAATAGTTTATGGAAAATCTTATTAAAATAGTCATTATTATCGATACAGAGGCCGAATCTATAGTTTTTAGAATTTTTATCTGTCTTTCTGTCTGGGAACGCATCACAAGAAAACCACAAGACCGATTTTAATATTTGGTATAATGACAGCTGGTTATCCAGGTCAACGTATAGGATAGTTTTTACTGCGGGAAAATATCTCATCTCTGAGAAATCTATACTGAACGTCAAAACGTAACGAAGGGCGAACTCGAGCGGAGCAAGGGTGAGTCGCTAGTATATAATAAATATTTGCATTAGTCGTGTGAACAGTAGCATATTTAATGTTCATTAAATAATGAATACTATAAGATTTTATTCTTCCCAATAAATAAATATTATTTTCTAAAGTAGTATTAGTAAGTATTTTGTTTTTGTTCTATTTATTTTAGCACATTCATTAAGAAGGCCTAAAAGAATATCAATGAGACTTTTTATTGAACAGGAAAATGCTTGGATTAAAGAATATCTACAGCTTACATTTAATTAAGTTGGTAAATTTATTTGTAGAATAAATAAATAAAAAATAATCCCAAAGGCTAAGTTGTAAACAGAAGGTATTTTAAGGTTCAATCCATACTATAGTGTCAATCATATATCGTACATTTTTTTTAATTTACATCAATTTCGTAGTATACAATTTCCTTACTTCTACGGTAATTAACTGAGCTGGGAATAGAAGAGCATTCAAACTGTCAAACACATACTACGACCAATTCGATCACATTCAGTCAAATATTCTACGAGACGGATCGTTACTGGAGTGTGATTCAACCGGAACATAATTGCTTCTTGTATAATACTTTACCACACCGATGTCGGACCGAGAACGAACGTAAAACGTAATCAACAGATGAATATCGGATGTATACTCCATTAATATTTATATAATAAATATTATATATATATATAATTATAAACTTATTTTTAAAAATATTAAACTTATTAAATTAA
Source organism: Brenthis daphne (assembly GCA_947093115.1). NCBI lineage: Eukaryota > Metazoa > Arthropoda > Insecta > Lepidoptera > Nymphalidae > Brenthis > Brenthis daphne. The sequence continues at coordinate 12,535,790 of OX352483.1, forward strand.
ATGTTTTGTTGATTCTGTTATTGAACGATTTTAATCATAAATGTCTCGGGTAGATTATTAAAATGTGACACTGTCCTAAAGTAGCTCAGTTCTTTATCAACTTTTTCTCCTTTTTACCGGTCCTTCTCTATATAACGTGTCTTCTCCATTCTACGCGACATTGGCGAAGTCAATTGTACCAGCACGTCACTAGAAGCCAATAAACATAGAAATTGAATTGAATTCTTTATCAACGTTGGTGAATTTAAGGATAAGAAAAGTAATTAGTTTTAAATAAAACTATCTTTTCGGATTTTTTCGCGGATTTATTTTGATTTTTAGTTCCCGACGTTTCGAATGCTTTACAATAATCATGGTCACGGGAGAGACTAAGGTGTTAGATGTCTCAAAGATATTATATAGTTGTTACAGATAACCTAACCAGAAATAACAAAATGAATTCAAAAAATTGAAAATTGGCACAAAATGAATTCAAATAATTGAAAAATGGCCCCAAAGTACCTTACAATATTTTAACTTTAAACATTTTCATAATTTTAATTATTTTTATAATTGAATATTTGTGGGTAAGATGTCTGTAACAACTATATAATACCTTTGAGATATCTAACACCTCAGTTTCTCCCGTGACAATGATTGCTGTAAAGCATTTGAAACGTCGGGAGCCAAAAATCAAAATAAATCAGCGAAAAAATCCGAAAAGACAGTTTTATTTAAAATGTCAAATATTCGCGTAAATCTAAGAAAGTGTTAAAAGTAATTAGTGTTGGAATTGTGTTGTGGCCGTGATAATAAAAGAAATAAGTGCAAGTGAAAAAGTGTTTTTATTACTAATCACCAAACCCAGTTAATTGAGTGCTAACATATGATCGGCTTTTTAGTGTGGATAGACCCTAATGCTTAAGAAAAATGTAGAATGTGTTTTAACTCATTGATATTCAACATAAGCAGATGCCACCAGAGTCTTCTCTCACTCCCCTTGCGAGGGAATGAGGAACATTAATTAAATTGAAATGAAGCATTCCTTCCACTACTACAAGGAGTCGAAGGCGAATTTGATTAATGTTTTGAAGAATATGTGATGAGTTTTTACGAACATCGATAGTAGTAACGAATTTCTGATAAAATAAGATATTGGGAGTATAATATGCTAATCTGATTTGAAAAATTCTTTTTGTATTAGATAGTCTGTTTATTAAGAAAGACTATAGGTTATTTATACATATAATAAAATTGTAACTAAGCCGAATCTGTACATTAAATATTTTTTGGAAAATCTTATTGAACTAAATATTATTATCGATACAGAGGCCGAATCTATAGTTTTTAGAATTTGTGTCTGTCTGTCTGTTACCGCATCATAGAAAACCACTGGAGAAATTTTGATGAAATTTGGTATGGTGATAGCTGGTTATCCGGGTCTACATATAGGATACTTTTTACCGCGGGAAAATGTCTCATTTTGAGAAAAAATACTAAAATTGCAATATAAGAGTATACTAATATGTAAAACCTAAGAATTTGGTTTTTGGTCATCTGATCGCGGGTGGAGCCGCGGGCAATGCTAATATATCATATAATATATAGTCTGTCTATTCCATACTAACCGTTTAAACAACCATTCAAACAAATTAGAAATATTAACATTCTGAACTTACTACTTAAGCTACTTTAGTAGTTTTATTAGATTTCATGAAACAAATATAGGGATAACAATATTTAACTTTTTAGCTGGTAGCCTCATGTTACACAGTACAGTGTTAACGAGTAAGATATTAATATTCTACACCACTTTCCAAACACTTTTGGAGAGTTTTTCGTGACAAATATGACAATCTAAATAATAAACTAAGTTATAAATTTCTTTGGGTCAGTGAAACAACGTTGTGAGCCCTTCATGAATGATATAACAGATATATGTATATAAAATTTCGCCCGTGGCTTTTCTGAAATTCATTTGTGAATTTTGTTGTAGGGACTCGAGATAGGTATATTTTTTGTTATACTCCACGGGTTATAACAATTTTTACTATTTTTTGAAATAATCAATGAGCTGCGATAATAAAAAGAACGAAATCCTTAATCTTCCAATGTCTTATAATGTAGAATAAGTAGACTTACCAGCACTTGACATATTTTTCGAGTTAAACCATTCACATTTTTATATATATAAGCTAATGATTTGTAAAAATAAATTAAAAATTAAAATAAACCCCTACGCAAATTAATTGTCATTTAACGATTACACTGGCACGCGTGAAGCATTTAATCGAGTAATCATACGCCAAAATGCCTTCCATCATTTTGGGAAAGAGCTGATACTCTTACACTGCTGGACCGATATTAACCAAAGATAGCTAAGAACCACCGCAAGAAAACTGGCTTTCAAATGAAAAATCCGCATCGAGATCGGTCTATCCGTTTGAGAGCTACGTTGCCACAGACAGACACACACACAAACAGACATCGACAATAAACTTATAACACCCCTTTTTCGTATCGGGGGTTAAAAATTGTTATTTTCAATACGCTTTTACAAAATCATGCCAAGCTTTTCACGCTATATACCAAGAGTAGCATGATATTTAGTTATTTAAAAAAAATCTATTACAAATAAAGACGTGTCGATATGGAGGCAGACAGTTGTATAATTTGGCCATATCCCTTTACAAGCTTGAAGTACTGCGAAAAGTACGGTGGCTACGGAAACCGGCCCATAAAACGAATTTCACTGACGACATTGTCATGAATAAGGCTGAGCATTTCATTTTATGTTTGCACAGTAATATTCATTCGTTATGGCCATCTTTTATGCGAAAATTGCATATTTTAGGGTCGTTTGACGCGTTTCAAACTCGACGCGGTTTCGTGTTTACAATTTTTATACAGTTATATATTTTACAACGTCGTTTAACTTTTTGAATTATTAACATGAGTTGCAGCTACTTGTAAGAAAATTATTATTCTCAAACATTCAAATACGGTACCCATATTTGTAAGCCATAATATACTTAACACGCCCCGACAAAACGTTAGCCAGCCATAGGTCAAGTCTTTACATCTCGCATTGAACATAGAAGGATAGAGGTCAAGACGAGCTGCGATTTTCTCCGCTTGGCTTTTGGCGAGTGTTGAGCATACAAAAGTACAGGACAAAGGTGCCATCCCAGGATGAAGGTCTTCGAAGTTATACAATCCACAAATCAAATATCGAACGTGACTCCGTTCTATCCGTTCTATTGTTTTTGGTATATTATTTTATTTATTTTACGCTATACACCCTACTACGCCATAAATTCTAATTTTAAGGATTATTTTGAAGGGAATATATACAGGGCCGGATTTAACCTTAGCGCCACCCCTGGGCACAGTAAAAAATACCGCCCTATTATCGAAATTTTGAATAAAGTTGAAAGTTTAAATTTTTTAATTATGAATTTTTCGAAATATGCAAAAAAATAATAATTCAAAAATGATATCAATTTTTCGAAAAATGTACCTACAAGTCAATCTTTTTTTTATTTTTCATTTTTTGGTAAATAAAAAAAGCATTTTCGATAACGCGAAAAAAAAAATCCCACCCTCCGAATTTTGCCTTCTTGGGCACTAGCCCCGAGTGCCCCTAGTGTAATTCCAGGGCTGGATATATATATATATATATATATATATATATATATATATATACATGTGCCAAAAAACGACGATATTTTTTTCTTTGCTCTCACCCCAAAATATCTCGGAAAATGTCCCAACAAAGCTCCTGTTAAAAGCGGAGCTCAAAATTTTAATTCTAAGAGGTATCAAATCCATTTCCGACCTTGCATATTTTTACTGTTTTTTTAAATATTTAGTGAGTTAATATTTTTAAGAAAAATCCTTTTTAGTACTCTTACAATTTTAACTAAATTATTATATCACACGAATTTAATATTTTAAGCTAATAATGAATAAAATTATGTTTACACGATAAATTATCATTGAGACAAACTTTGTTAATATTATAAGCAATAGTCCAAAATGTTTGCCTTTTGTTGCTTTTTTAATCCACAACTAATAAACATGTTATTTATTCTAAATAAGGACACTAGGTAAATAGAACTGTTGCTATACTTGCAAAATAAAAGAAATAACATCTAAGTTCGCACAGTTCAGGAGTTTTATGTAGGTATGTTAAAATAATGTGTGTCGAAAAACAACAATCCTGAAAAATCATTATTTAGTTAATCTATTATTATTATCATAATCGCAATCATTTTTTCTCAAGTTATTTAATTACAGGTTCGATTCCTTTCTAAATTCAATTTATTAAAGATTTTTAATTCATAAATACAACTCATAAGCATAACTTAAGTATGAAATATGTTACACTCTAACACATTTCATTGTTAAAAGCCTTTTTTTTAATAAACAACGCTCTATTTTCATGAAAATACAATATTTTATTTTCTCTTAGTATCCTGACAGTAAATCGACAGTGAAGTGTATATTTTAAAATTTCATTTTTTAATTTAGCCGGCACTTTATAATGCTAGCAACCTACACAGTCTTCTAGTTCTAAATTATTTCTTTCATATCTAATGCTCATAAAACATTGTTACTCGATAATTTTGGTATATTTTATGAAACTTTACAATAATATAGTTCATACATCAGAATAACAAATAGGCTACTTTTTATCCCAGAAAAATGTACGGTTACCCTGGGATAGATTTGTTTCTATTTGTCGCTAGTAGTTAAAGTAAAATTAATCTTTTGCTCTTGCTGTCTCACGTTAATTGAGGCCCACGATTATCGAACATATTTACATCAAACGTAGTGCACGTGGAAACGAAACCACAGGACGCTATTAATGTAGTATATTAATATAACAATATAACAATATTGTACGATGCAATAAATAGCCTTGAAGCATATCAAACTTTGGCATTCATTTATATTGTTATAACAGTTTGTAAGTAGTTACTTTAGGGGTTTTGGCCAAATAGATAGATTGATAGATATATAGATACACATTATAAGTAACGCAAAAATAGACAAATATAATGTCTGAAAATTTCAACTTTCTACCTATTATGGTTCTTGATACAACCCACTGATAGATTGACGGACTTCTTCTCCCTGCCCATTTCCCAATTACTTGGGGTCGGCGCAGTACATCTTCCGTAGGTACTGCTGATAGGATTTGGCAATAGTTTTACGACCGGCCGCCTGCCTGCCGTCAACCTCCTTGATAGATTGACGGACGGACAGTATAAAAGTAATAGGGTCCTATTGACACCCTTCTGGTATGGAACCCTAAAAAGAGATGCACAGCAGGGGGCCTTTTTAGAAGCGATCTCTTCCAGGGAACCTTAGGGTAGACCGTAATAGAATCAGTATACAAAACTAAGTACATATAGTATATTACTATAAGAAACTTGCAGCACACAGAAATCATTTTAGTTTATGTTGGAAAATATTGTATCTCAAGTCAATAATGTTAGACATAACTTCCTAATCAATCACCAATACCATCTTATCTAGCTGAATATTGAGCTAAGTGTCAAATACAATCTGTTTTGAGAGGTATTAGTAAGTTATATTGCTTCATACTCGTATAAACTACTCTTCATGTTACATATTTGCTTAATTAAGTTACTCAAGTTATCTTAGAGTGTTGGCGTGAAGATTGTTTAAGTACAGCTAAACAAAATATCTAATATGTTTGATAGAAGTAGCAGGTTTAATTCCTGCGTCCGTCATATTATATACAATAATTTGATCATTTATTTTCACCCCCGATCCCAAAAAAGTAATGTTATAAATTATTATGAAAATATAATTTTGACTTTGGCTATTTGACAATTATTGCCTTTTTATAATTAATACAGACGTACAATGGCGCCTGCAATTTCATGGCATGCACAATATTTGGAACATCAGTTAAGATAAAATGCGACTTAGATCTATTTTTTGTCCGAAAATAAAAATAGTAATAAAATAAGAACGATAAATAAAATAGCTTAGCATAATAAAACTTGATTAACATAGAGTCTACGTCGCTAAAATAAAAGTAAATAATTAATGGAAATTACTCATTATGTAATTGTTATATTTTAGTTTTGTGATAGCAACATCAGTTGTAGAAACAAAACAAAAAATACATATACGGATCTGACACATTTGTTACTTACGGCCTGTTTAGACCAAGACCCTATACAGTATACACGGTACACTCAGAGTATACACGGAGTGTCTCTGTGTAGACGTGAATCTCTCAAATTATGAAATTCGCCGATTTGTTTGAAAATGCTAATTCGGTGAAGGAAAACATCACGAGGGAACCTGTATATCTGAAAGTCTAACAAGTTTTCGAAAGACATGTGAAGTCCACCAACCCGCACTTGGCCAGCGTGGTGGACGACGACTGACTCCCCTCGTATTTATATTGTATAATTAAATTAGCATCGATACCCTTATAAAATTTTCTTCAATATTATTTTACACTGGAATACTTGTATATTCTGACGTAACCTTAAAAAGCTTTCAATTTGTAGCAAAAGCTTGAACAAAAGCATTGCAAATTCAAACACGTATCTCTCGTTACTTACGTCTGTTTATTATTTGAACAAACAACAAGGAAATACCTTATGTAAATTAAAGCATTGCGAAGTTCTTTTAAGGAATGTAGTTAAAAATGTTGAAACATGTTTCAAATTCATGGCCACATCTGCACATGAAGTAGTATAAAAGACAATACTGAGTTTCATTAAATATATTAATAAGTCTCGGTGGTGTAGTGGCTAGCATGTACGGCTGCACATCCGGAGATCCTGGATTTGAATCCCGGGTCGGGTCAAGTTTAGTTATTGAGTCTTTCTGTTTGGAAAGCCTCAAGTACGCTGGCAAGTTGGGTCACTACAAACTGAGCCAAACATGTGTCGAGCACTAAAATTCGTCAATAGCTATTAAAGAAAAAAAAGAAAATTGGTCGACAAAGAGAGGAGAAATAGATACTAAACTATTTTGAGTTTACTTATTTATATATAGATATTAAAAAAGAAACATAACAAATCAGGTAAGCCGGTTTTACTCTATTTTCTATAGCGTGGAAAGTATTTCTTTACCAAAATAAAAAATTCTATAGATCACTCTTAACTTAAATTCTTTATCAGACAGCGATTATTCCGATAAGATGGAACTCACTATATTCCGTTAGGGTAAAATTTACTTTATTATTCATTTGTTACTTACTTAATGACTTGCATTGTGATATTGTCACTTTACGACTTGCCTATTCTTCGTTTGGACGCAAAGAAATATTCAGTATATAATTTAGCTTTATGAAAAACAAAAAACTTAACATTGTTAGGGAATGGGAGTTATAAGAAATTTGCAACAGATGCTGGCCGCAATATCGCTGTCAAAAGAGTATAATTAATACTTTTTCTCCGACTCAATAATGCGACGCCATTTGTTGCAAGACATAAGCTTTCCTATACAAGTTAATGAAATTTAATAATAGTTCATCTAATTATTATAATATGTATTAATTAATTATTATTATTTCTATTATTAGAAATAATAGAAATCATGTGTTTCTATAATCAAAAAAAACATTGAATAAAGAATCGTAAAAGTAGGTTTAGAATTGGCAAACATGACTTTTGGCTCGATCGGGACTCGAAGCTAGGACCTAATGATCTGTAGCAGTATAAGCTGAGGAGGCAGTTATTAAGACTAAATTTCCTGTGAAAGAAAAAGACCTCGTTTAATGAATAATATCAAACCGCGATTTTTTTTCCATTATTCCTGCCTACCGCCCTAAATATAGGCTGTAGATAAAAAATATAACTTTTTTTCTAAGATATATATGTACATATACATACATACACATGCAATTTTTATTTTATTTTTGTCATCAGCTATAATTAAATAAATTAAGATTTTGAGTGAATTATTCGTAAAATATAAAAAAAAAACAAAGTTTCGTCTTCAATCTTGTACAACAGACGTAAGCAAAAAAAAAATTTTTATATTATAATGCTATTTTTCTTTTTCTAATCTAAACATGTATGTGCTAATACAATAAATGAATATAATAAAATACATATTATAATTAAAAAAATCTTATATAACAAAATTATTTATTTATTTCTTATGAAATGTCCATTTTATGCTTCATGAAACTAAATAGCGATTCGTAGCATTTATATAACAAAATTACCATCGTAATATACATTTCATTGACATCATAAGATCTTGAATAATGTCAATATTATTATATTTAATATATTTATTCAAATGTAATTTGCTTTCTCTGCAAATAATAAATATAAGTATTAGAAATATTATTTATTAATATAGCCAAGGGCAAATATTATGCGATATTTTTATTCATGTAGTAAACAAAATTTATTAATTACTAGCAGAACCCGTGGCTTCGCTCGCGCTAAAACTACAAAAAAATCTCTAAAAAGATAGTTTCATACAAACTTTCATCCCCTATTTAACCCTCATAAAGCATGAATTTCAAAAATGATTAAACACGCATTTAATTAATTGTATTGAAGAGTATTAATACCGAGTTTCAAGTAATTCTGATCATAAATATTTTTTTGGATTGTATTATAACATGTTTTCCCGTGGGAAAGAGTTAATCTATCGCGGTAAAAAGTAGCCTATGTCACTATCCAGCCCTCTAACTATCTTCACACAAAAAATCACGCCAATCCGCCAAGCCGTTTCGGCGTGACAGAAAGACAAACAAACAAACAAACAAACAAACAAACAAACAAACAAACAAACAAACAAACAAACAAACAAACAAACAGACAAACAAACAAACAAACAAACAAACAAACAAACAAACAAACAAACAAACAAACAAACAAACAAACAAACAAACAAACAAACAAACAAACAAACAAACAAACAAACAAACAAACAAACAAACAAACAAACAAACAAACAAACAAACAAACAAACAACAAACAAACAAACAAACAAACAAACAAACAAACAAACAAACAAACAAACAAACAAACAAACAAACAAACAAACAAACAAACAAACAAACAAACAAACAAACAAATACACTTTCACATTTATAATATTAGTATATTAGTATGAATTAGGTCTTAGTATTTTTTATTTATAGCATAAACAAATATAATTACGAATGAATATTTATGTATTTACGAGTAATACGCGTTTTGATGTAATTTAGATTAAATAATAATAATAATATAAATAAAAACTATTAACTTTATAAAATTATTGTAAATTAGATAGTTGTTTTTATTTTAGAAAAAGAATGAGGGTTCCGCTCAAAAAAATTAAAACGTACGTAGAGACGAGGGTGAGCGAAGTCAGGGTAAGTCGCTAGTGTAAAATAACAAAGCAATTATTTTACTCTACCATACTGTATTTTTACTTCTTTACCTATCTTTTAAAAATACAAATGAAATTACAAATGAAATAATAAAAAATATAAATGTTAGACAGATATTGAAAGATAGTACAAATTTCATGGAAAGCATTAATTAGCCAAAGTTTAAGGTGTGCTATTCACAAAACCTTAGCCATTAATTAAAGCTGGCATTTTATTAGGCAATAAACAAGTGTTTTATACTAGTCTATGTCTATTTTCTGGTGGTTGAAAAGTTACAATAAACAATGTTCTACCGATACAAGAATTACCTAAAATACGTAGATGACAAATAATTTTTAAGCCCTGGGAAGGGCATAGGATACTTTTTATCCCGGAAATCATCCCTTAAGGGGTTGAAAATGGGGATGAAAGTTTGTATTGTGAAGCAAGCTAGGGACGAACCCGAGCGAAGCGAGGGTGAGTCGCTAGTAAGAAATATGCGTATCTCATAAAGCATCCTGAAATATGAAGGTAGGTACTTAATAGAAAATATAATATAATACGGTAATTTGAATAAGAAATTTGGGTAAAATGAAATTCTCATTAGTGTCACTTGTTTCCAAACTCGCCTACACGTATAGCGATTGTAATGTGTATAGGTTTTTTATTACTTACTATAAATTTTTAACTTTCTCATGTTATCTGTGAAGTCCAATCTGCCTACGCTTTTTTAGATAGACATATAATAGAATCCACATATAATAGATGAGTGATTTACCCTTACTTCTCTCGGGTTTGTCCCAAGGTACATTTTAATGGTTAGTATGGAATAGATAGAATATATATTGAAGAGTTTTATATCCCTTACTTTAGAAATAATTGATTCCCCATACAAATTTTCATCCCCCTTTTCACCTCCTTAAGGGATGATTTTCGAAATAAAAACTATTGTATGTCCTTTCCAGAATCTCAAACTATCTTCATACCAAATTTCATCTAAATCGATTCAGTGGATGTTTAGTTTATCCATTATAAACAAACATACAAAAAAAACTATTTTTTTCTCTTTATAGTAGTAGTATATATAAACATTGTCAATAGAAAGATTCACCGACTTGATGTTACCGAGTCTCGAGTACGATAGTGTTTATTTTTATTATTCACAAGCACACACTCTTCACAAGCAAAAATGTAATTACAAATATACTTAACTAACGACTCACTCTTGCTTCGCTCGGGTTCGTCCCTAGATGCATTTTAACGGTTAATAAAAAATACAAATCCCTGAATTTCTCGACGTTTCTGTACTATAATATGCATGTAATATACATATAAACCTTCCTCTTGAATCACTCTATCTATTAAAAAAACCGCATCAAAATTCGTTGCGTAGTTTTAAAGATTTAAGCATACATAGGGATATAGGAACAGAGAAAGCGACTTTGTTTTATACTAGTATAGTACTATTTTATCTGTGATTATACATACAAAACAAAAGTACACTTCGTTATTACTAAACTAATCATGTCCGCGTGTGATTTTGAAAAAAATGCTAGCCGCTTTGGGTGAAAAACAAGCCTGCTCTCTTTTTACTAGTATGTAGAGGTGATGAAACGTGGTACTGTCTTTTAAGAAGTGTTTAGCCCTTTGATTTTATGGGCTTAGTTATAGTTATATAATATTATTATATATTATAAGGTTCCGTTCCGTCTATCTGTCAATATCCTTTTTTTCGCGAACGCGTAGAGGTATCAAATTGAAATCGATATGGAATACATACTTAGGTCTGCAATCCCTTGGAGCTACAAAAAAATTAAACTTCTAAATCAACAGATTCAAAAGATACAGCCGTATTTTATGCTGCATCTCCCAAGAGAATCAAAACCTATAGGTTACTTACCGTTGACCTAAAACCATTAAATTTGGTAAGAAGCAAGATCTTACAGCACAAGTAGTGGGAAAAATTGAAAAACCATGAATTTGTTATTCACAAAAAAAATCATGCTACGGAACCCACGGTGTGTGAGTCAGGCTGGCGCTTATCCAAACCCAGTAATTCCAAATTATTGCCCGATAGTTTCGCGACCACAGGACCACCGCAGTCTTATCATTTCTCTAAACACATCCTTTATCAAAGACAAAATTATTCATGAAACCCTAATCGGTTTTAGCCCACAATTCGCCGCTTATTCAATTAACATCTCGGTCTGTCAGTGTCAAACTTGTTAAGTTCTAGCACGCTCTTATTAAAATATAATTAATTTCTTTATATTGCTTTATATATATAAAGATATTTTGTTCCAACATTTTGACAACAAACAGCTTTCATAATGATAAAAACTTTTTAACAAAAAAATAAAAACCGACTTCAAAGAAAAGCACTAAAAAATAAAAAATAACTGATTGGTAGTTTTCATTTACTATACATACCTAATCAAATATTTTCGAAGTCGGTGTGCTTTGCTTTGTATGGGCTGGCACTGATTTCGAAAATATTTGATTACGTATGTATTTAATAGGTAGGCTTTAATTACTTAGCCAAAGCACACCGACTTCGAAAATATTTGATTAGGTATGTATAGTAAATGAAAACTACCAATCAGTTATTTTTTATTTTTTAGTGCTTTTCTTTGAAGTCGGTTTTTATTTTTTTGTTAAAAAGTTTTTATTTTTCCCTTTTTAGTGTAGACAGTAGTAGCATAGTAAGGATTCTAACGTGTTAGGCTTGTCAAATCAAACAAAATAAGCCCAAAACTCAAAGTATCTACTATTAGCCGTTGAAGAGTTCCACCTATCCACCTTCTGGCCTTGCCATCAGATCAGGTCAACAACACCGAACCACTGTACTATCAACGGAAATAGAAATACTTGCAAAGTTTCAAGTCAATATGACAATTAGAAGTAGGTTAAATTCATCATTAGTTGTTTTTCCACCCTTAGGGGTGGTATTTTTTTTTGAAATTTAAATGGGACCAATCTGGAAGTATACCCTTTCAAACAAAACAAAAATTGTCCAAATCGGTTAATAAATGACGGAGTTCTGAGGTAACAAACATAAAAAAAAAAAAAAAAAAAACATACAGTCGAATTGAGAACCTCCTCCTTTTTGAAGTCGGTTGAAAATAAAATAAATTGTAATATTGTTTTAGTATACCGTGTAAAAATAATTTTAACTGAGCCGAAAGTGGAATACGTTTGCATCGGTCAAAGAGTATTGTATCTGTAATATGTAAGTAATGTACCTACATGTTTCTATATCTATACATATAATAAAATTCTAGCTGAGTCGAATCTGTACATTAAATATTTTTTGGAAAATCTTATTGAAATAAACATTATTATCGATACAGAGGCTGAATCTATCGTTTTTAGAATTTTTATCTATCTGTCTGTCTGTCTATCTGGAAACGTATCACGAGAAAACCGCTGGACCGATTTTGATAAAATTTGGTATGATGATAGCTGATTATTCGGGTCAACATATAGGATACTATTTACCGCGGGAAAATGTCTCATTTCTGAGGAAAAAATAGAAAAACTGCAATGTAAGAGTATACTAATATGTACAACCTAAGAATTTGGTTTTTGGTCATCTGAACGCGGGCGGATTCTTCAAATCTAACTGATAGTTAAAACTGGTAGATGCAAACAAACAAATAAACAAACAAACTAACAAACAAAAGGAAACAAACCACAATACTCTATAGACATAATTATAAAAAAATAAAGATAATGTAATAAAGCAGTTAAATTATCTTCACTCAAGACAAAGCAATCTTCAGTATCTTATAACACGATAAACCCTGCAATTAATATGCAAATTTTCCAACGTCAATGTCACGACATTTTAGCCTTTAAGTTAATTTTCTAAGTTATTTAAGCTTAGATAAATTAGAGGCACATTGTTGTTAGTAGAAGAAGGTTGGTACTTGGTATTGATTGAATCTATTTAGGGTTTCACAAAAGACGGCAAATGGACTATCAGTTATGCTTTTCTAAATAAATATTTTGTTATTAATGTATGGATACGACACGTTTGGCTCAGTTTGTAGTGACCCTACTTCCTGTGCCAGTGGTCGCGGGTTCGATTCCCCCTGGGGGCATTTATTTGTGTGATGAGCACAAATGTTTGTACTCCAGTCATGGGTGTTTATATTTATAATATGTATGTATTTAAAGTTATATATGTGTAGTGTATCAACTATCTAGTATCCGTAACACAGGCCTCGTAGCCATAGAACTATGTAGATGGTGCTGTGTGTTAATGTTCCAACATTTCCCAACATATTAAGATAATATGGTTTTATGTAAGAGAAAAGTTTAAGAAAGTATTTCAATAAATCAGACTACTGGTAAAGTAGCAAAAGTTGATTACTATATTGGAACTTGCACTTTATGATAAAATGGCTTAATAACAACTACCACGTGTAGTCTTAGGTAGATGACAACGTTTTAAATTTCGAACATGCCCAAAAATTCTTGGTGTTCATTTTTTTACATAAAAGTTATATGTATGTATTTGTTATGTACAGTAAAAATAATTTTATTCATTAGCCCTCTTCAACGTCTGGCGTCCCGTCTATACGAGGGGGATCAGGCCATAGTGCACCACGCTGGCCAAGTGCGGCTTGGCGGACTTCACATGTCATTCGAAAGCTTGCTAGGTTCTCTCAGATATGCAGGTTTGCTCACGATGCTTACAGCAAAAATAAACTAAATTAATATTATTACGTGGTATATTCCTATTATACTACTCATTAGGAAAACGCGTAACTTCACGTGTAATTGAAAAAAAATGTGAAAAAATCATTTTAATGATTTCATAAAAAGTATCAAATTGAATTACAACATTTTTAATTAAACATCTACTTTTTGCCTTTCTTTGAAGAACGAGACATTAATAACAACTACATAGATAATACTATTAACAAATGAATAGAACTATTAATATTGCATGAAGAGTAAATATAAAAACTCGTTTTATCATTTTACTAGCGGCTCACCCTCGCTTCGCTCGGGTTCGTCGCTAGGTACGTTTTAAATAGATATAAAAAGTTATTAGCCAGCGTAAGCCATATAAATTTTAATTTTTTTTCGTTAATTATTCTGATGTTTTAATACTTACCTATTCCGGACTAAGAGAAATCCAAAAATTAAAATATCATAAAAATTGGAACGCGGTCAAACGGGATAAAAAGTATCCTATGTCCGTCTCTGGGTTCTAAGCTACCTCCCCGCCAATTTTCAGCCAAATCGGTTCAGCCATTCTTGAGTTATAAGTGGTGTAACTAACATGACTTTCTTTTATATATATAGATACGACGTTATAAAGGAGCGTAGACTTCTCTATTTGCTCCAAGATTTTAATATAGGGTTTACAAAGGGCATTTCAAAGTTTTTATTTACTTTGAACACAAATACACATTCTGTTAAGAGCTGCCAGCGACAAACGGACACTTTTTGACCGACATCAAATATTTATAACTTTTGTGATATTGTTGCGTTTATACACCGATTTAATTATTTATTTATAAATAAGTTTAACCTATGATAATAATAATAAATACTCTTTATTGTACACCCCCAAAAAATAGTAGCTGAAAAATATAAAAAGAGCTATGTACAAGAAGCGGCATTATCGCTGAAACAGCGATCTCTTTCTATGGCCTATGTATAATGTAGTGTATCGTCAAGTGTGAGTTGGACTCGCGCTAATGTTTTCAACCATTATAAAATACGAGAATCCTTGAAAAACACATTCTTAACTAAACTAATTTCCATAAAGCTCTTAACGCATACCAAGTACCTGTGTCTAGAAAGCAAATAGATTGCGGAACATTTCATTTCTTTACACACAGTAGTAGTAACGGACGTACAAAACGAACTCTAAAGAGGGTAGACAGATATATATATATATATATATATATCTGCCAATAAACAAACTTAACATACGTCCGTAAAATAGTACCCGTGACCACGGCGCTTGTGACTGGGCCCCATATGTAAAGTAAAAAGACCTAGTAACTAGTAGGTATTATTATTAATGTTGGGTGTGGTGCCGAGGTCGGCCCTAGCTACGTCGACCAGTTTTGGTCCATTGTAGCTTAGCTAACTAGTAGGTAAGTATCCCTTTCTACATCATCTATACATATAATAAAATTGTAACTAAGCCGAATCTGTACATTGAATATTTTTTGGAAAACCTTATTGAAATAGACATTATTATCGATACATAGGCCGAATCTATAGATTTTAGAATTTTTGTCTGTCTGTCTGTTACTGCATCGCAGAAAAACCATTGGAGGGATTTTGATGAAATTTGGTATGGTGATAGGTTATCCGCATCAACATATAGGGTACTTTTTACCGCGGAAAAATATCTCATTTCTGAAAAAAAATACAAAAACTGCATTGTAAGAGTATACTAATATGTAAAACCTAAGAATTTGCTGTTTGGTCATCTGAACGCGGGCGGAGCCGCGGGCAATGCTAGTACAAATATAAGCTTTGATAAAACAGGATTCTGCAAACTTCGCCATTAGACCCGCAAATGTAGTGTCAGTCAGGATTTGTTTAAAGTATTGGTAGTTATTATAGATTGTAGAATAAATACAAAATTATGATTATTTAAATTACATTGTGATATCTTATTCGTGTCTTCTCTATTCTAAGTGGCATTGGCGAAGTAATCTGTGCTAAACTGGCACGTTTTGAAGCAATTAACAATAAAATTGTTTGAATTACACTATAATGGGTTGAATTTGTATGTTTTCGTCATTCGGATGCTATTATTCACTTTTATCAAACTCTTAATCATACTACTATTAAGTTTTTATATATGTTTGTATGTTGAATGATTTAGATGAAAATTTTATTTGAAATAATACTAGACTACCTACTATTATTAATAATAGTAGCTCTGTGGGTTTGTTTGTTTGTTTGTCCTTCTTTCACGTCGAAACGGAGTGACGGATTGGTGTGGTTTATTGTGTGGAGATAGTTAAAGGGCTGCAGAGTGACATAGGATACTTTGTACCGCGGGATATTATCTAATACCCACGGGAAAACACTTCATAATACAATCTAAAAAAATATTTATGATCAGAATTACTTGAAACTTGGTATTAATACTTTTCAATACAATTAAATAAATACGTGTTTTAGCATTTTTCGAAATTCATCCTATAAGGGATAAAATAGGGGATAAAGTTTGTATGAAACTACTTTTTTAAAGATTCTTTTGTAGTTTTAGCTCGAGCGAAGTCACGGGTTCTGCTAGTAATATTATAAATACACAAAGGATGCACTCGAGCAATCGAGTTGCAATCGAGCGTCGCTAGTAATTATTATAAGATTTAATGTGGGCGGACATTTTTCCATTTAGCTGCGGTCTGTACGGCACGGAGGGCGTAATCTAGATGTGCTTTGTCGCAGAGACTATTCTTTAGATACACCGACATCTAGATACATATGTGTTGCACTATCAAGTCAATAGATACTCGAAAGTATCACTATTTACTTCAAACGAATTGAAATAAACTTAAACTCAAAAACATAGCTTACGTTTGAAACAATTCAATTACTATATATAATACTAGCGACTCACCCTCGCTCCTCTCGGGCTCGTCCATAGGAACGTTTTATCGGTTAGTATAGATTTCTCAGAGATGAGATATTTTCCCGCAGTAAAAAGTATCCTATATGTTGACCTGGACAACAAACAAAAATTCTAAAAACTATAGATTCGGCCTCTTTATCAATAATAATGACTATTTCAATCAGATTTTCCAAAAAAATATTTAATGTACAGATTCTGCTTTGTTACAATTTTATTATATGTATAGATGATGTAGAAAGGAATATTTAACTAGCTTTTTTTACTTTACATAACTACAGATACTCACAATTTTATTATATGTATAGATAACATAATCGGAAAGCAACGAGGTCATTCATAAAATCATGTGAAAAAATATTGGAACGGATAATCGACAAGTTCTGCAAACTATAAACAGATTTAAATAAGACAGTACTCAGATTTTCGTTGTTTTTGCTGGTTAGGTAATCCTTTCATGGGGTCCCTAATAGCTGTAACCGGGCAGGGGACTGTGAGATTTTTACTCACTAAAACCCACAGTGGAATTACATCAATCGCATTATTATTATGAATGCAAAAGTTTGGATAGATATTTGTTACTCAATCACGCCAAAACGTCTGAAAGGATCTAGACAATAGGCAGAGAGATAGATTATAGTCGTAAAATGTACGGTTCCCGTGGGATATATTTGTTTTGTTTTTCAGTAGGGACGCACCCGCGTGAAGCGAGGGTGAGTCGCTAGTTTATAATTGTCGAAAGGCTAAAGGCCGTTTAAATAATAATTATTACGATGTCAAGCCAATAACTCAATTTATGACAAAGTTTATTAGAGCGTAAAGGTTTGAGTTTGTATCAATGTTGAAGAAATGTCTATACATATATAAGGTTGAAATGATTTAAAATTAATATCAGCAATTCGAAGTCGTCGCCATGTTATTGTAATTGAGTAAGTTAGACTGATTGTTCTTAATAACTCGAATAAAATGGCGCTTTCAATACATATATACTCGTATAATAGCAGAACCCGCGGGTTCGCTCGCGCTAAAACTACAAAAAAACTCTAAAGAGGTAGGCTTCATACAAACTTTCATGCCCTATTATGAGATGAATTTCGAAGGATGCTAAAACACATATTTATTTAATTGTGTTCAAGAGCATTAATACCAAGTTTCCTGTAAGTTTGAACATACATATTTTTTTCGGTTGTATTATAAGTTATAACATGTTTTCCCGTGGAAAGTATATGATCTCCCGTTTTCACGTGAAAGAAGGACAAATAAATAAACAAACACACTTTCACATTTATAATATTAGTATGGATGTCTATAATAACTCTCTGTGTATGTATGTTCCCGATGGACTCAAAAACAGCTGGAGCGATTTTGATGATATTTTCAGGCAATCTTCCGATTAGACCAGCGGGTGATCCTGTGAAGTTTGGCAGCGATCGAAAGTTAGAACGCTGCCGAAGCCGTGGGTACTGTTAATTTATAAGCCCTTGGGTCATGTATTTACAACGTTGTTTTCTATTTAAACTATTATATTGTAGTTTTCTATAAAATATTATAGCTTTACTTTATCAAAATTATCAACAGTTTACTCATTTGTTACATAATATTATGATTTTCAATAATAATATTATTTATGGAAATTGGAAATAATTAATATTTTAGGGCTAGTAATATATGTAGATGTTTATGGAAAGTTGGAAACTAAACAAAAGTCCTGCAGAGTGCAGGCTCTTATGTACGAAATAAAACACTTAGTATAATTTAAGCATCTAATTCCCCGTATAACGATTCACACGAAATAAATAATGTTTAAATAACTTATACCTTACAGTCTAACCAAACCATAGCGCGATTCAGAAAGTTGCATAAACCTAACAACGCCATCTAGGCGCCATCGAAGAACTAAAAATAATAAACATAATATCTAAAGGTTTATTGGTGTGTAAGTTTAATTCGGACACTAACATTAAAATAATCTAATTAACAAAATAAACACTTGGGAAGTAGTAAGTAGTGGATGCCACAGATTACATATACCTATAGGTCTCACAGAATAGTAAAGTAGCAGTACTCGTACTATAGCGTTTAAAAAACATTTAAAAATATTTGAACTATCGAATTTTTACATCTGAACAACTGTCAGAAAGGAAGTTATTTCGGTTGCACGTTTTTTTATAGAAACATTACATGTACATCGATTTTAATAAATCTTTTTAATTAAAAAATAATAAATAAGTACCTTTTCATTTAAGCAGACACATTTTTTAAATTAAGCACAAAATATAATGATGACATTTTAAATGAAACTATCTTTTCGGATTTTTCGCGGTTTTATATTTTTATTGCCGACGCGACGTTTCGAATGCTTTCCAGCAATCATAGTCACGGAAGAGACTGAGGTTTTAGACGTCTCAAAGGTTATCAATTTATTTTATTATACAGTTTACACAGACAGTATCTACCCACAAAATTTTTATTAATTTTAGATAGAAGGAATAATAGTCTGCTTGAACTTTTAATTAAACTATTATCATAAATTAACTAATAATACACACGACGCATATGTCGTTTTAATAAAAAAAAATTAAATTCTGTACATGCAATAACAAAATCGGTATAAACAAAAAATTAAAAAAGCGACATACTGACATGTCTGCTTCTTCTAGCTTAGATAGGAATATACGAATCTATAAAACAGATGATATTCGGTACAGTGATATTCGGTACAAATCATATTCGGTACAGACCCAACAATAGAATCCATATCCATAGTCCATATCCATAGTATAGTATCAACATTATTAATGTGAAAGTGTGTTTGCTTGTAGAGGAGAAAGAAAGAGGTAAAGTTTGTGAGATTGTGAGTTTATGACGTTATAGGGCATAATCTCTGACTCTACTGAACCGATTTAGATGAAATTTGGTAAGACGATAGTTTGAAACCCTGGGAAGGACATAGAAACTTTTTATCCCGTAAATCATCCTTTAAGGGGGTGAAAATGAGGATGAAAGTTTGTATGGGGAAGCAACCTAGGGACAAATCCGAGCGAAGCGAGGGTAAGTCGCTAGTATTGTACACAGATAGCTCTTTTTGGCAAATGCTACTAATATCTAACACTAGTACTACTCCAAATTATAATCTATCTGTGTACTGAATTTTATCTATATAAGTCCAGCAGTCTACTTAATATAAAATTTCTGGTTCTTAAGGTTAATTTTCATTATAGGTACTCTAAGTGTAAACAGGTAAAAGGACACTTAAACTAAATTGGATTTCAACACTTTAAGCTCATCAAAGTAATAATGAAGATTTTAAACTCATTCACTTTGCTTGAATTAACTACAAACAAATCAGGCATTTTGATTAGTTTGTTATTTACAATTTCACAGTTACAGAAAATATTAAAAGATATGGAAATTTCTATGGTCTTGTTTTATTCACGAAATAGCCTGAGTTTTAAAGTTTATTTCAAGATGTCTAAGACTTTTTAAAAATGATAATTGAAATTTCGTTCTTTCTGATTCTTAAAGTACCTGCTAAAAATTTCAGGACTTGACCTATTTTATTTAATATATGTTTTTAAACCAACCCTTGATCCAACATAATTGAAATTTGCAGGGTTTACTCTCCATAAATTGGTTTTTAAAATAAGTAGGTAAAGGAAATAAGAAGTAAAAAGGTTTTTTTAACATCAAATATAAAAATTAAATTACCAAAGCTGTTCATTTTTAACCCCCGACGCAAAAAGAGGGGTGTTATAAGTTTAATGTGTTTATCTGTGTGTCTGTGCCTTCGTAGCGCCAAACAGATGAACCGATTTTAATTTAGTTTGTTTTGCTTTAAAGGTTTATTGAAGAGTGTTCTTAGCTATAAATCAAGACAATTCATTCAGCCATTTGCAGGGTATAAGCTCCTTTCTAGACGGTTAAAGGATATGAACAACTTCCGCAGATCTAATCGATTCGATACTTGATATCCCGTTACTTCAATGACATTGCAACGATATAGTCTCATAGAATAGGTTTTGAATAATTTTTAAATATGTAAGTGTGTGAGGGTGTGAGCAAGGGTGAGTCTCTATAGTATTAAATATTTTTCAGACAATAACAACGGTTACCATGGCAACATGGCAATGTATTCTATCTCATTTTCCGCCGGCTTAATCCTATATATTTCTGTGTTTGTCTCTTTCTAGTGTCATATTTTCGTTTCATCGAGATACTAAAGAAGTTTTACTTCAAAAATGAAAAAAAACGGCTCGCTTTGAAGTCGGCCGATGTAATACAGATAAATAAGCCCGTAATTTGTGAGTGAACAAAATAAGAGGCGACTGATAGCTTCAACTCGCGCCCTGGTTTAATTAAAAGGGGTCAATTTCATTGTTATGCGTAATCTGAATTTCGTCAACTTTTTAATTGTTTTTCTTAATTTGATACCGTTCTTATACCTTTATGTAAATTATTTTCAGTAAAGTAAAGAAAGATGCATTCTTAAAAATTTACGCATTATACTATATACCCAATATTATTACGTCACTTTTCCTTCGTATTTTTATAAACTAGCGATGTACCCTCGCTTCACTCGTGTGCATCCCTATATGCTTTTGAGTGTATTATAATACTAGCGACTCACCCTCGCTTCGCTCAGTTTCGTCCCTAGTCACGTTTTAACGTTTAATATAGATTTCTCGGAGATGAGATATTTTCCCTCGGTAAAAAGTATCCTATATGTTGACCCGGATAACCAGCTATCGCCATACCAAATTTCATCAAAATCCCTCTAGTGGTTTTTCTGTGTTGCGGTAACAGACAGACAGACAAAAATTCTAAAAACTATAGATTCGGCCTTTGTATCGATAATAATGTCCATTTCAATAAGACTTTCCAAAAAGTATTAATTGTACAGATTCGGATTAGTTACAATTTTATTAGGTTATATATGATATGTATAGATAAGAATCCTATGAATTCAAGCTCCACTATATTTTATTATAATCGTTTACAAATAAAATTTATTACTTCCTATCACCCAAATTTGCATTCTAGTAGATACGATCATATAAT
This sequence comes from Brenthis daphne, assembly GCA_947093115.1. Taxonomy (NCBI): domain Eukaryota; kingdom Metazoa; phylum Arthropoda; class Insecta; order Lepidoptera; family Nymphalidae; genus Brenthis; species Brenthis daphne. The sequence continues at coordinate 12,557,815 of OX352483.1, forward strand.
TCTGGAGCCATGTTTTATTGATGAGGTACTTACTCTTAATAACGCCAATAGACCATCTTTAGTCTACCTCCTTCCTATCTTTAAGTTAATGTAACATCTATATTTGTTTTCTCAGTTTATAGTGACCCTACTTACTGTGCCAGCGGTCGCGGGTTCAATTCCCGCTGGGAGCATTCATTTGTGTGATGAGCAAGAATGTTTATACTCCAGTTATAGGTGTTCATATATGTGTAGTGTATCAACTATCTGGTATCCATAACACAAGCCTCATAGCTTACCATGGAACTAGATGGTGTTTTGTTTTAATGTCTCAACTAATTCGTCCATGGTCTCAATATATTTAATTTAATTAATTTAATACGAATATTTAAAGCTGAAAAATGTTGTTATTTATTTGAATGCGATAATCTCAGGATCTGCTGGGCTTATTTGAAAAAATGTTTTTGCGTTGTATATTTTTTTAAGGAATTTAATGAAAAAAGCTATTTTACATCACACTGCGACCAACAGGACAAACGTGAGAAAACGCTACATTATGTTATAATATTAAAGCAGCAATTCTTGTATATAAATTTATTTCTTATATCTCAGAAACGGCTCTAACGAATTGGATGAAATTCTGTATTTAGATAAGGTTTTGCTTTTTAAGTTTAGTTTTTTTAAAGTTTATAGATTATCTATATAGGTGGTTTTATGAAAAAAAAATTTTTTTTCGAAAAATGTCGATCAAAGCATGGTCGCTGAGGTCCTACAATTATATATACCTATATATAACGCTAATTTATATGAGCCACAGATTCATAATAGCTTATAACATTAATAAAATTCAAAAGATTGTATGTTTGTTGTTTCTAACTGTAAAATAAATAAGTTTAACAGATTTCACTTACAATCGGAATGGTTCTATAATAAAATATACATACATATATTATATATTTAGTTGCATGTCGGGTGTCGGCGTAAGCATTTTACCACGGTATCGAACCGATACTGCATATGAGAAAAATATGTATTACATTTTTAAACAATTTTAATAAAAGGGAAGTTTTATACGACTCATGTGCTTCCGGAATTTTAGAAATGACAACAACTCAGGCAATAATTTTATTACGCGCTGCAAAATAAAATAGAGCTCGCTTTATGGTGGTGGATTTGATTAATTATATAGTTTCAATTAGAATCTAGGTTTAAATTATTTCCAACCATACAAACACGTGTCCTGCTTCTTATTAGACCGCAATATGGAGAGCTTAAGTCTTATAACTTTGGATCTGTTCAACCAAGTTGTTACTTGTATTGAATATATTTGAAGCTTGACTAGATTACATTAAGCTTTTGTTCGAAAGCTCTGGCTAAATGCTTGAATAAATCTGCTAAAATAGTTATATAGATAAAGCGTTATTGTTCCTTGATCGATTTAATATTAAAGATTTCTTAAGTCAAATGTTTTTTTTATAAACGAATGAAATGAATAATATTTTTTATCTACCGATAAAATTATCGGGGTGTCTATTCGCCCTTTAATAGGACGAATAAAAATAATGATTTGTCCTTTATAAAATATACACATTATAAGGAAGGACGAATAGACTAATAAATAAGTAGAATAAGTAGCTCAGCTCAACTCGGTAGATTTAGGTTATTTTTTTGCATACAAAAATTCCTGTATCTAAAAATATTTTCTTCACCGTAAAAATTTTTGAACAAAATTAAAAATCGTTGTGATTTAAAAGATGATGCTTTCAGCTCGGTAGGTTAAGGTTAAATTTTTTGCATATAGAAACTCCTGCACCTAAAAATCACTTATCTTACATTAGAAAACAAAAAAGTGGTAAATATTCATACAAACCGACAAAACTCGGAATAATAATATATTTTTTATTCATTCAATTATGGGACGAATAGCAACAGCCTAAAATTATATATCGAGTAACGACGGAATACCTTCAGTTGTTGCTAGCTCTCGTGTATGTGTACGTGATGTAAAAAATACTTTTGATATTAGAACTTTATGAAAGGTTAAAGAATAAATACATATATGTAAGCATATTTCTTATTTTATAGATGTTTCACCCCCGTGCCTCGCAGAGCACGTAAAGCCGTCGGTCCTGCGCCTTAACTCTCACTGGTCGTGTCGATTGGTCGTCCCACCGGAGTATGAGATTGACAGGAATAGAGAGTGCACTTGTGCACTATAATATCTCCTGCGCAGTTGGCTAGTCTCAATGAGATCAGCGGCCGTAGCCGGAATCAGTTAGTAGAACATCATCGTCATCATCTTATTTTAATATGACGACATGTCATGAACATTTGCTGTTTTACTCGTTGATCCAAAGAAATAGATTAATATTCTAATTATTCTTAGTGAAGTATATTCTAATGTAATATCTATAAAATATTTTATTAATTACCCAACGAATATCGTTAGGCGTTAATTGAAATTTAAAATATTCCGTTTCCTCTTTATATTAATATTATAATGAGTTTTTGCTAAAACCTTTCAGTAATTACCATTAAAATGTCATTTTTAACACGCTTTTATTAGCTTTACCTGTCTAGCTTTATCTATCTACGCAACGGAATCTTTGAACGCGGTTTTTACCCACTTGAAAACGTCAGATTAACTAGAAATTTAGCGCACTTGTTAAGTACCGATGAGAATATAATAATTTTTCATAAATAATAATTTGGAAAGCTAAAAAAACCTTTTAAAATTTCAAAATTTTTTTTAGCAGATCAATCTTCTTCTCTCCCATTTCCCATCCCATTTCCCAAACACTTGGGTCGTAAAAACACGTTTTAATGAAGAACTAAACTAAAAAGTAAAAACTAATTTTTTGTATAAGAATTGTGAAAAAAGCATGGGGTGCTCGATATCAGTTGTTATAAATATTTCATTGGTACGATATCTAAAAGTAGACTTAGTATAAAAATATTGTACAAAGGGTTGTATCAACCAAACTTTTTGAAGTTAAATATATTTTTGATACAAATTACCTTATAATCTATTTCAGTATTATATCTTTTCGTTTTTTTTTTTGTATAGAGTAGCAAGAAAATAAAAATATTTATCTAGTTACTTGTCCATCGAAATTTCATATAAATCCAAAGTGAGTTTAAATTTGTTACTTATCAAAAAATTGCAGCAATTTTTTTATTTATTTAATAACTTTACTCTTTAATGGTGGTAAATTAAATAAATGACATGGATTGTCATGCCAAAGAACATGAAAAAAAACTTAATTTAGCGCTACTCTGAAACAACAGATATAATTTATCACTTGTCTGTGGTAAAAAAACAAATTGATAGCTATGAAAGAAATAGTAGCGCGTGAAATGCTTTGCTTGTACCGAAAAAAAAAACAAATAAGGTATGAAGAAATTTAAATAAATATTCACGCAGCTGTAGTCCATCTATCTATCGATATTAAGACTATAATGGCTTCTATTACTTTTAAATCCTCTGTTTACATATTTAAGATCTTTTTGTAAATATTGCCTGAAATAAATGATTAAATAAAAATAAAAATAAATTAAATAGTTCAAATTCTTTGTTACTGTTCTTGAACTTTTACTTTAAGAAGATTTGTCTGTGCTCGGAAATTGTAAAATGAATGTTCAATTTTATTTAATCTGTAGTTTCATCATTTCATTAAAATACAGACTTACATAATATTTCAATACTACAAGCTACTACAAGCATTCGCTCGCGAATCCACTCGTGTTTTTTAATGCAGAATTGTTACCTGTTCCAATTATCCAATCTCACCTAATTCCGCCAGTAAAAAAAATCCTTAAAAATTAGTTACGCTCGGCCAGACTTCTTAATTTTTTTTTAATTTTACAATATATACAATGTAATCGCACCAACGTGATATGTGAGAGACAGACTATAAGCAAATAAATAAAATTTTAAAATATTTATGTGTATTGTGACCTCATTCATACAAAACAAGAAAGAGGAACGGAAAACTAGTTAAAAAGCTATTTTAAAGTAAAGCCTTTCTTTATATTAACGTAACCTAATGCTAAACAAAACCAAGCACAGAATTCGAGCTAACTTAAATTTCTCTCGCAAGCTAGCAAATGGAGAGACATACTCGTAACAATCTTATTTAGGTAACTATAAAATAACAGCGCTTGTAGACACTAACCTTATTTTATACTCAACGGAACTCGAGACTTTTCTTATGTATTCAACCCTATTTCACGTTCCACTGCTGGGCGCGGGCCTCCCTTTAATACGAAGGGGATCAGGCCTTAGTCCACCACGCTGGTCAAGTGTGTTGGCGGACTACATATCACGTCTTTCGAAACTCGACATGCAGTTTTCCTCGAGATATTGACTTTCACCGTAAGGCAAGTGATAATAATGTTGAAATGATTCGCACATGAAAATGCAGAGGTAAAAGCCGGGTTTCGAACCCGCTTAATTTAATTTCTCAAGAGAGCGCGTCACCACTGGGCTACCACTGCCTTTACTTTTCTTATAGGGAATGAAAAATTTTCCACATATCAATAGCATATATATAAGCATAATGTTGCAGTAAAGCCTTATTTAAGCGACTGTCTTGTAGTACTTATTGATGTTTATAGTAGTATTATATTGCTCAATATGTACTGCTACGAGCTGGCATCCATCCAGTCTTGTAGGCCATTTAAAATACAAATTAGGCTATTTATTTGCTTCCAACTTGACACATACATACAGCAACGATTGTGCGTCTGAAATCGTGGTTTCATAAATAAAACAAGATTTTATCGTCCCCTTCTTAATGTCAATAGGTACTTAAAGGGATTCTTTTTATATATATATATATATATATATATATATATATATATATATATATATATACATATACCGGTGTTCGCCCAGTGGTCGCAATTCGACCTTAATTATTAATCTTTTTTTACTGGTAACACTAAAGCTCGTCAATAGCTACTAAAAAAATAAAATTGGTTGACAAAGAAAGGAAAAATACGTACTAAACTCTTTTGTCTTTGCCTATGTAGGTAAATAGAAAAACAATTTCCAAATTTTTTTTATTGATAACACAAAATCTCGTAAACTACTAAATAAAAAAATCGGACATTGACACAGAGCAAAACCTGTATTTAAATTAATTACTTTATAATATAAATTTTATTTTTATGGTAACACTATCATCTTTTAATGAAGAGACTTAAAAATCCCTCTAAAATAGAAAAATATTTTTTTTCTAATAAAAATAACTATTAGACGAAACGTTACGTGCAATAATATAAGATTTAACGAAGGTCAAATGAAGTAATTTAAGTAATAAAAATTAAGCTTTTTTTTGGTTTTTGTATCAATATTTTTATGAACTACTTAATTAAAAATATATAATTATTTATACTTAATATTGTTTTTCGATTTTTTCTTGTCGTTATTGAATGAATTATTTTGAAAGAAAGTTTCATTATAATTTTTAAAATTTTTAAGTGTATATTTACAGAACACTAATTACTCAATCTGAAATAAATAAAATTTAAAAGCCGTAGCTTTCCTTGAGTCGCTTACAAATAAAGTGTAACAGCTGCTACGCTGTCAACTATAATTGATCGAATGGTATTTTAACATTACAACGACACGACGCGATATTTATGTAAATATATTTTTTTCTTATATTACATACATACTATTTTCTTTATCTATATATTAGCTATGTTTTTTAGGAATATTAAGTAAATGAATAAAAAACTATATAAGTACAATAAGAAAATCGCAGACAGTCAATCCCTCAAGTTGTTTTCGAGTGTTGACCAATGACGTAAACGTTTGTTCACGTCACGACGCGACGTGAAAGTTTGTGACATCATTTCACAGACAAACAAATAAACAAAAATGACCTTGTAAAAAAACTTAATTTATCATTGATATACCAGACAACATTTATTCATATCTTTCATAAAATATCTAAGCTACAAAATCGTTCATCAGACAATATCAATGCCACTTTATTGAACATTTATAATATACCTGTCTGACTCTGTATCTTAATTTGTTATTATACGTTTGACGAATTACATAATTTTACACTAAAATATGATCCCTTCGTAGAATGAGTTAATTCGGTTAGGAGTGAGTTGGATTTCATACACACGCATGAGAGCATGTAAATCAAAATATATAGAACATGTAAATTATACCTTAATTTATTATTGAAATTGCCTTATATCAATCACAATTTACATACAGAAACATTTCACATTATATTTTAATTTCACTGTCATTTTCCTGCTACTTATTATCTATTTTTTAAATATTAATTTTAGTTACTAACAATACAGTCCATACTGCTGAGAGATTTATTTTTAAATTCTGAATTCAGGTTTAAAATTTTACTTCACCGTGCGCTGCTTCGGTAATTGACTACTCTACCTGGCTGAAATTTTACCAGATTATATTTTACAACGGAATCAATATTTTAATTAATTTTAAAATCAGTTTAACTTTGAAGTTAAAATTAAATATTTTTAATACTAGCGACTCACCCTCGTTTTGCTCGGGTTCGTCCTTAGCTACGGTTTAATTTTTTTGAGCAGAACCCTAATTCTTTTTCTAAAATAAAAGTAGCCTATGTTACTCCCTATAGTATCAACTATCTTCCAATGAAAGTCCCGTCAAAATTAGTCCAGCCGTTTCAGAGATTATCCAAACAGACAGACAGGCAGACAAAAATTTTAAAAATGTGTTTTTCTTATAAGTACCGTTTATAACTTCATATGCATTTAGTAAAACGCTGTTATTTTGACATTACAAACAGACACTTCAATTTTATTGTCTGTATGGATAAGGCTTATAAGCCATCCGTATATCATAATATATTTACATACATTTTATAGCGCCACGTAATCTCCGAACTTCGTGTAGAAACATGGTTCGCAAATAGTTTGTCCAGTTTTGCTACAATAAAAGACGACATAAACTATCGACAAAGTTAGTTTCTTTATAAATAAACAAAAATAGACACGGTTAGAATCCTGCTTTACTACGTTTTCAATACTTATGACTGATTTTCTTATTTAAAGTTTAAAACTTAGTTCGCGGAAACCTTCGTTGCAGTTCGCTTGGCACAAGTCTCCGAGTCAAGTTTCAAGACGCAACGGTGTAAATGCTAGCTCGGGGTGACCATATAATTTCCTATATTTTAATAATATTATATTCAAAAATATTCTATAAGTACTTCCTTGTTTTCTATCGGTGACCAGAGGGCTATCTATTTTTTACTCAAAAAACCAATAATGGGAATCAGCAGGGGAATGTTGCTAGCATTCTTGTCATAATTCCACGCAAATATGACTTGTACGGTAATTCATCCACCAAGCTGAAGGGCGCTACACTTCGTTTGCCGAGTCGTGGTCTCCACTGTAGAAGCCATCTGTCTATCAGCACTTAACAAAGAATTATTATGTACAATTTGGTTTTATGTAATTAAATTTATTTATTATTATATTCTTTATTGCACTTAAAATATGATACAGAAAAAAAAATAACAAAGTAAACATAGTTCCCAAAGGTGGACTTATCTCTAAAAGAGATCTCTTCCAGTCAACTCTGGTTGTGGAAGAAGATGTCAGCATTATTTTTCTGTATAATAAAAATAAAACTAGACGATATTTAGCTTATTTTACTAATTTTGTTTATTAATATTGTTTAACTTCAAAGGCTCATATAAATTTAAAGAAATGCTCAATCTGGGTGAAATAATTACTTTCTTCATATTAATCAGGCATCATGTGTGTTTATATGTAACTTGCGTACATAATACGATGTACCCACCTATCCCAAAAGTCACACTACTACCTATTCATATACGCCAGAAAAATATTACCATATAATATAATTATTTTTTTGAGTATATAATAATATTTTAGAATAATTTAATAGAATACTATAATAATCTTTTAAGGTAATTATTTAGGGGAATTGTATCCCAAAAAATTCATAACGTGTGGCAATCATAATAGCAACGAAGAAGTTATTAAAACTATTGTTGTACACAACATGGTATTATTGCCATTGTCTTCAATTCGGAAACAATAGGAAGGAAATCTGACAACTGTTTAGTTTGTACCTCTATAGAGCAGAAATTGAATTATGGTTGATATGAAATTAAGCTATACATATTTTTCATTTCACCCTTTGTTAACACTTATCGTGAAAGGAGTGAATGTGAATTGAGTGAAACCTTTGAAAAATTAATTATTGAAAGAAAACACAAACGAAAGTGCTATTTTTGAAACTATTCAAACCATAAATTAAAAGAAAATTCTCTCTTTTTTTTAATGCGTGATTAAAATAGTTGCATAAACGAAAATGTTGAAGTACTAGTACTTCTATTAATTATAATAATGACTTCTAATAATAAGGGTAGTTTGTGTCGAGCTGTTGGTGAGTGGCGACACAATGGACCTGAGACCTCTCGGGGGAAACAATCCTCCCTGTTGAACATCTGTTCCCGCTTCTGGCCTGCCTTTCTTGGCTATCCAAAATGAACTGCAAGAGCCAAGAGCTCACAAAGGTGGAAGTGCTCAATCTGCGTTATAACGGGGAAACCCGCTCAAGAGCACTCCGCGATAATGAAACTGGTGTACACCTGTCGACAGCATCTTTAGCCAACCACGCTGATGTTGCGCCCAAGGCAAGATTACGCTTTGTGGGGACCCATCTAATGGGAGATAAGTCACCGTCCGGCAAATACTTAATCTGAGACTACTGAGAAGGCGGACGTCCGGTAGTCTCATCTAATAGCCCCGTTTTTGGACCATCCAAACTCCGTTCTATAAGCCTTTTTTCCCCTATTTTCATAGTACCTACGCATTATTCGAAGGCCATCAGTGATGGATACTGGCTAATTAGTTAATTTAAATAGACTTGAATGTCTTAAGGGGCATTCTTCTATTACATCATCATAAATCAATTAATTGCCGTTCGCTAGTCTCGCTAAAACTCAAAAACGGCTGGACCGATTTGAGTAATCCTTTTTCTTGTTGGCAGTGTGTCAAGGGTGGTTTAAGTATAAAAAACAGCTGGAAAATCGAAACGCTCAGAACTGTTTATTTTGTACCTATGTATACGAGTATAGATCTATCTATTCCATACTAACCATTAAAACGTACCTAGGTAAGAACGCTGTTTATTCTAAAGTAAGTCTAGTTTTACTAAAGTCTAATGACTCGATAGATTATTCTAAAAATGTTCAATATGCAAGTCATTACACTTTTGCCTAAAATATGTACAGATAATAATTAATCGATAAACTCAACGTCAGAGCACTGGAAGTGTGACTACACCGCATGTAATTTAATACGGTAGCAACATTTTAGGTGTAGCAATAATCACGAAAGGTCACGATGAGATTACAAGATTGACGAAAATTGAACATCGGATGCCGGCAAAGTAACTAAATTTAACGGGGTTATTTTTACAACCTCTCGTCGTTATCATCAATAATTTTTTAAGGGAAAATATAAAATATGTATTAAAGCTGATAGTACAAGGATAAACTGCTTATTATTTTTGACTGACTTCAAAAATAGAAGGTATTTTATTCAGATATGTTTTCTTTTTTCGAATGAGTTATAAGTACTTGGAAAAATAATATAAAGTCATTTTCAAGTGGTTTTAAAGTGTTATACATTTTCAGTTAATCTATACTAATATTATAAATGCGAAAGTAACTCTGTCTATCTGTCTGTCTGCTTGTCTGTCGGTCTGTCTGTCTGTTACCTTTTCAAGCCTAATCCGCTGAATCGATTTAGATGAAATTTGGTATGGAGATAGTTTGAGACTCTGTGAAAGACATAGGATAGTTTTTACCCCGGAAACATCCCTAAAGAGGGTGAAAAGGGGGTGCAAGTTTGTATGGGGAATCAATCATTTGTCAAGTAAGGGATGTAAAACTCATCATATTCTATACTAAGCGTCAAAACGAATCTGTACCTATAAAATAAAAAAAATATAATATTCAAACTTCTGAAAGTTTATTTATGAAAACGAGAATCTTTGCATTTTTGTTGTCCTAATTATTTAATGGTTATCTTTTTTAATGTTATTGTTGAAATTTAATGTTGAAATCAAGAAAGCACTTTATGATCAATTGTATTCGCAACGTATTGTATGCACTCTAGCAAATTAAATTTAGCGACTGCCTCCGTAGATACTTGTTTCTAAAATAAAGTTGCTATATTTAAAAATAAGTTAGAATAAAGCAAAGAATTTCTATTTCTCATATTTCTTTTAAAAATAATAACATGTACTGAGAATAATTGCGATAATAACCTCAATTTATGAACAAATATAATTTAGAAACTTCAAATTTCATCAAGAAAATTCCGTTTCTCTTAATAAAATAATATACTATTTCTGCCCAGAACTCTGAAGTTATATAAAACTTAATATACTGGAAACAACAAAATACTACGAGCCTTGAAACCATAATTTATAAATGTAATATTCTAAAAATGAATACCATTTTATAACAACGGATATTTTTAGTTTTAACTCAACTAAAACTTTGAATAAAGGATTTAATAAGAATTTCTATGCAGGAAAAATAAGTTAACGTATGCTAACTTTATGATCTTATTATTGTTGAAGTTTAAATATTTTTTATTTATAAATATAATTAATTATCTATACTAGTATTATATAAAGAGGCAGAGTTTGTTTGTTTGCACGCGCTGATCTCAGGAACTACTAATCCGATTTGAAAAATTATTTTTGCTTTAGATAGCCCGTTTATTGAGGAAGGCTATATTCTATCATATAATATATAGCCTGTCTATTCCATACTAACCGTAAAAAAGTATCCAGGGACAAACCCGAGTGAAGCGAGGTTGAGTCGCTAGTTAACTAATAAAGGGTTAACGGAATTATTGTACCATTTTCTTTTTTGAAGACAGTACATACTAAACAAAAAAATCTTGTATCGCATGTATCTAAAAACAGACCCAAAAACTCAATAAAAACTGTCAACATCAATTTTTTTTAAGGTTAATTGTTTGAAAACAATCCCTATACACGTATAACAAAATTCTGAGTCAAATCTGAACGCATCACGAGAAAACCACTGAACAGATTTTGATGAAATTTGGTTTGATGATAGCTAGTTATCCCGGTCAACATTTAGAATACTTTTTAGTGTGGGAAAATATTTCATCTCTGAGAAATCTATACTAACTGTTAAAACGTAGGAACGAACCCGAATAGAGCGAGGGTCACTCGCTAGTAAAATTATAAAGTTATGCTTATTACAACGTTATAGACACGCCCCGGAGCAATAAACACATTACAGGAAACACAATATAAGGGGACGTAACAGCTTCATGCACTTACACTGTTTAACTGCAGTAAAGTTGAGCAATATTTCTTAGTCTTTATGAACTTGGTCTCAAGCCGCAAACATGGTCCTATAAAACACTAGCATTGCCCGCGGCTCCGCCCGCGTTCAGATGACCAAAAACCAAATTCTTAGGTTTTTACATATTAGTACACTCTTACATTGCAGTTTTTGTAATTTTTCTCAGAAATGAGACATTTTCCCGCGGTAAAAAGTATCCTATATGTTGACCCGGATAACCAGCTGTCACCATACCAAATATCATCAAAATCCCTCCAGTGGTTTTCCTGTGATGCGGTAACAGATAGACAGACAAAAATTCTAAAAACTATAGATTCGGCCTCTGTATCGATAATAATGTCTATTTCAATGAGATTTTCCAAAAAATATTTAATGTACAGTTTCGGTTTAGTTACAATTTTATTATATGTATAGGCTAGTTACTTACCTTCGCTTTGTTCGATCGTCTTTTCTTTCATACAATATGTATGAATTTAACTTAAGGCAAACGATCAGCGCCATCTTTTGGCAAATTTTATTACTAAAAACGAAAGCTTACATGTTAGTTTACATCATAGTCTATCAGTATAATAAGAAATTATTTAACATTTTACAAATACATATTATGTCCATGGCACATTATCTATGAAATAAAGATTCAAAAAGTATTTTTCAAATCGGACTGGTAGTGCGATAAATGATCGTGCTCCATACTAATATTATAAATGTGAAAGTGTGTTAGTTTGTTTATCCTTCTTTCACGTCGAAACGGAGTGACGGATTCGCGTGATTTTTTGTGTGGAGATAGTTGAAGGGCTGGTGAGTGGCATAGGCTACTTTATACCGCGGGAGATTACTTAATTCCCACGGGAAAACATTATTAGAATCACTTGAAACTTGGTATATATGCTCTTCAATAAAATTAAATAAGCACAAGTCTTAGCATTTTTCGAAATTCATCCTATAAGGGGGTAAAATAGAGGATGAATTTTGTATGAAACTGAGGATGAAAGTTTGTTTGAGTGAAGCCGAGGGTTTTGCTAGTACATAATATAATATGACAACACTGCAGATATTTTTTTTCTTAATGTGACTTTACTCAATGTCATGGGAGCTTAGACAAGGTGTCATTCCATAATCATTAAAGAATTTAGAGGACAAATACAAAAAAAATATATAAATAACATATTATGATTCTATGATATAACCATTGAAATTATCCTATCGACACAAATAATGTTTTCTATTCTTTAATGATTATAGAATGGCATATTTTCTAAAACCTCTGTTTATGTTTTTTTAGAAAGGGGAAAATTCACGTGGACTAAAATTTCTACTGTAAATGACAATATTGGCTGTGACACGACGGCACGTGAAACGATGACAAGGTAAAGGAAAAAAAATATTATTTTAAATGCCTTATTTACATCTCGCTAACTACGAAACTTTGCAAGACCCGAATTTATAATCATTGTAAAGATAAAAGCTGTTTACATTCGTTTATTTAAGAGGAATGTTGGTAACTAATTTATTTTTGTATTAAATGTTGTAATAATTTTAGATATTCACATAAATTTAACACAACTATTAATTATAGACTTGTATTTTATTTATTTTATTTTCTTATCTGTTTATTTCGGAACTTTTAAAAAAAATCTTTTGCTTTCAGAAACTGTAATCATTAATATTGTTTTTGTGAATAAACCATTTATGATTTAGTACATGATTAAGATAATAATAACAATTGACAAAGAGTCCTAATAATAGGAGATCTCGATCTATGTGGTGGACCCCTCACTCTGTTTGCAGGCGAAATATATTTTTTAAGCTATAAAACATTACCAACATGACGCAGGGGGGTTGTCTTCTTGATTGGTTTTCTTTATTACGTCGTTACGTTATTTGAAAAGCCCAAAGTGCCTTGAAGACGCCTTCTGTACAGATTTATTTGTAAGTGCTGTTTGATTTAGACCTTTTAAATCTATTTGTTCATACTCCGGCAAGCCCTTGTACCTTTATCAACACTACACATCGATAGCTCTCCTTTGTCGTTCACGGTCGGCGAACCGTGCTCTCGAATGTTTGAAACACCATTTAGTTGGCAGACAATCGACCGTTAAAGTGAAGTAGCGCGGTGCTTAGCTATTGCCAAAAGAGGACCTGTGACAAATGTCCATAGTTCCATTCTTGTTTATCTATATTGATATTTATAGAAGTGTTTGTTTGTATGCGCTAATCTCTGAAAGTATCTGTCCCATTTAAAAAGTTATAGAGCCTATTATTGACCTTTCGTACCGGGAATATGAGAGTAAAGTGAAGGTTCCGTCTGAATGGCGCTGATTGAGACCAGCTTGAAGATAGACTGGCTTATTTCAAGGAAGTGGACTTTGATCCGGACCCCGTTCCTTTGGCATGCTTGGAAAACCGAGTGAAGCGGGTTCAAATCCCGGGTCTAGCACCATTGATATTTTCTTGTGGGAATCATTTCCAACATGATTACCACTTGCCTTACGGTATAAGAAAACATCGTGAGGAAACCGACATGTCTGAGAGAACCTAGCAAGTTTTCGAAAAACATGTGAACTTCGCCAATCCGCACCGGCCAGCTTGATAGACTATAGTCTGAACCCTTGTATTAAATTAAGTTAATTAAGTAATCGGAGGCCGTGCCCAGCAATAAACATTAAAAAAAGGATTGAATTCAGTGAATACGCTTATATGTTAAGGAGCAGCGCACATAAATAGATTAATTCGGTAGAGTTACGAGTAACGCTAGTTAAATTATAAAAGTGTTTTTTTAACGGAGCTAAACATAAAAAATCCTGGACTGAGCGCAAAGTTTACGTTGTATGGTCCATTCTTAGAGCTATGTCAACATCATATTCTGTACCATAATAGATAGCCACTATAAATATAGGACTTCTATTATATTTTGTAGTAAATTATAAAATTAAGAAAAAAAATGTTTAACTAACATATAATTTAACAATAAACATGTAAATCACCGTTGTAATATAACCTATAAATTAAAAATAAAAACAAATATTGTACAACAAATAACTCTGATTCACGGTTAAATTTACAGCACCGTGTCTCGTACAAATACCTACAGTTTCACTAAAAATAAGCTCAAATTCAACTGTGCTTCGTTCAGAGTTAATGAAATAGCCATTAGTTCTCATGAATATAATGAAACGCGATTTATATCTGTTAACACCTTCTCCGTAATAACTTATAGTCACATACTGCACAGCACTTATTCTATAGCACTACAAACATTCTAATTCGTTGTAATTAAAGATTATCCATACTTAATATTATAAATGTGAAAGTGAGTTTGTTTGTTTGTCTTTCTTTCACGTCGAAACCAATTGACGGATTGGCGTGATTTTTTGTGTGGAGATAGTTGGAGGTCTGGAGAGTGAGAGTACTTTTTACCGCGGGAGATTATCTGATTCTCACGGGAAAACACGTTATAATTCAATCCAAAAAAATTATTATGATTATTTATAAATAAAAAAATAATTATGATTGATTATAAATATAATTATTCGAAACTTGGTATTAATTCGCTTCAATAAAATTAAATAAATACGTGTTTTAGCATTTTTCGAAATTCATCCTATAAAAGGGTGATGGGATGAAAGTCTGTATACCAACGACGCACATGTAAATAGAAAATATCGTTTTAGCACCTTCTTAACTTTTGAAGTCACAACGCTTTTTCCATTAGTACTGAAAATCATTCCTTTGACATATTATCTGTAAGATGTAAAAGATAAAATTGTATAAGATCAGCATCTTACAATAATAAAGACCCATTAGGAAAATGGCGGGATAGGTAATTCAATTTGCGTACAGGAAATCAAGTTGATAAAATAATAAAGCACCCTCACTGTCTTAGCTATTAAAGAGTTTGTAAGATATGTTACAACACTATAGACACTTGTCGACTTCTCAAAGCATAACTTACTCAACTCAACATAACTTACTAACTCACCATAAATCTATACATATAATAAAATTGTAACTAAGCCGAATCTGTACATTAAATATTTTTTGGAAAATCTTATTGAAATAGACATTATTATCGATACAGAGGCCGAATCTATAGTTTTTAGAATTTTTGTCTGTCTGTCTGTTACCGCATCACAGAAAAACCACTGGAGGGATTTTGATGAAATTCGGTATGGTGATAGCTGGTTATCCGGGTCAACATATAGGGTACTTTTTACCGCGAGAAAATATCTCATTTCGAGGAAAAAATACAAAAAGTGTATTGTAAGAGTATACTAATATGTAAAACCTAAGAATTTGCTTTTTGGTCATCTGAACGCGTAGCCGCGGGCAATGCTAGTTACTATTAAAAATTGACTCCTTAGTTTTTTATACTGTCTATTTAATGCTTAAAGTATGATATTCATTTAAAGCGCATTTTAAAAGGAGTTAACTTTTAATTTTTAACTTTGTCACACTCAACTCTAAATTAAGTTTAAATTTTTTTTAGTAACCAGTAGCGAACTGATAGTAGGAATCTGTCCAGTTGTTTTCTCGTGATGCGGTCACAGACAGATAGACAAAAATTCTAAAAACTATAGATTCGACCTCTTATAGATAGACTGACCAGAGGTCAGTAAGATTTTCCAAAAAATATTTAATGTACAGATTCGACTCAGAATTTTATTATACGTTTTATCTAGCATTTTAATAGCCTAAATGGGATCTTAAAGTGAAGTGTAAAAGATAATACTTTTATATTATGTTCTGACCAAGAATCGAAGTCGAAACAGACGTAAAAAGAGATACTAAAATACTAGGTACGCCAAGTTATCATTCATAACGGATTATATTTTGACCGTACATCAAATTCGCAATACTTTTAAAAGTTTTCTATAAATGTCCCAATTCATTTTACTTATTATTTATTGCTGTAAACTTAAAAGTTCTACGTATCCGTAGCACTAAAGTACTATAGATACAGCGCTCGAAACTAACATAGTAAGAGATATCACTATAATGAATGAATTTCGGTCAAAACTTGCTAATATTACACTAATCTATACTTATATTATAAAGAAGCACGGTTTGTTTGTTTGTTTGAATGCGCTAATCTCAGGAACTACTAATGCTATTTGAAAAATTCTTTTTGCATTAGATAGCCTGTTTATTGAGAAAGGCTATAATATCATATAATATATAGTCTAACTATTCTATACTAATAGTTAAAACGTATCTGGGGAAACTATCTACTTTTATAAGATAGTTTTCCATATTCCATTATTTTATTGCTATTTCTTGATTTCGCCTAATCTTTATCCGTTAAGATGAGGTTTAGATGAAAGGCCAAGGTAATGGAAATTTGAATATTTAAATTATATATTAAATGAAACTCTGAGTAAGAGCCTAATTAGATTTAAATGGCCGACGGTTCTCAGAAAACGAGCCATAAAAATACTAAGTATTCTAAAAGCGATATAACATCAAGCGATTATTATCACTATCTTTTAAAAGCAGCTATAAATATTATATGATATGAAAAGCGCTTTGTAGATTTAATTTTCTAAGTTAAATCCAAAAAGTTATATTAGCTTTTGTACAACAAATCTATATAAATAGGTTATAATATAACGTGACAAATAACCAAATATTGCCAGTGGTACGTGATAAGCGGGGTGAGTATAATAATGTCTATGTACATACATCTTAATGCAATTTTAGATTTATCGCTTAGGTTTACGCGAAACTTTGAACTTTTGAAAATAAGTGGCTAGTACATCACTACATAGCATAAAACAAAGTCGCTTGACGCTGTCTGTCTGTCACTATGTATGCTTAGATCTTTAAAATTACGCAACGGACTTTGATGTGGTTTTTTTAGTAGATAGAGTGATTCAAGAGGAAGGTTTATATGTATAATACATGCGTATTATAGTACAGAAAAGCAGAGAAATTCAAAGATTTGTATTTCATACTAACCGTTAAAACGTAGCTAGTTCTAGCTATTTTATTTACAAATAATATTAGACTTTAAATCTAATTCTAGTACATTATACAAATAATCTAACTCGAATACACTTATTATATTAACATACATAGAAATTTACAGAAAGGACTAAACACAAATATTAACACAACAGTTCTACGACCTTTGTGTCGCATCTTTCAGGAAAACATACATATATTATAAATAGAATTTACCTTTCTATATAAAAAAAGTTACTGTTTCCTTCATCCATTTTATATATATACTAGCAGAACTCGCTGCTTCGCCCGCGATTAAACTACGAAAAAAAATTTTTTTTCGCAATACCTCCTTTATTATTTGCAAAAATTAGTTTGTGTTTCATACTATTTCTTAAAGATTATAGAAAACAAATTTAATTTTAATTAATCGTAACTCAAAATATCCAGGGTTTTAAAAGATGTTTTACGTAGGTATATTCTGTAAATTAATTTTCATTTTAGGTATTTAGCAAGCTTCA
The DNA here is from genome assembly GCA_947093115.1 of Brenthis daphne. Classification (NCBI taxonomy): domain Eukaryota; kingdom Metazoa; phylum Arthropoda; class Insecta; order Lepidoptera; family Nymphalidae; genus Brenthis; species Brenthis daphne. The sequence goes on from OX352483.1 coordinate 12,575,663, forward strand.
TATCACCGCCATTTTTTTCTCCATATAAACAGCACAACCCCCTTTTACCCTTTTAAGAGATGAACTTTGAAAAAAAATAATAATATTTGAATCGTTTTATTTTTCATTTTAAAATCACTTTCTGTTCTTTAATTACAGAGTTTCATACAAACTTTCATCCCCCATTCTACCCCCTTATGGGATTGAATTTCGAAAAATGCTAAAACACGTACTTATTTAGTTGTATTGAAGAGCGTTAATACCAAGTTTCAAGTAATTCTGATCATAATAATAATAATATTCTTTATTGTACACCAAAAATAAATATAAAATAAAAAAGCAACACAAAGAAAAGATGCACAGCAGGCGGCCTTATCGCTGGAAGCGATCTCTTCCAGTCAACCTTGAGGTGGAGGAGTAAATGTTCATAAAAACGGTAGGCGGTGTACTTGCTTTAACACGTTTACTATATATAAATATTTATAGATAAATAGATACATACATACATACATACATACATACATACATACATACATACATACATACATACATACATACATACATACATACATACATACATACATACATACATACATACATACATATATACATACATACATTCATACATACTTATATGCGTAAAATTTACACACACACATAAAAAAGAAAAAATCTATCAAATAATAAATAGGATTAGATACTAGAACATAATAGAGGAAATAATAATAACGATGATATTAGGGGAAAGGACCAAGGGAAAGACTTAAAGAGACATATAATAATCTTTTAATAACTTTTTAAATGTATCTAAGCTTTTAGCAGATCTAATGCTTAAAGGAATAGAATTCCACAATCGAGCAGCTTTTACTGTAAAAGAATTTGTGAAGAAACAGGAAGAGTGAGTAGGAATTTTAAGAAGGAAATTTTGAGCAGAGCGAAGTGAACGAGCATGGGAATCATCCAGAAACTCAAAACGCTCTTTCAGATAAATAGGAGTTGAAGGGTTAAACAGCACGCAGTAGAGAAGATGAAGAATATGAGTATTCCTGCGGAATCGGATTGGGAGCCACTTGAGCTTTTTACGAAATTGAGAAACATGGTCATATTTTCTAAGGCCGAAAATAAACCGTATACAAAGATTTTGGAGTCGCTTAAGTTTATTCAGGTGCTCCTCTTTGATGTCGAGATAACAAATGTCAGCATAATCAAGAATGAAAAGAATAAATAATTTTTACAAAACGTACCTAGCGACGGACCCAAGCGAAGCGAGGGTGAGCCGCTAGTGTATATATAGATATAACTCATTTTAAAATAAAACTATCTTTTCGGATTTTTTCGCGGATTTATTTTGATTTTTGATTCCTGACGTTTCCAATGCTTTACAGCAATCATGGTCAGGAGAGAGAAGATCAAATAAATCCGCGAAATAATCCGGAAAGATAGTTCTATTATAAAATTCGTTCAAGTTCGTCCCTAGCTTGATTCCCATACAGACTTTCATCTCCATTTTTATCCCTTTTTCCGGGATAAAAATTATCCTATAACCTTTCCAGGGTCTCAAACTATCTTCTTACCAAATTTCATCTAAATGGGTTCAGTAGATCTAGAGATTACCCCCACAAACTTACAAACTTTACCTCTTTATAATATTATTATAGATAGTATAGATAACCAAATTGAAAGTCGTTATCAACCTGCTTCTCCGGCTGATATCGATGGAGTCAGAAGATGGATAGCATAGGCTAAGATTGAATCGTTTTGAATCATTAAGGGATTTTTTTCTAATTAAGGCACAGGACCGTAAAAAAGAATAATAAGTTGTAATTTATTTTTTACATCAATATTATTTATTTACATAATAAATATTAACAAGACGATGTTGAAAGGAAAAAAGCATATCACTCTTCGTAAGTACGTGACGTCAGTGACGTACACGTACTTATTAAAATGTAACCCTATATTAAAAGCGAACGGGAATCTAGTACCATAAAAGGTCTTTTTACTGCCACGCAATATAAAAGAGAGAAGTATGTATTGTATCTTCATAAAAATTGGAATTAAATATGAGAAAGCGTTCGCGTTTGTTTAAATAGCCCATATTACAAATTCGGTGGTGTAGTGGCTAGCATGTACGGCTGCACACCCGGAGGTCCTGGGTTCGAGTCCCGGGTCGGGCCAAGTTTAGTTGTTAAGTCTTACTATATAGTAAGCCTCAGTAACAGCCCGGAGTTAGGAAGTTGGCGGTGCTTCACCCGCGTGCCTCGGAGAGCACGTAAAGCCGTCGGTCCTGCGCCTTCACTCTCACCGGTCGTGTCGAGTAGTCGTCCCACCAGAGTATGAGAATGACAGGAATAGAGAGTGCACTTGTGTCTGCGCGTACACTTGAGCACTATAATATCTCCTGCGCAGTTGGCTAGTCTCAATGAGATTGGCCGCCGTGGCCGGAATCGGTCAGGAGAACATCATTATAATCGGAGTACCTAATAAACAGTTCTAACAGTTTTCGCAATTGAAGCTTTTTTTAAACTTATGATTAAGACATAATTTTAAAGCTTAGATAATGTGAATGCTATTGATCGATGATTAATTTATTACTGGTGTTCGTCCAGTGTTCGAAATTTCACCATTATTATTATTAAAAGTTTGAGGAAAACATAATGTGTTTATATGAATAGAATTTATTTATTTACTAGCATTGCCCGCGGTTCCGCCCGCGTTCAGATTACCAAAAACTAAATTCTCAGGTTTTACATATTAGTATACTCTTACATTGCAGTTTTAATATTTTTTCTCAGAAATGATATATTTTCCCGCAGTAAAAAGTATCCTATATGTTGACCCGGATAACCAGCTATCACCATACCAAATTTCATCAAAATCTCTCCAGTGGTTTTTCTGTGATGCGATAACAGACAGAAAGACAGACAGACAGACAAAAACTCGAAAAACTATAGATTCGGCCTCTGTATCGATAATAATGTTTATGTCAATAAGATTTTCTAAAAAATATTTAATGTACAGATTCGGATTGGTTACAATTTTATTATATGTATAGATAGGTATCTCTAAAGCTCGTCAATGACTACTAAACAAAAAAAAGAAAATCGGTTGACAGAGAATACAGAGGAGAAAAAAGCACTGAACTGTTTTGTGTTTGCGTATTTATACATACGAGTATATAGAAGACTAGAGACTCATCCTCGCTGCGCTTGGGATTCGTCCTAAGACAAAACAAATCTATCCCACGGGAACCGTACATGTTTCCGTGATAAAAAGTAAATCTGCTATTCCAGACTATAATCTATCTCATTCAGATCCGTTCAGCCGTTCTGGCGTGATTGCGTAACAAACATCCATCCATCCTCACAAACTTTCACATTTATAATATTAGTATAGAATAGTATTATAATATATGGTATATGTGTTCACTCTAAAATGGCTTGACGAACAAAATTTATAGCATCAAATTGAACGACACCCATTTTAAGAAATAACCCTGATAGCTCTTACATTTATACGCAGTAAAACTATAATGTTGCCCTAAAACAATAAAATAAGAGTTTTCCTCTCAGCGTTAGCTTTCCAATAAACCTGTTTTACGATTAAACTCCATGAAATAGTTGCACATATAAAATTGTGATTTAAATCGCGACAGTATCACTTTGTGCTATTAAATTATACCCTATTTCCTTTTCTATCTTAAAAGAAATATAATATATAGAGGGCATATTTATTTTTATCTATATAGAGCTTTAGAAAGCTTTTCCATACAACACACTTAAGCTTATATGGTAACATATGACGGTATGTTATCGATGTTACAATCTTATTCATTACTTATACTGCTTTGCATTAGGCTATAATTATATTATGCTTATTTATCCACTTTATGGTATAAAAGAATATTTACTGGTCATCCACCGCTGCTAACATTATACTGAGAAGAATTCAAAGCTAATCTCAGTACCTAACTAATAATAATGCTAGCTCTCCTATACTTATATATACAAGTAGTATATATATATATATATATATATATATATATATATATATATATATATATATATATATATATATACGAGTATATACAAATAGTATATATACGAGGTATTTCCACGCCAAATCGGACGGTTTCAAAAAAAAATTGAATTTCTTAATATTTTGGTATTTTTTAGTACTCCTTAAAAGAGGCTTCCTGGTAGTTTTTTTTTATCACTGGTTCAACTCCGCTCTTTTTTTGGTTTATTGCTCATAACTTTCTTAATAATGGTCGAATTTCAATTATTTTTTTCAAAGTTTTTGTTTTTGGATAATATTTAAATTGTTTTAATCGAGACTTTTAAATTTTAAGTTTTCAATCGTGTTTTTAAAACTGTGTGTATCCTTCGATTTTTTTGAAAATTTTCTATTGTAAACTTCCATAAATCATGCAACTTTTAAGCCCAGTCCGGTAGCGGGCCTTCCATAATTGCTATTTTTTTCGATTTTTTAAAAATAAAAAAAATCGTACCTACATAATTTTCATTTTTTCGTACATAAAGTAGAAAGCGCCATTGACATTTATCATCAAACAGTGCGAAAAATTTGCAAGATTCACTAGTTAAGTTATTTGTAGAGTAAATTAACAATTCTCATAGAATCCTTAGTAGTATTATATAACAGGCGAGGCACGGCATTGTTTGAGCAGCGCTAATTGTGGCCTTCCCATAAAGCAAACAGCGACAAACATGAGACCATACGCTAAATAAACAGTCTTTGTATGTAGAAAGTAATAATGTATAATTACCGTATAATTACCCCTTTAATGTCTTAAAGTTACAAGAATCTTACTACATATACAAATTTAGACGACACGTTTGGCTCAGTTTGTTGTGGCCCTACTTGCTGCGCCAGCGGTCGTGGATTCGAGTCCCGCTAGGGGCATTCATTTGTGTGGTGAACACGAATGTTTGTACGCCAGTCATGGGTGTTTATACATATTTATAATATGTATGTATTTAAAGTTAACTATCTGGTATCCATAACACAAGCCTCGTAACTTACCATGCAATTAGATGGTGTTGTGTGTTAATGTCCTGAGATATTTATTTATATTTATAAATGCGAAAGTTGAGGGATTGATGTTTGTTACTCAATCACTCTGAACGGCTACTCTGGATAAAATTTAGCACAGAGATAGACTATAGTCTGGAATAGCACATAGGTTTTTAATCCCGGAAAAATATACGATTCCCATGGGATAGATTTGTTTTATTTTTCACAGTTCAGTGTATTATTTATTTTTCAGTATATTATAATGTTCTAAATTTTAGGGCAATCGAAAAATAGTTTTTGGGTCAAAAAATAACCTTTTTTTGGTAATTGTCTTGCTCAACTTATAATATTATGCTAAAAAATAATGTACTTTTATTTAAATCCATAGTACAAATATTCTTAAGTCTTTTATAATATATCAATTAGATAAATCAATAAGTACCTACATCACCTATACTGGGTAAATTTATATGTGACCTTTCATTAAAAAAAAAAATGAAAATCGCAATAAATAATTGGTAAAAATATCGCGTAACATAAACACAAAAACAGAATCAAAAACACGCATATCCCTTTTTTGAAATTGGTTAAAGAGAATACAAACTAAATTGCTTTAGGATTACATTTTGCCGCATATAGAAAAGGCTTTAGTTCACTCACGCGTTGCTATCTTATGCTCACAGTTGTGTATACACAGACGGCAGTCAGTGCAATTAGTGGAAAGACAATTTTGGTATTTGTTTTGATATGTTACAGTTAAAACGCGTTTTTAGTTAAAACACGTTTTCTCTAGTTAAAACTAGTTTTTACAAAATACCTTTGTTACAACTAGAATTTATTTTTATTCAAAAATTATTATGAATTAAAACTAGTTCTAACTAGACAAAACGTGTTTTGAGAATGTTTTTTGAACGAAAAAAAATTAAATAGTTATTGGTTGGGTCCCAAAACTAAGAGAAATGAGTATGGGAGTTCTGGGTTTGAAATAAAAAAAAACCTAACGAGAAAGTTTCTCTCTCTATCTCTCTCTTTCTTCTCAACCTAATTACCCAGTCGGACCTGTCACATAATTAAGTCTTACAAACAAATAATCTCTTATCAGGATGCTATTTCTACTAAAGTTTTAATTTGGCCTAGTTTTATTTAAAATTTATTTACTATAAATATTAAATTTTTAGATTTAACTAGTAAGTACTAGTTAAGTTGTAACAAAAGCTTTTAGTAAAAACTATTAAAAGTTTTAACTAGAGAAATCGCGTTTTAACTAAAATCGGGCTTTAACTGCAACAGATATAAATAGTTTTAGCTTGTTTGGAATGTGATAGTAACACTTGTAATGTAAGCATTACTAATTAATATGCTTTACCTTATGTTGTGCAATAAAAAAAAGTTATAATTGCCAAAAAAAATACGGTTTTCGAATTTTCCCCTTTACTTGTGCTATAAGACATGGCTTCTTGCCTTTCATGATTCTAAGTCAACGGATAGTACCCTATAGGTTTTGATTCCCATGCAAGTGTAAAATATGCGTCATAAAGGGTTGTATCTTTGATTAGCGTTGAATTAGAAGTTTGATTTTTCACAGCTCTAAGGGACTCACCTGAGATTCACCAGACAGATACACAACGAAGTGATCTTATAAGGATTTCTTTTTTCCTTTTGAGGTACGGAACCCTAATGTTTACGCTGTATTATTAATGCTTAACACCTCGTGGTTAAATTCTAAGAACTTAATTGTTAACCGAGATCCGCGTGCTTTAAAAGGTTAAGATGTAAGCTGTTACAATTTTATATTGTCGTTGATACGTTTTAACGGTTAGTATAGATTTCTCAGAGACGAGAAATTTTCCCGCAGTAATAAGTGTTCTATAATATTATGTTAACCCGGATACCCAGCTATCACCATACCAAATTTCATCAAAATCCGTCTAGTGGTTTTTTCGTGATGCGCTTCCAGATAGACAGACGGACAAAAATTCTAAAAACTATAGATTCGGCCTCTGTATCGAAAATAATGACTATTTCAATAAGATTTTCCAAAAAATATTTAATGTACAGATTCGACTCAGAATTTTATCATACCTATGTAGGTATATCTACATATTATTTTGGTTTATTCTGAATTTCTAATATCCGACAAAAAACACACTTTCGCATTTATAATTAAAGGTAAGGAGACTACTTGTTTATCACGTGAAGTCTGATAAAATATAACATCTCCAATCTTATAAGCTTAAAAACGAAATTTGATCTTCCCAACTATCCCAAGACAAATTCAAAAATATATCTAGTCTCTGCCGATTTTGATTAAACTCACTATTCCCTTCGAAATATAGTTAGTGTTAAATATATGGATAAGCAAACACGTATATAAAATAAAGTATATATAAAGTTGTTTCTAGATGCTAAGATAACGTATCTAATTATGTAACAATATTGTAAAATTTCAAGAACAAAACATACCTAGTACCTACATACGGTAAAACTAATATCTTCCATTTTTAAAGTAGGTTAAAAAGCAATTTACTGTAAACAAAGTTAAAATCAATACGCAGAAAATTCAATGACAACTCGAAACTTGATTTTCATAATAAATTTTCCACTTTAAAATAAATTGATGTTTGATATAGTCGAGTGTCGATTTATTTGATCTTTGATTTTTTATTTCTGGCGATATCATTCAAAGACTGTATTTGTAAGCAAAGAAAACCGTTGTGTAATCAATTTTATTTATCGTAAGACGTTTTTGGTGCTGAAAATGAAGATCGGTCGGACAAAATGTAGGGATCTGAAGATTGATTTGCATATACAAGCAAATTTACCGTCTGTAAATCATTATTTTGAACATAATTTATTATTATAGCAAACTAACCATCTACCGTGGCTCTGTTTACAATTTTAATTAATTTATTCATTTATACGTACTTCAATTTACATGAGTTTTTTTTTACACAGCCAAACAAAACAATGTTATCAGATCAGGTATTAACAATTACAGATAAATACATATAATATTAATTATAATCTATACATATAATAAAATTGTAACTAAGCCGAATCTGTACATTGAATATTTTTTAGGAAATCTTATTGAAATAAACATTATTATCGATACAGAGGCCGAAACTATCGTTTTTAGAATTTTTGTCTGTCTGTCTGCCTTTCTGTCTGTCTGTCTGTCTGTCTGTCTGGCTGTTACCGCATCACAGGAAACCACTGAAGGGATTTTGATGAAATTTGGTATGGTGATAACTGGTTATCCGGGTCAACATATTAGGATACTTTTTACCGCGGGAAAATATCTCATTTCTGAGAAAATATACAAAAACTGTAATGTAAGAGTATACTAATATGTAAAACCTAAGAATTTGGTTTTTAGTCATCTGAACGCGGGCGGAGCCGCGGGCAATTCTAGTAAATTATAAACTAACATTTAAATAATTATATAATATTTATTGAGCTTTTCTTTTATATAAATTTTACCAATTAACTATTAGGTACAACCATTTTTACCAAACTTTAAAGGATTGAATTTCCAAAGATCCCCACTTAGAGCACTTCTACAGATCACAAAGTATATAATAAAAGCCAATTAAATTTTGTGGGTCTTTTCTAGAAATTTGTACTATTAGCTAAGTTAAATAAAAACTAACAATAAACTATTAATCTATTAAAAAATATATATTTATCTATTAAAAACCGAAAGAAAACGTACGTATGTTATTGTACAGCTATAACTTAATAAAAGTAAATTTCTAAAGTACTAGACTAATAGTTTGTATGGTACCGTAATGATCAAATTATTTATATGAAAATAGATGCTCAGACATATTTCCCATCGGAAATAATATATAGCTCACTACTGGTACAATATAAATATGTTAAAATCTAATGGGAAAAATAGGAATTCACGTCATTTTGCAAGAAACCCGATGACCTTAATTAAGGATGGTTTGGGCCACAGTATCAAATGACCGACCTATAAAGCACCCCCGAGACAGCCGAATTAAGTCTACATAGTATATTAACTATACTACTCATTCTACTCACGAAAAAGTGATTCTACTGGTTGCTATCTATCATCAACATCAAAGTGCTCTAGTTCATTGATTAGAGAGGAGGCGAACGGAATTGGGTAATTTGGAAATTACAAAATTATACACGACATAGGAAAACAAAATATGACGATGACAACTTGTTGCTCAGTAGGTTATCGTTAGGAACGTTGTATGACTTTGTGATGAGAGGATAAAGAAAAGAGATAATTGTGATGATTGTTATTTAATTGCGTTATAATATAATATACTAGCGGCTCACCCTTGCTCGGGTTCACCTCTAGAAAAACAAAAGCATCCCACGGGAACCGTACATTTTTTCGGGATAAAAATTTTACACTGTTCTATTCCAGAATATAATCTATCTCTGTGCTAAATGTCATCCAGATCCGTTAAGCCATTCTGGCGTGATTGAGTAACAAACACGCATCCAAACATCTAAACTTTCATATTTATAATACTATCTATACATATAATAAAATTGTAGAAGTCGAATGTCTGTGCATAAAAAAAATGCTAAAAACTATGTCAGGGGGATGTAAGAAGAGAAATAGAACAAATCCAGATTTTTTTCTGTGTCTGTTTGTTTGTAAAGGCTAATCTCCGGAACTGTTGGACCGATTTAAATTAAATTTTGCATGGTGATACCTTATATCCCCAGTCAACATTTTAGATACTTTTCATCCCGAAAAATTAAAGAGTTCCCGTGGGATAGTTATAAAACTATAGTAACTTATACAGCTTAATACACAACAACAGGTACAAGCACCTTATTTAGTAAAATTTGGCATGCTGATACTTTATATTACAGGTCAAGCAATAGGTAACCTTCTATCCCGGAAAAATAAACAGTTACCGAGGAATAGATCTGGTTGTGCTTTTCTAGAGGCGAACCCGAGCGAAACGAAGGTGAGCCGCTTGTTACTAATATTTTTGATTGTTTTTATTGAGATTGTTTTTATTTTTTAGATGTAAAGCTTAATTTTTTTATTTTTATGTATAATATTTATATTACCATTATGAAATATATTTAAAATAAATTTAAAATCCCATAAGTCTGTACGCGCAAAGGTAGGGACGAAATGAATTTTGTAATTAATTTTTTGTAATTAATTTTCATAGAACTTATGAGACTCACTTCAGCAAAGCGAAGGTAGTAGTACTAGTATACTTATCGACACGTTTGTCTCAGTTTGTAGTGACCCTACTTGCTTTGTCAGCGGTCGGGGGTTTGAGTTCCGCTGGGGGCATTCATTTGTGTGATGAGCAAGAATGTTTACTATTATACTCCAGTTATAGGTGTTCATATTTATAATATGTATGTATTTAAAGTTATATATCAACTATCTGGTATCCATAGCACAAGCCTCGTAGCTTGCCATGGAACTAGATGGTGCTGTGTATTAATGTCCTAACATATTTAGTATTATATATCTTTTATTATGAATAGGCAAGTATAGTTAATAAAAAATAATTACTGGCCAGTACTGGCTAGCTATGGATAATCCATTATATCCAATTTAAAGTAAAGCAATTTAAACAAAAATGTAAATACATTATAAAAACATCCAAAGTTCAAAAGAGACCATAGTTGAAAATATTCTACTTGAAATTTAAAACCCGCTAAAGAGACATGTTAAATAAAAGATAGGTAAAAACTTTTTACGTCATAACTAACGAGCAAAAATGTAGAGATTAAATAAGAGAGCAACAACAGCCAGCACGTAACAATGACAGTAATTAATAAAATTTCTTGAAAATTTTCTTGTAACTTTCTATTAGAGCTAAACTTTTATTAGAGATGTTATGATAAGTACAGTTATGATTAATGTTATAAAAGTTTACAAGATCATATTAACGCCTGACAGTGGCAACACTGAGTGTCAAAACCATTATTGGAAGCACGTAACTTAGACAAGTACTTTGTGTGATGTTATCTAACTAAAATGAAACGTTAATCGTTTGCTCATTCGAAAAATGGCAAATATCTACATGTACTATTTTATTGAAGTCTATGAACATCACTAAATATTATAAAGTGATAAATTAAAAATTAAAAAAAAATCCCGACTATCTTGTATCGATTTTCATCAAATATAGCTAAGAACTCCCTACTAGTTCACCTTTCAAACAAAAAAAAAACAAAATCATAATCGGTTCATCCGTTCGGCTATCGGAGCTACGATGCCACAGACAGACACACACAGACACGTCAAACTTATAACACCCAGTCGTTTTTGCGTCGAAGGTTAATAAAGTTCCCCACTGCGTCTGTCTATCTTCCTGAACATGATAAACTCAAAAACTAACGAACGGATTTTCATACGGTTTTCACCAATGGACAGAATGAGAAAGATCTATGTATATAATTCATTAAGGTTCTGTGTAAATTGGCTGAAACGGGACTAGAAGCTTTATTGACGTTCTCCGCGTAAACCAATAGAGTTATATGAAAACAATGTATTACAGAATTATTCCTCTTAAAAAGATCTATTAAACTGTAGCAACGCTATATACCTAGAGATGCATCCGAGCGAAGCAAGGGTGAGTCACAAGTTTTTATCTAAAATATCCTAATAATTTATTATTATGACAGATGTTGAGATAATTTCACGCTCTACATGTCACGTTTCATATTCTTCGCTCAAATTGGACGGCGCTCGAAAATATTCGCATTAAGTACGTCCCATTTCTTTGTTAGAGAAAAATTATGCAGACTTGCTTTTAACGTTAGCATGAATATGCATGTCAAGTATTATAATGTGGAAAGTGTATAATATAATGCCTTAACTACCTGAAATCTTCATTGTAGAGCGTACTTACTATGGCTTTGTACATTTTTAGGTTTAACTAAAGTCGTAACTTCAAATAGTTAGTACTCAAGTTAAAGTACTATAATAGTCTGGATAAAAACTAAAATACCTGGTTATTTAATTTTTACTTTTTAACCCCTGACGCAAAAAGAGGGGTGTTGCAAGTTTAACGTCGATGTCTGTCTGTCTGTGTATGTCTGTCTGTCTGTGGCATCGTAGCTCTCAAACGGATGGGCCGATTTCGATGCGATTTTTTTCATTTGAAAGCCAGTTTCCTTGCGGTAGTTCTTAGCTATGTTTGGTTAATATCGGTTCAGCGGTGTAAAAGTATCAGCTCTTTTCCAAAATGATGTGAGGCATTTTGGTGTATGATTACTCGATTAAGTGCTTCTTTACGCGTGCCAGTGTAATCGTTAAATGACAATTAGTTTGCGTTAGGAGTTTTTTAAATTTTTAATACATAAAAAGTTTCAATTCTCATTTCTATTTTTGAAGAACGCTGATTATTAAATAAGTCGATATCAGTTATATGATGATCTCCTGGCCGATTCCGGCCACGGCGGCCAATCTCATTGAGACTATCCAACTGCGTAGGAGATATTATAGTGCACAAGTGTACGCGCAGACACAGGTGCACTCTTTGGTCCTGACACTCTCATACTCTTGTCGGACGACTGCTCAACACGACCAGTGAGAGTTAAAGCGCAGGACCGACGGCTTCACGTGCTCTCCGAGGCACGGGAGTGAAACACCGCCAACTTCCCAACTCCGGGCTGTTACTGAGGCTTACTTTACAGAAAGATTCAATAACTAAACTTGGCCCGACCCTTTTTTTTTTTTAACGTTGGGAAATGCATTTACGCACGACGTGTGGGACTCACCGGCGTAATACAGCCAGTACTACCCACTAAAACCCAACAAAACCTTCCCCCGTCTTAATGGGGCGTCGCAGGATCGCTTACGCATTCAACTACGACGCCCCGACGGCAGGTCTGCCGAAGCAGACCACCACAACCATGGGGTTGCTCCACAGTCCACTCTGCTCTCAGAGAAGTACCAGGAGCAACCCGCATGGTACACCGCCCCCCGAAGAGGGCCACCTCCCACCGCCCACCGAAGTGGGCAACCTCCCTGTGCGTTTCTTAGCTTCGCGCCCGGTTGGATTGCCGGGCACTACTGAGCCCCCCCACCACGACAAGGTGAACGCACGTTGGGGGGGAAACTTGGCCCGACCCTGGACTCGAACCCAGGACCTCCGGGTGTGCAGCCGTACATGCTAGCCACTAACTACACCACCGAGGCAGTTATATATATCAGTTATGGGTACTTAATGGCGTCCTAAATGTATCGCTCTTTACTAAAGCACGGGTCAAAAATTTATATTATATTATCATCCATTGTCTATTCCTAGAAAACGTTTTCTCAATATAAAAAGTAAATGGTTTGACTTGTGACCGAGTCAAAAACAAGACTTTAAATTCGATGAAATCGTTTTCCTTTGATCCTTTCCGTGTGAACCTTTTTCCTTTCCGGGACAAAAATATTTTGACCCTCTATACCTATATACATATGTCGCCAATAATTTCAGTTGCTCAAAAGATTAGAAGTTACAAACAGATAAACGAAATATTTGGAACGTTTGTTTGGATTTTATCTTGCAAATTAACGTATGAGCTAAAATATGTGGGAGGAGGAAATATCGATGTTTAAATATTTCAAAATAACTACTTATTTTTAAATATTTAGATATCGATATTTGGATTTTACTCATTAAAATAGAAACCTAATCTATACATACATACATTATATTTGACGATATATTTGACGATATCGCGTTTATACGCTACTTTTTATCGCGGGAGATCGTCTCATTTCAACAGGTAAACACGATAAATACAATCCAAAAAAAATATTTATGATCAGAATTACTTGAAACTTGGTATTAATTCTCTTCAATAAAATTAAATAAACATGTGTATTTGAATTTTTGGAAATTCATCCTATAAGAGGGTAAAATAGGGGATGAAAGTTTGTATGAAACTTCCTTTTTAGAGATTTTTTTGTAGTTTTAGCGTGAGCGAAGCCGCCGGTTCTGCTAGTAATATTATATAGTAAGTAGTATAAAGAAAAATTTGCTCGTCCTTTTTCTGGACAATAGTAATTTTGTTCACTTTATGGGATCAAAGAAAATCAATTATACGATTTGTTCATGGAATCCCCAAATCCTTAACAAATGGCTGCGTACTTTAATCAAATTGAATTCATTGACTAAAGAGATAGCACTGAAATTCCTATCGCCAAAACATTAACATGGTAAGTGAATGTTTTATCTTGAAAATATATTAAAATTATTTCAAATTACATCGTGATTAGAGTTAATCTGAAGGTATTAAGCCTTCAGCGATCATTCTCTGTGTTCTTGCTTCTTCCCTTGCACGTTTTTCAGCATCTTTTTTTTCTTGTTCTTCGCGTTCTTCTTGGGCCTTCTTCATTGCCATCTCAGCTAAGGTCTTCTGATCCAGTTTAAAGAAGTTGATGGGTTCTTTTATGTACCTCTCATCTTTAGCATTCATATTTTCAATGAACTTATCGTACTGTAACGTGCCATCTTCTGGATTATAAGTTTTATCTTTTATCGCTAAGCGAAGCCAGTCTACAAACTCAATTTCAGATAAAGGCTCACCCCACGTCATAAGTTCCTCGCGTAATACTTCTAAGTCTGCAACACCAGTTTCGTCGTCATCATGTCCTAATGCAGCAAATGCTTTTGTCACTACCAATTCAAAATCATCACCCCAATTCATTTTAGCTTCTATCATAAATAGCCATTCGTGGTACTCCACTGTGTCAACTAGATCATCTTCCAAAAATAATCTGAAAAGTTCTTTTATCTCTGCACCTTTCGGGTTAAATCCTAATTTTCTCAACATTAAAGGGATGGCCTCTAGCTTAACCTGAAAAATAGAAAATATATAATACGCCCATTTCGTTTACAATTAGAAGTTAATAATATGTTGGGACATTAACACTACCATCTAGTTCCATGGTAAGCTACGAGGCCTGTGTTATGGATACCAGATAGTTGATACACTACACATATATAACTTTTAAATACATACATATCATAAATATAAACACCCATGACTGGAGTACAAACATTCGCGCTCATCACACAAATGAATGCCCCCAGCGGGATGCGAACCCGCGATCGTTGGCACAGCAAGTAGGGTCACTACAAACTGAGCCAAACGTATCGTCATATAAGTTACTTTTACTTATTCTTACTTTGTCTATATTTTCTTCATCGTGAGCTTTAAACATTTCTTTGAACTTCGCCAAGTCTTCTGGTCCAAAACAAGCAGGAGGAGGTGGAGGTTTCTTAGGTTTAGGAGGAGGGCCCATTAAGGTTTTGGCTTGTGCTGGCGGTGATTGTTTGCCCTTACCTTTCTTAGGTGGCATTTTAACCTTATATATATAAGTATAGAGGATACTTAGTAATTTATTATAAAAGTAAAATAAATAATTTGAATAATCCACAAATTTTTCATATCATTAAAATCATTTATTATTATTATTAGGTATGAAACATATAGGATGACTTTAAATTATTTTTATTTTCCTATAAAGGCTTTGAGCGATGAATTTAAAGAGATTTCCATGATATGATTCTAATCTTTATTTTTCGTCCATGATTATAATAAACATGTCAAATATGATTTAATTGTCAGCATATGTATCATTGAAAATTAAGCAAATAAAACCTCATTAATGAACACTTTAAATAATTTATGATAATATATGATAAAAAACTTCTCATAGCTCTTCATATATTCTCCCCTCCAATATAATGAAAAAAGATAGAAAATGAAATCCCTTGTATTTGTAGAAGCCAAACCAAGCTTCAATATTCCTCGTCATAATAACAATCACATTAAAATGGCGTGACAAACCACGAGGCTGAAGCGACAAACAGTCCAACTGGAAAATAGTGAGGTCAGAACAAATCCAAATGTCCATTTTGCTGTGAACCCTAATGGCAAACAAGCCTTACGTATTAACAGGCATACAGAAACTGGAATATTTGGGATTGACGCGGTTCCTTAATTTGATTGTCGTAGCCATAACATCTCATTTCGAATGAGGTCAATACGCAATTATAGAATACTAACGACCGATACTCACTTTATTCTAATCTAACTTATACAAATTATTATTTTAGTGTCCATTTAATATTGTTATTTACAAAACTATGTTCAAATAGATACTTATATGTATTTTAATTATGTATACTACTAAATAAGTTTAAAGCAATATAAACTAAAATGAATAGAGAAGAAATTGATATAAGTTTGAAAATAAATAAGCTGCAACCTGTTAAAAACATTTAAAATCATTTGTTTCGGCATAACTAGCATTTGATGAATTCGATAAAAACTGATTCTCTATTTAATTATTGATTTTTTCTTTTAACGTTTGAAATATTGGTCTTCTAATACAAAAACAAAGAATTTTATGAATAAGGTAGTAATCCGACTCTAAGATTTTTTCTTTGAACGTATAAAATAGAAACCCTTTTTTTCTTTATTCATATACCATTAATATCTATAGCTCTATATTCTAAATTCAAACTCAGTGACAAAACTAACGTTGATGGTTGGTTTTTGAGTATAAAAACAAAAAATATTAACTTTAAAAAACTAAGCTATTACCAACTTGTTTTAAAAAGTCTTACTTTCGTAAGAACGACAGAAAATATGTAAAGCTTTCTTAGATTTACGCGAATACTTGACATTTTAAATAAAACTATCTTTTCGGATTTTTTCGCGAATTTATTTTGATTTTTGGTTCCCGACGTTTCGAATGCTTTACAGCAATCATGGTCACGGGAGAGACCGAGGTGTTAAATATCTCTAAGGTATTATATAGTTGTTACAGATAGCCTATCCACAAATAACAAAATGAATTCATTTTTCAATTTTTTGAATTTTGCCTACCTTGCCTACTAGGCTCTACAATATGAAATGAATGTGACCTTTGTTGGTTGTATATTTAAAATGAACACATGGGTGGTTCCGCAAGTCGTAACTAGTATTTAAAAAAAAACGTTGATATGAAGTCTAAGCTTAATAAAAGTTAGAATTGACCTTACCAATATCACTCACGATAAAAACTACCTACGTTATAAGAAAAGTAACGATCGCCAGACGGCAAGTAGAAAAGAAAATCTATAGATAGCAAGTAAGTGTCGCTTCATAAAGCTAAAAGCAATTTTTATGAACAACGTCTTCACATATGTAGGTATCAATGCATCGTAAAGTTACGTTCATTGAAACAACATTTTTTTATGAATAATATATATCACATTGTGCCAATGCATTTTTTGCAGAATACAAAAATATATTTAAGTTTTATTCTTAATAAATCTCACATATTTATAAAGAAATGAAAATTATAATATTTAGATACATTGTACAGGTACTGTAGGTTGCAATCATATTTATTTTCTTTATAACCCAAAAGGTAATACGTACTCGTACTATCGCTTTGCTTGAGCTACAATGGACCAAAACTGGACGACGTAGCTAGGGCCGACCTCGGCACCACATCCAACATAATAATAATAATAATCGCTTTGCTTACTACCCGCATTTATTCGTTGTGACTTGTGCGTCCATTACAGCAGAATCGAACGCCGAAGAAATTCGCCTGACAAGCAATGCGCGCGGGGGATTCAAGCATAATGCCTGGCGTCCACTAGGGCGCCGAGTCGAGGCGAATCGAACCGCAGAAATTCGCCTCCTATATATTTACTACGAAACTGCGTCCATTAGCGACGAGTCTATAATTACCTATTATGTTATAGTATAACTATACTATTATACTGTATACTAAAGATTTACCCTCACTTCGCTCGGGTTCGTTACTAAGTACCTACGTTTTAATTTTTTTAGCGGAACCCTAATTCTTTTTTCTAAAATAAAAGTACATAGCCTAAGTTACTCCTCCTAAGTGTTGAGTCTACTCCTGCGGCCTGCCGTGAACTGTCAAAATGACGTCATAATCATATAACATCAGCTATCTGCCAGTGAAAGTCACAAATTAAAAAAAATGTGTTTCTTATATGTAGCGTATATAGTTTCATGTTCATTTAGTAAAAAAAACTGTTATTTTGAGATTACAAACAGATACTTCAATTTTATCTATTTGTATAGGTTTATAGTAAACTTTAGAGGTAAGAAGATTGAAGCGCATTCACGACCTAGTTTGCTGACGAGTTGCTTGTCGATTTGATTCGACTGAAATATACGCATAAGGAATAAATGCGACTCTAGTCGACTCGTCTCGATTCAACGCGTTTCTGATGTAGTCGACGCCAGACTTAAAAAAGTAATCTTAAAATATGTTTTTATGAAAGTGTGAACATTTTGTCTATTCTTATTATAAAAATATATGAAAAGAAAGTAATCAAAGTTAGCCCTAAATATTTATAGAAATATTTACTGTGCTTGCATAAAAATGCCATGCCTAGATTAAAAAGGAAAATTGTATTTTAATTTTTGAAGTTGGCAGCACTACCCGACGCCAACTTTGACATTTTTTCGATGCCGCAAATCTTCCGTTAGCTGTTTCTCTGCGTAATATTTGTAAATTTTTAATTTATTTTGTGAAAACTGATAACACATAAATTGTATAAAAATGGTAGCAAGAGTGGCTGGTGTGTTCGACGAAAAACTAACCGAAGCAATAGCAAATTCTAAGATTTTGGTAGTTGGTGCCGGTGGCATAGGTTGTGAAATATTGAAGAACCTAGTTCTGACCGGCTTTCCTCAAATTGAAATAGTATGTCCACTTAATTTAGAATTTTTAACGTGATAATTGGGAGCACATATAAAATTACGTTCAATTTGCAGATCGACCTTGATACAATCGACGTAAGCAACTTGAATCGTCAGTTTTTGTTTCACAAGGAGCATGTAGGAAAATCAAAAGCGCAAGTGGCTAAGGATAGTGCATTGAGCTTTAATCCTAATGTGAATATTATTGCGCATCATGACAGCGTTATAAGGTTAGTTAAATATTAGGTTATATTGTCACCAAAGGTAAATGCACTAAGGATTCGACGTCACAGCAACCGAATGGAATTAATGTTATGCTGTGAACATGTAATTCATATGACAAAAAAACAATCAACTATTCACATAAAATATTGTAGAAAGAACTTTTTTATTTATATACTTGCATTTCAATTACCTTTTCATTGATAATAAATTTTTTTATATAGTTTTGTTTCGATTTCAGCAACGAATATGGAGTGAGTTACTTTAAGCAATTTAATATTGTAATGAATGCATTGGATAATAGAGTAGCTCGCAACCATGTGAATAGAATGTGCTTAGCTGCTAATGTACCACTAATTGAAACTGGAACTGCTGGTTATGCTGGTCAGGTAAGATTGTACATATAGATACTAATAAAATATATTTAAAAAAATGTTAAACTTTATTTACCAAAAAGTGATATTTATAGATATAAATTTAGTTCTCAATTTCAACATTGCCTATTTATTGGCTTATGTGCACTGAGTTATGGTTTTAAAATTTAGATGGGTTTGAAGGGTTAAATCTAAAAGAAATAAATTGCAAGAAATACTCATCATGTATTAATTTATAATCAATAGATCTAGATCTAGAGTATTTTTACATTTATTATGTATTGACGAAACCAAATAAGGGTCTTTTTAAATTGTAAAGAGTTTTGATAATACAAATATGTATAGTTATTGTGAAATCTAGTAATTCAATGTGCTATTCTAAATTGATAAATTTTTACTTACAAGTAAACAATATTGCCATTTTTCTGACTTACATTGTCTTCACTCAGGTACAATCCTAAATGCCTAACAAAAGCTCATGTTACTTCAGGTCATAGTCAGCTCTATTAATGAAGGACTAATAAACATACAAACACCACACATACATACTTTAGCGTTTATAATAATGGACTGAAGTAAAAAAAATGTTATATGTATGTATATCATTACAATGAGTAATAGCAGGATTAATATATTACTTATACTTCTTAATAGAAATCTTACTAATATTATAAATGTGAAAGTTTACATATTTGGATGGATGTTTGTTACTCAATCATGCCAGAAGAGCTGAACGGATCTGGATGAAATTTGGCACTG
Source organism: Brenthis daphne (assembly GCA_947093115.1). Lineage (NCBI taxonomy): Eukaryota > Metazoa > Arthropoda > Insecta > Lepidoptera > Nymphalidae > Brenthis > Brenthis daphne. The sequence goes on from OX352483.1 coordinate 12,595,735, forward strand.
AGATAGATTATAGTCTGGAATAGCACATACGCTACTTTTTATCCTACAAAAATTATGATTCCTGTCGGATAGATTTGTTTTTGTCATTCTAGAGGTGAAGTTGTTAATTGTTATTCATATAATAATAAATATTATTTTCATAGGTCGAGCTAATCAAAAAGGGTTTAACACAATGCTATGAATGTCAACCTAAAGCACCACAAAAGTCTTTTCCTGGATGTACGATAAGAAACACACCATCGGAGCCAATCCATTGTATTGTATGGGCAAAACATCTGTTTAACCAACTTTTCGGAGAAGAAGATCCTGATCAAGATGTTAGCCCTGATACTGCAGACCCTGAAGCAGCTGGTGAGGCCGGATCAACTGCCCTAGCATCTGAAGGGACCACTTCAGGAAACGTAGAAAGAAAAAGTACGAGGACTTGGGCCTCAGAAACTAATTATGATCCAGAAAAGTTATTCGCCAAACTTTTTGGTGATGATATACGCTATTTGCTATCTATGGAAAATTTATGGAAAAAACGACGCCCTCCCACTCCATTGTCATGGGATAATTTGCCTGGTAAAGATAACCCACCAGCTCAGCACTCGGGTCTGCCAGACCAAAGGGTGTGGTCTGTTTATGAATGTGCTCAGGTAAGAAAAAAATCTGATTTCTTTTCAATTCTTGTTATTTTTCAACCGACTTCAAAAAGGAGGAGGTTCTCAATTCGACTGTATGTTTTTTTTTTTTTTTATGTTTGTTACCTCAGAACTCCGTCATTTATTAACCGATTTGGAAAATTTTTGTTTTGTTTGAAAGCGTATACTTCCAGATTGGTCCCATTTAAATTTCAAAAAAAAATACCACCCCTAAGGGTGGAAAAACAACTAATCATGAATTTAACCTACTTCTAATTGTCATATTGACTTGAAACTTTGCAAGTATTTCTATTTCCGTTGATAGTACAGTGGTTCGGTGTTGTTGACCTGATCTGATGGTAAGGCCAGAAGGTGGATAGGTTCTTCAACGGCTAATAGTAGATACTTTGAGTTTGGGCTTGTTTTGTTTGATTTGACAAGCCTAATACGTTAGAATTCTTACTTTGCTACTACTGTCTACACTAAAAAGGGAAAAATAAAAACTTTTTAACAAAAAAATAAAAACCGACTTCAAACAAAAGCACTAAAAAGTGAAAAATAACTGATTGGTAGTTTTCATTTACTATACATACCTAATCAAATATTTTCGAAGTCGGTGTGCTTTGGCTAAGTAATTAAAGCCTACCTATTAAATACATACCTAATCAAATATTTTCGAAATCGGTGCCAGCCCATACAAAGCAAAGCACACCGACTTCGAAAATATTTGATTAGGTATGTATAGTAAATGAAAACTACCAATCAGTTATTTTTCACTTTTTAGTGCTTTTGTTTGAAGTCGGTTTTTATTTTTTTGTTAAAAAGTTTTTTTAGGGTAGAGTAGTCTAGCAAATGCTCGTCAGAGCGATGCGAGGATGAGTCGCTAGTTTTATTATATGTATAGATATTTGTATGACCATATGTATAAAAATATACTCTTTCTACTACTTCTTTATTTATTAATAGCGACTTACCCTCGCTTCGCCCGGGTTTGTCTGTAGCTTGATTCCCCATACAAACTATCATCCCCATTTCACCCCCTTAAGGGATAATTTCCGGGATAAAAAGTATCCCAGAGTTTCAAACTATCTTCTTACCAAATTTCATCTAAATCGGTTTAGTAGATCCAGAGATTACCCACTATATTATCTCAAACTCACAAACTTTACTACTTATAATATTAGTATTAATTCGCGCCCCTTCTATCTACTTGCTACTTTTTCAATTCAAAATATTTTATTCAGCATTAATTTATTACAATTTTTTACTGAACATCATGAGTCTACTACCAGTTCGGAAAGAAGAAGCCTCAGATCTGAGAAGAACTGGCGAAAGAAACTCAGGGGGACTAATATTAGCTTGTTATCTTTTTTTAAAGTAAAATTATAATTTACAATATTTCTATCAACTCCTTAAGCTACTTAAAAAATCACTCTTTTAGCGATAACTCCTCCTCTTGTACTTTCTCCTATATTTTGTATATTTTTTTCATCCTTTTTTGGGTATACAATAAAATTATTTTTGTCATTATTACTTTCTTAAATTGATGTCTTTTTTCCGTTTTAGATGTTTGCTGCAAGCTGCAAAGCCTTACAAACAGATCTCAAAAGCCGCCCTGATGGTGACCACTTAGTATGGGATAAGGATGAGAAAAGTTCAATGGATTTTGTGACGGCGTGTGCGAACATACGGGCTCATATCTTCAATATACAGCTGAAGTCTAGATTTGAAATCAAATGTAAATATATATTTTAAACTATACATAAATAATGATATTCTGTGTTGAATCTGTACATTAAAAATATATTGAAATAGTCATTTATATCGATACAGAGGCAGAATCTATAGTTTTTAGAATTTTTGTTTGTCCGTCTGTCTGAAACGCATCGCGAGAAAACCACAGGATAGATTTTAGTGAAGTTTGATGTGATTATAGCTAGTTATTCAGGTCAACATTAAGGATACTTTTTACTGCGGCAAAGTATCTCATCTCTAAGAAATCTACACTAACCGTTAAAAAGCACCTAGTAATAATTAATACATGTATTTTTTATTGGAATCTAGCGATTCACTCTCGCTCCACTCGGATGTGTCCCATGAATGGTTTAGTTTAGGCGAACAAAAAAACAAGTGTCCAAAGAAAAAATACCTTTGCAGGCATATACAATATAACCCACCAGAGCTTTGTCTCAATTGTATTAATGATTTAAGGATACATAGAGGATAAACATACGAACATTTAGTTACTATTCTAACAATTACTTTATAAAAAAATAAAAATAAATAACACTCCAAATCCATACTTTTTTTTTTATCTTGCAATCAGTCTTCTTGACTATGAGCAGATGTAATGTAAGAATGTCAGTGGCAGGAGAAGGTATTCCTCATCAGGAATTTTTGCCTTCTTTAATTACAATGGCTTAGTTAGTTTTGCCAAGTTCAAGGATTCTGCGTCGTTTCAACCAGTTTATGCAATCAGGTAATGACTGCCAGCTGGTTAGGATGGTTTTCCAATCTGATTTTGTATTTTTTTAGACATGCCTTGATCTCCTCTTTGACTGTCAGCATGTTTAGGTGTTCATGAACCTCTGTGTTTCTTATGAACCAGGGTGTGTTGCCAATTTGTTTAAGTATGAAGTTTTGAGTTCTTTGAATTTTATTTATGTTGGAGTTACATGTAGCTCCCCACAACTCCAAGCCATAGGTCCAGATCGGTTTTATTATGGCCTTGTAAATTAACAGCTTATTGTATACTTCCATGCTTAATATTATAAATTTGAAAGTGTGTTTGTTTTTTTGTCATTCTTTGACGTCGAAACGGAGTGACGGATTGGCGTGATCTTTTGTGTGGAGATAGTTGGAGGGCTGGAATGGGACATGAGCTTACTTTTTACCGCGGGAGTTTACCTAATTCCCGCGGAAACACTTTATAATACGATCCAAAAGAAAATATTTTTGATCAGAATTACTTGAAACTTGATATTAATGCTCTTCAATAAAATTAAATAAATACGTGTTTTAGCATTTTTCGAAATTCATCCTATAAGGGGGTAAAATAGGGGATGAAAGTTTATATGAAACTACCACTTTGGAGATTTTTTTGTAGTTTTAGCGCGAGCGAAGCCGCGGATTCTGCTAGTAGATAAGAATTATGTATCTGAACAAAGTTCTTTTTTTTTGCTTTATCTATAACTAAAGTGTTATTAACACAGCAATAACATTATTGTTAAATGATTATTCCATAAGAATGTAATAGAAGTAATACTATCAAAAAAAAATCATATATTATTAAAATTAAGAAAATATTTGTTATATTAATATTAAATAAAATCACTGTAACTAAAATGAAATAATAATAAAAGTTCATTTATAAAACTTATTAAAATCGTTTAAAATTGAAATTAAAAATATTATAAGATACTTGATGCCATTTTTGTATCTTTATGTTTGTCAAATCATTCTATTATTTTCTGGCTAGGTGCCTAAAATAACTATATACTGACTTTTGAGACATCTAAAATCTTAGTATCTCCCGTGATCTTGATTGCTGTAAAATTCGAAACGTCGGGAACCAAACCTCAAAATAAATCCGCGAAAAATCCCGACGATAGTTTTATTTTAAAACTAGCGGCTCACCCTCGCTTCGCTCGGGTTCGTACGTAGGTACTAGGTACGTTTTGACTTTTTTGAGCGGAACCCTAATTTTTCTCTAAAATAAATGTAGCCGATGTTACTCCCTATAACATCAGCTATCTTATTGTGAAAGTCCCGTCAAAATCAGTCCAGCTGTTTCAAAGATTATCTGGAACAAACAGACAGAGTGACAGACAGACAAAAATTTAAAAAATTGTGTTTCCTTATAAGTACCCAAAAAAATGTAAAGTGGACTCGTTTTCCGCACTTAGACTCTCTTTTGGTCCGTTGTGCGTGCCTTATAAGTACCATTTATACTTTCATTTGCATTTAGTAAAACGCTGTTATTTTGACATTACAATTTAATTCAACAGATACACTGAGTCCACTAACAGATACTGTAATTTTATTTATCTGTATGTATAGATGTGAAATATTATATTCTGATTAATATTATTTATTTGTTTATTTCCACAGCGATGGCTGGTAATATAATACCTGCAATAGCTACTGCTAACGCCATTGTGGCGGGTCTCGCCGTGTTGCGGGCTCAGGGTATACTCCGGGGAGAGATTGAGAACTGCACTAGTGTTTATCTAAGACCTAAAGTCAATCACCGTGGTCAGCTGTTTGTGCCTGAACGAAGTGAGTGTTAATAAATATTAACCTAACCTAAGGTTTCTGATCAGTGCTCGGAACCGATAGAAAAACCCGGTTTCGATAATATAATGGTTTATTCGTCCATTAGTGTTGCTAAATTCATTTTAACCGGTTAATTTCGATCATGGAACCTGAATTCGTCAAAAACCGTTTACCGTATTTAAACCGGCTAAAGAACGGAACCGAAACCTGAAACCGAAATGCTTTTCGGTTTGGGGTCAGTGACCAAAAGTGGTTTAAAAATTGAATGGGTTTATGAGGTTTTTTTTAATTAGTCCAAAAAATTAAGGTTTTAGCGATTGTTTTTAAAACCTATAGCTTGTGTCCAATATCGGTAACATTGGATACCTTACAAAAATACAACGCTAATATATCTACTGCAATAAAAGCTTTGAAGAAACTTGAAGCCAGCTCAGTCCCTACCGTATCAGATTTTCTTATCTAATATATTTAAATGAGCAATTCTTGCATATATATATATATATATATATATATATATATATATATATATATACATATTCTGAATCTCGGAAACGGCTCTAAACTAGATTAGTTTTATGTCTGCGCAATTTATTCAAGTTTTTAGTTTTAAAAAAAAAAGACGCAAGATTGACAATCATAGGTGTCCGGGTTCGAATCTCGGTCGTATACAAAGGTATAATTTATTTTTGCTTTTTTTTGTATTTATTCAAGTTTTTAGTTTTTTTTTTTTAAAGAAAATTGTACCTTCTAACCAAAAACCCCGAGCGAAGCTCGGTGGCCCACATACTTATACTATTATACTAGCAGAACCCGCGGCTTCTTTTCTTGACCGGTTTTTTATCTCTTATATTATAAACTAAAATTTATTATATACATACATCCATATATAAAGTACATTTCTTCGACGTTTTTAAAAAAATATGTGTATTTAATATCAATGGAATTGACATTTAAAATTAAATAATTCTGCATCAAAAATTGTTTCGGTAAATTGGTTGTTTGTACAAATAAGCACTATGATGACGACCTATAGAAAAATAAGACACATATTCATATATTTCTGATTTTCCAGCTCTAACAGCGCCCAACCCCAAATGCTATGTCTGCGCTCCAAAACCAGAAGTAGGTCTTGCTTGTAACATCAAACAGCTCACACTGAAAGACCTTAACACAGCCTTCAAAGAAGGTCTAAACATGCAGGCGCCAGATGCAACCGTCGAGGGCAAAGGCCTAGTGGTATTATCCTCAGAACCGGGTGAAACAGATCATAACAACGACAAAACATTAGAAGAAATAGGCCTGAATGACGGCTGTGCTCTGTTAGTAGATGACTTTCTGCAAAACTATGAAGTGCGAGTACGACTCCAACAAGAGGATGAAGAGAAGTCCTGGAGGCTAATAACTGATTCTGATGAACCGATGCCAGGCCCTAAGGAGGATAACACAGCAAATGGATCTAATGGTTCCGAACCCAAACCAGGCCCGTCAAGGTCCAAAGAAGACAGTGACAGTGATATGGAGATTATCGAAGAAGATGATGATGAACCTGTACCCAAACCTAAACGCAGGCGTACTGAGACCAATGAAGTTATAGAGCTGTGCTAGTATCTGATCTTGTGGTGTAATGTGAATGATTTATATAGTAAACTCTGTGACGCTGTTTGTTGTTTCTATGGAGGGTAGAGGTAAGGAGTACAATCTTTGTGATGAAAAAGTGTCCGTCGAAATGCGTTAAATTAAAGTGACGCTATGGTAGCAAATGGGTACTTACTATAAAAAAGCGTCAAAAGTATTATTAAAAGTTCACAAAAACAAATCACTATGTTTATATCACCACAGTATTTTCGGTTATATTTACAAAAAAAATCTGAACCACATAAATAGTTTCAATAACTATTCGAGTCACCCAAAAATATTTTTTGTAACTCTGCACACTTCACTCAATATACAATTGCTAAATTTACATATTATACCCTCTTGCTACTCTAGCGCCATGCCATTCTGATGGGTTTTTGAATTGTTATTTACCAGCTTACAGGTGGACACTTTTTCAATTTGTCTCCCATATAAGATAGTTTTCACCTCCACTCTCCATAGTTGTTCCCCATAATCTTATTGATACAAGGGCTAATTTACTTCTTATGCTCTAGATCTGATAGATCATAAATAAGTATTTTCAAAGCTATTTTCCGATATGATTATTTAACTCAAAATGTACTAAATATGATTAATTTTTTTTTTGAGAAATTGCAAGTTGTATTTGTATTTTAGTTTGTTTAAATGTCTTCTACAAAATTTTTTGCTTATATTTCATAATTGTGTAATTTTTTTGTGATTTATGTTAAATATTAAAATAGGTATATAAGATACATTCAATGTTGTATGAGATGCGAAATTATCTAAAACACAAATTTAAACATTTTGTAAAGTTAAGTACTTATAGCTGTAAGATACACATTACAAAAAGGAACAACACTGTCGTAATTTATAAGATTTTTTTTTAATATTTACTACTTGAAATAAATATATTATGATATCATTTATATCTTTTTCTTTTACTATTTCCTATCAATATTAATAAGGTTATTAGGGAAATTGAAGTAATGAAAATTCAAATAAAAATACAGACTATTTATTGAAAATGCAGTAGTTTTGGTAAATGCGCAACATTGAATCCTGAAACCTTCAAATATAAAATAAGCAAAATTAAAACATAAAAGATGTTCTAAACAAGGTTCGAAATCAATCTTGTCATATTATTTAAATGAAATATTATACAAAATAGTTGTCCATATTTATTCTAAAAACTTGAAGTCTAACAATAAAATAAATATTATTGCATATATGCCAATATATTTTTTCTTTAGTGACTTGCATAAAATTATTATAATGTTCCATGCTTGATATAAAACGATTTTGTATCTATCTACAAAATGACTGCATTAGATTAAAATTTACTACAAAAAACTGAAAATCAACAACTTTTTTAGCCTGTCTATTGTCCAATTAGTAACATAAATAAACTTAGCCTAAACAATGAACCTATCACTAAAAGGTTGAAAAATTCATAGACTTAACCTATTTAGATTTGGTGAAATCATTATTTCTCAGTACAATGTACTTAATATTAAAACTCCAATTCCTATAAGAATCACTTAAAATCTTTTATATATTCTAGTCATCCTTATTATTTTGTATTAAACTGCCTCCAGCGTAGGTGGTCTAGTGGCTAGCATGTATAGCTGTAGATGCAGATCTAAAGGTCCTGAGTTGGGCCAAGTAGAGTTTCTGTCATGATATTCTCAGTAATAGCCCAGAGTTTGGAAGTTGATGGTGTTGGACACCCATAACACGGAGAGCACATAAAGTCATCGGTCCTGCGCCTTAACTCTCACTGGTCGTGTCAAAGTATTATGCCATCAGACTGAGAGGAAAAACAATAGAGTGCACTTGTATCTGCACATACAGTTGAGATACTATTTAGCTAGTCTCAATGAAATTGACCACCGTAACCAAATCGGTCAAGAGCATTATTATTTTATATTATAAAACTGAATATCATATTCACACAGAATGGTTACCAGCAACCACAGACAGCAAAAAAATATAATTAACTGTTACATGCAATCAAGTTAATTAGAAAGCGTTCAAAATTAATTATACTTTTTGTATTCATTATTCAACAGAATATTGGACGCTAAGTACTTATAAAAGCTAATTCTTATTAAATAAATTATTTATAAGTAACATTTGAGTTATTCAACACAATAATAACTTAGTTGCATGACTGAGAATCTGTTTTTCCTTAAGAGTTTATTAATTAAAAGTTAGAAACAAAAATGTATTTTTAAAACTACTTTTATAAAAGTAATAATACTGATATCCAAAAGTATGATACAATATTAAAAACAATTGCTGAATTTTCTTTTAAGAGCCTTAGTATTATAAAGACTACAAATGAGTGATGTCATGTGATTTTTAGAATTATATTATGCAGGAAAACATTGTGAAGAAACCTGCATGTCACAGAAAACCTAGCAAGTTTTCCAAAAGACATGTGAAGTCGGCCAACCTGCACTTGGCCAACATGGTGGACTATGGTCTGATTCCTCATTTTAAAGGGAAGCCCGTGCCTAGCAATGGGATGTTAAAAAGGGCTAAATACATTAAAAAGGTGAAAGATACAAAATGTACATACTCATTAATCAGTCAGTGCTATTCCAGTAGTCTCAAATTAATTATACAAAAATAAATTTTATAAAAAATTAATTTAAAGTCATGAAGTACATTAAACCTTAATTTTCAGGTAGCATTCCATACTCTATGAGGAATTTCTCAACATCAGACGCAAAAAAATCATTACCAAGTTCAGAAGCTAGCTGAACAAAGTTACCAATCATTTGACCTCCTTTATAAACTAACAAGGCAGGAACACCTTCTACACGAAAATTTCGACTTAATCCAGTCACATCAGCAGCTATTCTACAAAATTTTACTGCCGGATAATCCGTTGCTAATAAACTCAAACAACCATCCATACTTTCACATGCTCTTACACCATGATTATAAATATGTATAACTACTGTTACTTTTGTGTCCTCCTTATCAATGGCATTTAAAAATTCCTCCTGATTGTTAAGAGCGATGAGTTTACCAAATTTGGGTGCTTTTTGTAATTGAGACATTATCTCTTCCATTCTCTGTTGCTGGTATTTCATTAAAAATCCTTCATCTATAAGCTCATTTAATTCTTCTTCCAATTCATCAACTTCTTTGGCCTCCTCCTCTTCTGTTACAGTTTTAACGGACAAGGTAAGCTTTTTAGCAAGAGCAATACGCTCTTTTTCTAATTCGTCACGATTTTCTGCTTCTAATTGTTTAAATCTTCTCCAATCTTCAAGGACGCCTTTTGGGCCAGTGTTAGTCGCAGATCCGTTCCAGTTATTGACTGGTGGCGGCTCCGCCCGAGCTGAACTCATTTGTAAATTTGAGCCTTCTTCATCACCACTACGACTGTCTTCTCCGTCAGATCCTTCATCTTCACTACTACTACAATAATTTTGTAATTTCTCACCCAGAATTTTATCTTCCAAAGTAGCCATTTTATCAATTTATTAAGATAATAATATTTTAAAAAATGTGTAAATGGAAATTATCAGAAAAATAATTAGTAATTCCAAACAATAGCACAATAGCCATACAAAGTAGAAACAGATTAAAATTTAAATTTTAAAATATAAAGATAAAAAAATTAAACTTAATTGTCTTGTTTGAACTCTGAAGTGCTGCCAGTTGTGAATTTTATTGAAGTTGCAATCTGTCAAAAAAGTGTATGTGATTATAATTTCGATGTATAACTTCAAGCAAAGTGCATTAAAAAGTATTTTATCTTTATAATTTACATAAAAGTTAGGATACATCATTAATATTTGACAAATAAAAAAAAGCAGTGTGTGTGTGTGCAATTCATACATGGTAGAAGTGAAACTTCAGAAAAGTAACCTTCAAGAGAATGAGATGAATATAGAGTACCCCTATCAGGAGAAGGTTAATTACAACTAAAGTTTATTTTTTGAAGCAAAACTTCTTTAGAATCATTGTGATTTGAAACTCGAAACGGAAATGAAATGGAAATGCAACACTAAAACGAGACAAACACATAGATATATTATAAATAGGACTAAGCCGACGTAGACGACGACGACGGCGAGAGAATGAGATAGAATGTATTGCCATGTTGCCATGGTAACCATTGTTATTGTCTATAATATATTGTGTGCAATATTATATATAAATATATGTTCAAAAATACATAATAAAATTATATAATAATACATACGAGTACGTAGTACGTACATCTTGCGGCAAGGGTGAAACGTGTATGTCTCAGACTGCATAATACTATATTCCATAGTGAACTTGTTTTTATCTTTTTAGTTAGCTTTTATGCATTGGGGTTGTTTATTTTCATAATATATTTATTTATTACAATAAACATTTTACTCAATTCTACGGATTCTTCAAATTAGAAGTTTCATTTCTAAACCCCCAACTTGTAAATATTTATAAATATTTCATGTACAGATTTTACTAAGTTACTGTTTTAATATAAATAGTACCTGGGCTATAGAGTGGCTCGGCGTTTTTGGCCTATAGTACAATTCGTTTTTTTTAAACTAAAAACTTGGATAAATATTTAAAAAAAAAACAAAAGTAAAAACTGTGATTGTTGATCTTGCACGTTGGCCAAGCGAGCACGATGCTTACACCAGAGCGTGTAAATTACCGATCATATTTTGCGTGGAATAATGTAAAAGAAAACTGAAAGTTAAAGGATAGTATACTTCAGCCTCTGACCCCGCCCCACCCCTTCCCGTCCCCCCAAATTTAACTCTAGATCTGCCAGGTATAATGCGCATTGCACAGGTAAGATGCGAACATGATAGAAGCTAAAAACCAGGTAAAAAGAGTTAAGAGATATCACAATAAATTGCTTAGCCTCAGACTGATTGTAAATAGATTATACGTGTGGCGCCCTCCTTAGAAGAAATCTTCCTCATTTTATTTTAATGCTAAAATTTATTTTAAGTGATAGCAAAAATAAAACGTTTGCTATGACAATTCTTTCTTCGTTCAGAAACCTTTAAGTGGCTTGTATAACCCAACGACATTAAGATGTATAATGTAGATACCATTATAGTGATTTATGCGAACCTACTTTATTTAGTCGATTAAAGTTGTCTCGTGATTACAGTTTTCGAACTGACCAACGCCAATGTCAATTTATTTACAGTGGAAAGGATAAGGTGGTGGGTGTGTTGCTTTGCTTTATCTTTTAGTTCCGTATAATTTATTGTAATAAACACATAGTGTTAGTGGTAGTATTGATTTTTTTAAATATTTGTTTTTTAAATTTTCGTGTTAATAAGTTATCATCCTACATAATTGTGTGTACATTCAAGAATTATTATTTAGCTTTCTAATTGTAACAAGATATTTACATCGATTGTTTTCATTTGTGATGTGAATTACAAATATTGAACAAATTAAGATAACGAGCTAAAGAGCTAACATTTGCAAACAATTACAATAATGATTTATAATGAAGCCATTAATGAAGAATCTGTTATGAGTATAATATTGATGAAAAATGGATGGAATTTTTGAGCCCAGTTCAAATTTGAAATCTTCGATATGTCGACTCCGTGCCAAAAAGGCGGGATGCGCCTTAGTGAAGCCCTAGATAATATACAACTAGCTTATAATCCGATAACAAAGCAGCTACATTTCGTCAGCCCCAAGGTCGAGAAGCCATCAGAGGACACTTCGGACGATATCGATAAATTGTCTAAAAAGAGTAGTTTTAGTGATGAGGGAAATTATTCTATATCTACATGTGAGAAAAGTGATACTAGTGATTCTCCAAAAAGTACTCTTCAATGGGGTGGCAGCGTAAGTGGTCACCAACGTGGGAAAGATGGAGGGTCTTTTTCAAGTACCGTCTCTAGTCTATCAGAATGTTCACTTGGATCCAGTGCATCGAAGGAGGATGACACAGCAGATAATGATACAATCCATGAAAATGCAAAATTAAAGAAAAAAGGGTTGTCTGGATTTTTTAGCAGGTCAGTACAATATTTTTAAATAGAGTTAATTATACAACTGATTTCATTTCAATATTGTTGTGGACAATAGTGACTACACAATGATGTTATATGGTGCATAAAATAAACTTTCACTTACAATCGTGAAACTACATGAATTACAATATCCATACATAAATTAAGCCAATTTGGTTGTTGCTTTATTATTATACAATTTTACTGCACCTATCCTTGCATATTTATTTAATCAATTCAAGAATGAAATTATTTATTAAACAGCATTTTCAGATTATTTTAATAGTCTATGTATAATAAATTATTGAAAATACTTAATATCATCTTTGAACCCTGTTAAATTTTATTTTATGAATGAAAAAACAATATACCACAAGTTATAAATAAAATGCTATTAAAAATATTAAAATAAATCATCTAGGAAAGGTATTGAAAATAAATAAAATACACATACAAAAAGTTTATTGAGTAAATAGTTTATAAATGAGTTTATACATTTCATATATTGTACATTTAAAAAAATAAATAAGTAGTAAATACCTATAATATAAAGTTTATCTCATTATATAAATGCACTTAGTTTATTATGCAAAATAATAACATTGTGCTAGGCAAATGCAATAATATTAATTTCTTCCGAATGTTTGAGTTTCTATGCCCACTAAATCACAAGACAGCTTAAATAACTTTTCTTGGTGGCTTCCATTTTTTGAAAAGCGATTACTAAATCCTTCTTTACAATTGCTGATGTACAATCCACCTTTTGATAATATATCTTCATCAAAACATGTATACAAAATAGAAACAGCACCCTTCTCTGGTGACTTGAAGAACATTTTTTTGAGCCAAGGAAATTTGTTGAAATTTGAGTTTTCAAATAGATCAGTGTCAACTATTCCTGGATGAACTGAGTAACATTTAACCGGGAAATCTTTCTCTTCCATAATTTTGTTTATGTACCTAGCCATCATTAGCTGAAACAAAAAGATAAATACAATATATATCTTAATAAATATATTTTAATAAATGCATATAAAGAAACATTCTAGAAGTTAAAGTAGTTTTTTTTTGTATTTATTACCTGTGCTAGCTTAGATTGTGCATATGCAGCGGTTGTATCATAGTGTTCCTTCATATGAATGTCGTCAAAGTAAATCTTTCCAGGAAAATGAGCACAAGATGTTACATTCACTATTCTAGCTGGTTCTGTTAATTTACCACTATTTTTTAAAGCTGGCAACAATAAATGTGTTAAATAAAAATGACTTAAATGATTGACTGCCAGTTGTGTCTCAAATCCGTCCTCAGTAAGGCTATAATCTCCAAACATGATGCCTGCATTGTTAATTAAAATATGTATGTTGGGATACTCATTCAACACTTTTTCTGCAAATCGCTTAACAGATTTCAAAGACATCAAATCTAAGGGAAACGCACGTATTTTTTCACCATTTTCCATTGTTTCAACCATTGACTTCACAGAATCCGGATTTCTCACACCCATTACAACAGTCATGTTTGCTTTTAAAAGTCCTCTAACAACTTCTGTGCCAATGCCGCGGGCTCCTCCCGTTATAACGGCGACTTTGTTACTTGCATCTGGCAACTCTGCTTTATTTCTCCAAACGTTTACCCAATCGTCGATTAAGCCCCCTGCACCTGCCCCTTGCATGTCCAAACTATATCTCAACTCACTCAATATATGCTTTACTTTCTTATGTCTGTTCATGTACCAGTAAATGCCAAAAGAGATTGATATTATTGTTATTGACGTTATCAGCAACATTTTGAGGTTATATATATTATATCGCGTCTACACTGGCGTCTTGCTTTCACTCGAATGGAATCCTCTACGCTTTCTCTTAGCAGCTCAACGGTATACCGTTAGTCCTGTATATGAAAGCAAAAATTAACTGTTTAGCTTAGAAAAAAAAAGTGCAAATATGTATAATAATTGTGATATAATTAGTTTGTTTGTATTTAAACAATTTTTGTTTATGATAAAAAAAGTTTTTTTTGTTATTTTTTTTTTCAATTGAAATCCGCCTATTCATTGAAAGGATGGAATGTTACTGACTGCCTATTGTGACTCGCAAATTGTTTCGCATGCGCATTACGTCATGTCCACCGTATGATTTTCAATAGCTTGGTGTGTTATGAATATTTATTATTAGACTAAATTAAAATGTAATCTGCGCTATCATATGTTAACTGTAGGATAAAGATTGTTGTATTAAATTCCGTGAGTCTTAGACCCAGAAGCTTATTTATTAATAAGTACATTATCAAGTGAAGTGGAAGCGTATCGTCCCTTCTTTATTAGTATGTTCCGTTCGAACTTGTATATTATATATTTTTAAATAAATTTATCGAACTACTATAGTAAATATGTAAGTTTATATGTATGTTTGTTACTCCTTCACGCTGAAAGGGCTGGATCGATTTTGATGAAATTTAGCACATAGATAGACTACGATCTGGAGTAAAAATGGCTACTTTTAGGCATCTGGAGATGCTACCGAGTGAAACAAGGATAAGTATATACTTATAAGACCACACTGACTGCGACTCAGGTAAAAATACCACATCCTCGTAATATTTTTTATACTCCATAGAAATCCTTAAAGTGCACAACGGGTCCAAAACATCCTTGATGAGGATTTAAAACATTTTCATATTTTAAACAGATCAACAAACTAGTTGCATATAGGGTAGATAATAAATGTATGTCTACATATTATAATTTATTATAACAACGTCACAGCTTGGTTTACGTAAGCGAGAACGAGAGAAGCATATCTAACGGTTTGCTTCTCACCTCACATTTCGTAGACAAGTTCAATCCGCCGGTACTGAAGCATTAATTAAGGGTCTTTGATCTATGATGGTACTAGGGTTTTTAGAATTAAAATTATAAATATTTATATATTGTAATATATTAAGCTATTCATATTATCATAGAGAAGCTTTATTTAGTTAAGAAATTGAATTTTAGGAACTGTAATTTCGTTCTCAGATTTTTGCTGTTATATGTGGGTTTCCAAAATGATGGCCTTCAATAACTATTTATTATAATATTACTAGCTTTTGTCCGTGGTTACTGCTGCGTATTTTGTTTATATATTTCTGCGTTTTTAAGTTTCATATCGTGATGCTAGGTAGCTTAGCTTTTATAACCTCTTTCGATAAATAGGGTTTAAAATGCTAAATTTAAAGACTTCAAATGACATGACAACAAATTCTTCAGCTTTATAATATACTAGCGGACCCGACAGACGTTGTCCTGTCTACACGTCTTTAATTTGAAAATTTCAAACTTTTTTTAATAATTTTTTTGATGAAAATTATTATTCAAATTGTGAATCTAAACCATTCCCAGATCCCCTTGAACACACACAAAAAATTTCATCAAAATCGGTCCACTCGTTTGAGAGAAGTTCAGTGACATACACACTCACAGAAGAATTATATATATAAAGATTCGTATAGCTTTTCTAACTTTCCCAGTACAATAGAAATTTATACTAGCATCTCCTTTCTTGATAAGACATATAGTTTCTTCTTCTCATGAATTGGCAACCCTACGTTAGCTTACCAATGGCGCGTAACGATGGAGATTTGAAGTTTTATAACGTCAAATAAGATGGGACAAATTCATTGGAAATACTTCTGTGACTTAATAAAAACCGTATGAGTTCAATACTTCACTTTTAAGAATTTAACATAAAAACTTTATTATTAAATGTTCATATTGTGAAAGTTATTTGATTTTACTGAGATTTCACAACTCGCGCTGATAAATCTTTCACACTTTCACTCAATTGATTCTACTTCAAATTTTAGTTATTGATAAAAAAATTGTAGTGTTTCTGTTAGTTTTGGCTCTTGGATGTCGTAATTTTGGCTATACGTCCGATAATATGTCACGTTACATCCGCTATGTAGTTGATATGTTATCGCGTTATCGATGTTATTTGCTTTCTGTACATAAACAATGATTTATTGCTATGTTCATTCATTTTAGCTTTAGACTCTTGCAGTAATAGTGTATTTTTATAAATATGTAAATAATAATAAAAATTCTAAAAAAAGTCAACTGTGTAAAAGAATATGAAGTGCTACGTGTATTTTATGTCAAAATTATTCCATAAACCTATGGTTTAATCTATGGTGTAGATTTTCTTTGTGATTTGGTTCGCCTGGAACACTAAAAATAGGATATAAGTCAATCGGCGCGGCGTTCTGAATTTTACTAAATTATATTAGAACATTAAAGAGTTATTAATTATTAACATTTTATCATTTTTCTAATTATGGCGTTTTGAATGTATCGTTCTTTTTTTTCTAAAAATTAGATAACGAGAAAAAGTCTCTGAGCTGTTAGTTTTTATTTAATTATGTTATCTTTCTTGTATTTGGAAAATTTGGATCAATTTTTTTTTATTGATGGAAGTGTACAGACTTCAAACTAAAAGTATTTTAAAAATTTTAGAACGGGTTTTAAACTAAATCTTTAGAATAAATTATGCAAAGGTCAAGTTATATATTTCCGTTTTCAACCTTTTGAAGTCCATGGAAGAATATTGTTGACATAAAATGTAAATCATATAATAACTACGAATTTAAAGCCATTTTTTGTAAAATTATCACGACTATTAAGTACTATACAATTTTGTATTGTAATAGTATCTATTAAAGGTTTTTCGAAATTATCTTGTGGGAATGTACACCATTATTAAACTTACACGAAACAATGGTTCGTAAATTGTACATAGCATTCTTTGTCTTTTGATCGTTTATACTTAAATAATATGTTATGTACCTATTAGAAATTCAACAACTAGGATGCTCTTTGTTTGGGAAACGTGATTAATGTAATGATGATGAATTTCAGTCTTATCTCAACAGAGAACTGAACCTATTACCCTCGAACTTGCATATTATAATGAAAATAATTATTGAATTTATTAAATAAAATTAACTTTTCGGATTTTTCGTGTTTTTTGTGTATTTTGGTTCCTGACGTTTCTAATGCTTTACAGCAATCGTGGTCAACTGGAGAGACTGAATTTGACCATAATTGAAAAAATCCAAAAATATAGTTTTATTTATAATGTGAAATATTTGCGTGAAAGAAAGTATTAGTATAAGTAAAAGAATATATTGAATACTTAGAACTTTCTACTAATATTATAATTGCAATGCAATTGAAAATTTGTGAGGATGTATGGATGATTGTTACTGTTTCACGCAAAAACTACTGAACGGATTTTAATAAAACTTTACAATAATATAGCTTATACATCAGAATAACACATAGATTTCTTTTTATCCCGGAAAAATGTACAGTTCCCGTGGGGTAGATCTGTTGTTGTTTATCTAGAGGCGAACCCGAGCGTAGCGGGGGTGAGCCGCTAGTTCTAAATATACTATATTTCGAAGTGAAATATTTCCAATAGCAATTCACATTTCACAACCTCTTATCACGATCTGAACTTTGTAACACAAATGGGTATAAACTTCGCTTCACAATAAACTTAAGGCTAACATAATTGGCCGCGTGGAAAATAAAAATAAATCCAATAAATACGAGTTTCTCAGAACAATGTGCTATAAAATTAAAGCGTATACGAGCATACGTAACGTAGAATGGTTATACTTAAACCTGATGCCAAGAAAACCTGTTCGCGAAGGCAACGCTACCCAACTGACACGGGTCTTGCAGTGTTATTATTGAGACGGATAAAAGTTTACTATACAATGCAGGTGTTTTCATATAAAACTTGCTTATTCCGTTATTTTTGTTCAATTGATATTAACAAAGTTATGAATTAAAAAGCGCTGACATCGATTTGTCTGGTCGTTTAGAGATGTAACAGGTCCGAATCCCATGTCATGTAAAAAAATTAACTTGTGTTTATATAATATCGTACAATTTGAAATTTGCGAATAGATTTACGATATTTACTGCTTAAATGTGTTAGCACTTTGAAAGTGATAAATAAATATGGTCGGTAATATCAAGTATGCGATTACGTGTTTTAATAAGCCTTGATTATAGAAAATGAGGATATGATTTGAAGGAACTTTCAAAGAAATTTTTGTTGAAGGATTTCGCTTATAAAGAATTAAGTGGATAATGCTATCGGTGTAAATCGGTGTATTGACTTTTTGCCTGTCCAAATATGGAACAGGATCCACCTACTTGATGTATAATATTATGGCAGATGTTCTAGCGAAAAATAAACCGCTTTTTGTAAAGGTGAATGGTTTTTTTCAATGACAAAACTTGACTTTCAATGCAATGACGACACGTTTGGCTCGGTTTGTAGTGACCCTACTCGCTTTGCCAGTGGTCGTGGGTTCGAATCCCCCTGGGGGCATTCATTTATGTGATGAGCACCAATGTTTGTACTCCAGTCATGGGTGTTTATATTTAATGAAAACTAGTGACTCACCCTGGCCTCGCTTCGTTCGTCCCTAGGTGATTCTTTAAATCGACATAACATTTTTATTTATTAACCCATTTAAGTAAACCAAATACTAAATGTTAAGCCTACCACAATACATTAGTAAAAACCGCATCTAAATCGACTTAGCTGTTCCTGAGATTAGCGCGTACAAACGCGCAGACAAATAGACAAAAATTCTAAAACTCATTGTTTTGGAATCTACTGCGTTAATAAAGCCCCTTCAATAATAGTTCTTCTAAAATATTTTCCATGTACAGACAGCGATCAGTTACAATTTTTTTTGTATGTATATATTAGGTATTTACGTAGACTATAACAAAATAATATTAAACCTCAAATATTTTTCATAGTGGTAAGTTCTTTAGCTCCCATCTACCTCATGTTTTCTATTTAGTTCTTTAACATATGCGGACATTGTATTAAGAGTGTAACTAAATATGAGCTGTTAAGAATCATCGTAAAAAATTTAAGTCGTAAAAAAAATTCGATATATGATATCCTTGATTAAGTGTTGGTAAGTGGAAGCTTCCAGTTTTAAAGCTTTTTTATTTTTCTTAATATAAAGTGGTAGCGTAGTGGCAAGACGCTCGCTTGGAAAACCAAGTGCGATGGGTTCAAACTTCAAACCAGGGTCTGTACCTATATTTTCCTTTGTGAATCATTTTCAACATGATTACCTTTTGCTTCACGGTGAAAACTTACATGTCTGAGAGGAACTAAATCTAAAAAAATTCGACACATGTAGATCCGTCTGATCAGCCTAATAATGAAGGGAGGCCCACGCTCAGTATCGGCACATTAAAAAGGCCATATATGAATATGTAATTCTCCCTTGGGTTATTAACATCTATGTTGACTACCTAAAATTTACATATTTTTATTCACGATTACTAGTTATTATGTTAAATATAATTTATATTTCAATTAGTATAGTAATTTGACCCGACCGTAAATTGTGTAGATGTAGATTGTATATATTTTCAACGTCTCCTTAAAGCAATAAATCTAAGCTTACGCAAGCACGTTGGCTGTAATTGTGCCATTAAAAGCTTTCTAGCTAGATAAGTTAAAATTAAAAGTTCTTTGAAACCTCACACATGATTTAATATATTACGAGATAATCCTACTGTGAGATTGTATTTAAAAAAAAACGTAAATTCTTAACAAAAATTAATTCGTAAAGACGAAGATTTTACACTTTAAAGGAAATAAGTACAATGAAGTAAAATAATATAGTTGTTTGTTCAAGGTAATATAAAATATATTTTCCTCATAATACGTTCGTATATTTTAAGAGATTATTACAAAAAAAATGTCAACTCGCCTTGGCGATGTAACATTGTCACATTGCCCATTAAGGCTCGGCTCAGCTGTTAATTGCGACCAAGGTTTCCTTTCATTCACGTCTAAGTCGAGTCAATAGGAAAATATTCAATGTCCTACGTTTTATTCTTTCTTTATTTATTACTAGCGGCTCAACCTCACTTCGATCTATCGCCTCTAGAAAAACAAAAACAAATCTATCCCACAAACCATACATTTTTCCGGGATAAACAGTAGTATATGTGTTATTCTGATGTATGAGCTGTATTATTGTAAAGTTTCATTAAAATACATTTTTAGACGACTCGTTTGGCTCAGTTTGTAGTGACCCTACTTATTGAACCAGCGGTCGCGGGTTTGAGTCCCGCTGGGGGCATTCATTTTTGTGATGAGCACGAATGTTTGTACTCCAGTCATGGGTGTTTATATTTATAATATGTATGTATTTAAAGTTATATATGTGTAGTGTATCAACTATCTGGTATCCATAACACAGGCTTCGTAGCTTACCATGGAACTAGATGGTGCTGTGTGATAATGTCCTAACATATTTATATTTATTTATAGAAGCGGCTTCTATTGATTAGTATCATTATAAACAAGAAATGAGGTTTGTAGCCTCTATGTTTATTTGAATACTTCGTATTAATCACGGTAGATAAAACTGATTCTCTCCCGTGATATATGTATATTACAGATAAATAAAATTAATTGAAGTGTCTGTTTATAATGTCAAAATAACAACCTTTTACTAAATGCATATGAAATTATATGCGGTACTTATAAGAAAACACAATTTTTAAAATTTCTATCTGTCCGTTTGTTCCGGCTGATCTCCGAAACGGCTGGACTGATTTTAACGAGACTTTCACTGGCAGATAGCTGAGATTATAAGGAGTAAGTTAAGCTACTTTTTTTTAGAAAAATAATCAGGGCCCCGCTCAAAAAAATTAAAACGTACCCAAGGACGCGCCCGAGCGAAGCGAAGGTAAGTCGATAGTTCTTCCTAAAAAAGAACCAATTTAGTTGAAATATTGTTTGGTTCATTTACTGCTTTCACTATAGAAACAAAAGTAGTAAATATTCAGGTCAACTGCTCGAAATCAATGGCGTTCATTGAACTATAACTCTTAACCTACGGCTACGCTTGCGTGGTATGTCACTAAAAAGTAATATAATTTTTAATATAATTATATATATTTTTATAATACATATATTTTTATAATTTAATATATTTACATATAATTTTTTTAACGTAAATTGTAAAAGTTATCTACTATAATCACTATAGAAACCTTTATTGATGATAGAAATTATAAAATAACGTATACTCTAGCTAAAACATAGATATATGATGTATAATACTTTCTTAGATCTACGCGAATATTTGACATTTTAAATAAAATTATCTTTTCGGATTTTTTCACAGCTTCATTTTGATTTTTGGTTCCTGACGTTTCGAATGCTTTACAGTTTTCTGCAATCATGGTCACGGGAGAGACTATGGTTTTAGACGTTACGGTACTTGTTACAGACAGTGCCTACCCACAATTTTACAAAGTTATTTCAAAAAAATCAAAAAGGTAGTTTAGAAATATTTTTAAATTAATATTATGACAAAAGCTTTTACTCACGACGGCGTTTTTATATTTTTTTTTATTTCCCTGACTCAAACTCGTACTGTGATTAGAATGTTTATTTCCGATCGTAGACGTCTCTGACAGTAAACTATTTTAGTGTCAACGTCCTTGAACGAATATAGTTGTTTGTTGTTTTAGTTTTTACGAATCGATTATTATATATCGATTTTGTATATTATGGGATAAATTATTCAAATCGATAGTTCAATGTTTAAAATATACTTCGATATATATTAAGCGAAGTAAAACCGAAGGGTCTAGGTCAGTTTAGATAGCATCAAGAATTCAATATTAGTATATTAATTATTTTGTGTTGTGGCTATGACTGATGTGTATAAGTAGATATGTAGGTACTCGTGTAATATTGTTCTTTTTTTTTATAATGAATTATGTCAATATTTAAGTAGGTACATACGAAATATCTTGTACACTATAATGTGTAAATTTTAATTTCACTAATCATACAAATTAATTCCGATTCGCTGATGAACTATATAGGTACTTCACTTGTTTATTTATTTAATTTATTTAATTATTTATTTCAAGCAAAATTGACAAAAGGATCTTAAATATGTAAACAGACGCCCATAGCATATACACCTTAAAACGAACATATATATTAATTATAAAACTTAAAATTTATGAACTTATTACATTTTATAGTAGAGTTAATTGAAGGAGTTTATTTTTTTTCTAACAATAAGCGAGATACGGACTGAGATAATACGGACGCACGACATTTAATTTAGATAGGTCGCGACCTAATCTTTCCTAATAGTAATAGGTACTAAAATTTTACGGCTATGGTCATTTTAGTTCCTGTAACTTGTGGAACATTGAACCCGTGAACTTTGTAATAATGAAGTATGCAGGGCTAATTGACCATTGCGCCAGACTGTCACCATTGTTATTATATTTTTAATGACTTCAACTAAAGGAGTTTTTTGTATATGTATATATAATACAGATCTTTTCATCTTATCTTTGCAAATAATTGTGGTTCAATTTTCGTTACTTTTCAATTTCAAGAAAAAGTCCAATCCTAAGGGCGGATATCTTTGTAAAGCGATTTTAAATCGGTAAAACGTATTATAATGAAATATCACTGCTTTAAATTTTAATGTTATCTATTCCTCGAAAAGTATTTTGAGAGAATTTTAAAACTTTAAAACAGCCAATTTATACTTTTACTATTTTTAACGGTTTACGTTAAGTAAACTGTAAAAATTAAGTATCTTTAATATTTCTATCGTCACTATCTCAGACCAATGAAAAAGTTTTATTGGTCTGAGATCACTATACGTTTCTATAGATAGATAACAATAACGTACCTTGTATTCAGCCCTTTTTAACGTCCGACTGCTGGGCACGGGCCTCCCTTCAATACGAGAAGGGGTCAGGCCATAGTCCGCCACGCTGGGCAAGTGCGGGTTGGCGGACTTCACATGTCTTTTGAAAACTTGCTAAGTTTTCTTAGGCATGCAGGTTTCCTCACGATGTTTTCCTTCACCGTAAGGCAAGTGGTAATCATGCTAGAAAAGCTCGCTCATGAAAATATCAGAGGTGCGAGATCCGGGATTTGAACCCGCATCACTATCACTAGGCAGTGGTAGCCCAGTGGTAACGCGCTCTCTTGGGAAACGTACCTTACTCTAGCTAAAATATAGATAGAAATTAGAAATATTCCTAAATCAAAATGATGATAAGCCAAAGCTTTTACTCACGATGCCATTAAGAATGAATTGGCTTAAATGAGATAGTTGATCGTGGCCTCATTATGGGTTAGCTCAGTTTTTGTACCGCATTCCTTACCAAATAGACAAGTATGTATATATTCTATCTATACTATAATAAAAGAGTAGAGGTCGAATGTCTGTACATATCAAAAAAATGCTAAAAACCGAGTCAGGGCGATGTAAGAATACATAGAACAAATCCAGATTTTTTTCAAATTTTTTGTTTCTCTGTCTGTTTGTCTGTTTGTACGGCCTAATCTCCGAATCTATTGGACCGATTTAAATGAAATTTTGCATGGTGGTACCTTATATCCCCGGGCAACGTCTAAGATACTTTTTATCCCGGAAAATTAAATAGTTCCCGTGGGATAGTTAAAAAACTATAATAACTTATACAGCTTAGTACACAACAACTTATGCACCTAATTTAGTAAAATTTAACATTCTGATACCTTATATTGCCGGTCAAACAACAGGTTACTTTTCATCCCGGAGAAATAAACAGTTCCCGTGGGAACTAATAGATCTCTATTAGTGTTTTTCTAGAGGCGAACCCGAGCGAAGCGAGGGTGAGCCGCTAGTACATATAATAAAATTCTGAGTGGAATCTGTACATTAAATATTTTTTGGAAAATCTTATTGAAATAGTCAGTATTATCGATACAGAGAATTTTTAGAATTTTTGTCTGTATTATTTATTTTTTAATATATAGTAAACTACTGAATAGATTTTGATGAAATTTGGCATGATGATAGCTGGTTATCCGTGTCAACATATAGGATACTTTTTACTGCGGGACAATATTTCATGTCTGAAAAATCTATCCTTCTAACCGTTAAAACGTACCTAGGGACGAACCCGAGCAGAGCGAGAGTGAGCTAGTTTTAAATAAGATCACTTGACAGTTCCTACATAAATATAAAAGGCATTTTAAAATAATAATATACGTTTATTAGTTTTAACTTTTTAATTAAACCTTGGAAGTCGATTTTAACCTACTTATGATTGGTGTATCGACAATACAGTAATTTGTTTACATAGAGCTGATCTGACAATGAAGCCTGGTAAAACCTTGGAAGTTTGGCTCATCTGATTCCTTTTGTTGATCCAAAGCGCTTTTTTATTTCCCAAAATTCGTAATTTTAAAGTAAGAGTTATAAGGCTGGTATCATTATCGATTATACCGTCGACCCACAATTTGAAATCCCTTTAAAATCAGTTGTTCTAGAGATTAGAGGGCTTAAACAAACAGATAACTTTTCAGATTTTGGGCTTTTTGTTGATAACCATATTAGGGTAAGCAAAGGGTTGCTTTTCTGAAATCACATAAGGGCACTTTAATTTCATTTATAAATATAGATTATTGATATATATTAATTGTTTTTATAATAATTTTTAGACGTTTATTTTTGACTAAAATCTAAAACTGCATTCTATTCTTGTTCATACTGCATCGCTTTAAACCACCTTTGTGCAAACGGAACAAAGGCGTGCATTCTTTTGTGCAAACACTTACCACAACAATGCCCGCATTCCTTTTAATATGTTATAATAGAGTCAGGTAATAGAGGCCGAATTGAGATATTTCAATAAATACATCGTCCATATAAATAGTTATCTGAAATAGTAATTTTAATATATTGTATTATATATACTTACATAACTAGCATTGCCCGCGGCTCCGCCCGCGTTCAGATGACCAAAAACCAAATTCTTAGGTTTTACATTCTATATGCTCTTATAATGCAAATTTTGTATTTTTTCTCAGAAATGGGATATTTTCTCGCGGTAAAAAGTATCCTATATGTTGACCCGTATACCCAGCTATCATCATACCAAATTTCATCACAATCTGTCCAGTGGTTTTCTCGTGATGCGGTAACAGACAGACAGATAGACAGACAAAAATTCTAATAACTATAGATTCGGACTCTGTATCGATAATAATGTCTATTTCAATTAGATTTTCCAAAAAATATTTAATGTACAGATTCGACTAAGTTACAATTTTGTTATATGTATAGATAAATAAATAATTATGTATGAGAATATAATCTCTTCTTCAATATCTACATGTGTGTATGTATATATACATAGGCAAAGATAGAACAGTACAGTACCTTTTTGTCCTCAGTTTGTCAACAGATATTTTTTTTAAATTGGAAACAGAGATAAACTTTTTAACACTATTGATGTTGATGATTAATGAATGATTGAGGAGGTTGATGTTCTACATATTTACAGCTAGGCAAAAGAATGTTTTATTAGTTTTATGGGACTACTAGCGACTTAATCTCGCTTCGCTCGGGTTCGTCCCTAGCTCGCTTCCCAATACAAACTTTCATCCCCATTTTCACCCCCTTAAGTGATGATTTCCGGGATAGAAAGTATCCTATGTCCTTTCCAGGGTCTCAAACTAACTTCTAACCAAATTTCATCTAAATCGGTTTAGTAGATCCAGCGATTACCCCCTACAACGTCACAAACTCACAAACTTTACCTCTTTATAATATTAGTATATAATTATTAACATAGAGACAGAAGCTAATATTTATCTAATCATACCAAAAGTTAGGTCTGGTTCTAAAAGTAGCTGAAACACGTCGCCATTATCAAACGTTGTGGTAATGTTACAGTTTCTTTAAATTTTTCATGTAAATTTATTTCTTGTCTTAATAAAATTTATTAATTTATTAACATCATGTAGTGAATATTTAATTAAACTTAGTGTCTGGCAACGATCATAGCATTCGAGTTTACACTTCACTTTTACCATTGAAAAGACCAATAAATAGTCCTGTAGTTATACATGCATAAGACAAACTTAAAAGGCATCTGTTAGAAAAACAAACTGGTTCTCTGTGATATATTTCCAATGAGACTTGATAACTCGATATAGCCACAGGAGAGGGAACAAAGAAATGCATTTATTAACCTTATAAGTAAAAGCCGCTACTGTTCAGATCTTGGTCGGATGCTTAAGTGGACATGGATTTGTTTTATGGAAAAGAAAATAAAACTACTAATTTATCTGTAAAATTAGTAGTTTAAATATAATATAAATATGTTGGGACATTAACACACAGCGCCATCTTTGAATACCAGATAATTAATACACTACACATAGATATATAACTTTAAATACATACATATTATAAATATAAACAGCCATGACTGGAGTACAAACATTCATGCTACACAAATGAATGCCCCCAGCGGGACTCGAACCCGCGACCGATGGCACGGCAAGTAGAATCACTACAAACTGAGCCAGTCGTGTCGTCAAGTTTGTGTTGTATTCAGCCCTTTTTAACGCCCCACTGCTGGGCCTCCCTTCAATAGAAGGAGTTCAGGCCATAGTCCACAATGTTGGCCAAGTGCGTGTTGGCGAACTTCACATGTCTTTCGAAAGAATTGCTAAGTTCTCTCAGATATGCAGGTTTCCTCATGATGTTTTTCTTCACGTTAGTAGCATAAGCGGAATAATCCGTACCTACTAATCCGACCGCGGACACGCCGGCGTGTCAGTTAACAATAGATTTCTTAGAATTTTAATTAATTTCTTAGAAATTTACCTGGAGGTGTTAAAAACACTTCAAATCCTTCTTGTTGTGAATAATATAAAAATATTAAGTGAAAATACATCGAATAAATGATATCTAGTCTTTTTATTTTAATTGGATACGTATGCATATTTTTATATCGCTGAATTTTTTGTCATTGTTATTCGAGAATGTATTACTTAATTATATTCATCTAAATTCGAATAATTAACTTAAAATTAGTTGAAGAATAAGTGTATTATTTTAAATTATTACTTTTTGTTACAGAAGATAACTCCAAACTTTTGGGGTAAAAGACCCCTTTTTAAGTTGTTAGGGTTGAATGTTTTTTTTTATTTAAATAGGACCTCTAAAGATACAATAAATTTATGTACCTACTTATTAAAAAAAAAGAAAAAAATCTATTCATAATTTTCGAAAATATCGCGTAACATAAAAAAAATATAATCGAATCTCTCCCTTTGGAAGTCGGTTAACAACATTGCCAGTGTAATTTCTAAGTACTATTACAATTTAAATGATCCCGCTGTTATCAATAATGCAGATGAACAATGACGTATTTTTCTTACCTCATTTTTAAAGTAGCGTAATATAACCCATTAGTCGATTGTGACTAATCGGACTGCTTGTATTATGAATCGACGGTGGAGAATTAAGTATGTATTATGTGCTTTGAGTCATTTGAATGGCTGAAATGTTTTAATAATTTGACCGAACCCTGTTTGATAATTTCCGTTTTAACTGATTCACTCTTAAGATAATATATTATATTATAAGCCTGTGTCCCATTGCAGGGCAAAGGCCTCCCTACTCTTCCTCCACTGCTCCCTATCCTTCACCATAATAAGCCACTCTCTTTGGAAGGAGTACAACTCATCCCGCCATCTCCTCGGCCTACCACGTTGTCGTCTGCTATGTTGGGGGATTGGATCCCCCAAGTTGCTTTTTTGGCCCAAATATCATCTGATATCCGGATGACGTAACCAGCCCAGTTCCATTTCAGCATGGCAGCTTTCCGAGTGACATCCGTAATTTGAGTTCTGGAACGAATGAATATCAAACGGATTAAAGAAAGATTAGTGTTTTAATTTTTTTGTAAATAAGATTCATTCAAGTACTATTCTCTCTTTAACGTCATTGATAAAAAAAAGTACTAGATACACAATCAGCGAGAAAAAATGTCCTTACCGAATGAGCGCTCATTTGAACATTTGAGCGCGCTTTAATTTTTTTTTTGTAAAAAGGACTTTAAGAATTAAGCATTGCCTTTAAGGTTCAACATACATTTTTGTATATTTATTTACATGTGGTGACATTTATTTTTGTTCGTTAAAAATGTTACTAAGATTATTTTTTGTGTTGTTGCATATAAAACCTCTTCACTCTTTGTACTATTTACAAAAATTATAACATCTTAAAATAAAAAAAAGAAATATTCAACATTTCAAGTAGATAATCATATTATTAACATAGTAGGTATGTTTTAACGGTTAGTTGGAATATATATACTATATATTATATTATATACAGCCTTCCTCAATAAACGGGCTATCTAATGCAAAAAGATTTTTTCAAATCGGATTTGTAGTTCCTGAGATTAACGCAAGCAAACAAACAAACAAACTCTGCCTCTTCATAATATTAGTGTATACATTATAATTTTAATAATATATCATAATAATGATACATATAAAAAGTCTCAAATATTTGTACTTTTAACGTTAAAAACTCAATTTTACCTAATACTTCTCTAATACTCCACTTAAAGCTACAAAATGAATAGCGTTTTAAAACAATTAATATTTTAAACATCTTCTATCTATTAGTTTAAATTTTATCATATTATGTAAAAGATAAATTCTTACGAAACAACGACAGACGTCCACGCAATTGTATGTATGCTGAGTGAAGTTTTGATAAAGAGAAAATCCATGTACACTTTCATCACTCGCTTTCCTGTAAATCGTATGTCGCGTGAGAAATCTTATCTTACGTTAGAGTTTTTATGTTCTATACTGTGATGGGAAAATGGAACCGATGGCGATTTACCGCAGTGCTAACTGCTAACTGTGCAGGGTTTAACTAGGTTCCTATACTGCTGTTTAGTCTAGGTTTTAGGAAAATAAATTATATATTTATTTATGAATAACAATTTGTTGCTTCTAAGTCTTATTTGAGATTCTGAATAAATTATTTCATTTGGTTATATTTAGCATGATTTAAAATTACAATACTTAAAATTATTTTTTATTTATTTATTTTATACTTATATAATATACTTTAAATAAGAGATAGAGAAAATTTTAACAATTTTTTTTTGTATATACCCTAGGACTAGAACTCAGAATGCGTAATAAAACGCAGTATTCACGATATTTTTTCGTATAAAACTATTTATCTCATTAATCCATACTAATATTATAAATGTCAAAGTTTGTGAGGGTGGTTGGATGGATGTTTGTTAATCTTTTACAGCAAAAGGCCTGAACGGATTTAGATGAAATTTGGCACAGAGATAGATTATAGTCTGGAATAGCACACTGGTTACTTTTATCCCGGAAAAGTGTACGGTTCCCGTGGAATAGATGGTTTCTGTTTTTCACTAGGGACGAACCCTAGCGAAGCGAGTTTGAGTAGCTAGTAAGTAAATAAAAGACAGTACACGATGTTTATCTACGTCTTTCAAAGTCCAATTTCAATTCATGTCGCTCGTATTTCAATTGAATCAATTATGGCATCATAGCTCGAGGGCTCCTCTGACTGTAGAATTTTATTCATAGAGACACTACACTATATGAGTTGTTATGTAATACCGCGTAATAGGGTTAAAATGTAACATATCTGATAGATGAAACCTTTGAATGGCATTGTGAATATGACATTTGAATAATACTTGTATTTATACAATATTTTGTTTAAATTTCACGTATAGTTTTGTGTAGTGAAAGAGTATTGTGGCAATTCAAATTACATACTTTGTATTATATAGTTTGCTTTTGAAGACTGATAAATGCGTATAAGATATATATATATATATAACTAGCATTGCCCGCGGCTCCGCCCGCGTTCAGATGACCAAAAACCAAATTATTAGGTTTTACATATTAGTACATTGCAGTTTTTGTATTTTTTCTCAGAAATGAGACATTTTCCCGCGGTAAAAAGTATCCTATATGTTGACCCAGATAACCAGCTATCACCATACCAAATTTCATCAAAATCCTTCCAGTGGTTTTTTTTGTTATGCGATAGCAGACAGACAAAAATTCTAAAAACTATAGATTCAGCCTCTGTATCAATCATAAAGTCTATTTCAATAAGATTTTCCAAAAAAATATTTAATTTACAGATTCGGCTTAGCTACAATTTTATTATATGTATCGATAATATCATCTATCTGTAGCAAAAATGTGAAATTTTAGAATTAGTCTGGTGAAAGTATTACGTTAAGCTGTTTTCTTTCACGGAAGTTACATAGAGTAATGGGGCAGTCGATTATAGTTGTGTAAGACATACAGTGCACTGAACCATCCTGCATGATTAGAAAATATATCAAAAATTCATTAATATTAGTAACCAAATATAGGTACTTCAAAGAAATCAGGGATCTTAGACAAGCCATTCTGTAATCGTTTACAAACAGAAATCTAAAAAAAAATTATGGGAATGACATATATATGTATATAAAATTCTAATAAAAATCTAATTGAGTCGAATCAGTACATTGAATATTTTTTGGAAAATTTTATTGAAATAGTCATTATTATCGTACAGAGGCCGAATCTATAGTTTTTAGAATTTTGGTCTGTCTCTCTGGGATCGCAGCACGAGAAAATCACTGGACAGATTTTGATGAAATTTGGTATGATGGTAGCTGGTTGACCGGGCCAACATATAGGATACTATTTACTGCGGGAAAATATCTTATCTTTGAAAAATCTATACTAAACATTAAAACGTACCTAGGTCGAAACTGTGCGGAGCGAGGGTGAGTCGCTAGTTATGATTCTAAAACAAAACTATAATGTAATTTTAATACGATTTTTTAAACTTTCTATTCTTTAACAATTGTAGAATAACATCTTGTCTAAGCCCGTAGATTAGAAAATCTGAATAGATATATGTACTTAAATATAAAAAATATATATACATATTAAGTAAATATGGCGTCAATTTTCGCGTTGACGGCATAGAGATCGCTACACAGTATACACGAAATACCTGTGCAATTTTGACTGTACAGTTAAATTGTTAAATAATTCGGACTTCGGAGCTTAGGTACATGGCAGCATATCTAAGTAATGTTACGAACGTAATTACTAAAATTCAATCCATTTTAATGTGGTTATTGGTGTGTGTCGTTAACGTGAATCATTTATCGATTATAAAAATCGATAAATGAGACAATAATTTAAATTTACTGCAGTTTTAGTTTAAAAAAGTATTTCCAAATGAAATTCTCTCCCTCCACGATTTAAACCAAGCAGTTTCAGGGAAGTTTCAGCAATTTAAAGCGAGATAAATTTCAATGAAAGAAATCGACACGATTGAGTGTATAATTCGAAAATGTTACGTTAATATATTTTTAAGAATAAGTTTTTAAGATAATATAAGTCTGAGAACTCTTATAAAGTATAATATCCATGTCAAGAGTGCTCGCTACTGTAATTTAATATAACAAATCCGTAAATGTGCTCATTGCTTTGTTATTTCATATGCGTAAATTCTGGCTATATGGACATTTTATAGATTGAAAGTATTTTAGCAAATTAAGTGATGTTTATGATAACATATTCATACCTCTAATATTATAAATGCGATATTTACTATAAATATTCGCTCATTTGCATCCCTAGATGCCTAATACTAAACCACTTGTTACCCCAGATCATATCTATCTATGTACTAAAATCCAGCCAGTGCGAAAGAGGTACAAACATACATACATACACACATAAAAACTTTGGTATTTATAACAGCATTAATAAATTCCCCACAGACTTGAATGTAGTCGATACATCAATGGCGCCACAAAAATTCCACTTTAAATAACTATGACTGAAAAAGTTTATTTATCTTCCAAATGGCTTTCTCGCTGTAAAATAGTTCCTCTTGATATCAAATGCCAAAGCAAATACTCAAATTAATAGTGTTCGTATTTACGACGTTAAAAATTTATTAACTCCGGAAGTTGGACTTCATAGTTGATGTTAGTGTTTTACGATGGAAGTTCATTTTTAGACAGAGTCTAGGTTATCCTACTAATATTATAAATACGAAAGTTTATGAGGATGTCTAGATGTATAGATGTATGAATGTTTGTTAGTCTTTCACGCAAAAACTACTGAATGGATTTTAATGAAACTTTACAAGAATTTTAAATTGTTGATTTAACTTTTGCTTGCCACTATGCCCGTGTGCATATGTATTATGTATGTCAATTAGATTCATAACCACTAGTTTGTTTTCGCATATGAAAACTCATAGGAGCGACTGAAGTGAAGCTTGCTTATTTAATTTTAATCATCCTTTAAAGTAAAGTTAAAAGTTTAACGAAATCCCCGTATATATGTACATATGTACGTTAAATGTACGATGCCTCGGTGGTGTAGTGGCTAGCATGTACGGCTGCACACCCGGAGGTCCTGGGTTCGAGTCCCGGGTCGGGCCAAGTTTAGTTATTGAGTCTTTCTGTATAGTAAGTCTCAATAACAGCCCGGAGTTGGGAAGTTGGCGGTGATTCACCCCCGTGCCTCGGAGAGCACGTAAAGCCGTCGGTCCTGCGCCTTAACTCTTACCGGTCGTGTCGAGCAGTCGTCCCACCGGAGTATGAGAGTGATAGGAATAGAGAGTGCACCTGTGTCTGCGCGTATACTTGTGCACTATAATATCTCCTGCGCAGTTGGCTAGTCTCAATGAGATTGGCCGCCGTGGCCGGAATCGGTCAGGAGAACATCATCATCATCATCATCAAATGTACGATTGTACAGACAGACAGATTAAAACTATTGTATCCCAGAAAATCCCTAATATATTATTTTTTATTTATAATATACATTGTAGATTACCCACTAATAAGTATGAATAAAGTACGTACGAGTACATATACTATAAGCTTTAACGCTTATATGAACAAGTCTCTATATATATTAGTGCATTTATTCATTTATTTTGTCTTTAAATTAATAATTATTACATTACGAACATTAACTTAATCTATTTATATCTGTATTTATAATGTATTAATTATTATTTAGAAGAATGATATAATTATTTATTCATATTAAAGTTTCTCGCATTATATCTTTTATTTGTTTATTATTTCTTAAATTCTTAAGTAATTTATTTAATTTTATTTTTAATATAATAGTTAACTTCTCGAAATTAAAATATTAATATTAACTTAAATTTTATTATTATACAGTTTTCTGCGTTAATGTATTTTTATACTAATATTTATTTATTACATTTTAACTATTAAATATTAAGATAGTCTCTATTTCCAATGAATAGACGATTGTTATCTGTAGGGAACTCCCCTATGAGTATATCTCAAATCACCCCAAAAATAGTTTATATGACGCTTACTGAGTACAGCGTCCTTGCACCCTCGTGATGATCGTTCCCCTTCTAAAGCCGCCCTAGTGGCTTCCTACTCACATTCTACCACCAAGCTTACTGTATCGAAACAACCACCAGACAATCGAAAATTATCAAAAAGAAGCAAACAAGTTTACTGAATAATATAATTAGTGTCTTTGTTACGTGAATGCTTCCAATTAATTGTAATTAAGTGAGTCATAATGATACAACGGCCATCTGCAGCAATGACAACGTAGTACGCATAGATTACTAATCCGGAAATAGGTGATATCCAATTTACATGTATACTAGTGTTCTCCAGCGGCTTCGCACGCTTGTATTATAGCCATATCTTTCAAGATTATAGCCCTTGGGTTACTTTGATGTATGTATGTATAAGCTATATTATATGATATATGTTAGTATAGTAAGTATATGTAAAGTTTCATCAAAATTCGTTCAGAAGTTAGTTAGTTTTGCGTGAACCAGTAACACACATACATCCATCTTTACTCGCAGACTTTCGCGCTTTTAATACTATTAGTAGGCATGTGTATATATACAGTATATGTACATATATTATGTAATTCGAATGCTTTTCAATAGCAGGCTTTGCACTGACACGATTGAACATTTATATTTTGATAATTTTTTGCTTTTGATACAATTTGGTCTTTTTTGGTAAATAAAATTACGGTTCGTCAATTTTTTTTAACTATATCGTATGTTGTATGTAGATATTATATTTAATTAAAATATAATATATTATATAGATATTAAATAGTCTTTTATTTAAGGTATTTTTCATTCCATAAGAATGACCCAAGAACAGGTGGCGAAGTGGCCGGTGATTGTTTTTGTTTAGTCACATGGAAAATTGATGGGATAAGGCTCGCTTGTTTCGGTTCTTGGGAAAATACTAATTTAAATATTCGGTTCGCTTAACACATTTATATTTGCCGTTATTTATAGAATTCATTTACTTTAATTAGGATTTTTATAAACATACGACACCTAGCGACATACGCTCGCTTCGGTCAAACATGTCCGTACGAGATGCACTTTTATATTTTATAATATTAAATACAGGTATCGCTACCTTTTAGCAAATTTTATTATACTCACTCTATCGCCAACCCGCACTTGTCCAGCGTGGTGGACTGCGGCTTGATCCCCCTCGTATTGAAGGGAGGCCCACA
This sequence comes from Brenthis daphne, assembly GCA_947093115.1. Lineage (NCBI taxonomy): Eukaryota > Metazoa > Arthropoda > Insecta > Lepidoptera > Nymphalidae > Brenthis > Brenthis daphne. The sequence continues at coordinate 12,630,769 of OX352483.1, forward strand.
CTCAGCAGTGGGACGTTAAAAAGGGATGAATACATCACTAACTCTAGCCTATGTGTTGCTCAAGGTCATAGTCTATCTGTGTATTTAATTTAATCCAAATCCGTCCAGCCGTTTTAACTTCAACATCCAAACTTGCATTTATAATAATAAAATAATCACAGTACTGAGGACACGACAGAATACCGCTAAATTCTGACCGCAAGCTTTGAACCACATGATAACTGTTTATAAATAAACAAGTGTAGGACTGACGACATTCGACGTCACAGGTCGGCTACTCGACATAAATACGATACCAGGGTACCAGAAAGTCGAATTGCAAGGTCGATGAGTGAGTGTTGTAAAAGAAAAGGTTTTTTCTTAGTTCTTACGCTGCTATAAATGTGGAATTGAAATATTATATGCGTAATTACGTATACGCAATGCGAACTAGCTTAAGTAAGAATTTTGAGGTTAATTGCGTTGATTATAATGTAATATATAAAAATCTTGTGTCACGGTGTTTGTGGTCGCACTCCTCCGAAACGGCTCGACCGATTTTAGTGATTTTTTTTTGTATATTTGGTAGGTATGAGAATAGGTCGTGAATTATATATTTTTCACACTAAGCCCCATCCCCCATTTTTTTATAACAATATTATATAAACAACAATATTATATAAATACATACACAACAATATTACGTATACAACAATATTATATAAATAAATCGCTGTATAAGATAGAGCCAAATAGTTTTTTTTTGTAGATTGAACGCGGGCGTAGCCGCTGGTTCTACTAGTATATTATATAATACTATCGACTTGTCCCTAGGTAGTTAGGTACGTTTTAACGGTAATAGGTATAGATTTCACATAGATGAGATATTTTCCCGCAGTCAAAAGTATCCTATATGTTGACCTTAATGACGAAACTAACTCTGGATCGTACCAAAATTTATCCAGTGGCATTCTCGTGATGCGTTCCCAAACAGACAGACAGACAAAAATTCTATAAACTCCTCTGCATCGATAATAATAACTATTTCAATAAGATTTTTCCAAAAAAATATGTTATGCACAGATTCGACCAATCAGAACTTTTTAATATACTATGTATAAAACAAGTACTAAAATTTATTATTATACTAACGACTTACCTTAGCCTTACCTTACTTATCTTTTCCGAGAAACACAAAACCTAATACTATGCACTTTTAGGGGCCCCAAAGTACCCTATGTGTTACTTATTCTATCATTCTCATCTATCTATATACATATCATTATCTAGTGTACTAAATTTCATCCAAGCCCGTTCAGCGTGAAGGAGAAATAAACAACCATACATACATACAAACTTTCGCTTTATAATAAATGGCCGATATATGTATATAGTATTTTGACAGGTGACTACACTTTGTCATAATGACACGTTAAATGCGGTACAAATAATGGAGTATATTATTTACAACTTAATTGGTTTTACATGTATAGATTTTTTTAACTTTTTAATATAATATTTCCCTACATAATATGTACGTACAATAAATAGGCAATTCGAGCTGAATGACAAGTTTGACGGTCTATGGTTGATTTTTATTTTTCTTTAAGATACCTTTTACGTTCATTGCAGTTGTTTCATTCATTGTACTTCTACGTCGGTCATTGTTGTAACACAACATTCCTTTAAAGAGGTTTATTCTTAGTTTTTACTAACATTCATAATTTTTAAGTGTAGAATGCGAGACACTTAACTCGATGTTATAGCGCATTATACGGCGCTAATATTGTGTTCTTCAAACTCTAGTATCTGCAGTGGAAAATCAAGCCATACATTGTTTATTTATTAGTACATATATTCAAAAAGTTAAATATTTATGCAATTATAGCTTAAAGCTTTTGTAAATAATGTATCTGGAAAACAAACATATTTTCAAAGATGTTTAATAAACAATATCTAACTAGAAAATTGGAATGTATACAATATCTCAAACTCATATAAATTTAATTGTTCTTATCGCATATATTGGATAAGGAATTAAGTGCCTTGGGAAAATCTCCAAGGCTGTTGACAATCAGAAATTGTGCTTTACTCAATGTAGAGTCAAGTGCTACGTACTTGTAATTATAATTGCCGCTCGATATCAATGGTAAACAACAGTACGTGTTGAATGACATGGCTGGGTGGATAACAATAAATATTTAATATATTTGGAAGATATTACTAGCCCAGTGGTAAACGCATTTTCTTCGTAAACTAAGTGATGCAGGTTCAAAACCCGTGTCTCTCATCTGTGAGATTTATGTACAGATGCGAATCGTTTTCAAAATAATTATATATCAGTGTTTTGTGGTGAAAGAAAACATCGTGATGTCTCACGATGTATTTCTTTTCCTGCATGTGTGATAAACCTAACTAGTTAACTAGTAATTAAAGACATGTGAAGCCTGATCCCACTCGCATTGAGGAGGGGCCCAAGTCCAGCATTTTTTATTAATTTACTCTAATAAATATGAAGGTCTAAAAGGATTTCTGTTCATAATATTGAGGCCCATTTACGCGATAGAGTTCGTCGAGGCGAGCGAGTAAAAGAATGTGATAAAAGTAGAGGAATATAAATATAATACTAGTAGGGGTGTGCGAATAATTCGAACTTACGAATTATTCGTTCCGAATCGAATATTAATATTCGATTCGAGTTTCGAATTCGAAAATTCGAATTATTCGAAAGTTCCCGAATAATTCGAAAAATTTCGAATAATTCGAAAAATTTCGAATAATTCGAAAAATTTCGAATAATTTGAACATATATTGCAAATTTTAAAAATGAGCAATTGTTTTCTCTGGGTAATTGATTTTTAAACGAAAAGTATATTATTCGTAAGTAGACTATTTTGACACACGATTTGAAGGAATTTAAATGGATACAATTGAAGATCCAGAGATATTTCATTAATTCGCGAAATATTCGAAAATTTTCGAATTATTCGAAATTTTTACGAATTATTCGAAATTTTTCGAATTACTCGAAATTTTTCGAATTATTCGAAATTTTTCCAATTATTCGAAATTCTTCGAATTCGAAATTCGAATTATTCGATTCGAATTTCGAATCGAATATTGATATTCGATTCGATTCGAACGATATTCGCACACCCCTAAATACTAGTCATATTCCGTTGCTCGCATATCTAAGTACAATGATAAAAATCTTGCGACACTAACTCGAATTCTCTATCCTCCAGTAAAAATAGCGGAACCCTTTCAGAGATTAGACATTTAGATTAGATGAATAGCCTAGTCGAGAGGTCTCTTATCTGCGAAAAATAGTTAAGAAAGTCAGAAAATTATAGGCACTGGCTCATTAGACGCGGAATAAAATTATGAGAAAGACGTTTGTTTTTTTAATTTTCTGCTAATAAAAATGCAATTGTTATAAACATTATTATTTTTAAACCCCGATGCAAAAGGAGGGGTGTTATAAGTTTGACGTCGATGTCTGTCTGTCTGTGGCATCGCAGCTCTCATACGCTATCTATATGTTCAATAGTAGCAAATTTAAAACAGCATATGTATATTTTAGAAGAATATCTCGATTTATTAATTTTAAACGTTATCAACGCTGGAATAGTATAAAATTGTATCGTGTTATCATACAAAATATGTACCTAAGTAAGAAAATGACAAAAAGATGTTTCAAGTTGTATAAATATGCATTTATCGCCACCTGCTCTCAGTCACATTCTCGTTTTTGTATAAAAACAGTGTTAGTGTCGCTCACGGTTTACATACTTGCTAATTGCTATTTAATCTGTCTCATTGTTTGAGCTCACGTACCGGTATTGCTTTTATAGATAATGTCTCCAGATGCACTGTAAGTTTGTATTGTTCACTATATAGCTTGACCTAAATTTTCAGTCTAGGCTCTACGTGTGAGAATTTCAATAATTTTTTGACTGACTGCAATAAGACGTGGAACTTTTGCCTGTTTCTTTGTATTTGTTACTCGAGTTTTTCACCAATTGTAGATAGATTTTTATAAATAGGTGATTTAAAGGGTAGTCCTATTTCAAGTAAAAAAGCTGGAGTTTATCTTCTACATCCAATGTAAAATAACTTTACTATTTTACTTTTTATGTATGAATATTGTACACATTAAAAATACGTCATTGGTCATCACGTTAAATTTGGTTTTAAGTATGATGACATTTAGTCACGGCAAAATTTAATACATACTTATATATTTTGTGAATATAGAATAATATGAGCTTCGCATTAGTACTTGCTACGTACTTGTTTTATTCTTAAACATATGTTGATCACTCTGTTATAGTTCTACATATTATTTGAGAACCCCACGTAGTAGAAGCAATGCGCCACATGTACCATCTATACATATAATAAAATTGTAACTAAGCCGAACCTGTACATTAAATATTTTTTGGAAAATCTTATTGAAGTAGACATTATTATCGATACAGAGGCCGAATCTATAGTTTGTAGATTTTTTTTGTGATAGCTGGTTATCCGGGTCAACATATAGGATTATTATTATTTTTTTTGTTGGTGGTGGTGCCGAGGTCGGCCCTAGCTACGTCGACCAGTTTTGGTCCATTGTAGCTCCAATATATAGGATACTTTTTACCGCGAGAAAATGTTTCATTTCTGACAAAAAATATAAAAACTACAATGTAAGAATATACTAATATGTAAAACCTAAGAATTTGGTTTTTGGTCCTCTGAACGCGGGCGGAGCCGCGGGCAATGCTAGTATGATATAAACTTATTTTTAAAGATTATTATTATTATAATACACAGTTCGACAATAATACAAAAATACTTCATTATTACTCGTATAACCCACGTGAATGGGCACTTGAAAGTGCAATATACCCATGTCTTTATGCAACGTAAATGAAATATGAATATCCCGGTACAACTTTACTGTGAATGTCCAACTTTAAATATTTTTCATGCTTTTAAAAAGGCAAATATTTGTTCCATTTGCGAATGACTGAAGGTGTGTAGTTGGAAATAGGTCTCGGTTTTCTGCCGCGTGCCGTCCTGAGAGCATTCTATTAATAGCTTACGAGGTACTCTTTGTTATTATATCTATATAGTCCTCACACGCAGTGTACTTTGATACTAAACAATTAGTAAATGTAAATAAATTTGTATCGCCAAAGACTACTACTTGATACTACTAAAATAAATTAAACTAAAATTGATTACTGAGAGACTACGTGCAGAATAAACCGGTGGGTGTAAAAGTTTGAAGTTTTGGACATGAGTTCTTTAATGACGAAGATATGTTGACCTTAAGGAAGGTTTTTTTTTCAACTTCTAACGGGATTAATATTATTAGAAGAATAAAAATGATATGACATATTGTCATTTTTAAAATCAAACATAAAAGTTTCTTTAAAACCCATCAGGCTTACTTGTATGGATATGGAAAAGTAATATATTCTCGCTTCTCTCGTCTCGTCTCATCTAACTAAAGATCCCGGTAACAATGGGGTTTAGACGAGTTCACACGAGTTCACTATACAATGGTGTATGAATAGAAAAATTGAGAATTGTACTTATTGAATGATAGGATGTGATAGGATCATAATATGTTATTTTCACTATTATGGTTTTCTAGTAGTTTGAACGCGGGCGAAGGTTCTCAATTCGACAGTTTTTTTTATGTTTGTTACCTCAGAACTCCGTCATTTATTGACCGATTTGGACAATTTTTGTGTTGTTTGAAAGTATATACTTCCAGATTGGTCCCATTTAAATTTCAAAAAAAAACCACCCCTAAGGGTGGCAAAATAGCTAATGATGAATTTAACCTACTTCTAATTGTCATATTGACTTGAAACTTTGCAAGTGTTTCTATTTCCGTTGATAGTACAGTGGTTCGGTATTGTTGACCTGATCTGATGGCAAGGCCAGAAGGTGGATAGGTGGAACTCTTCAACGGCTTTTAGTAGATACTTTGAGTTTGGGCTTATTTTGTTTGATTTGACAAGCCTAACACGTTAGAATTCTTACTTTGCTACTATTGTCTACACTAAAAAGGGAAAAATAAAAACTTTTTATCAAAAAAATAAAAACCGAATTCAAACAAAAGCACTAAAAAGTAAAAAATAACTGATTGGTAGTTTTCATTTACTATACATACCTAATACTTTCTTAGATTTACGCGAATATTTGACATTTTAAATAAAACTATCTTTTCGGATTTTGTCGCGGATTTATTTGCATTTTTGTTTCCCGACGTTTCGAATGCTTTACAGCATCCATGGTCACGGGAGAGACTAATCCACGGTCTCTCCCGTGACCATGGATGCTGTAAAGCATTCGAAACGTCGGGAAACAAAAATGCAAATAAAGCCGCGACAAAATCCGAAAAGATAGTTTTATTTAAAATATACATACCTAATCAAATATTTTCGAAGTCGGTGTGCTTTGGCTAAGTAATTAAAGCCTACCTATTAAATACATGCCTAATCAAATATTTTCGAAATCGGTGCCAGCCCATTCAAAGCAAAGCACACCGACTTCGAAAATATTTGATTAGGTATGTATAGTAAATGAAAACTACCAATCAATTATTTTTTACTTTTTAGTGCTTTTGTTTGAAGTCGGTTTTTATTTTTTTGTTAAAAAGTTTTTTATATTTCTATTCTAGAATGACATCTTTCTAAGTCTCATTACTAACTGTCGTCATAGACGTCTAAAATGCATCAATTGAGTTAAAAAATGATCCATTGCATTTAAGTGTACAATTATTATAATTATAGACGCAAACTGATGAAGCCTTATTACAGCAGTAATATCATACCTTCAATATTTAGATTTATATCATGCAATAAAACATGCAATTTATAATAATAGCTTATATAAGAGTCTTACCTATACCTATTCAGCCCTTTTTAACGTCCCACTGCTGGGCACGGGCCTCCCTTCAATGCGAGATGGATCAGGCAAGGCAGTGGAAGCCCAGTTGTAACACGCTAGCTAGGGAATCCGAGTGAAACGTGTTCAAGGAAAACATCGTGAGGAAACCTGCATGTCTGAAAGAATCTAGCAAATTTTTCGAAAGACATGTGAAGGCCGCCAACCCTCACTTGGATAATGACTTCATTAGTATTCTAACAGAATTTAATTACTGCGAGATAACTAAGTTAAAACGTTTACCATCACGTTATTTTACATCAGATGTAGTAGTTTCTCACGCTAAGTGTCGTCTGAAGCCGGAGATTGGTACAGCGTTGCAAAATCTGTTGACGTAACCGTATATTGCAAATGTATCCTAAAACGACCATCCGCTTGGAACCAAACATCAAGGACTGCGATATTTGATGCCATGATATTAATGTAATTTAGTAATAGAAATATCTGTTACTTATTAGTGGTGCAATGCATTTAAGTCGTGATTTGCGTTTTTATATAAAATGTTAAGGGTTAAAAATTTTATTCTATATTTAGGAGTATAGTATTCAATTCTAATCGCTGATTAATACAAAATGAACCCGCAATAGTCTTGATATTCATCGTAGATTAAAATAATATTTGGAGCATTAAAGTTCTTACCTACGCCGCACCGAAAATTAACTCACAATAATTGGCGAAAATATCTTCGTCCTCCGGTCAAAAATAAAAACTAATAACCTTTGAGAAACGTGTATCCAATTTATTTGGATATGTAGTATGAGTTCATTATTACTTATAGTTTCATATACCTACATGGTATGTACATAAAAACGTGGTTTATGTATCTACAATATTATGTTATATATGTAATTAATTATCTCTCTCTACATATTATTCTAGCGATTCACCCTCGCGTCGCTCGGGTTCGTCCCTAGCTTGCTTCCTAATACAAACTTTCATCCCCATTTTCAACCCCTTAAGGTGATGATTTCCCGGATAAAAAGTATCCTATGTCCTTCCCAGGGTCTCAAACTATCTTCTTATCAAATTTCATCTAAATCGGTTCAGTAGATCCAGAGATCACCCCCTACAACGTCACAAACTTTACATCTTTATAATATTAGTATAGCTAAAACAAAGTTGGGTTAGTTACACCATTTATAACTCAAGAACGGCTGGACCGATTTTTACGATCTTTGATTTGTTGAATTGGTCTCCACTCCAAATAGTAGAATAACTATTAAAACATCAGAAAAATTAACGAAAAAAATGACATAGCTAACACTGGCTAATGATAATCATTTATGTATATCTATTTAAAACGTACTTAGGGTACCCGAGCGAATCGAGGGTTAATCACTAGTTATCGATAATTTTTTATTTCCTATTATCTTCTTACATTATATAATATTCTCAGAAGTTTTTACTAAATTATATCATGAAAGTCTCACGATCTATTCATTACGGCTTTGACTTCCACTCTTGCAATAGTTATAATTTGTTATTTTTTATAGACTCTAGAATCTCCGTTCCGCCTTCACGCTTCATAAAATATTTCAAATATCTTGTCCAAGTGACCACGATTTCAACCTTTGTTTAATATTACGATGTCTGATAAGTAATTGATTTGTTTTTTATCTATGTCTATACTAATATTGTAAAGATGCAAAGTTTGTTTGAACGCGTTAATCTCAGGAACTACTAATCACATTTGAAAAATTCTTTTTACATTAGATAGTCCGTTTATTGAGGAAGGCTACATAAATCATATACAAGAAGAAAGACTATATATATCATATAATATATAGTATGTCAAGATTAACCGTTAAAACGTACCTAGGGACGAACCCGAGCGAAGCGGGGGTGAGTGGCTAGTTTAATATAATCCTGGGAAAGTGTAGACATGATAATTTATTTTAAATATATCATTTTTTTAAATATTGCTGTTTGAAGAGTAATTCTTTACATATTTATAAGTGAAACTTGTTATTCATTAGAGAAAATTCTCATTATTTTGATACGCAACGAATATTGCAATATTTACTGATACTAAAATAATACAAATGGTGCTAAAGAAATACATATTTCTACATACATATTACATATAATAGTTAAAAATTGATGTCCGTAGTCGCGTAATAATGCCGTTTAACAAATTGTTAATTGTATAGCGATTACCGACATTTTTATTGATTATTTTAACAATTTATGTTTCTGACATTTGCAATACATATTTAGAAAGTCTGGATCAGAAACAAACCCACGCCCTGCGTGTCACGGATCACGATAGCAGTGAACCTTTTAAATAGATTTATAACATAATACTATCTTAGATTTACGCGAATATTTGACATTTTGAAATAAAACTATCTTTTCGGATTATTTCGCGGATTTATTTTGATTTTTGGTTCCCGACGTTTTGAATGCTTTACAGCATCCATGGTCCATGTCCATAGTTTTATTTCAAGATTTATAACACTTATAATAATATAACACTCATAATAATAATAAAATATATAAAATATTACTTTTCATCTTTTCTAATGGTGGACTCATGACGTTCAGTAAAAAAAAAATTCATTGAATGGTAATAAAATATTTTGGTCTTCTTCCATTCTATGGGATATTGGCGAAGTAATATGTGCTCAACTAGCACGCTTCATTAAGAAGAAAATTGAATTGAATAAACAGACACTTTAATTTTATTTCTTTGTATAGATTTGAGCACTTCCTGAGATTATGACATTTGCAAAATTCAGAATGTCCGGGTCAGATATACACCCACGTCCCGCATAGCAGTCGGCACTACACGGTAGCAGTGTACGTTGTACATTGAATAGAAGGTCACGAACAAAATGCGATACTCAACAATACACCTCAGCTGTGGACTGAATACAAAACATTGTATACTACTTGTATCAATTATTGTGTATGTTGTAGCACGCGGGTTTGTTTTTAGGCTAACACATTTCATTCTCATTCCTTTTATAAAGACCCCATTGCTGGGCCCGGGCCCTCCATCTCATTGAAAAACGCGATGGGAATTAGGTCTAATATAATAATTACTATTAAATAATTGGTTTACACAATAAATTTTTATACTTTAAAAATTATATTTCGCATGTAATCAGTTTAACAAATATAAAGAAATGGTACTATTTTTTTTACCAACAACGGTCTATGATATACTCGTACGTAAAACTGTCAATCATTCACTCGCGCTTTTATATTACTGTGTACAGATTATGAATTATGAAACTTGGTATGGCGCAGGCATCTCTCTACGGGTTAACGATTTGTTTTGAATTATAAGTTGCAAAACAAAGTTATCTTGCTTTGTTGTAGTCGCAGACAGCTATGTACTATATGGGCTTTGCGAATTCCTTTGGTATACTATCACTGTGTTCGCTAAAGTATGTTACGTACTTACCAAAATATGTTTATTGTTTACTAACTAGCGACTCACCCTCGCTTCGTTCGGGTTCGTCCCTAGCTTGATTCCCCATACAGACTTTCATCCCCATTTCCACCCCCTTAAGGGATGATTTCCTAGATAAAAAGTATCCTATGTCCTTCCCAGGGTCTCAAACTATCTTCATACCAAATTTTGTCTAAATCGGTTTAGTAGATCCAGACATTACACCCTACAACGTCACAAACTCACAAAATCATAAACTTTACGTCTTTATAATATTACTCGTAGTATAGAAGACTTCCAAAGTGAACTAACTATTCTAATATATACTAAAGTGTAGATACAATCTTTGTTATGTCGTGAGTTTATCATGTTCTCGAAATCTTAAACAGGATGTTTGAGGCATAGTAATTTGTTTATTTGGAATATAATGAACTTGTTATACGAATGAAAATTATAAAGTTTATATACTTACATATAATAACAAGATATCACTCACTGATTAATCACGGAATCTCCAAAAATATAATGCTGCAAACTTGAAATTTCTTGTAGGTCTTCAGAGGATGCTGAAAAATAATTTTTATGGTTTAACTCCTAGTGGAGTAAAATGGGTTCAAAAAATTCACCAAAATAGAAGATTATTATTTCGGATTAAAAATGGCGACTATACTATTAGATTCAGGTCTTACGCAGTACAGCCTCTGGGGATGAAAATTAGGGGATGATGTGTATTATATATCTATAAATAAACTAAGTGATAGAAATCGCTAGTTTATTGTGTCTTTAAATAGAACACTTTTAAGACGCCGAATACCAGGAAATCTAACGCAATTTAAAAGTATAATTAAAGCTAACGTAAAAACATAGTCGGTCCGCCGGGGTCAGCTGATCTATTCCCTGACCTCACGTTATTGTTGCATGTCGCGCGAGGCCACACCATCTTGCCTGCTTGCCGCAAATGATGTACTCATGTAATGAGTATCACATGTGATTCCCATGGTTTTTTTTAAATGTTGCCAGATATTCATAGATTTTTTTGCTATTGTATTTTTTTGGATCTCCTATGGATGTTGATAGTTAAAGAACAGTTTATAAGATATTTTTGAACGACGTCAATCTGTCTACATTTTCAACCGACTTCAAAAAGGAGGAGGTTGTCAATTCGACTGTATGTTTTTTTTTATGTTTGTTACCTCAGAACTCCGTCATTTATTAAAAAAAAACCACCCCTAAGGGTGGAAAAACAACTAATGATGAATTTAACCTACTTCTAATTGTCATATTGACTTGAAACTTTGCAAGTATTTCTATTTCCGTTGATAGTACAGTGGTTCGGTGTTGTTGACCTGATCTGATGGCAAGGCCAGAAGGTGGATAGGTGGAACTCTTCAACGGCTAATAGTAGATACTTTGAGTTTGGGCTTATTTTGTTTGATTTGACAAGCCTAACACGTTAGAATTCTTACTTTGCTACTACTGTCTACACTAAAAAGGGAAAAATAAAAACTTTTTAACAAAAAAATAAAAACCGACTTCAAACAAAAGCACTAAAAAGTAAAAAATAACTGATTGGTAGTTTTCATTTACTATACATACCTAATCAAATATTTTCGAAGTCGAAAATTTGACATTTTAAATAAAACTATCTTTTCGGATTATTTCGCGGATTCATTTTGATTTTTGGTTCCCGACGTTTCGAATGCTTTACAGCAATCACGGTCACGGGAGAGACTAAGGTTATAGACGTCTCAAACACATATACTTGTTACAGATATAGGTATACTACTTTGCAATCAATTTAGTTTTCAAACCCAATCGTACAATTTCCTTTTTAGATTTGCAAAGAACGAAATGGAATTTCACTTAGTTTCTAGCCAAGTTTCTAACATTATTGCTCACGCACCAAGGCTTTCATATACTTTCGTAAGCGACTCGTTAACTGATTTTAAATGTGATATACTTTAAATGTTTTATAGCTTGTTTTTATCTGCAGTTCTGGTTAATGACTAAGAATTAAAATTATTAAGGCAGGCAATAATTGCTTTAAAAGTTTAAGGTCGACTTCGAAATTTTTTTTATAATAATATTAAAAAAATAACTTCAATACAACCTTTCTTTGCCAAAGCTTTTCACAGATGGAAGTAAATATATTTTTACTTTTTATATATATAATTTAATTCGTGCTATTAACAGTATAATAAAATCACGATGCATTTTATCGTGACTCCTTTACAAGTCTATACAGATAAATAAAATTTAAGTGTCTGTTTGTAATGTCAAAATAAAAGCTTATTACTAAATTCATATGAAATTATATACGGTGATTATATAAGAAAACTCATTTTTTTACTTTTTACTAGGCTGGACTGATTTTCATGGGACATTCACTGGTAGATCGCTTATGTTACTTAATATAAGGTGTAACTTGGGCTACCTTTATTTTACAAATAAAGGGTCCCGCTCAAAAAAATTAAAACGTAACTACTACTTAGGGACGCACCCGAGCGAAGCAAAGTTGAGTCGCTAGTCATAAATAATAGTAGGATATTATGCGTAATAGGTACATCATTAAAATATTTTACGTACTTGTCGTGAGAATCATTTTTAATGTTAATTATTACGTACTCGTTATACCGAATTTTGAAACACTGCTAATTTAAATTCATCACGCATTCTTTAAATTATAATCCTTTATTCATATAAAATAAGGTTTTCATCTGTTCATGTTACACGCAATATTTTTTTTTTATCAATTTCAGCAGAAGTTTGAGTTATTGTTTACTGTAAACTGTATATTAAAACACTAAATTATTATATTACACTTTAAAATACCCCATTATCTTTAGGATAATATATAATTTAAGTAAGTACCTATATTATTAAAGTATTTTTTTTTTATATTTTTACTTTTATATTTTTAATTTAATAAATTATTGCACAATATATGTATATTTAGCTTAGGAAGAAGAAGAAGATATGTATATTTATTATATTATTTCTAATATTTTATGCCTTACTACTTATCTTGTTATTAATAAATTCTGAGAGAAGTTTTAATTATTTCTATGCTAGAGACACCCTCGTTTCGCTCGAGTCCCGAGTCTTGTCTGTCGAGGTATGTCTTGAAGATTAGTATGGAATAGAAAGACTATACATTATATGATATATAAATTATATAAGGCTATCTAATGCAAAAAGAATTTTTCAAATCGGATTAGTAGTTCCTGAGATTAGCGCGTTCAAACAAACTAATAAACAAACAAACTGCCTCTTTATAATATTAGTATAGATATTATACCTAATTGTTTACTTCATTGTTTTCTGTATTATTTTGTGGACATTATGAAATAAATATAATTATTTCCCCGATAGTTAACACTGAAGCCAATATTTAAAACTGTCTCAGAAAAAATGTCTTTACTTTATAAAAATATTACTTAATGTTTCGAATAAACTACAGAATTTATTATATAATTCTAAATCATATAACATCTAAAATTCATTATCATCATTTTTCCTTAATAGTTGCCTTTTTAAATTCAAAACAAAAATTAAATCCAACTCGATATTTAATATTCAACATAACATATTCGTTATAAGCCAACAGGTCGTCCGCGTCCGTACCAAGCGCGGGCCGGCACGGCGCGTGTTTTTGTTACGTCGCATTTACTTTTATCTGACAGTGACAGACGTACACAAAGCTTTATGTTTTTTTTTTAATCAAGATGATTTTATGGCTACGTGCGCTTATTATACAGCTTATTACTCTTATTTGTTTTTTTTTTTAATATTGTATTCGCGATTACGCCGTAATTTATATTCATTCATGATTATTAAGACAAATTGCTAGGGCTTTAGTAGATGTACCCTAAGAAGTAAGAACAAAGCAATTTGTTTCAATACAAAAGTAAATCTATATGCACTATAAAAACAAACAAAATTGATCAAAGAGAATAATTTGCTGTAGCCATTGCTTGAATTTGAAAAGGTAAATTTCTTCTTATTACGTAAATAGTGAGGGAGTTTAAAGTAAATTAATATAATAAGTATATTTGCATAATTGCAACAAACTAAAGTATCACATTCTAATATGACATTGCAAATAACGTCGGATTACTTCCGTTTGTCAACGCGCAATAAAAAATGTGCCAATCGTAGTGCTATACATGTACAGTGTACATGTGTATACATATATGTGAATGACAAACTTTCAAAACAGTTGTTTTAGTAGAAACTAGCAGCTCCCACTCGCTTCGCTCGGGTTCGTCCTTAGGTACGTTTTAAATAGATATAAATAGTTATTAGTCAGCGTTAGCCACATACATTTTTTTTCGTAAATTCTTCCGATGCTTTAATAGTTATTCTGCTATTCGGGGTGAAGACAAATCCAACAAAACAAAGATCATAAAAATCGGTCCAGCCGTTCTCGAGTTAAATGTGTTATAACAAACCCAACTTTGTTATGTATATGTATATATAGATATTCAAAGTAAGATCTGCTTCGTGGAATCCGTGATATGATGCGTGTATCTAGAAAATGAAAACATTACATTTAAAAAACAAATAGGTAGTTATTGTTGTTTTAAAATACACTGTTGAAATGATATGCCATTTGACACGCTACGTGAATACGTTTTTATTCAACCTGAATATTTTGAAATTAAGTATATTTCATGAAATATAATATTGATTGCTTATTAAATTCTTGTTGGCAATCTGAGGAACATTTTATTTTTTAAGATATTTACTTATCTATATCTACATTATTAAAACGAAGTTCATCCTTAGAAGAAATGTTTTTCAGCCTCTTATTCTTCTATACATATAATAAAATTGTAACTGAACATTAAATATTTTTTGGAAAATCTTATTGAAATAGACATTATTATCGATACAGAGGCCGAATCTAT
Organism: Brenthis daphne; assembly: GCA_947093115.1. Classification (NCBI taxonomy): domain Eukaryota; kingdom Metazoa; phylum Arthropoda; class Insecta; order Lepidoptera; family Nymphalidae; genus Brenthis; species Brenthis daphne. The sequence continues at coordinate 12,646,003 of OX352483.1, forward strand.
AGATTTTAGAATTTTTGTCTGTCTGGCGGTCTGTTACCGCATCACAGAAAAACCACTGGAGGGATTTTATTGATGTTTGGTATGGTGATAGCTGGTTATCCGGGTCAACATATAGGATACTTTTTACCGCGGGAAAATATCTCATTTCTGAGAAAAAATACAAAAAATGCAATGTAAGAGTATAACTAATATGTAAAACCTAAGCATTTGGGTTTTAGCCATCTGAACGCCGGGCAATGCTAGTTTTAAATAAATCGTTACCAACTCTCACGCTACGTACTCTTCGTTTTTATTACGACCAGTGCTAATTAATAGAAAAAAATATGGATATATTTATCAGTCTTCCCATAGATGACTATAAATATATCATCATGATTCAAGCAGACCCATATCTTCCGATGCACGTGTGCACTTAATTACCTGCGGATGTCTTTAATTAATTACTGCTCCGATTTGTCTTCTCTTTCTTCTCTACATATTTTCGAATACGTGAAAGAGATAGAATTTTTTAGTTTAACTCATCTCATCATTCAAAAACATGGGGCTGCCATAGCTTTATCACGAAAGTGTCTTTTTTTTGATCTGGTATTATTTTTAAATGTTGCTAGGATGAGTAATATATTTTTTTATCAATTTGCTTCTTTGCTTTTTGGCCGACTTCATTAGATCTAACCTTTTTTTTATTAGAAGTTATGTTTCGTATTTCCTACTAGAAGAATTATTATACTTTTGAAGGTAATTTGTGTGGATTAATTAAGTGTAATACTGTTGAACGATAATTTGGTAACACAGCGGGACTTTCCATTAGTTTTTCTACGTCTTCCTATACAGATTTTTTGCAATTAAAATTATTGCTACAATGATAACAAATGTTTCAGTTAAAATATGCTTTCTAAAATAAATTGATTTGATACATACTAATTTTGCAAGTTAATTGAAAAATTCAAATTTTTTAAGGAATATCGTAAAAGCTTTTGTCGTAGTGGAGAAAATATTTTTAAAAATGGTTAAAACTTAAAAGTACTAAATATTTATAAAATTGAAACTAGGCTACATTCATAGTAGCTTTACTGAGTAAAAGAGACGGAAATTATAAAATGTTGTGTTGCTGTAAAGCAACTTGTTCAGAAATAACTATGTTATGAATGAAAACTGCGACGTTTATTGCTTAAGTGTTTATAAGCCATCACTAGCTTCATTTTTACAGTTTCTTATATAATCTATATATTGTGGTATATGTCTGTCTATTCGTCTGTCACAGATTATTTTTTTCTTTTAATTTTGTTTTCTTCACGGTTCTGCCCTATTGAAACCCATCGAGATCATATTAGTGTTTTAGTAATTACAATTGCCATTGTTGTTGTTAAAAGGCACGATCTGCGCTAGTTATTTATTGATTTAATTTATTTTACATTGTAATCATTGTTATCCCCATAGTAATACGTATTATATTCCTGTGTATGTATCACAAAGTTAATATTTATCAATATGTTCTACGTAAATTGTAAGAAGGTCGTGTGCATTGACGTAGGTATCGCGGTTCTTCACAGATATATTATATATTTATTATTCGGTAAATACATCACGTTTATGATTTATATTAGTTGAAACTAACTATAAAATAAAAAATCTTACTGAAATTTTAACATACTCCTAAGTGTCGTATTTCTGGTATTATTTTATTATCAGTCCATACGATAATTAGATACATTCGAGCTGGTCTAATGATGGAGCCAGAAGGTGGAACTCTTCGAGCTTGACTTGTAATTGCTTCCTGTTAATTGCAGTATCTACACTATTCCACTAACTAAAATACCATTGTGTTACAATGGTTACTAAAATCCGTGTTAACATGAAACGGAAACCATTGATGTAGGTACCTATGTAAAGTTAGGTACTGGGTAGTCGATGTCACTGTACACTTTAAAACTATACCTATATAAAAACCTAGCGACTCACCCGAGGGACCTTCAGCTCGGGTTCGTCCCTAGTCGTCGTTTTAATTAATAGTATAGATTTCTCAGGGATGAGATATTTCCCTGCAGTAAAAAGTATCCTATATATTGATCCGAATAACCAGCTATCATCATACCAAATTTCATCAAAATCTGTCCAGTGGTTTTTTCGTGATACGTCACAGACAGACAGACAGACAGACAGACAGACAGACAGACAGACAGACAGATAAAAATTCTAAAAACTATAGTTTCGGCCTCTGTGTATCGATTATAATGACTATTTCAATAAGATTTGCACAAAAAATATTTAATGTACAGATTCGACTCTTAGAATTTTATTATATATGTAGATACGACATTAAACGTCAATCCGTTATTAGGCTGGAGCTTAAAATAAGGACTAGATTTGAGAGAGTGAGGGCGTATCAGTAGTGTTTTTTTAACGTATAAAGATATTATATATTACTAGTTGTATTGATTAGTTCTTAGGCAGAACTTGTATATTCACCTATTCTGTTTGTTATTATGTAAACGTTAAAAGAAAATATGAATTTCTCGTTTATGTAAGTGACGTGTATTATTATTATTCCTTTAGCTCTAGAGGATAGATAACTTTCAATAAATACGTGTTGTAAATATTCAATTTTTTTTTTATTTACACTTACACTCTGAGTTTTTATATAAAAAATAGCGACTTGCCTTCGCTTCTTTCGAATGCGTCCCTACGACGATAATAATTAAAAGGTACGTTTTAATTTATTTGAGCGGGACTCTAATTCTTTTTCTAAAATATAAGTAGCCTAAGTTACATCAGCTATCTGCCAGTGAAAGTCCCGTCAGAATCGGTCCAGCCGTTTCGGAGATTAGCCGGAACAGACAGGCAGATAAAATTTTAAAAATTGTATTTTCTTATGTATATACTTTCATATGTTTTTAGTAAAAAGATATTATTTCAACATTACAAAGAGACACTTCAATTTTATTTATCTGTATAGATATTATTATTTGTTAATAATTTTTATATAAAAACACAGAGCAGGTTTTATCTCACAAAACCATTCTGAACTTGCGTTGAAAGAATCCAATAAAAATAGCTGTATATTCTATTTATATATTGTATATTATGTGCTCCTATTATTATCGAGAACACACAAACAAATAAGCATTTTTTTGTAATAGTGAAGATTAAGTATACAAATTTTTTATCATAATGTACACAAATAAAGATCATATATCATATAATAAGTGCACTATAAAATATAAATCGTTATCTAAATTCATATTTAGTAATAAATTTAAATTCGCATGGAAGTCATTATCAACTCACCGCCCACGTCAGACGCGAGAGCAAATTATCACATAATGACATTCCGGACACACTTCTGTGTGGTGTAGACTCTAGTGGAGACATGGTGATTGATAGGTAGCTATGGCACAATACGATAGTGTGAAACAGCTGTTTAAATTTTAAATAAACTTAAAACTATAGATAATAAACAATGCCGAAGTAATTTTATCGCAAAAAGTATACGTAATGAATGTTATATTGTACGTCAGTGGGCGATTTTTATCTTTAGGTATAATCTTTTTATGGTAAGCTGGGTTTAACCATATTTTTATTTGTTACAGAGGCGTCTTTCCATGGAAAAGCAGTTCCTCAACCAAAACCCAAGAGACAACACCAGGTTCGACTTGGCGGTTATTCGGCAGTAAATCCAATGGGAATTTAACTAAGAGTTTGTCGACTGAAGTTCAGAAAACATTGACTCCAGCTTCGTCAGCCGCGAACACTCCTCATCACCACAAAAGACAAGGGAGCTCGGCCAGTGAAAAACAGTTTGACGATCTCGTCGCAAGTTCAATAGCACTTATACAGCATGATAGGTGAGTGATAATAAGCTACTTTGGTACCTATAATATAATAATTTTTAATTATTAATTTGGTATTATATGTGTATATATATATATATATATAATATATATATATATATATATATATATATATATTATTGGTATAAATATATATATATACATACCAATAATTTTACGGTATGTATATAGAGTTGCTACAGTGTAATACATATATGTATCTTTTTAAGAGGAATAATTTTGTAATACATTGTTTTCATATACCTTTATTGGCTTACGCAGCGCGGCAGTAAAGACAGTCCCAGTCGGCATATTTTTTATGATTTCTTCAACAATGTTCGTCATATTTCTTTCAATTTACATAAAACCTTAATGAATTATACACCTAGAGCTTTCTCATGAATCACTTATAAAACCGTATGAAAATCCGTTTGGTAGTTTTTGAGTTTATCGCGTTCTCTAGTAAAATTGAGACAGCCACTGCATTAAAAGATAAAATATGCACTTGAAAGAAAATGTTACACATTTTTAGATTTACGTGAATATTTAACATCTGTAGGTACATATAATAAAATTCAAACGAAGCCGATGTCGAATCTATATATTAAATATTTTCTGGAAAATATTATTGAAATAGTCATTATTATCGATACAGAGGCCGAATCCATTGTTTTTAGAATTTTTGTCTGTCTGTATGTCTGTGACCGCATCATGAAAAAACACTGGACAGATTTTTATGAATTTTTATATGATGATAGCTGGTTATCCGGGTCAACATATAGGATACTTTTTACTGCGGGAAAATATCTCATCTCTAAGAAATCTATACTAGACATTAAAACTAGGGACGAACTTGAGCAGAGCGAGGGTCAGTTGCTAGTTTTAAATAAAACTATCTTTTCAGATTTTTGTATTCTCCAGTGACCATGATTGCTATAAACTATAAAGCATTCGAAACGTCGGAAACCAAAAATCTAAATAAATTTGCGAAAAGATCCGAAAAAATTATTGTAGTTTTATTTAAAAGAAAATGTAATTCATTTTAATCGATTGTTAGATAAAATTGCAATAAATAACAATATATTAATAGATATGATGACTAGAAAAGTTTCACGTAAACATAATTATTGAAAAATAGTGTCGTATTTAATTAAGAGATAAAAGGAATGAGGATTGATTCGGATATCGTTTACGTATCAAAATATTATCGATTACGTATACTTAATAAGCGCCAACAATAGTATTTTATGTAGGTACATATATAATACTTTCTATCAAAACTTCATGAAAGCAAAAGTATTTTGACAAGCGTCACAATGGTTATATCCGGGAAGCCAATATTTTTATTTCTAAACGCACACTTTAGACTCTCTGTCGGCTTGTAGTTTATACTCATTATCTGTATATATTATAGATATGTACGGATGTATGAACATTATAACGATTTTTTATCGATAAAAAGGTTTTTAAACTTCGTCTTCAAACTTATTACGAGTCCGACTAAACTAACGCGATAACTAACTGACGATAAAAAGTCTATAGTCTACGGTGGCTTTTACTATATCGCCTGCGGCGTGATCCAACTTCGAATTTTACCGTCTTATCTCTTTGCTTGTGACAAAACAACTTTACTCATGCATATTTATTTCTTTAAATAAATAAACAAAAAAAGCAAACAGTAAATACAGATCCAAATCGTTAGAGCCATTTCCGAGATATACAAGAATAGCTCATTTAATATTATAAGATACAATAAATATTACTTCAATAGCAATAGTATTTGTATAGGTTAAAGGTTTGTATAAGAATTTTTTCGGAAGTCAAATTAAAAAATTCTGATAAAGCCTTAACAGACTGCGATATAAAATGTATAAGAGATTAGTCAAGAAATTTAGTGATGCGAGTAGTTCAATAGCCTATACTGGGGTCCGGCATGTTGTTGTACCGCATATGAGGTCACGCTGGGTGTGAGCGACCGATGTTGGAATAAATATCGGTATAATTTGTGGCCCAAATGCTTAAATATACTGTTATATTTAAAATAGTATTTTAGATAAACTATAATTAATAATATGGTACCTTATTTCCGATACATATTTACTCTTTTGATGATTTTGAAATGTTTGTATGATAACGAGTAATTCATCTTTTATCGATCTATTTTTTCTTAACGACATTTGGAGTACATTTAGAAGCCTATCAATGTTAATGACGTGGAATATTGCAGGTTTGATTCCTTTAACGAAAAGTACTGATTGTGTATTCAGCCCTTTGTTTACGTCCCACGGCTGTGCACGGGCCTCCCTTTCAATACGAGAGGGATCATGCCATAGTCCACCACGCTGGTCAAGTGCGGATTGGCGAACTTCACATGACTTTCGAAAAATAAAAAAAACTCAAAAAAAAGGTCTAATTATGGCTAGGAACCATCTACGTTATAAGTAAAAGATCATTAAAAGAAAAATAATTACGAAGAACGGAATTTTATAAATAAATATAATACTAAGACAAATTTCAAAGAGTTGGCTTTAATAAGATAGGCTTGTAAATGTTTTATAACGTTATTTGAGTGCTATTTCGCATACGTTCGATTCCAAGCTTACACCATAAATATATGGCACTATAAAAGTACAATATACTAGCAGAACCCGCGGCTTCGCTCGCGCTAAAACTACAAAAATTCTTTAAAAAGGTAGTTTCATATAAACTTTCATCCCATATTTTACCCCGTTATAGGATGAATTTCGAAAAATGCTAAAACACGTATTTATTTAATTTTATTGAACATTAATACCGAGTTTCAAGTAATTTTAAACATAAACATTTTTTGGATTGTATTATAACTTTTTTCCCGTGGGAATTAGATAATTTCCCGCGGTAAAAAGTAGCCTATGTCACTCTCCGGCCCTCCAACTATATCCACACAAAAAAATCACGCCAATCCGTCACTCCGTTTGGACATGAAAGAAGGACAAACAAAAAAACAAACAAACACACTTGTACATTTAAAATATTAGTATGGATGTACGTACATATACAATGTATGTCTAAGGCTTAGGTTTATAGTTTGTACTGGTGATTAGCCTTTCTTTCGCTCGGGTGCATCTCTAGGACTAACTACTTCTCTCTAGGCATTCTTAGAACTAACCAATAGCCTATATGTTACTTCAGGTCATTGTTTATCTATGTACTAACTTTCATCCAAATCCAGTCCAGTCGTTTCAGCGTGAAGGGGTAACAAACATACACAAAAAAAATCGTATTTATAATAGTAGTATGATATACTTACCCAAGGGTAATTTCTATCTGCCTAAACCATGAGAATAACGACACGTCTGACCGACATAAGTATACCAGTACGCGGTTTCTGATGTCACGCATCGCTAATTACCATGGCTTATTTATATTTTGTTTTATTTTTTTTTTATTTTGAGGTCTGTGGTCAACTTTAATGGCTTTATTGCAAATAAATTCTATTATGCTTTTATGTCTTCATGTTTTGCATTTGAATGATTTGACATAAATGTTATTATGTATTTTGCATTTATATGATAGCAAATGATATCAGCCAAGTGTAACGCGGTTGCTTGGGAAAACTAGAAATGGGTTCAAAACCCTAGTCTCGTATCTCTGATATTATCATTTGCGCATCAGTCTCATCATGATTACCATTTGTCTCACGATGAAGAAAAACTTCGTGAGGATACCTACATAACTGTGAGAATATAGCAAGTTCCCGAAAGACTCTGATGTCCGCCAACTCGCACTTGATCAACACGATGAACTGTGGCATGATTCCCATCACGCTAAAGATAGGCCCGTGCCTAGCAGTGGAACGTTATAAAAGGCTAAACACATTTTGTTACCCAAACTAATATTATAAATGTGAAAGTGTGTTTGTTTGTTTGTTCGTTCGTTTGTTTGTCTTTCTTTCACGTCGAAACGGAGTGACGGATTGGCGTGATTTTTTGTGTGGATATGCATAAGATAGTTGGAAGGCTGAAGAATGATGTAGGCTACATTTTACCGCGGGAGATTATCTAGTTCCCACGGGAAAACACGTTATAATACAGTCCAAAAAAATATTTACGATCAGAATTACTTGAAACTTTTTATCAATCCTCTTCGATAAAATAAAATAAATACCTGTTTTAGCATTTTTCGAAATCCATCCTATAGGAGGGTGAAATAGGGGATGAAAGCTTGTATAAAACTACGTTTTTAAAGATTCTTCGTAGTTTTAGCGCGAGCGAAGCCGCGGGTTCTGCTAGTTTCTTATAATTAACCTTGATTTGTATTTCGCGAATAGAGGTAGAATAATTGAGATGATATAGCTCCCGAATAGACGTTCTAGCTTTAAAATGAAGAAAATGTTGGTAATGAACATTTCAGCAATCTTTCTCGTTTATCATTGCAGTCTTGAAAATGCAGCCATTGCAAAAAACTATTCGTGCAAATATAAATTAATTGCTTTCGTGATTCCACTAATCGTGCTAAAATAAATCCTTAGCCTGGATGGGTATTGCGTGTGCAATTTATAAAATTTAGTTCTAAATAAATAAGCATTGTTGTTTTGTGACCTGCTCTTGATTTGGCTAGGTCCTACGAATATCTACAGGTATTCTTAGGTATGATTAAGTTTTGAAAATTATTTCACTAAAAGGTAGCTACATTTTTTTGACGACGCGTTTGGTTCAGTTTGTAGTGCTACTTGCTGTGCCAGCGGTTTCGGGTTCGACTCTCGCTGGGGGGATTAATTTGTTTGATGAGCACGAATGTTTGTACTTAAGTCATGGTTATTTATATTTATAATATGTATGTATTTTAAGTTATATATGTGTAGTGTATCAACTATCTTGTATCCACGACACAAGCCTCGTAGCTTACTATGAGATGGTGCTGTGTTAATGTCCCAACATATTTATTTACTTGTAGTTATTTATCATTATCTCTAATAATAAGTGGCATATAGTTTTCTTACCCGTCTGTGAAAATATTCAAAAGCAGGCTTATAGTTTAGATTTGTATTTATGTATGTATTTCCGATCCTAATTTCCTAAGTAAGTACTAAACGGTTGAACCAATTTTAATGAATCTATTACATTGTGTTGCGTCAATTTGGTCTCTTAAAATGTTTTACTCCAGTTTAATACATAGATAGTATACCGTAAACCGGTTTTTTTTAATGTCATGACATGTTCAATTCAATGTCATGTCAGTAATGAAACAAAAGAATTGAATTGAATCGAAGGCATGTTATAGTATAATGTGATGGTACTCATATTGCGTTTACAACCAAGCCCAAGGCATCAGCTGATTTCCTTAACCAAATTTTTCAAACCATTAAAATCTTTTGTTGTTTATGTGTTTAAGAAGAAACTAAGTGTGTAAAATAAATCATCCGTAATCATTGTTAAAATCGTACCTATTAAAGTTTTGACAGATTGCGTGTATCTAATTTTTTTTTAATACCACTGCGTTTATAGTGTTGGAATTAGTCGACTGCCAAGTGTATGTACATATAAATAGATGGATCTTTTGAGAAAACGCTTCAAATGACGCATATTTTTGTTTCCTTTTTTAACCGCCTGCGACGAAGCCCAAAGGATGGTTATGTGCTTGACCTGTATGTCTATATGTTACCATGTATATTATCTAGTGAATAAATACTGGATAAATTTCTTATAGTATCTTTAAACGAGCATTTTTACTTTCGTTTTTTTTTTAATATTTATTCAAGTTTTTAGTTTTAAAAAAAAAGAAAATTGAACTTTACACCAAAAACTTCGAGAGAAGCTCGATAGCCCGGGTACTGTATATACTCGCAGCTAGTGCAAAATATGTATGTATGTATGTATGTATGTCTCCGACTGTAAAATACTATATTCGGTCTTCCTTCGTCAACTTGTTTTCATCTTTTAGTTGGCTTTTTATTTCGTCGGGGTTTTTATTTCTGTAACTGATTTTCTAAAAGGACTTACCTACTATCAATAACAACATATAATGTACCGTAATATGTAACTGTATAATATTACAAGTAACCCACTGATTTGCATGCATTTTCTATGTAAAAACCAATGCTTATTGACTCGAACCGGAGAAAAACAAAAACATTAGCATTGAATGCATCTTGGAACTGCATTTCTATGTTTAGTTTAGCGAATCGATATATGAGATGTTCTATGGAGCTTATAATATAATCGTATAGGATTTTTTTAGCTTAAATATACAAATAAGATGGTATATTAGGTATATGTATATACTAAGTACCTGAAGAATAATTAGCACATTCTTAATATTCTTTTCTTCAAAAAAATATACATAAAATACTGTGGTAGCCTAATGGTAACGCGCTCGCTTAGGAAATCAAGGGAAACGGGAGAGACTACAGACAACAACTAAATATAATGACCTTTGAGACGTCTAAAACCTTGGTCTCTCTCGTGTTCATGATTGCCGTAAAGCATTAGAAACGCGCGTCGGGAAGCAAATATCAAAATATATCCGTGGAAAAACCCGAAAAGATTTATTTAAAATATCCTACGTATTACGCCTAGTCATAATCTATTTGTGTACACACTAATTTCATCTTCATCCGTCCAGCCCTTTCAAAAAGAGTCATAAATATACATACATACATACATACATACAAACTTTTACATTTATCATATTGCTGTGATTAACTTGTCTTTAGATCTTTGACTGTTAATTTATATTACTTAGTTTTGCTTTAAATAAACCAACTTTGTTAAGGTTCATTAAAACGTGTACAGTTATAACCCTGATAATATCTACTCTGTACCTACTCGTAATTTAATACTTTTATTTTATTTTTACCTACTCTTTGTTGGTTGAATATTAAAAAATCAAAATATACTTTATTCAAATAGATCTTTAATACAAGCACTTTTGAATAGTCACTTTTAACATTTTTAAAAAATTAATAAATGTCGTTTGTATGTATGTAAGTCCCTGATGAATCTACCACCGGCTCGGAAAGCAGTTCTGCTGAGAAGAGCCGACGAGAAACTCGACAGTTGCTCTTTTAAAATATAAACATACATAATATATTCACGATATTTCTAGAGAATAGAGTGCCAAGTGATTCATCATTCAATCAATAGCTACCTCTTTCATATATCATTTTTATATTTTTATATAGAAGTTTATTAAATTGGGAATTCTTTGTTTATCTAATTTTTAATATTTACATATGAATTTTTACTTTCACTTTGAGATACTTTTCTTTCCTTTGTATTTCAAAGAAGTAGAAACAAACATACATAAGGCAATACTGTGTATAAACTCACGCCTTTGTGAAGAAGTAATGTATCACAAGCTACATTAGGTGAAGGGTATAATCGATATCAAAGAATAATGGTAGGTATGTTGAATGTTATCGAGGTTAGTATTTAATTGTTTATACTGTTACAGTAATCGAGGTGGATCAGTGATCAGTTAGGATATATTATCTATATAAATAAGTATAAATGAAATTTTGTTCGTGTATGAAATGTTCGTAATGGTTAGAATAAAGGATTTAAAAGATTTATTAAAAAAAATTGTACATAAATAGCAAAAACAGTTAATAAACTCTGTCGCAATGATTAACACTCTTCACCAGCGTAATTATAAAAATATGTACATACATACATATACATTCAAAAACTTATAAAATAACATTTAAAATAAGATTATGTATATATATATATATATATATATATATATATATATATATATATATATATATATATATATATATAATAGGTATTAGAAGTTGCCAGGATGAAAGAAAAATTTGGAAAAAAGTGCTTTTCTATAGAATATTGTATGAACTCAAATATCATTAACACTATTGAAACTCGGGCAGGATAATGCCTGTGGGGTCAATTAGTCAGTTTATAAAATAAATTTGTTGATTACGCAAATATTAGTATTATATTAATTTGTTATCTATACTATAATAAAACCGTAGAGGTCGAATGTCTGTACTAGCAAAAAAAGCTAAAAACCGAGTCAGGGGGATGTAAGAAGACAAATAGAACAAATCCAGATTTTTTTCAATTTTTTTGTTTCTCTGTCTGTTTGTACGGGCTAATCTCCGAATCTATTGGACCGATTTAAATGAAATTTTGCATGGTGGTACTTTATATCCCCGGGCAACATCTTAGATACTTTTTATCCCGGAAAATTAAATAGTTCCCGTGGGATAGTTAAAAAACTATAATAACTTATACAACTTATGCACCTAATTTAGTAAAATTTAACATTCTGATACCTTATATTGCCGGTCAAACAACAGTAACCTGTTTTCATCCGGGAAAAATGAACGGTTCCCGTGGGAACTAATAGATCTCTATTAGTGTTTTTCTAGAGGCGAACCCGAGCGAAGCGAGGGTGAGCCGCTAGTTTTGCATATATTAAGACTTTAGTGTCTAAAATTTCCTTGAATGTAAATAAAATACAATATACATAAATACATATTATATGTAAATTAACTACTTATGACAAAAATATTTTAGGAGGTTTGGGAAAATTATCACATAATGATAGTCTAGCAAAAATCACAAAAAGCGTATATATAAAGCCTCATAAAACACTTTATTTCTTAATTAAATAAGCCATTAGTACGACTTTATTATGTACTAGCGACTCAACCTCGCTTTGCTCGGTTTTGTTCCTAGTGAAAAATAAAAAAAATATATATTCCACGGGTACCGTACATTATTCCAGGATAAAAAGTAGCCTATGTGTTATTCTCATGTATGAGCTATATTATTGTAAAGTTTCATTAAAATCCATACAGTAGTTTTTGCGTGAAAGAGTAACAAACATTCATACATCTAGGTATACATCCAGACATCCATACATCCTCACAAGCTATCGCATTTATAATATTAGTAGGATGTATCTACCTCTCAACCAGTAAATAACAAATCTTTAACCCTGACATTATAGTATATAAGACAGGAGTCGTAAATTGGGCCCTTTAAATGGTCGAACAAATTGCATGCCGCCATCGCTTGGCGTTTCCGTTCCAGACTCTATTGTATGAAATTACTAGCCTGTAGCTGTACTTTGAAACCATTAAGGTTATTAATCCGTTATTGCGTTATTTTGAATTACTGTCTTGTTGATCTGGCAGGTTTCATGTACGGCTGTAGATCTGGAGTCCTGGGTTTGATGTCTATGTCGGGCTAATTATAGTTATTGGCTTTTTCTAAAGAAATTCTCAATAACAGCCCGGAGGTTTCACTCCCATGCAGTCTTGCAACTGATCTCAAAGTGGTCGTGTTGAAATTTTAAATAAAACTATCTTTTCGAATTATTTCGCTGATTTATTTTGAGTTTTGGTTACCGACGTTTCGAATACTTTACAGCAATCATGGTCAGAGGAGAGACTAAGGTTTTAGACGTCTCTAAGGCATTTTGTTCTTGTTACAGATAGTGCCTACTCACACTATAAGAAAGTATTACGGTTGTGTGGAATGGTCCCGTCGCGAAGCGTATATGAAAGAAATAGACCATTCGGTACTCAAATTATAAAATAAAAGTTAAATGTTTCAGCTACGGAATCCTCGGTGTGCATCAAACACGCCCTTTCCCAGAATTTTTCATTTTTTATAGCTATTATTGTAACGGTATAAACTAATGTACATACATATATAACTAATATCCCAGGAGAGATACTGTACCAGAATATCGTATTTATAATATTAATCACCACGAAATATTACACTACTCTACACTAATTATATAAGCTCTAAACAAATTACTTAATTCATTACCATGTTAGCCAAACATTTTTTTCTTATGAAAATATGTTATTTGTTTTGGAACATAATAGAAAGTCTCACTGTTTTTTTTTTATGTATGCGATATAACATGAGAGAGGAATAGGTAGGTACTTAAATGCCAAAATTATGATTAAATATTTAAAAAAAAACTAATAAACGCTTTTAGTAATCATTTATGGCCTTCGGAAATTTCAAATTATGTATTTAAAAGGTGCGTACATGCGTGGTGTTGATAAAGCCTGTGTGGAGCACGATCGGGTCTCAAATGAAACTAATATATACATATTATAAAATTGTAACTGATCGGTGTCTGTACATGGAAGATATTTGAGAAAACTATTATTGGGGGTCTTTATTAACGCAATACAACCCAAAACAATGATTTTTAGATTTTTTTGTCTGTTTGTTTGCGCGTTTATGCGCGCTAATCTCAGAAACGGCTTGACCTATTTAGGTGCGGTTTTGACTAATGTATTGTGGTAAACTTCACTTAATATTATTTGTTTTATTTCAATCGGTTCATAAATAAAAAAAGTTATGTTAATTTAAAGAATTACCTAGAGACGTACCCGAGCGAAGCGTGGGTGAGTCGCTAGTAAACAATAAATATAATTGAAAACGAGCTTTGTACATGATTAAACCAGATTTGTTACGTAATTTATCTAACAGGATGCCCCTTTCAGCAAACAAACACGACCTCTATTTAATACAAAATAATTCAAATACCATTATATGAGTATAATAACACATGCTACTCTGTATACTCTGTAATTCTATTTATTTATTTTGCCTTAACATAAAGTATTAAATTGATAATTTACTTTGATTTTCCTTAATATGCAAACATGTTGTGGTGCTGCTAAATGTCACGTCATTGGCCTTATTTGAATACATTGGGTTGGCAAATCTCCAATAACGCTAATTTCAACGTAATTTAACGTATTTATTGAGCTAGTTGGTGGTGTTACACCTTCTTGTTGCCTTGTTGCAGTACATCCAATCGAGACAGTGCCATTGAACTATGGGAGTCAAGGAATAGAGTGCATTGTACTTCAAGTATAACTCTTGCGTAGATAGCTATTATCAGTTTGATTAGACGCCATGACCGTCAATTAGTGATATACATACATATTTTCAAAAATCCTGTTAATTCTTTCTTACTGTCACTTTTGATCCACTCTTCCATTTCATAATATATTTAAAGTACAGTCCCGGTCAACATGTAGGATACTTTTACTGCGGGAAATATATCTCATCTCTGAGAAATCTATTTTAACCGTTAAAACGTAACTAGGGACCAACCCGAGCGGAGCAAGGGTGAGTTGCTAGTATACATATAAAAACCTCTAAAAAGTTAGAAAAGAGCTGATGATTTTGACACGGCTGAACTGGTTTTGATAAAACATGACAAAGAACCACCGCTAGAAAACCTGCTTTCAAATAAAAAAATACGCATCCAAATCGGTTCACCCGTTTAAAAGTTACGGTGCCTCAGACAGACAGACACACACACACACATAGCGGTCAAACTTATAACATCCCTCTTTTCGCGTCGGGGTTTAAAAATCAATAATAGTTTTAGGTATATTCCTGTCTGTAATATACATATATTACAGACAGGAATATACCTTATATATGTACTTTTCGCTTCAAAATTGAAAGCTTTCAGAATTGAATTAACTTCTGAATATAAGGAAAGGGGAAACGGAAATTGTCTGTTATCGTTAAAAGAAATTTGCAAAGGTTTCTTTCAAACGACGCCGACTTTAGAATTCTCTTTTAGTATTCAGCCGCTTCAGCGGAGCTTTTAAACTTAAACAATTAAGTTTTTAGCTTTGATGATAAGAATAAGTACTTTTTTTCTTATCGCTCTTTTATAAGGCCAAATTAAATAGCAGGATAATTGACATGGCGGTTCGAAAAAATTATTAATTTTGACGTTAAAGCAATGTTTGTCTGTTTATGTTTTTACAGTTTTTTGCTGTTTCTCATTTATCCTATACATACTAGAGACAGATATTTGACATATGCTTTATACAAAATAAGTCAAATTCCTATCGGTAGGAAGGAAAACAACAGATGCAAATAGGTTATTGGGATTCGCCGTTAGATACTTGGTTTCGTATTAAAGTGTAATATAACTTCTTGTGAACAAAAATAAAATAATTTATGTTCAATGTATCTATGATGATGATGATGATGTTCTCCTAGCCGATTCCGGCCACGGCGGCCAATCTCATTGAGACTAGCCAACTGCGCAGGAGATATTATAGTGCACAAGTGTACGCGCAGACACAACATGCACTCTCTATTCCTGTTACTCTCATTACTCCGGTGGGACGACTGCTCGACACGACCAGTGAGAGTTAAGGCGCAGGACCGACGGCTTTACGTGCTCTCCGAGGCACGGGGGTGAAACACCGCCAACTTCCCAACTCCGGGCTGTTACTGAGACTTACTATACAGAAAGACTCAATAACTAAACTTGGCCCGACCCGGGACTCGAACCCAGGACCTCCGAGTGTGCAGCCGTACATGCTAGCCACTACACCACCGAGGCTGTATCTATACTAATATTATAAAGAGGCAGAGTCTATTTGTTTGTTTGTGTGTTTGTTTGAACGCGCTAATCTCAGGAACTACTAATCCGAATTTGTAAAACTCTTTTTTCATTAGATAGCAAGTTTATTGAGGAAGGCTATAGGTTATATATCATCATGCTACTACTCAAGGGAACGGAGCAGTAATCATAAATGTCAAGAAATCGAACAGACTCCCATATATTGTTTTAAAACTGATGTTTATAACCAAAAAATTTAGCGCGGGTGAAACCGCAGGGCACAGCTAGTCCATTATATAGGTAATATAGAACCTACTTGTTATGTTCAGATACGTTCAGAGTGTGATATAGTGTAAATGTATCATCACATGCTGAATTATTACGATGGCCCTAACACTCAAAATAATCCATTTTGATCTCTATTTACATGGGGTTACAGATTCAAATCCCATTAACTTAGATAAATGCCTAGTGTGCATGGCAGGTCACGAAGTAAAGGAACGCTGCAATCGGCAGTTAGTTGGGAATTTCCTACAATTACCATCGTTCTTATGCACTCAAGTGTTGGCTTCGTTTTGCATTATTAGGCATAATTCGTGCTTCGGCACAGAATGTCTGAGAAACAACTTGTTATTACAAAATATTTTTAGTTGTTGTTAATTTTAGGAACAGCTATAGAGATATAGAGGTTTTGTACTCTAATTACTGAACCACTATAATACTAGTTCTTTGTGTTTTTTTTACTAGTTTCAAATATTGAGGAGGTACAAAATTCGGCTGTATTTTTGTGTTATTTGTCGTCGTTACCACTTATGAATTGTATTTTTTTTATGAACATGTTATATGCCAATGGATCACAATTCACAATACGTATTTCTTACTTTTAGGCTCTATACGTTGTAAAGTTTTTCATCCTTTTTATTTTTTTTAACGTTGGGATATGCATTTACGCATACCACCTGCATACATACAGGTGGTAATGTATGACTCACCTTCTAGAATAAATGTGACCTGCACGGAGATTGTATTTGTCTCATCGTGTCTTTTTATTTACTATCGACTTACCCTCGCTTCGCTCGTGTT
Source organism: Brenthis daphne (assembly GCA_947093115.1). NCBI lineage: Eukaryota > Metazoa > Arthropoda > Insecta > Lepidoptera > Nymphalidae > Brenthis > Brenthis daphne. Next base: position 12,663,270 of record OX352483.1, read on the forward strand.
TGTCCCTAGGTTGATTCCCTATGCAAACTGTCAACTCCATTTTCACCCCCTTAAGGGATGATTTCCGGGATAAAACTATCCTATGTCCTTCCTAGGGTCTCAAGCTATCTTTTTATCAAATATCATCTAAATCGGTTCAGTAAACCAAGAAATTACCCCTAGAACGTCACAAACTCACAAACTTTACCTCTTTATAATATTAGTATAGATTACTTATACATTACAAGAAAAATAATAAGATTAATTATAAAATTATAATTATTACAAAATCAGATGACGTGTTACGTTATACATATTATATCTATTTATTATACTAGCATTGCCCGTGGCTCCGCCCAAGTTCAGATGACCAATTTTTTTCTCAGAAATGAGATATTTTCCAGCGGCAAAAAGTATCCTATATATTGACCCGGATAACCAGCTATCACCATACCAAATGTCATCAAAATCCCTCCAGTGGTTTTTCTGTGATGCGGTAACAGACAGACAGACAGACAAAAATTCTAAAAGCTATAGATTCGGCTTCTGTATCGATAATAATATTTATTTCAATAAGATTTTTCAAAAAATATTTTATGTACAGATTCGGCTTAGTTACAATTTTATTATATGTATAGATTATAATAAAATGATGTAATAGCACTTACATTTGGAAGTAATCATTAGATAAGTTTCGTAGAAATTTTGCTTTAGGTCAAAGATCATGACGATGTTCCATGAAAAAGATTACTGCCATTACGTGAAATTGACTTACTTTTTAGTAAAGGTCAAGAAGTTAATAAAATTGAGACTGTAGCTCCCCCGAGTTTTCTTTTAAAGAACACTTTAGTAACGGTCGTATATATTACAAATACTTTTAAGAAAGAAAGTACCGATGAAAAAGTTCTAAGTGCTGGCTGGAACGCGTTATTTAATAATATTCGAAGCAATTGTGTTATCCGTAAATCTATTTTTCTTTTGCAATTACATAGATCTGAAAAAAATCATTTTGGAAACTAGACTTACAGATTTTCTACTTACTTACAGATTACTACATACTAGTAGAGACTCCGAGCTATTTTTCGGGTGGCTATATTTGCATACATAGACGATATATGGCTGATTTGTAAGCTGCCGAAGTACCTTATTTATATTTTTATTTCATCAATCAATCAATATTCAAAGTAGACCAAAATTTTAATAAATAAAAAAAGTCATTTTAGTAATAAACGTTCGTGGCCCTGCTAAAGTACTCCTAAAGCAAACAACGCCATCGAGCTATACGGGTATACTGTAGAAACTTATTATCTAACTAGCGACTCGCTACTTACGTTTTATTTAATATAATTTATATAAATTTCTCAGAAATAAGATAAATTCCCGCAGTAAAAAGTCCGGATAACCAGCTATCATCATACCAAATTTCATCAAAATCCCTCTAGTACTTAATGGTCAAATTATAAGTTTACACATATAACGCCATCTATTGAAATTTATTTGTATTATTTTATTGTTTTCTTAATGAGAATTTATAGTTTTATGTTTCGATTCATATAAATATCTTTAATATATATGATACTAGCGACTTATCCTCGTTCCGCTCGGGTGCGTCCTTGGGTACGCTTTGATTTTTTAGAGTTTAGAGCGAGACTCTAATTTAAAAAAAAATATAAGTAGGCAAGTTACTCCTTGTAACATCAGTTATCTGCCAGTTAAAGTCAGGTCTTAATCAGTCCAGCCGTTTTGGAGGTTGACCAGAACAAACAGACAGACAGACAAACAAAAAATTAAAAAAAGTGTTTTTTCTTATAAGTAGGTACTTATAAGAAAAACACGTATATAATTTCATATGCATTTAGTAAAAAGCTGTTATTTTAACATTACAAACAGACTCTTAAATTTTATTTATATGTGTAGATATGCTTAATATAATCGTAATAATATGCTCTTAGGAAAATAAGTTTGTTAATAAAACCGATAGAAATAAACTTATTATATTAGAATTAAAACAACCTTGTATGAAATGCGTCAGTCAAAACTATTATTACGTCGGCAAGGCCTTAAATTAACACATGAAAATCATTGTACAATTAGTTGGTTCGCAACTCGTTAATTATATCAACGTACGTTAATAGACTTTAAATGTATTCGCTAATCACGTAAACGATTACGTAGCAATGGCAAAACCAGTTCAAGCGTTGATATTAGCAAAATATTTACCTACTAGCGACTCACCCTCGCTTCGCTCGGGTTGGTCCCTAGGTTGATTTTCCATACGAACTTTCATCCCCATTTTCACCCCCTTCAGGGATGATTTCCGGGATAAAAAGTATCCTATGTCCTTCCCAGGTTCTCAAACTATCTTCTTACCAAATTTCATCTAAAGCGGTTCTGTAGATCCAGAGATTACCCCTTACATCACAAACTCACAATTCACAAACTTTACCTCTTTATAATAGGTACTAGTATAGATAAGTAAATTATTAATTTTACGATATACATATATGTACATTTTACATATACATATGTATTAATGTATATGTATAATTATTTGTTTTCGATATGTAGGTTTTATTGATTATATGAAAACTTGTATATTAGGTATACGAAAAAACCAGAAAAGCTGGATTGGTATTTTTTAGTTTTTTTATGTAATATAAATGTATTAAATTATTTCTAGCATGGTAAAAAATATGATATATTAGATTTTAATTATCTTAATGACGTAATGATGAAAATTTTCTTCTGATCTGAATCTCTGATTAGTTCTCAAAATGAATCCGCGAAAGAATACTTATGGGTAGTTTAATTGAAAATATTTAAATATTCGCGTAAATCTAAGAAGTTATGAGTGACATAGTTGTTATATTGTTTTCAGACCATCAAACTTACCAGCGAAGTGCACGGAGGAAGCTCTCCGTCACAAAGCTGAGCATGCGAGGATGGTGGAGGCAGCCAGACGGAGAGTCGAGCGTGAGGCTGCAGCAAGGCATGCGAGATTGCAAGAGTCCATACGGATGGAAGAAAGATTAGCAAGGCACGCGAGGGAGTGGACACAGACTATATTACCGGATTGGCAAAATATGTGAGTATGCTTATATGCTTTTAAATAATGTTTGAGACATCTTAAACCTCAGTCTCTCCCGTGACCATGATGGTTGTAAAACATTCGAAACTTCGGGAATCAAAAATCTAAATAAATTCGCGAAAAAATCCAATAAAACAGTTTTATTTAAAATGTCAAATATTCGCGTAAATCTAAGGAAGTATTATTTGTTTGAGAATTCGAGAATATTCTTTGGGATTCAGTAAGTTGTTAGGAATACGTATGCGTGAAACTATTTATTTAGAATTTAAAGTGATTTATTTTATGTATGTACTTCATGGTCGTTTGACTTCAAGGCATTAAATTTTAAAAAGTTAGAAAGGTTAAATTGCCCAGATTGGTGAAGCTGTCTCTCATCCAAATTAAACCACGACAAGATCCGAAAGTTTTATTTGCTTATATTAATTTAAAATAATAAAAGATGTATGTAAATGCAAGGCAATTGGGTTGTTGATAGACGACATTTTTATTATATGTATGTTATATAATATACATATCTAACTTGACCTGGGTATAATACTTAGCAATTTCTGACATTTTAAATGAAGCATTTTCTTCGGATATTTTCGCGTTTTTATTTTGATTTTTCCCGTTAAAGTGTAAAGCACTAGAAACCACGAAAGAATCCTAATAAATAATTTCGACCTTGTTATATTTTGACTGCTGTGTATTGCGGCATTAGTAAATCATATATTAGATTTTTTATGGCTTCATCTGTTATCTGCGACAGACGCCAAATCCATCACCCGCTAAATAGCAATGAGGGCGCGTTACGTATTGTATGTGGAACAATGCTCGCGATTTACATGAAAACGTCATTGTTTTTGATGTTTTCTTCCATACATCTATTGTTGTATTCAATAAAACTGACGGTGTGTACTCATTGTGTACTTATTGCCATATTCTCTTCATGATATTGGTACGAGTTTTTGTTAGGTTAGTTCACTGACCTACTTATAGTTGATTTTTTGCCCAGAATTTTAGTAATTTAGGTATTTGCTTAGGGGCTTTTCTAATTTTTCTTTTAGGGTTTTCTCAGACCATTTGATTGTTGTCAATAATGAAAGCTGCAAGAAATAAAAACGAAACGGTATGAATTGTAGTAGATTCAGTAGGGACGATGGATTCAGTATTTAATATAGAGTATTCTAAATATTTATATCTATTTTTTCATTTGCAGGAAAAATGCAAAACGTACTCTTGAACTTTGGTGGAGCGGGCTTCCACCGGCTATAAGAGGTCGGGTCTGGCAATTGGCAATCGAAAATAAACTTAAGATAACACACGAAATGTACCAGGATTACGTCACAAAAGCGAAGCAGAAACTACTCGAGGCACAATTGAGACGGAAAAGGTTAAAAGTCAACATCAAAAACACATGTGACTGCAAAAACAATCAGCCCAAATCTGATGAAACTAAAGAAGATAGGTTATCCAGTGGAGACTTTGCAAAGACAGAAGAAAGATCGTCCAAAAGGTCGGAAAAGATGTCCAAAATGGACGACAGGTTAGAAGATAAATCGGAAAAACCACGATTGGGTATGCCAAGAAACTTTAGCGAGCAGAATCTGAAGACGTTGAACGTAGATCCGGGGCCGAAAAAGTGTTGTTCAAAATCTAACCCTAATTTGTTAGATTATAGTGACGAATGTTCTATGGAATTAATTCAGTTGGACATAGCTCGGACATTTCCACATCTGTGCATATTTCAACCGGGCGGGCCCTATTTTGATGTACTTCACGAGCTACTCGCGGCGTACGTGTGTTATAGGCCTGATATCGGTTATATACAGGTAAAATGTTCTTATTTACTAGTGTATTGCAACTTTCTACAAAAACATCGACTTTTCCCTTTATACATAAAATATAATATGTATTCATCTTTTGGCAAACGACCAGCGCCATCTTGTCGCAAAATTTATTAGTCACTGGTCATTTTTATACAAACATGTAACTTTGCATTTATAATATTAGTGCAATATCTATGTTCTGAAGATATACTTATGAATAGCGACTCGCCCTCGCTCCGCTTGGGTTCGTCTCTATGTTAGGTTACGTTTTAACGTTTGGTATAAATTTCTCAGAGATGAGATATTTTCTTGCAATAAAAAGTATCCTATATGGTGACCCGGATAACCAGCTATCATAGCAAATTTCATCAAAATGCCTGGGTTCCGTGATGCGGTCACACAGACAGACAGACGAAAACTCTTATAAACTATAGAATTGGCCTCTGTATGGATAATAATGACTATTTCAATAAGATTTTCCAAAAAAAATTTAATGTACAGATTCGGCTCAGTTAGAATTTTATTATGTGTTCATAGATTTTCATTTGCTTTTATTATATTGTTCCAGGGTATGTCGTTTATAGCTGCAGTGTTGATATTGAACATGGAAGCCCCTCAAGCGTTTGTGTGTTTCGCCAATTTACTAGACGGGCCAGTGTTACGCGCGGCCTTCACTAGAGATGGCGCTACTATGCAGGTGAGTTACTGCCTAATTTACTAAGTCCAGTTTCTCCCGGGACCATGATTGCTGTAAAGCATTCGAAACGTCGGGAACCAAAAATCAAAATAAATGCGCGAAATAATGCGAAAAGACAATTTTATTTAAAACTAGCATTGGCCGCGGCTCTGCCCGCGTTCAGATGACCAAAAACCAAATTCTTGGGTTTTACATATCATTACTCTTACATTGCAGTATTTGTATTTTTTCTCAGAAATGAGATATTTTCCCGCGATAAAAAGTCCCTCCAGTGGTTTTTCTGTGATGCGATAACAGACAGACAGACAGACAAAAATTCTAAAAACTATATATTCGGCCTCTGTATCGATAATAGTGTTTATTTCAATAAGATTTTCCAAAAAATATTTAATGTACAAATTCGGCTTAGTTAAATTTTTATTATATGTATGGATAATTGCTTGATCTTAAATTAAAACTGTTTACATTTATCTCGTTTTGACATCTATCGGCACTATGAATGTTAGCGCTAACACGTCACGTGACCATGTCGATGACGACTTACATGAACTTACTCGCCATTCAAACCTGTCTGTAGAAGTTTTCACTTCCATTGTTTTAATATTCATTCCTTTTTTCATTATTTAACTTCATACCAAATTTCATCAAAATCTGTCCAGTGGTTTTCTCGTGGTGCGTTCCCACACAGGCAGACAGACAGACAGACAGACAGACAAAATTCTAAAACTACAGATTCGTTCTCTGTATCGATTATAATGATTATTTCAATAAGATTTTCCAAAAAATATTTAATGTACAGATTTGATTCAGAATTTTATTAAATGTATAGGTGTATTCTTTAATTAATTGGACGTAGTTATGCGAAATGGATCCAGCCCACGAAAACTTTTCTTTGAGTTACTGTCATAAAAGGCGCCTACACATCTACTTATTTAAAGCAACTAGATAAAATACCCAATATTTAAGTGCAATTTTAAAGAAAACTACGGTCTTGTTATTTTGATATACCAATTTTAGTAAAACTACTACTTTCTCAAAAGTAAGTTTTTTGGTTGGATCTATTTTGCTTAAGTATGTCCTATTAAAGGGATAATGTGTGTATGTATGTATGTATATCTGTTGTACAGCGGCTATGGAAAGCGTACAGCCGGCTGCTGGCGCACAACCTGCCGGCGCTGGCGGACGCGCTGGCGCCGGAGCTGTACCTGGTGGAGTGGCTCTACACCGCCTTCGCCAAGGCCATGCCTCTGGACGCCGCCTGCCGTGTCTGGGACATGTTCCTCAGGGATGGGGATACGTTCCTGTTTAATACTGCCCTTGGTATGTTTTGTTTTTACTGTTAAGAGAGCCCTATCACAAAATGTACTGCGTTCTATGGTATTGAGTTCGAGCGACCGATCGCTTTTTGCTAGCATTTTCTGCAGTTGTAATTACTTCTATGTAAAGTTTTTATAATAAATTATTTAAAAAAAAGTATGTCATTACGTTTCTTTTGAACTGACGTATATTCTGGTATAAATTTTACTTAATAATATAAATGTTGTAAGGATATATTTACAGCTAATTCTAAACGTTTTTAATAGTTTTTACGATTTTGAAAAGGATTTTTTTTTTGTAGAAATCCAATACATATTTTCAAATTCCGAGGCCGCTGTAAACTCATCCATTATATACGAGATATTATTATACAGTTCGTTTGCTTAGTATAATATTTTAATCCATAAGCTTGAAAAAGGGCCGTCGCGCATTTTATTAAAGAACTTGCTTCGGATATTTGGACTTTATTTCAATTAACAATAAAAATTTGCGAAAAGCGAGGCCGCTATGAACTATATTAATAACTATTCTCCGCCATACAATAAGTCAAAATTGTCGAAAAGTTTTAGTTTCTCTGAATAAGAACGTCAAAGATGGGCATTAAATTGAAAAATCTCGGTCATAATGTAATAGGCCTTTTAACTTTTGATGTGAAACATCTAATGCGGCGGGTTGAACCGGTTGTTGGCGTGGCGACGTGGCGACGCTCGTAATTATCAGACTGTCTCTAACCGCGTTGAGCTCGTATTTTAATTTTGTTTTTAATAAATTAATAATAAATTTTGTAATTAAATTAAGATGTACTTTTATAGAAAAAATTGAAATATTTTATTTTAAATTGTCATATTTACTGCATTTAAAAATCATCACGTCATAGATGTGCCAGGCGTCCCGCGACGGCTTTAATTTTTTTTTATGTGTGAATTCAGCTCTTTTTAACGACCCACTGCTAGACACGGGCCTCCCTTTTATATGAGGGAGATCAAGCTCAATACTCTGGCCATGTGCGAACGGACTGAGCATTTCTTTCGAAACCTGTTAGGTGCTCTCAGACATGCAGGTTTCCTCACGATGTTTTCCTTCACCGTTAAGACAAGTGGTAATCATGCTGGAAATGATTCGCACATGAAAATATCAGAGGTGCGAGATCCGGGATTTGAACCCGTTTCGTTCGGTTTTCCAAGCGAGTGCGTCATTACCGATCTACCACTGCCTACTTTTTGTATATTCTTACTCGTACTCTTTCATAGCTGATCTAGTTATTTCTCTAGTTATTTTTTTACAGTTTCGGTACAGTGAGACAAAAATTGACTGTGCTAATTCAGAATATGATAATAAATACATTTAAAATATTAACATATGTACCATACAGTAGTGGCGTAGATGATAGGATTTTTATTTAAACGGGAATTCTGTCTAAAAATACCAATTTTCATAGTTTCGAAGTTGAAGCACTGTAGTGTCATCTTATGGCAAGTTACGGTTGTACCCGTCAAATTTGTATTTTGTGAAAAATTGCATATTATTTCAGATAAGCCACGTGTATAGATAAATTTAAAACACAAACGGTTATCTAAATACAAAATTTGATTCAAATTGTTGAAGCCTCAAAGTTAAAGTTTCCGAGATACACGAAATAAATGTATATATAAGAATTGCTCATTTAATATTTTAAGATATTTTACACAGCAAAGACGTAGAATTACTTTTCATTACTTATTAATAAATCATCTCCGCAGGTATTCTCCATCTCTACCAAGACGAACTAAAAGACATGGACTTCATATCGGCAGCACAATTCCTAACAAAACTCCCAGAGGACCTGGACCCTGAAGCGCTATTCAAAAGCATCTCCTCAGTCTCCATGACCCTGGACGGTATGTCGTTCGAGGAGCTGGTCTCATGCTGTCCAGTAGAGAACAGCCTGGATGATGATGTTACCATCCGATTATGATATATTACATATAAGTGGTTCGGTGAGATGTCTGAACGTTTGAGAGGATTTGGTTTATAGTACATGTTTGTTTTGATGTTATACAAAAACTCAAGAAAACAATTAACGTCGCAATTGTCCTCGAAAAGTGTATAATTGGAAATTGTTTGCTTTTTTCTAATATCTTTTGTTCATTTTTCATATGACAAAATTAAAACGCACGTTGTTTCGTTTAAAAAAGTACTCTATGTGGTAGTTCGAATTTGTGTTTAGACAATTAGGACTTTATTTTTGAATTTTGTTCTTTGGTTTGATTTAACGTGAAATGTCGACGGCACTTTTTGAAGAGATATTTATTAGGTAAAATGTATCTATATGTTTTTATGTGTCAGTGTGGAATTTTAATATTGGAATGTAATTAATATTTATAATTTTTATAATATTTAGTGACTTTGATCAAAATGTTATTATTCTTTTTGGTTTTTGCGAATGATGTAAGTTTTTGAAGGGTTTAAATTAGCGGTTTTATGTTTTATTTGTTATTTTATATATTAAATTGCATTGTAGTGAAAAATGGACGGCTATAACCGCCATGTTTTATGTATGTCATATGAGATAACTTATTATTCTTATTAAAAATTCGATTATTATAACTAAAAAGATCTGAAAATCGCAGTTTAGTAGATGTTAAAATTGAATCTATCGTTCGTAAATGTGGAATTATTTTGTCCGTGTGTGTGTTTTTTTGTTATGATATAATATTTCTTGTAATGAGAGGTCTCACGTGAATAGTATTTTAGATGGCGCTACTAACATACAGTTTAAAGAATTTTTTTTATATAAATACAATGTAGAATTTTAATTTTATTTAAGTACATAATAAATTAACTGGAGTAAAATATGTCTTTAGGGTTTACAGTTTATATTAATTTCGTATTCTTTGGTTTATACCAATTTGAGATGTACGTATTCAGCCCTTTTTAACATCCCACTGCTGGGGGCGGGTCTCCCTTAACTACGAGGGGGATCAGGCCATAGTCCACACTGGCCGAGTGCGGGTTGGCGATTGAGATGTTATACAAGATGAGATTTTTTTAATATTACTTTTTAATACTTTCATAGATTTACGCGAATATTTGACATTTTAAATAAAACTATGTTTTCGGATTATTTCGCGGATTTATTTGGATTTTTGGTTCCCGATGTTTTGCTTTTTTTTCTATATTCGTTATATCAAATGTCTTTCTCTGATGAGCAACATCAAATAATGTTAATATGCATGTCTGAGAGAACCTAGGTAATTGTTGAAAGACATGCAAAATCCAATCCACCAACTTACACTTGGCCAGCATGATGGGTTATGGTTTGATCCATCTCGCATTGACACGCCCACATACGCCCACTCCCAGCAGTGGGACGTTAAAAAGGTTAATATTATTTAAATATTGATGTGTTATATGCTAATAGTGTCATTAACTGTGAAAATTTCTAATGTGACCTTCCATTTATAGATTTTTTGGATTTAGAATGTGTGTCGTGATTGAAATGTAAGTGATTTTATAATGGAAATATTTAACATATATGTATTGCATATAGGTTAATCTCATGTTTTTGACTCACTGGATCTTTTTAGAACCACCTATCAGTTAAATTCTATGGGAAATACAAAAAGAAATTTAAAATAGAGTTTAAACTATAATATAATCAATGTGTCAAGTATTTGCGGTGATCAGAATCCCTATCAGCAAATTGTGGAACTAACTACGACCAATAGTCTTTTTTTTAGTTATTTAGTGCTCTAAAAATAGGTTACCTAGAAAGTTGTCGTTGATGGTCAAAACGCGTGTTGAGTCGATTTTGCAGCGATTGTACGTTAAAACTATTCGTTTTACAAAAAAAAAGTTATTACAAAAATCATAAGAAATTTTCTCTACTTTAATTTATTACGAAACTATTATCATCGTTTTCTGAGTAGGAGATATTGTCAAAAAACTCTTTTAGGCGCAATTTTTCCAATATGGCGGCGAGACGCAAAGATGCGTGGCAAAATAGAAATTCTGAAAGAGCCCGTTGAAATCTACAAAATTACCAATTTTCAAAACTCCCGGAAAACTTTCCAGGCTAAACTACCAATTTACTGTACTTCTATACATGTTTCGAAACTAGATCAAAGTGTCCACAGTTTATATAGAAAGTGGAACTGCTGATGTTAAGGAATTTGTAAAGTAAATTCCTTTCATCCGTTTAAATAATAACCACTAGGAAATCTAATCACCATTAATATTTTCACTTCAATTAAATTTTCCGATTTAATATCGATTAAAGATTCGATCTTGTTTATTAAAAATATCGATTTTGTTATGATAAAGCTATATAATTAAATACTTTGAACTAAAATACAACTCATTCAGTAAGTGTGTATTTTATAGTACATATTTTAGCTTTTCTCTTGAAGAGAAAAAACTAAATAGACCCCTTTAAGGAACAGTATTGCAACTCAATATTGAAGTGATTTCGAATTTTCATCCATATTAATATTATAAATGCGAAAGTAACTTTGTCTGTCTGTCTATCACCTTTTCAGGCCTAATCCGCTGAACCGATTCAGATGAAATTTGGTATTAAGATAGTTTTAGACCCTGGGAAGAAAATAGGATAGTTTTACCCCAGAAATCGTCCCTTAAAAGGATGACAAGTAGTAGTATATACAATCTATCTATATATTTTACATTAGGCGTCAAAACGTACCTAGGGACAAACACGGGCGAAGCGGGGGTGAATTGCTAGTATTTAAATATATGAGAAATTAAGTCCATTTTTAAATTATCTCAATTATTGAGTTGCAATGTTGTTGTTTAGAGATGTCGAAATATAATAACGTGTGAATTTAACCATTTAATCTTAATCTGTGACTAATTTTGTCTGTGTCTATAACATTTTTTAATAATCTGTAAATATTTATTATCTTCGCTATAATGTTAGTAGTACGTGTATGTGAGTCGGGCCTATAAAAAAAATTATTTAACGTTGTTAAAGCTATCCTATATAAGATTTTTTTAATGAATTTAATACAAATTAGAAACCATCTTAAGACATAAAATTTATATTATGGTTATTTGTCATGATTTTTTTATTCTTAAAAAATAAAATATCCTTAACAAATGGCATAAAAGACAGACGAACAAAAATTTAGAACATTTTCAAAAGTCAGCCCAACTTTGAATTCAAGCTAATTAGCTACTAAAATATGTTTTAAATAAGTTGATTTCGTGTATATTATTTATGCACATGACAGTATAGACTCTTACAGATTTTTACAATGTTTGCCTTAATTTTTAATAGGTCCTTTTATCACGGTTCTAGATCTAGATATCTGTCCTAAAGTTAGTTATCTGGTCGTGAGGCTCGAGGTGAGAGATGTTCATATTATACATAGGTATATAATTTGTCTTATTTGGTCAAAAATGAGCGTAGTTTGGGGTAAAGTTGTTATAACATAATGTAAAATTGTATATATTATATATAAACTTAAATGACTGATTTTCAGTGTTATAGCACGAACATATCATACTAGTTATATGTTGCAAAATTTCTTAGATAATATGTTTGATAAATATTTAAAATGATTATTTTTAAAACAGATTATTAATTTAGTTATTTTTTTAGCTGTAAAATGTTTCAATGTTGCCAGTTAATATTAATAGGTTGGATTTTTTTTTAAATTGTAGTTCTTTTGAAATTACAAATTAACTGGTTATTTTAAAGAATCATAATATGTAATTAATGTATTTTTTTTTTAATTTTTACTCTTCAATGATGTGCCACGTAAGTAGAACGAAGATGGCGCTGCGTACTTCTCATAATATAAAAAACTTTTTATAGTAATGTATCATAATATTTAAAATACTTGTAAGATACCTCAATCAATTTTTCTTACTATAGAAATCTCAATAGAGTTACAATAAGCTTTTTACTATATTATTGTTTATCAAACATTTTATCATATTAAACAAAATTAAGTCCAATGACATTTTAAATAATACTATCTTATCGGATTTTTTCGCGGATTTATTCAGATTTTTGGTTGCCGACGTTTCGAATGCTTTACAGCAATCATGGTCACGCGAGAGACTGAGGTTTAAGACGTCTCAAGGTTATTATATAACGTCGAAACGTCGGGAACCAAAAATTAAAATAAATCCGCGAAAAAATCAGAAAAGATAATTTTATTTAAAATGTCAAATTTTCGCGTAAATCTAATTAAGTATTTAGTGCAGTGAGTGTAAATAATGTAAATAATATTCATATATTTATCGTCAATTAATTATATTATACGTTATAATTGTATGGAAACAACGAGTAGTAACACCGGCCTAATAGTTAGTGGAGCAAAGACCGTTCGAACGTCTAGTTCTTAGACTAGGAGAGTGAGATGGACGGAGCTTATATAATATGCTAATTTATTAATATGTTGGGACATTAACACACATCACAATCTAGTTCCATGGTAAGCTGCGATGCCTGTGTTATGGATACCAGATAGTTGATACACTACACATATATAACTTTAAATACATACATATTATAAATATTAACACTCTGACAACACGTTTGGCTCAGTTTGTAGTGACCCTACTTCCTGTGCCAGCGATCGCGGGCTCGAATTCCGCTGGGGGCATTCATTTGTGGGACGAGCACATTGTTTGTACTACAGTCATGGGTGTTTATATTTATAATATGTATGTATGTATTTAAAGTTATATGTGTAGTGTATCAACTATCTGGTATCCATAACACAAGCCTCGTAGCTTACCATGGAACTAGATGGCGCTGTGTGTTAATGTCCCAACAACATATTTATTTGTTGCATACCGTACTACAGCGGTGGTAATTGTATTATTTATGTAGTTAATTTATAATACCATTCACTGTGAATTGTCAGGCTTCATTTACTGTCTTTTGGGCGCTCCGTCTATCTCAGTTTTGTAGTCTGAGCTCTAATCTTAATATAGGTTAGGAATATTTATTAAGTACTGTGTTTGTGCGTTTTTGTATACTTTGGCCAAAGTTTATTCATCTTTATATTTATTTATTTTTTAAATTTAATATTTTATATGATACAGATTAAAATATTATTTGATGAAAATAAAAAATATATTGAGGTCGATAAATTTTGCAATAAATTAACGTTCGTCATAAACTATTAGTTATTAATTAAACAGCTTTAACAACTTCTTAGTATAGACTCTTGCCGTGGAAAAGAACCTGAGTGTGAACACGAATTTTATTATATTAGGGATGTCGAGTTTTAAATTTTATTATATTTCATAGTCACTTATTATTTTTAGCACATATTATTTGTTTAAAATATATAATAATAATATTTTTTTATTATACATAATATATTCAAAATTTAAATATACGAGCCTTACAGGTTTCAAAGGTAATATCATAAAAATACATAGAGTTTGCAGCTTGGAATTTACCCGATGTCAGAATTTAGAATCCTAGATCTAAACATTTAAGGACCATAAAAAATGAGAATAATATTCATTTCTATGCTTTTCTGGAATTATTTTAGTTAATACTCTATGCATAATGATTATTAAATATTTATAATCTGTTATAAAAAGAGAAATAATTGAATATTTACCTTTTATATTATTTTTCAATTCGATAATTTAAAATTTTATATATTATGGTAAAAAAAGGATTTTAACATTTAAGGATAGTTAAAACAGTTGTGATGTTGACTGATATTATAATGCCATCTCGATATTTGTAATGTTAACGTAACGGAGTGACGGCCCCAACGTAACGTTAAGTTTTGATCGTAAAATAAAAATTATGAAATATGATTTTTTTGTTTTATTCTTTCCATTTTTTGATGCCAAGTTTACCCAAAAATATTATTTCCTAAGTAAATAAACTTTTTTGGTAACCTTTGTTAAGTAAAAAAAAATTAAGAGGTCACCTTTGTCATAAACAATATTATCTAAGTATATTAAGGAAAAGGAATAGGCTAGTAAAAATAGAATTTAACTTTGCACTAAACTGATCCAAATTTTTTTATTATGGTTAGGATCACTTATTGAGTATAAAATCACAAAATGCTGACAGATTCCGGTGGAGCTTCAGGCGCCATCTTGAAAAAATGTTTTTGGCTGATATCTCGGTAACTTCGCACTTTAGGGCAAAAATTATTGAGACCATTTTTGTAGAGAATAAAATTTTCCATCTTTTGTTTCCTGTATTTTTTTTGTAAAACTTACCGTTCACGATTTATGGCCCATTTAATGAACCGGTTTTTATATATCGGCCCATAACTTAAAATATTGGTTTATTCAATGAAATGCATCTATCCATTTTTAAAGATCCATTTATTTTCTACAACTTTTACTTAAAACTTTTTTCTAATATCCATACTTTTTGACCTTTTTTCCATCCATACTTTTTTTGCTAAATGATACTTTTTTAGATTTACGCGAATATTTAACATTTTAAATAAAACAGTCTTTTTAAACTTCTTCGCGGATTTATTCTGATTTTTGGTTTCAAATGCTTTATAGCAATAATGTATATATATCTCTTCCGTGATCTTGATTGCTGTTAAGCATTCGAAACTCCGGGAACCAAAATTAAAAATAAATCCGCGAAAAAGTCCGAAAAGATAGTTTTATTTATTACTCAGTACTTGCATATATTAGCCGAGTTACCTTACTTTAAAGTCGTAAACATTGTATGCGAGTTGTATCATTGTACTCTATTACTTTAGAAAGATGGAGTGGAAAAATGTGCAAAAAATAGAGGCATTGGAGCTTGCTAAATACCTAAAATGAAAATTTGTTTACAGAATATACCTACGTTAACTACCTACTAATATCTTTTAAAATCCTGGATATTTTGAGTTACGATCGCTAAAATTAAATTGTTTTTCATATATCTTTAAGAAATAATATGAAACACGAAGTCATTTTTGCAAATAATAAAGTACGTATTGCGAATAAGTTTTTTTTCGTACTTTGATCACGGGCGAAGCCGCGCGTTCTGTTAGTCTAAAAAAAATAAGTTCAAAATTTTAAGTTCGTCTATTAATTAAACAACTTACACATACCATAGTTTAGTGTATTTAATATACATTGATAGTAATGTTCAGAGGAAGGCCGTGCAGTCAAAATCATAACCCTCCTTTTGCTTCGCCGTAGTCAGGTAAAAATAGCTGGAACTCGTTAAAATCAGATTTTTTACACATATGAATGATTAACTCAAACGAAAAAATATTTTTTTTATTACAATTAACATATTATAAAAACACATTAACATATTATTTTCAAATCGGGACTTAAATAAAATTACATATATTTTTAATCTGTATCCGTATTTATTACTTCTTATAGTTCAAGTATGTAGACATTTATTATGAAAATTACAAATATTTTAAATTAATCTAATTAGGGTTATCAATAATTGCTTTAAGATAACCTAATAAATCAAAGTATTACTATTTATCGTATAATTTCACGGCATTTTCATTATTCGACCTCCTACATCAATTTTTTGTAATAGATATGTTTATTTTTAAAACGCATGTAACGTACCTAAAAGTATACATTGTAAAAAATAAAATTACTTTTTAACTTGTGTGAGTGTATGTATATGCGTGTGTACCTATATATGTGTGTGTATGTTTGTTACTCTTTACGCTGACACGGAATAAAATGTTAAAAGGTGCTGTTGTGCTACATTATGTTATATTATAATTCTTAAATAGTTCTTTTAAACCAAATTAAATTCTTTGTTTTATACTATTTATTTCGAAGTTTACACCCGAGACTTTTGTAATAGAAAGTTTTTGAGAACCTCTCCGAGAAATATATTTTGTTTAATTACGGCCGCATCTACATTTTAATTTATAATAAAAAACGCACATGAATCCTACTATTTAAATTATCTAAATTGTCAATTCAGATTAAGTAAATAACACCAATAAACATTAAATGTAGACTGGGAACGAATATTCGGCTAGTATTCGCCCTGTTCGGCTACTTTTATACTATTCGGCCGAATACCGAATACTTAAATGATATGATATGTTTTGTTTAATCAGATAATAATAAGGAATATGCGTGTGATTTAAAGAAAGGTGAAATATTGCCCAATATTCGGCTATTCGGCTAGAAAACCCGCCGAATATTCGGTATTCTGCGTATGGGCGAATATACTATTCGTTGCAAGTCTAATAAAATGTAAAATAAAAAAAAATATATTTAAACGTAAAATATAAAATCACTTACCGCATTTATATTAACGTACTTTACGTAAAAGTTTATTTGTAAATAGATATTTAAAATATTCTTCGCTCCGTACCTACTAAATTACCATGCACCTTTTTTTAAACGCTAAGCAATGCATCCATACCACCTACAGCTGGTTATGTAGGACTCATCGGCTAGAGAAGCCAGCACTATAATTACTACTGTTACTACTTTGAAAATATTAGGTACATTTCAATTTAACTGAGAACTGCTTTCCCACTAAAATTTTATATTACATATAAGCTAGACGATACATTTGGCTCAGTTTATAGTGAAGCTGCCAGCGATCGCGGGTTCGAATCCCGCTGGGAGCATTCGTTTGTGTGATAAGCACGAATCACGAATGTTTGTACTCCAGTAATAGGTGGTTATATTTATAGTATATAAAGTTATAAATGTGTAGTGTATCAACTATCTGGTATCCGTAACACAAGCCTCGTAGCTTACCATAGAGCTAGATAGTGCTATGTCAATGTCCCAACAAATTCTATTTATTTATAAGCTTACAAAACTTCCCCTAACTTAAACTAAATAGTTTATCGCTGCCCTTTGACCTTTGTACGTCAGATAAGAGGGGTACGGGCACCTAACAGGGGTCCAGAACGCATGCGCGTTAGGATGACACTCAGTCATAGCTTCACTAGCCCACGCGGTACATCTTAAATAACCTTATTTATATATTCAAATTTGTATATAACATAAGTTTTGAAGTGAAATATGGCGGAAAAGACGGAAATAGCCAACGAAACCATCGGTCTATTGGAGAAAAAGGTAACAATACAATGAAGGTCATTAAAGGACGATGTTTGAATTCTGTGATTACGTGAGCCGAATATTTTACTACGAAGTTTATTTTTTTTAATATTAAAGTAATTTTTTTATAAGTGCGAAAGCCAAGATTTGTTACGATTTTGAAGTTATATAGTAAATACTAAATATAACCGTTTTTGACTTTAACTTGCTCCAAATATGTGATAATATCT
The DNA here is from genome assembly GCA_947093115.1 of Brenthis daphne. Classification (NCBI taxonomy): domain Eukaryota; kingdom Metazoa; phylum Arthropoda; class Insecta; order Lepidoptera; family Nymphalidae; genus Brenthis; species Brenthis daphne. The sequence continues at coordinate 12,681,390 of OX352483.1, forward strand.
GTAGTTAAATATTCCATAAAGTTTTTAATGTGAAGCTATATTTAAAATTATATAAATTGATTTTCGATCAAATTAATTTTTTTAGGCTAAAGCGAATTGGAATTTCGTAATTTTAGAACTTTAACTGTGAAAAAGTGTGTTTTAATTCATGATTACATCAGAAAATCGTATCGGTATTAGGTACTTACCTATTTATTATTGCCTAATGTGATTGATGTTTGAAGCCAGCTAAATCCGTATTATCACTATCATCACTACATATTATAAAACAAAGTCGCTTTCTCTGTCCCTATATCCCTATGTATGCTTAAATCTTTAAAAGTACGCAACGATATTTGTTGGAGGTGTCGGAAAAAATAAGACGTCTGGGAGCTTTCAACGAAAACGCTGCCTAAACCTTTTGAGATATAACGAAATAATGTATGGTGGAATTGTCTACAGAAAAGACCACGAAGGCATATGTCTAACTCTTAAGGATAACCTACTATATCCATTTTAATTTAGAACGTACCTAGGGACGAACCCGAGCGAAGCGAGAGTGAGTCGCTAGTATAAATATAAACAAGGAGGCAAAACGATTATTAAAATAACATACGTAGTAAGGACTGTAGATTACTAAAATCAATATTTAGTAATTTATATACGTCGTTTATATACGTATACGTATCCTTTATATAACTTCTTAATATTTGCATTATTTATTCGCACTGATGATATGTTCCTGTTTACACATTTACACAAACTGCAGTAGTTTTGCTAAGTTTCATTGAACCTATAATTTTGATGTTTTTAACAAGAATTTTGATATTTTACCAATGAAATTGAAATCTTGCATCATTATATCACCTCTATTTAATAGCTTTCAAAATCATCTTCTAAATTAATACAGACCAACAGATAGACGAACGACTTGAAATAGTTTTATATATTGACATTATACAAAAAAGCATATAAAATACGCAAATCCTATACATATAATAAAATTCTGACTAAGTCGAACCTTAAATATTTTTTGGAAAATCTTATTTAAATAGACATTATTATCGATACAGAGACCGAATCTAAAGTTTTTAGAATTTTTGTCTGTCTGTCTGTTACCGCGTCACAGAAAAACCACTAGAGGGATTTTGATGAAATTTGGTATGGTGATAGCTGGTTAGGCGGGTAAACATATAGGATATTTTTTACCACGGGAAAACATCTCATTTCTAAGAAAAAATACAAAAACTGCATTGAACGCGTGCGGAGGCGCGGGCAATGCTAGTTTATTATATATATGTAACCGCCTTTTCCTGGATCTATACAGTAAGCTATCGTGACTGCTGAAATATAATAAGATTCTATAAAATTTTGTTTGGCCGCATAAATCTGTACTAATCTTAACTTATTATGCGTTTATAAGTTTTGCCCCTTTAGACATAAAAACAGTTAATCCTAATAGAGACGACTCTACATTTTAATAGAAAATAGTGCCATGGTGTCATCAAATGTTCGACTTTATATACCTAATTGTATTAGATATATAACGAAGTATATATCTAAGTATATTAAAAATATAATAATAAAAAATTGGTAACGATCGATATTTGTTTGAATTTTTAGAACACTAGAATTCACGTGTGTTTATTTGCTTTTGTATATGTTGTTATTACGCAAAAAAATATTATATAATAAGTCATCTTTGTATCCTCGAAGATAAAATATAAGCATTTGTAATAATGTACATTTAAATTAATTGGTTTCATACTTCATATCTTACATTAGTCGAAGGCCTTTGACCCTGCTCTAAACTCTAACACAGAAAGTTACAAATAAACATTAAATAGTATAAATATTAATTACAGTATAGTCATAATATAAACTTCTAATTACTATATATATATATATATATATATATATATATATATATATATATATATATATATATAGTAACTATCGGTTTACACTCGCTTCGCTCGTGTGCGTTTCTAGGTAAGTTTTTTTTGAGCGGAACCCAAATTCTTTTCCTAAAACAAAAGTAGCTTAAGTTACTCCTTATAACATTAGGTATCTGCCAGTGAAAGTCTGCCAGTCTCGTCAAAATCAGTCCAGCCATTACGGAGATTAGTCGGAACAAATAGGCAGACAGACAGACAGACCGACAGACATTTTTTTTTAATTGTGTTTTTCTTATAAGTACCGTATATAATTTCATATGCATTTAGTAAAAAGCTGTTATTTTGACATTACAAACAGACACTTCAATTTTATTTATCTGTATAGATAGCAAAATCCTATTAGGATAGCAAAGTTACCTTAGTTAAAATGCGATAGATAGTATGAGACGCAAATGATATACATAATATTGATCGTGACTTATTGATATAACTTTTCAGTTCTATTTTCATAAGTACGAGTCCTCTTGCAATAAAATTACTTAAAAAGGTATTCCAGCTTGAAAATTATTTAAAGGAAAAATAAAAATGTATATCTACCTAATCGATTTTGAAATATTTTTTTGTTTCGAAGGGTATACTTCCTACGTGGTCCCATTTATTTATTTTTATTTTTTAACAATATATAAAATTTTAATTATATATATATATATATATATATATATATATATATGTGTGTGTGTTTATAAATAAATTACTTAATCGAATATGTTATTAAAAACTTTCCTCTTACAAATTACCTGCTTATTACGTCTACACTAAAAATGGAAAAAAAAACTTTTTTTTTATAAACCGACTTCCAGGCACTTAAATGTAAACCTAGGGACGAACTCGAGCGAAGCGAGGGTGAGTCGCTAGTAGATTCATAATTGACGGAGATATTGATTACTTCCTTCTTTTTAAAGTGGCTCAATATTCAATAATAATCCATATCCGGTTTATATAGACAAAAATCTATGTCAATGCCCGGACCGTTCATTATATACAGAAAAAAAAATGTTATTCCGTTTTTCTGTTATTATGTAAATATGGTATGGACAAACACCAATAAATAAATAATTACATATAAATGTTTAACTGTTATAAAGCGGTGGTGTTGGTTTTTTATTGGTATAAAAATCAAATACAAAAAAACGGTAGACGGAAAAACGCGACTCTGGCAAAATGAGTAAAAAGTCAGTCAAATACGAGTCAGAAATCGTATTCATGCACTAATCATTCTGCATCACGCTATAAAATATGTATATATTATACCTACTAGCGACTCACCCTCACTTCGCTCGGGTTTGTCCTTGGATACGTTTTAACGTTTAACGTAGATTTCTTAGAAATGAGATGTTATCCTGCAGTAAAAAGTATCCTATACGTTGTCCGGATAACCAGCCATCATCATACCAAATATCATCAAAATCTGTCCAGTGGTTTTCTCGTGATGCGTTTCCAGACAGACAGACAGACATACAAACAGACGGACAAAAATAATATATAATAGATAATAAATAATACATTCGGCCGCTGTATAGATAATAATGACTATTTCAATTAGATTTTTCAAAAAAAATTAAATGTATAGATTCGACTTAGAACTTTATTATATGTGTGTATTCATCCCTTTTTAACGTCCCACTGCTGGGGGTGGGCCTCCCTTCAGTACGAGGGTGACAGGCCATAGTTCACCAAGCTGGCCAAGTGCGGGTTGGCGGACTTCACATGTCTTATAGTATAACCATATATAGAAAAAAAGTATAGTAAAAAAGTATAGATACTTATAATATAACCATATATAGAAAAGAGGTTAAAATCAATAGCGCAACTCTAAATAAGGCATAATTTATCCTATCATTATTTGTTGTAGCTTTAGGATTTGTATTCACTTCAAGTACGACGCATGTACACACAAAATTTCTTTTCTTCCCCTAATATTTCATTATTTTTAACTTTGTTATGAAATATCTATTACGATTTGAAATATGTGTTTTTGGTAAGAAGGATGGTCAGTGTAGAGCCATTGAATAAAACTTTGTCGAAACCACAAAAACCATACGATGTTTATTTTAAACACGTTTCACGTTTGCGTACAAACTACAGGTATACCCACCTTGCGGCGTGGGTTTATTCGAGGCATTTTGCTATAGGGTTTTCCCAAAATAAAATGAGCATATTTTTATAAGATACTTGCTTAATCATCCAATCCATTTTAAGTTATGCAATTATTATTATAGATATAAAAAATCATACTGTCTACTCGATTTTGCCTAAATTTTCAACCGACTTCCTCAAAAAGGAGGAGGTTCTCAATTCGGCTGTATGTTTTTTTTGTTTGTTATATCAGAACTCCGTCATTTATTGACCGATTTGGACAATTTTTGTTGTGTTTGAAAGTGTATACTTCCAGATTGGTCTCATATAAATTTCAAAAAAAAAATCTAATATTTTCGAAGTCTGTGCCAGCCGATACAAAGCAAAGCACACAGACTTCGAAAATATTTGATTAGGTATGTATAATAAATGAAAACTACCAATCAGTTATTTTTTACTTTTCAGTGCTTTTTTTGAAGTCGGTATTTATTTTTTTGTTAAAAAAGTTTTCCTTCCAATAAGTATTCTATCGTAGTGACAATGTTAACGAAGTCAGTGTAGCCTTAACGTAGCAGCAGCTGTGGTCATTAAAGCAAGCTTCGTTAGAAAGAAGAAGGTTCCAATACATATAATAAAATTCTAACTGAGTTGAAACTGTTCATTAAATATATTTTTTTTTGGAAAATCTTACTGAAATAGTAATTATTATCGATACAGAGGCCGAATATATAGATTTTAGAATTTTTGTTTGTTAGTCTGTCTGTGACCGCATCACGAGAAAACCACTGGACAGATTTTGACGAAATTTGGTACGATAATAGCCTGTCATCCGGGTCAATATATAGGATACTTTTTACCGCGGGAAAATATCTCATGTCTGAGAAATTTATACTAACCGTAGTAACGAACCCGAGCGGAGCGAGGGTGACTCGCTAGTTTATTATAAATACAAAAGTTTGTATGTGAGCATCTTTGTTACTCCTTCATGCTAAAACGGCTTGACAGATTTGGATGAAATTTATTAGGTACCTACACAGACTATAATCTGAAATAACAAATAGGTTACTTACTGTAAGTTATAGTAGTAAATTGTATACTTTGAATCGCAAATACCTATTACACAATTGTTGTGATTATATATTCGTAATTGGGATGAGTTGTGAAACCTTGACCCTTTTCGTTGACGTCAGACCGCCCTCACCCAAACAGTACTTGATATTACCGAAATTTGAGAGTAGGCAAATGTGATATACGTATGTATTTACCAATCATGGTGATCTCTTTATTATTTATATATCTAACTAGCGGCTCACCCTCAGTGCGCTCGGGTCCTCCTCTAGGAAATCAAATACAAATCTATCCCACGTGAATCGTACATGGGTGGGATAGGTTTGTTTTTGTTATTGAAGCGAAGGTGAACCGCTAGTATCCAATAAAATAATTGAATTTAAGACCCTTTGTTATGTAAAGAACGTTTGAATTTCATAATACCTAAGAATAGACAAACAAACGGAACGATATATAATAATGTCGCAACAAAGCTACTCGTAATATGATCAGATGGGTCACATCCTGTCCAGATAAAGACGTTCTTTAACCCACACAGTCTTTAACGAATTGATACTTTAACCGACTTTGGAAATAGTAAATTAAGGATTTTTTTTAAATAATATCGTGGCACTTTTTAATCTAACTACGTATTTTTTTAAATATTATTAATAAAAAAAAATGCGAAATAGTCGCGTCAATGAATACGTAAAACATAATTATTTATATTGTTTTCGCGAGGCATATTTCAGTCCTTAAAACTGAGAAAATTATGTCTAGGGGCTCGCAAAGGTCACTAGTAGGTATTATGAACAATTACTGACTTTTAGGCCAATAAATATGATTCAAACGTGACGGTTACAAGTTTCATTTAAATGTATGGGGCTATTTTTTTAATATAACTCATTTATTTAACCCCTCATCTATACTAATATTATAAAGAGGTAAAGTTTGTGACGTTGTAGGGGGTAATCTTTGGATCTACTGAACCGATTTAGATGAAATTTGGTTAGGCTATAGTTTGAGATCCTTGGAAGGACATAGGATACTTTTTATCCCGGAAATCATCCCTTAAGGGGGTGAAAATGGAGATGGAAATTTGTATTGGGAAACAAGCTAGGGATGAACCCGAGCGAAGCGAGGGTGAGTCTCTAGTTTTCTTATAAATCTTTCATATATTTGTGTCTTTATGTCTATCTTCGAATAGGTAAGGAGAAATGTCATACAATTCTTACTAACTAGCGACGCACACTCGCTCCGCTCGGGTTCGCCCCTACTTACGTTTTCACGTTTAGTATAGATTTCTCAGAGAAGAGATACTTGCTCGCAGTAAAAAGTATTCTATATTGTTTTTCCGTGATGCTGTCACAGACAGACAGATAAAAATTCTAAAAACTATAGATTCGGTCTCTGTGTATCGATAATAATGTAAAAAAAAATTCAAAAAATATTTAATGTACAGATTCGGCTTAGTTACCATTTTATTATAGGATGATTTCCGAGATAAAAAGTATCCTATGTCCTTCCCAGGATCTCAAACTATCTTCTTACCAAATTTCATCTAAGGCGATTCAGTAGATCCAGAGATTACCCTCTACAACGTCACAAACGCACAAACTTTACCTCTTTATAATATTAAGTATAGATATAGTATGAATGCATATAAAAATAATTAAGTCCTTTTTGAACGTCCCAATGCCAGGCACGGATCTCACTCAATTCGATAGGCATTAGACATTAGACATTAGTAAGGCAAGTGGATATTGAATATGCTTCCAACATGAAAATGCCTCAGGTGAGACAGTGCCTCAGTTTTAACTTGCATTATAAAATGCCGTAGATTTATCTTAAAAATCCATAACTAGAAAATATCTATAATCTATTTTATTTCTATTTATTGTACTAAAGAAAAAATATTTTTCTTTACAAAGAGTATATGACGTCATATACGGCACTTAAAATGGTTCGAACTCTAATACACTTGATTGCTTTTTCATGTAGCTATCATATATTTAATTATTTTAATTTAACTCCGTCTTAAAGTTTGAATGAAGTGTAAAATTTCTCATACCAATGTTATATTTGTTCATTTTATTGTTTCTATGTAAATAGTATGTATTTAACCTACTATATAAAATATTTTGATAAAATATCTTTCTCTTTCTACATATTAGAAAACAATGCAGTTTTCTTAATACAGAAAAGTATTTTTGAAGGATATTTAGATATTACTAAGAACTCTAGAAAGAAACTAACCACTAATTAAATTCAGCCCTTTTTAACTGCTGGGCACGAGCCTTTCTTTAATACGAGGGGGATCAGGCCATAGTCCACCACGCTGGCCAAGTGCGGTTTGGCGGACTTCATATTTCTTTCAAAAAAATTCCCAGGTTCTCTCAGACATGCAGGTTTCCTCACGATGTTTTTCCTTTACTGTAAGACATGTGGTAATGATTTACATATGAAAATATCCGAGGTGCGAGACACGCGTTACTGGGTTTCCTAAGCGAGTGTGTCACCACTGGGCTACCGCTGCCTCAGCAAATAAAAAGAATATCTAAGTATATTCCACATACGATATATTCAGTTAACATTTGTTTTCTATTTTAGATCAAATAAAATAAATTCTACATACTATCAGTTACTGCTAAATAATGTGTTTTTTTTGTGGGTGTGTATGTGTGTTTGTTACATTTCCGCGCTGTAAGAATTTTGTGAGTGAAATTCGTAATGAAAATAAATTATATTCTGAAATAATATTAATTATTATAGAATTTTTTATTTACGTACCTGTTATTCGTGGGAAAAATTGTCTTGAAAGCACAGCATTGCATTATAACAGAGTTCATTCAACTTAGCGTGTTTTACGTATATTTTTTAAGTATTATGTTTTTATCGATTTAACAAATTAAACTGTATTTACTATGATCGTTCTGTTAAATCAGTCAAGCTCTTTTGCTCCTGTACTTTGTTCCAATCTGTAGAAATACTCTTTCTTTCTTGATCTTTAATCGCCGATTAAAGACCCGTCAGAATCTGAAAAATAGGATGAACAAAAAATACATATAGACAAAGTTAGAATCTTCTCTTTTTTGAAGTCGGTTAAAAAACAAAAAGGCATACATAAAATCTTTTAATGTATGGAATTTCATGAAAAATCATGATATTAGCTCAATATAATATAGCTATTTAGTCCTGACAATTTAATTTATAAGTGAAGACCAGAGAATTTACTTTTTCGAATGAAATGAAACAAAAACTCTATTTACGTGTAAGTTAAGTATACGTTTTATTACTTTACGCTTGAACTATGTCCTACTTGCCTAGATCTAAGCGCGATTGTTTTCATGAGAATATACCGTTATATTAAGTTCTTTCGCCTACAAATTGTTACGTTCTTTTTTTTATAAATAAAATGAAAGTTCTACGAAATATTTCTATTTACCGGTCGTTAAAATAAATTGTACATAAATGTAAGGCTTTTAATGCCATTAAATGAGATTTTAATAGAAAAATTTAAAATATACGTCCTCAATTAGTTCAAATTTTGGTTTTGTCAATGAATAGTAAATAATTGATCAATAATCAAAAAAGTCAAGCCAAAAGTCTAAGGAAAAGTTTAAAAAATGATTACAATGGAAGAAGTGAAGGCGCTTGGCAATTTATACTCAGGGAAGAACTTGCATATGGCTAAAGAATAACAAATATGAAATACTAAAGACAAGCGACCACAGGTCACTTTTTGCTGCATACATGAGAGGTATTATATTTTAGTGTATAGATGTGGGCACTATCTATTTGATATAGATTATTAGTTAGAGTAGTATTAATCCATACATATAATAAAATTCTAACTAAGCCGAATCCTGCACATTAAATATTTTTTGGAAAATCTTATTGAAATAAACATTATTATCGATACAGAGGCCGAATCTATAGTTTTTAGAATTTTCGTCTGTCTGTCTGTCTGTTACCGCATCTCAGAAAAATCACTGGAGAGATTTTGATAAAATTTGGTATGGTGATAGCTGGTTATCCGGATCAACATATAGGATACTTTTTACCGCGGGAAATTGTCTCATTTCTTAGAAAAAATACAAAAACTGCAATGTAAGAATACCTATACTAATATGTAAAACCTAAGAATTTGGTTTTTGGTCGTCTGAACGCGGGTGGAGCCGCCGGCAATGCTATTATCAAATATGTCGTTAATCGCTTGCCAAGACATGAATATTTATTATGTACAGGAAAGAAAATCCAATGTTTTATTATCAAGACGCAAAAGGCATCTAGGGAGTAGAGACCCGAACGAAACCTTTTAATCGTTATACATTATATTCAGAAAGTAGACAAAAACTTAGCTAGCTTTTTAGGATTCGGTACCTGAAGGGTGCAAGGACCCTATCACTAAGCCTCCGCTGTCCATCCGTCTCTCTGTTAACGGGCTGCATCTCATGAACCGTAATAGGTAGGAGGCTGAGTTGTGTATTTCTATTGGCGCTGCTTCTTCTTCTTCTTCCTGCCCATTTCCCAAGTCACTTGGGGTCGACGCAGTAAGTCTTCCTCTTCCATTCTTCCCTATTACTCGTCATCTCATCATTCACCCCTTTCTCTTTCATGTCTTGTCTCACACAATCTATCCATCATATCTTCGGTCTCCATCTACCTTTCCATCCATCTACATTCATTTCCATCACTCTTCTCGTCACATGCGTTTCATCCCTCCGCTTCACATGCCCATACCAACTAAGCTTCCTCTTATGTACTCATTTCTTATTTTATCCATCCTCGTCACTCCACACATCCACCTTAACATTCTCATCTCTACAGCATGCAATCTTCTATTGGCGCTATAACAACAAATAATATAAAACTAAGATAGCGAATTTCAAAATGGCCGCCATGCAAATAAAAAAAACCGATTATAGCACGGACTACGGAACCCTTCGTGTGCGAGTCTCACTCACACTTGACTGGTTTTTTATAGAAATAAACAAGTGTATCAGCGCTTTACATTTTATACACTGGTAGCCCTGTTCATACATATTTATAGGGAATTATGCGGGTCAACTTTTATTCAATAATTGATTTATATAACGTGACCATCTATATAGGTATTGTAATATCATATGAATGAAATCAATATAGTCAAGGCCGAATGTTATGTTGGCAAAACTCGAAATTTGGTAAGTTAAAAATAGAGCATTCTACAATTTTCGATGTGGTAACTAAGCAGTAAGAATGTTAATTGATATAAAATGCATTCCCCAAACTTAAATCCGGCCCAGTTGGTTTAACTACGACTTTTCATATATCATTTTATTTATTTTTATTTTAGCAAAAATATATTGTGAATAGCTAGTCTTTATTTACTATATTGCTATTTAATATTTGTTATTAGGTTATTATAATTGATTGATTGAGATCCTAAGCCACAGGGCCTAGAGGTTCGATTTTTTTCGAAGATATTTATTGAGTATTCCAGGGTTTTCTTAAACTAGTTTTGTTGAAACTCCTTCCTTAAAAAAATCCTTTCTTATAAAAAATACCATTTTTGACTTTTACTTAAAATTCATACTAATGTTTTAAACATTTTTTATTATGTATGTATGTATTCAGCCCTTTTAACGTCCCACTGCTGGGCACGGGCCTCTCTTCAATACGAGGGGGATTTTTTATTATACTCTATTTAAAAAAATGTTTCTATTTGGAAGACGAGTGAAGTCTGAGCGACAACTAGTTTGTATCATAAAATTTAACACCGGAACAAATATTCATTCTGCCTACATCATGTGTGAGGGATTTTGCCTCACATTGTCACGTTTCCTTAGGAAGTGTAATAATTTATATTAACAAAAGGTCGAGTATGAACTTGGAATATATAAAATGTGTGTAGTTACTAGTTAGGGTGTTATTGTTATTATTATCCTTATTTTTAATATGCTATTATATTATCTATTTACTAACCGTTAAAAGGTATCTAGGGACTAACCTGAGTGAAGCGAGTGTGAACCGCCAGCTGTCTATATTGCATAGGGTTTTTAGAATCTAGGCTGTGAAAATGAATGCTACTAATATCTTTGACTGAGTAAATTGTTATTTAATGTTACAACTTTCACGTAATTACTAATGAGTGTCGACTATCTGTAGTAAAAGGAGGTTTGTTGAGATGTAGGTACTAGGTAGCATTATACTTGTATACATTACAGTACTCTGCCTGTCTCTAAATTGATTTGAGTGTCATTTGTAAAGAATATCAACTCATTAGCCATACATGCATGACATATTGACGTATAGATATTTACTGTACGTTTTTGTACTTCATTCATTAATGAAATAAATAAGTATAATTCGAGCCATATTTAGTGTTTATTTAATCACTAGCGGCTCACCCCGCTTCGGTCGGGTTTGTCGCTAGGTACGTTTTAAATAGATATAAATAGTTATTAGCCAGCGTTAGACATGTACATTTTTAAGAACTCGTCCGAATCAGTGTTTTCCCGTGGGAATGAAAAATTTTCCCTGTAGTGACAGATATCCTAAATGTTGACTCGAGTTATAAGTTATCACTATACAAAGTTTAGTTAAAATCGCTTCAGTACTTTTTGCGTAAACGCGCAGTTCGATTTCGCTTAGTTTCTGTTTTATTATATGAATAGATAAGTATAATTTGTAGAGAACACGCGATCTTTTCAAAAAACAAGGTATATGGGAAATAATTCTCTAAGAAAATATTACATGTAATAACTAATAAGTAATAAATATATTGTAGGAAAATAATAAAAGTACTTAAAATAAAAATTTTACGATCTTCTCGTGCAAGATTGTTAGTACGATAGTCTAAAAAGTATTGCATAGGTTACAAACTTCAAAATACATATTTACAGTCTATATAAAAATGTATAAAAATTTTCAAGTTATAGTTCTTTTGGCACGTTTGGGAAAAAATATGAGAGTAAAATTTTTACAATGCGAGCGCACATCGACAGCCAAAAAGCGACATGGTGAAGTTAGCTGAAAGTGACATGATGAAGTTAGCTGCATTCCTTTTATAAATAGAGAGTTGTGACTTTACGGGATGAAATTTTTTGCTATTTTTCTTCTGTTACGCCAAAGAAATATAACTTCTTATGTGCGTACATAAGTACACACACACGTTTTTTTTTAATCTATTTGCATATTTCAAAGCGAAGAGGTTCATTGTACGAGTATTTAATTATTTGTATGAATATAAATAATAAATTCAAAGGTTTATAAAACTGAATGTATAAAATCAGAAAAAAAAGAAAATTAACTTAAAAAGACAAAATTAAATAAACACAATCTACTTACAATAAATGTCTATAACTATACACATTGTCATTTTTGTTTACGTTTTTTAGTTCTACGGCACTCCTATATTATTTCTTAGTCTGAATTTGAGATCCATTTTTTAAGATGAGGAAACTTTTCACTATATCTATACTTACTTATTAAAATATAAAAACATTTTATGTGTCACAACAAATAACTGTTAAAATATTTTAAATAGTGTAAATTGAGTAAACACCGCGAAAATTTGTTCCGGTTTTGTTCAATTCGGTATTTATTTGGCTAAGCGTTAAACCTTCGTCAGTACACCGCGGTACTACTTACAGAAAGGTTTTCCCGCGCACCTGTCAAATATTTCGGAAACCATAGATTATTATATGACACTTTTGATTTTAAACAATAAATAAATAATCATATTTTTATAAGTATTATATTTTTGTATAATCGTTCACATATTCATCATTTTTATGTAACAATTTCAAGGTTTTTTTTTTGTATTCAGTGAGGAAAATTATTATAATTAGATCGCGTAGTGATACAGAAAAATGGATAAAAAGCGTGGTTATGATAATAATGGTTACGTTATGTCGGAAAAAGATGTTTGGATGAAAAAGGTTAGTATTCTAATTATTTGTTATTTTTTACAGGCTTCATTTTAATAAGTTTACATTCTTTTATACTATATGCTAATGAAATATAGAGATTTTACATAGAGAATTTTATACGTTCATAATTTCGCAATTCATATTTCATTGTTTTTTTTCTACTATAAATGTTTTTGTTTTTTTGTTATAAATATAAATATAATAATATTTAATATTAAAATTGATCTAAAAAAGTTATGAGAGCTAGAAATTATTGCACGGCTAATGCAATATTAGGGTATTTTATTATTTATCTTAATACTTATTAAATAAAATTACTTAACAATAATTTTATTACAGTTAAATAAATTATTTTAATTTTTCTACGTTTTACATATAAATCTTTTTATCTGCACTTTCGTTTAAAAATAAGGATTTAGCAATCTACAACTTACGTGTCTTCAACCTTGTTGCCTGATTTTCCATGCATGACGGATTGTATGAATGCACATATTAGACTAAAAATATATTTCAATTAAAAAAGGGATTTATTATATTATTTGTAGGACATAGATACTATATATATTAAAAAATGTTTAGTGTTTGTAATTTAGTATTGAATTCGTTAGGAGTAAAGAAAATGTACGAGTAGGTAAGTATGTAGATACAACATATACTTACTTGTTTTACAAATTTAACATATTATGTAGTTTTATTTAAGATATATAGACATTATACATTAATCTATACTAATATTATAAAGAGGTATTTTACTACCTACCTGTGAGTTTGTGACGTTGTAGGGGGTAATCTCTGGATCTACTGAACCGATTTGGATGAAATTTGGTAAGACATAGTTTGAGACCCTGGGAAGGACATAGGATACTTTTAATCCCGGAAATCATCCCTTGAGGGGGTGAAATGGGGATGAAAGTTTATATTGGGAGGCAAGCGATTTTTAAGTTTAGGTAATTTGGTAAATCTGTATTTTTATTTAAATCTATGCACATATAATCAATACAATGCAGACTTTAAATGGTCTTGTAAGAAATATTCAGACCGTATCAAAAATAAAACCAAACACTTCAATTATTACTAGGTCGTAGATTACGATAGTCTCATATTTTGTTTTTATTTTGCTAACCGAGTTCTAATATTTGGTCATAGAAAAGAGAAAAATAAGAATAAAACAGACTAAGGCTTACGTCATTCAGCTCTTCCGTAGGATTTCCGCTTAATAGAGGTAATATCTTATCTGTTATTAGGTTAAACGTGAGATTGTATGTTAAAATTGTTAATTTTGTAAGTATTATATTTTAAGAATAGTAACAATGAGTATTTTAAATGGATTTCAAAGCAACGATTTTGCAAAAATTAAAGACACAATATTATTATGCCAATGAAATATAGAAAAGGTTTAAGGTTATATTATATTTTTATTTTTATGTCATGAATATAAGACTTAACAATAGATAGTATAAATGTTTACTATTAAATTAGAAGCTGCCAGCCTATCTCAAGTTAATAAAGGACATGTATAATCTACAATATCTTTTAATTAAGAGAATGGAAAAAAGGAAAAAAAATATTCTACGCATACATACATATCTTCATTTGCAACTACAGTTTTATCGACGAAGGACAAATATTTTTAAATTAAATGACTTGATGGATATTATAAAAAATCTTGAAACAAATAATCTCCGCAATAATTTACTGATGGTGAAAATAAAAAAATAATAATTTATTAATTAGACTTTTTGCTTCTATAATAATATCAAATATACTATTTACAAGCACTTTTGAAGCTTTAAGCTCTAAAATGTCATATGTCATATTGTCTGTCTATTTCAAAGTGATGCCTAACTGGAAGTAGAAGAAATACGTAAACTTTAGGTATGATCTATACATATAATAAAAGTGTTACAACTGATCGCTGTCTGTACATGACAGATATTTAAGAAAATCTATTATTTGGCGTCTTTATTAACGCAATAGTACCTAAAACAATGATTTTTAGAAGTTTCGTCTGTTTGTCCCAACGTATTTATGAATTTATATTTAGTATTTGTTTTATTTCAATCATATCAAATTATTCAATCATAGATTTAAAAAAATGTCAAGTTATATACTATTCTTTATTGCACTTATACGTAAAATACAGAGATTAACAAACAATAAAATTAGTTAGCAAAGGTGGACTTATCTCTAAGAGAGATCTCTTCCAGTCAACCTAAGTGAGTTGGAGAGATAGTATTAAAAAGCAGGCTAAAATGCAAGAATGACAAAAATTTAAAGTATGACCTAATTACGAACTCGAGCGATAAGCTATAATATAAATATTTTATAAAATACTCTTTACTATTATTATAAGTGCAATGTTTGTAATGTAACAAAGAAATAATTTATACAAAATATAATATTTAATGTGAAATATAAGCTTTTATTGCACGAATTTAGAAAGGCTAATATTAATTACCCAATAAACATTTTTTATATAATTAAAATGGTGGTGGTAAAATGCGAATTAAAAATTTAGAAACATCCTACTAATATTATAAATGTGAAAGTTTGTGAGGATAGATGGATGGATGTTTGTTACTCTTTCACGTCAGAATGGCTGAAAGGATTTGGATGAAATTTAGCACAGACATAGGTTATAGTTTGGAATAGTACATACATTTTTTTATCCCGGAAAAATGCATGGTTCCCGTGGGATAGTTTTGTTTTTGTCTAGGGGCAAACCCGAAACGAAGCGACGGTGATTCGCTAATAATATTATACAGTTAAATACGTACATACATACGTATTTAGCTACATATGTACATGTCAGGTACAGGTCAAACACATAACCCTCCTTTTGGGTTTGCAGTCGGGTAATAACATTTACCGTAACCCGGAACAACAGCGTTCAGCAAAAAAGCGGAAGAGCTAATGTTGAGAAATTATTTATTTTTAAATAGATTACGACTTGCGTATTGTGACTATAATTATAAGTTTCGCAGTAAATAGATTAGTTAAACGTCGTTTATAAAAAAAGTAGATTAATTGTTATTATTATAAGCATTGAAATACTCGAGGCCTTTTTTCTGAAGACAACCGTTTACGATTGCCTCATTTCCTATTATTATACATATAAAAATAAAAATATGTTTGTCTATTTGTAACGTATACATTCCTAAAATAAGATAACTTTTTATTTAACGCATGTAACCTGCAAATATTTTTTAAACTATGTTATTTATTAAATATGTTAATTTACTTAGCAATATCTCTAACTCTATCGATTTAACGATTGAAGTACAGTTTTTGTAGTTCATTTATTATAGTTTTATTTAATTTGTAATGGTATTAAAAGTTTGCCATACAGTGTCCACAAATTAAAGAAAAACAAGTAAAATCAGTATTTTTGAAGTATTTTTTAAACTTTCATCGGAGTAAAATCACATTTCAAATTCATTTGATGATGATGTTCTCCTGACCGATTCAGGCAAGTGTACGCGCAGACACTCTCTATTCCTGTCACTCTCATACTCCGGTGGGACGCTCCACACGACCGGTGAGAGTTAAGGCGCAGGACCGACAGCTTTACGTGCTCTCCGAGGCATGGGGGTGAAACACCGCCAACTTCAAAACTCCGGGCTGTTACTGAGACTTACTATACAGAAAGACTCAATAACTAAAGTTGGCCCGACCCGGGACTCGAACCCAGGACCTCCGGGTGTGCAGCCGTACATGCTAGTCACTACACTACCGAGGCAGTTAGCAGAGTTGCAGAGCAGTTAGTCAAATTCATTTGAGTTCATACATAATTTGTGTTGTATACATTAAAAATATATTAAAACATTCAGGAATATTTCCTAACATAAATATTACGATGTTAAATAATAGCCTATTCATCTGTCTCATATTAATTTCAACAGCATTAATAAAATTAATAGTTTTTCCTATAATTTACACGCAATTACTGAAGCAAAAATATTTTGAACTATTTACTGCCAGCGATTTCGCTCGCCTGATTTTTTTTTTAACTGTAATCCGTATGTTTGTTACGTTTTTTACTCCAGAACGGCTTAACGGATCTGGATGAAATTTGGTATAGAGATAGATTATAGTCTGGAATAACACATAGGCTACTTTTTACCCCGGAAAATGTAAGGTTGCCGTGGGATAGATTTGTTTGTGTTTTTCTGGAGGCAAAACATGAAAGTTTGTAAGCATGCACATACATATGTTTGTAACTCTTTTACGTCCAAACTACAGAACAGATCCTGATGAAACTCTACAATAATATAGTTTACGAATCAGAGAAGCACATGGGCTATATAAAGATTGTAATACATAATTGAGGTATGCGGGCGGAGCCGCGGAAAAACGCTAGACAATAATATTTTTTTACGATTCCACGCTTTATTTGAGCGACTAAACCATGGTGAGTTCAAGTTATGTCTTGGAATTTAGTCGAATATTAGCTATTATAGAGTTATGTTATGAGTATTGAGATTTTTATTTATATTTAACACTCATAATTACACAATACAATTACAGTAAAAAGTTCTTTTTGCCATTTTTAAATCTGTTGTGAAATTGCTTAATTCGATATCGATGAATGTCGTAAAATGTGTGAAACAATCCTTTTTAGGTTTTACGTATGAAATAAAATATAATCCTTGTATTGTCTGTCTGTTCCTTTGTTTAGACAGAATATATTGA
The DNA here is from genome assembly GCA_947093115.1 of Brenthis daphne. Taxonomy (NCBI): domain Eukaryota; kingdom Metazoa; phylum Arthropoda; class Insecta; order Lepidoptera; family Nymphalidae; genus Brenthis; species Brenthis daphne. Next base: position 12,699,058 of record OX352483.1, read on the forward strand.
AATATATTGATACATATATAAATAGAGCTAGGAGATCTAATTAAAAATAAAAAAATCATTATCATGTGACATATTCAATATTTAAGAGCTTTTTCAGGGAATAGAAAAAAAATTAATAATAAACGCTGTCTTTATTGTATTTTTGAACATTTTTAAAAAACTAGAACTATTTAAAAATATAACTAAGCTTTCAGTGAGAAGGTAATACTTTTTTCAATTTAAAACTATTGTAGTTATATATAGTACATGTATATATACATAGTATGAATGTAGGTCGGGGTGAAAAAGCTCGAACGCAAGGCTTACAACATTTACCGAGGTATCGAATTCTTTTATTGTAATAAAGAAAAATAGGTTAGATAACTTCACGATTATTATAATTTTGTACTTAAATTAATTTATAATCTGAACTAAATAGATATAATGTTAATATTATTAATGAAGTTTCTGACTTAAAACTATAACGTTGTAGTATAGATAATAGATATGCTTTATAAAATCTCTTTTATTAACCGACTTACAAAAACGAGGAGGTTCTCAATTGGTCGGAATCTTTTTTTTATATATGTTAACCGATTACTCGAAGACGCCTGAACCGATTTGGAAATTTTTTGTTTTGTTTGAAAGAAAAAAAAAGACAAAAAAAGATTCCGACGAATTGTTGCCCTCCTCCTTTTTGGAAGCCGGTTAATGAAACCTAACTAAACTGTCAATGTCAAAAAGAATTCAATTCTCTCGGTAAAAGGCTTGGAAGCGTGCTAGTTGACCACAGATTACTTCGCCAATATCACAGGATGGAGAAGATACAAAGTAGATTGGTCGGTAATATCGAAAAGAAAATATGCCATTTAAATAATTATTTCTAATACTATTTTAATACTTTTATAATGTTTTTCTAATTGAAGTCAAATTATTGCACATACTGCGGGCATGTTGACGAGTATGGTATTGTAAATCGCTTAGTTATAATTGCATTTCAGACTCCATCACCATATTCTATACGCTTCGTCAAGTCTTTATTTTAGTTTGCAACTCTGAAGAGCTCGGATTCGATTCCATTAATACTTAAAGCCCGTCAAACTCTGTGATTTCTCGCTCAATTATAAGACATGTTTTACACGGTTGCCAAATCTAGTACTTATAAATATAAAATTCGTTCCTATGTTGGAGATCCATGTAAGCTACAAGTATGATCCACCATCTTTATCTACATTTTCTGATGCCTCTAACATTGCGAAACTTTTAACCTTGCTAAAACCTTTAGATAATTAAAATAATTGAAATAAATATTATTTATTAGGGAGATATTTATACATATTTAGCGGTCCAATTTGGTTATTTATTATTTGGGCCGATTTATATAGTTTTAAAACTAGAAGACAAGTAGTTCCCATACGAATGCATTACAATTCTTAAACAATTTAATTAAAACTACAGCTTTTTATTATATTAGCAGTAAAGAGAACTTTGTAATCAACCAGTGACTCAATAATAATAAAACGTAAAGATTCTTCTCATAGTATATACAATGTATCATTAAAAGATAGTAATTTCGTATAGGTAGTAACTAGTAAGATAACTTTTCGATATAAAACGCCAAATAGCCTGTCGCCCCTTAAAATATCCATACTTATAATATTAAAATATGAAAGTGAATTTGTATATTGGTTTGTCCTTCTTTTACTCTGAATCGGAACAATAGATTGATGTAATTTTTGTATATAGATAGTTGGAAAGCTTGACAGTGACCTAAGCTTTTATTGAGCGCGAGAAAATATCTCATTCTCACAGGAAAATACGTTATAATAAAACTCAGGACGTCTCGATTGATTCAAATTCCGTTTTCTGTATGGAAACGATGCCACATAGAGTCAGGCTGTCTCACTAGCAGTTTATAAAATAAGGCAATGATAACGAGATAAATGAAACGTAATAAACATTAAAATTATAAGCTATATTCATTATTAATGCCAAAAATAAAGTTGGACATATAATAGCAAACACATTTTCTCGTTTTCAAGTCGAAGTCATCATTGTGATTTGTATCGTTAAAGCTAATTTCTAATTGAAAAGCACGAATGTATAATAAAAGCTTATTTCTTCGAAAGCTAGTAAATATATTTACTGCCTAATAAAGCTAGTTACTTGGAAAATTACATTTCGGTTAATATCTTGCGTTCATCTTGTATCCGGTACTGTGAAGACAGAATGTACGGGGTCATTATTTTCTTGCTAGTAGGTACCAGTTTTTCTCGTGTTCGCTCGGCATGTAACTTTTATTAAAGAGAAATTGTAAATTGGGTTTTATAATATTTGGTTTAGGTTTCTCAGCAGCACTTTTTTTAAATACAATTGACTTGAATTGTCAATCTTGCGCTTTGGTCGCTTGATCACGACGCTTATGCCCGAGCTTGCAAAATTAGTACTAACAATATTATGCGTGGAATAATGCGAAAGAAAACCGCATGAAAACTCGACAACACGCGCTTTCCCAGACATAAGACTAATCTAGATCGATTTTTCGCCCCGAAAAACCTCCACATACTTCAGCGAAAAGGTTAAAAATCGCCTGTATAAATAAATAAATAAATAAATAAATTGTTTACAAGATTGCTCGTTTCAATATATCAGATTTGTGACGAATTCAATATATTAAGAGATAAGTCTTGGTGGGTGGCGGTTCTCAAGGTGCCTTTGACACACTCACATGAGAACAAGTCTCTTACGGACCATTCAAGTTTTTGTCCCGTAAAATTGCATCTCCATTTACCGGTTCGACCCTACCTTCTGTTTTACGCAAATATTTTTTTCTTTTTTTGTTAAACGAGCAAAATTTAAAGACGTTAATAATGATCAACTGGTCAAAAGGAGATCCAATTTTTTTTGACAGAGACAACAAGTCTAATTTATGTCAGATTTAATAAAAATTATGAAAATATTTTCACATAAAATTGATTATTGATTTAATAAATAGATAAAAGTATGATCTAGTATGTTTAGACGAAGTAGAGGCACGTTTTGCTTCTTAGCAATGATTTTTCTATGTAGTAACAGAAATTCATATTGTCAAGGCCTTAGGGCTTCGTCATTAAATCTAGCTCTAAGTGACACAGAAAACTGTTATTAATTTTACTTTACTTTGACTTCACTTACTCTACTTTTCACTTTCTACTATTTAGTAACACATTTTTTAATAAGCACTAAATTCAAGCTATAAACCTACTTCACAAAATAAAGGCAATTTTTTAATTGATATATTAAACAGACAGACAGATAAATGATATCGCGTCATTATATATATATATGTATATATATATGTATAAATACTTGTATTTAACTTAACTAAGTTACAGCCAAGTATACATAATAATGTAACCACGCAGAACCATATTTTTTCTTCATGGACAATGTATACGTGTTTACAACATTTAATTCATTTTTTTTAAAACATTCAAAAAGCTTATATTGTTTAATTAACAAATAATGTTAAACAACGTTTGTACTAAATGTTATCATACACTAAATAATTTTATAGAAGATAACACATCTTGGGAATGATGGGATCGCTTCCAAGCTATTTCAATTGTCGAAGAATTATTGGGATGAGTTATAATTATGTATAAAAAAATCTTTCGTTCTTTCTTTCAGAACTGGCGGTAGGGTCACGAACTTCAGTAAAAAACTGCAATAATTTCATAAAAAAGGGTTGAATTTGAATTAGAGGTATAAAATTATATTTTAATATAGATTTCTCAAAGATGAGATATTTTCCCACAGTTAGGTATCCAACATGATGCGTTCTCAGATAGACAGACAGACAGACAAACATTCTAAAAATTATATATTCGGCCTCTGTATCGACATACATATATAATAATGACTATTTCAATAAGATTTTCCAAAAAAATAAAATTATGTACAGATTCGACGACTCAGTTAGAATTTTATTATATGTATAGATATTAGTATGTTGTTTTAAACTCAAGTTTCACTATGCTTACGTATAACGGCTTAATGGACCGACTTGTGTAAACTCATCGAGTTTACCGACAATCTTATTAATGCATTACATTGATTAAAACACTATCATATATTAAATGAAATCCTTCAGCTGCAAACGTCCATATTGACAATTGACACATCCATTGATTCCTCTTTTACACCTACTGGGTTGTTTAAAATATATACCAAGATACGATAAAATAAAAACTAACGTAAAAAGAAAATTACTACACGAAGGCAGTAGTAAACACTCCTTCGTTATATTTTAATTTTAAACCAAAAAGCCATAGAATTTTCAAAAAATATGGAGAATTGTGTTAAAATATGGAAGCAAAACTGATAGGTTCTAATCTGGTAACGATACATGCAAATAAAATCGTAAAATTTTCCACACTCAGTTTTACAATACGATATATGATACAGATAAAATACAAAAGTAAATAGGTAAGCTACCATAAAAAAATAACAGTCTGTCCAGTGGTTTTCTTGGGATGCATTCCCAGACAGACGGACAAAAATTCTAAAAATTATAGATTCGGCCTCTGTATCGATTGTTATGATTCTCTCAATAATATTTTCTAAAAAATATTAGATTCGACTCTGTTAAAATTTTATCCTATGTATAAATAAATAACATATTTTTTAGAAGATGCGTTATATTTTAGAGTTTAGTTTCTAGGGCATTTTGTAGCATTACGTAAATATATGTATATATTTAAACACTTGCTGTATTTACTCACAAATAAAACAAAATTTCCACTACTGCTCTAACGCGAAGCTTGTTATGCAAATTTTTCTTATTATTAAAATCAACACTACTCGCCTCTTGTCTAATGTCTACAAATACGAGTATGTGATTATAATAAAACAATGTTACTCATATCGCCTTCCTCTTAAAACGTCTTTAGTTGCATAATTTTTAGCTAGTTTAATAAACTATTTTTATCTAATTCAAAATTTACAATCTATTCAAAAATTCAAAATTTTTGAAATCATTTTGAAAAATTGTGGGTAGGCGCTGTCTGTAACAGGTATATAACGACTTTGAGACATCTAACACCTCAGTCTCTCCCGTGACCGTGATTGCTATAAAGAATTCGAAACGTCGGGAACCAAAAATCAAAATAAATCCGCGAAATAATCCGAAAATATAATTTTATTTAAAATGTCAAATATTCGCCTAAATCTAAGAAATTATTAGATAAGTTTACAAAATACTTATTCAATTTTAAATACCATATTTTTATTTTTTTATTGTAATGGTCAAATGTTGAATATTTAAAATGAGTGACTTCGAAAAGTAGAGAGAACTCTAATCGGATGTTCTTTTTTAACACGCTTATTCTTTGTAGGTAATTTTTTTTGCGACGTGAATATTTCTATTTTCATATTTCTTCTTTAGGCACAGTATATCTAAACCTCAAAAGTTCTCAAAATTACAAGTAAAAGTTAAAAAACGTAAAAAATAAGCGTTTAACAATATATGTATTTTTATATTTTTGGACCGGGGACAACCTTAATAATTCATTGTCATTAAAAAAAGAATTACAAGAAAAAAGTTCACAATTGGCGAAAGATTTATCCTTTTCAAAGTCCTTTAAGAATGATTATATCCCAGATTATTTTATTTATTTTAAATATTATACGTCTCGTTGTCTATCTGTGTATACAAATTACATGTACGAAATCTTTGAAACAAAAAAATCAAGATAGTTTTTATTAAAGCGGGACACTTTTTACTACTTTTATTGCCTAAAATATACATATTTTATAGTAAAAGTTGTTAAGTGATGTGATGATTCTGCAATTGAAATGTCATTTGAAAACTTGTTGAAGACTTTGTCCATACCCTGAATACGTGACACGTACATTTTGAATGATGGAATTGTATAGAAAACTACAGTGTAAGGTGCGTTTTAAATAGATATAAATAGTTATTAGCCAGCGTTAGCCATATAATATTTTTTTATTAATTATATTGACATATAATGTCATTAATATTTATACGATACTAACGTCCCTCAATTGCTTTGCCTTCCCAGAACCTCTCCACTAACACTTAAACTTTATGGTATGGTATTAAAGTTCAAATTGACTTTTAGTATTATTACGAATCTTTTGTATGGAAGTATAGAAAAGTATTGTTTTTAGACATTTTGAGGCAATTTTTTTAATTTTCCTCTCCGTAAGAACCATCCTCGTACTTCAAGGAATATTTTAAAAAAAGAATTAGCGAAATCGGTTCAGCTACTCTCGAGATTTGCGCTTACCGACACATTCAGCGATTCATTTTTATATTATAAAAGAAGATTGACTTCAAGAGGGAGGATTCAATTCGGTTCAATTTTCATATATCTAAAACTTAGTTTACTTATTTACTTATTACTTAATTTTGTTTTTCTTCTTGTCACAGGTAACTTGGATAATGGATTGTTTCTTGTAATACATTTTATGCTTTAAATTTTAGTAGATAAAAACATATAGGGTTAATCTTATGGTTTGTACACCCCAGTTTAAAATAAGAAGCCACAAACAGCCAGTAGTACTTATCATTATGATACTCAAGCATCTCTTAAAAACTTACACATCTACATATATAAAAAGCAATCGACGTTCGTTAGTCTTGCTAAAACTCAAAATTGGGTTGGACCGATTTGAATAATTCTTTTTTGTTTTGTTGGGGGTGTGTGAGGGAGGTTTAAGTATAAAAAAATAGGGGAAAACTCAAAAAAAAATACAGCTTAAAAATCTAAAAGTTTAGAACTGTTTATTTTGTACCTATGTATATATAGTACCTACCTATGTCTATTCTATTATATATATATATATATATATATATATATATATATATATATATATAGTATATTCTATGTATATTCTAGGGATGAACCCGCGCGAAGTAAGGGTGAATCGCTAGTTTTATTTATAAATATAACATTTAATTACTCTTGAACTTTCCTGTATCATTTAGTTCCAGATAAAACCCTAGCTCATGCTCATTAAAAAATAGCAACTACTTTAATTAAAATATAAAACAAAACTCCTTTTACTATGCAAATTTATTATTCCAATATCCTTTAAAGCTTCTACAGTATACAGGTATAGCACCTAACATAAAAAAGTCTTGAATAGATAAAATATTAAAGCACAGATTATTGACTGGTTTATGTCATAGAAAGATGAAGAACGTTTTGAATATCAATAAGAAAAGAATTATCTATACATCTATACAGATAAATAAAATTGAAGTGTCTGCTTGTAATGTCAATATAACAGCTTTTTACTAAATGCATATGGAATTATATACGGTACTTATAAGAAAAACAATTTTAAAAATTTTTGTCTGTCTTTCTGTTTGTTTTGACCAATCTCCGAAATGGCTGGGCCGATTTTGACGGGACTTTCACTGGCAGATAGCTGATGTTGTAAAGAGTAACTTAGGCTACTTTTATTTTAGAAAATAATTATGGTTCCGCACAAAAAAATTAAAACACGCACCGAGCGAAGCGAGGTTAAGTCGCTAGTATAAAAATAATACGAGTATCTAGTCTGTATTAAATTATAAAGTTGATGAGAGTGTTTTTTTTGGTTGAACTCCTTAACTTTTGAAACCGGTCTATATCGAAATTGTTTTGCATTTCGCAGCACGAGCATAAACTTATATTAAAATAAATTAACTTTTAGGTAAGTTATGGAAACTAACTAAAAGCACATTTATAAAATAGTTTACAATTAAAGTGTAACAAACATTCAAACATCTTCACAAACTTTTTTCAGTTATACATAATTTTTTTATTCGCGTCAAAGTAAAGTCGTTGACAGTACACGTAAGGTTAACAGGCCTGCCAGTGGGCCTTGACATTGACAATGAAACAAAACTCGTTGCACTCGACATTCGTATTATTCATCCATTTAGTTTATAGTGATCTTTTGTTTACTATTTACTTTATGTATATGATATCAACTAAAATAGTTTTACTCATTTAAACGATTATAATAGTTTTAAGTTTAAAAGCTTTAATATTTATTAATGAACTAGCAACACACCCTCACTTTGCTTCGGGTTCGTCCCTAGAAAAAAACTGTACATTTTTCTGGGATGATATATAGCCTATAGCCTTCCTCAATAAACGGGCAATCTAATGCAAAAAGATTTTTCAAATCGGATTAGTAGTTCCTGAGATTAGCGCTTTCAAATGAAGAAACAACCAAATTCTGCCTCTTTATAATATTAGTGTAGATTCAATTCAATTTTCTTGTTATTGGCTTCATAACATAATGTCCTTTATTAATTGATATAATGTGTGTTTTGATGTACCTAATAGAAATCGAACAAATTCTTTTTAATTTATGACTTTTAATAGGTTAAACATACCAAATGTGCTTGACCCTCTAATGTAAAGAATCTCGATACATAGTGGAGGTCAAATAAAATGGTCACTAAAACTGAACAGGTATACACGCGAACATGGCTGCAGGCTAATAACCAGTTATTTTGAATAATCACTAGCTGTTCTTAAATATAATAATGCGTCATAGCGTATATGGGCATGGCACTCGAAAATTGGTACCAAAAACGTCATCGATATTCACCCTATATCAGTTGATAATAATTTTATACATATAATGCTTTGTATAGAATTAGCACTTATGACTAGTGCAAAATGTAAAATTTAAAAAAAGTTTATCAATCAATTTTTATATTGTGAGTTTTAATGAAACATGGTGTAAAATTTAAACGTATCTATAGATTATTATAAAGATACAATCACGATATATTCGGGTTATTAGACTTCCATAATACCGTATTCCTATTATAAAAAATGTATCAAAAATCGAACCGATGACCATTACTATGTTAAAAATTTACTTCAGATCTCTTCTGCAATTATATTAAAAATCTGAAATTGCAAAAAGCTTACGCGTACACCTGTGTCGTTAACTTTCACAACAGCGAGTTAAAGGCCGACGAACTTGTATTAAATTAAGTACCTACTTTATATTCACATCTTTATATTTATTATTTTATTAACGTAAAAAATAAAGTGAGAAAAAGAGAGAGAGAGAGAGAGAGGAATAAAGAGAAAGGAAAGAAAATATTGGACTGGGTAAATAGTAAAAAGTGAAATTATAGCTTCTATACGCAAAAAAAATTTTAAATCTCGAAGTTTTCGAATTTTCATGCGGTTTTCTTTCGCATTATTCCACGCAAATATGGTTGATAATTTCGCACTCTGGAGTATTTAAGCGTTATGGTCAAACGGCCAAGGCATAAGATTGACAATCATGATTGTCCGGGTTCAAATCCCAGTCAGATACAAAATTTTTATTTTTGTTTTTTTTTGTATTTATTCTAGTTTTTAGTTTTAAAGAAAAAGAATATTGTACTTTTGGCCAAAGACTCCGAGCGAAGCTCAGTCGCTCAGGTAATATTTACTATAATATGCCTAATAGTTTTGGTGTATTACATTATATTATAATTTATATAATTTTTTCGTGTCTTACACTAAATTTTCGTGAATGGTGAACTGTACGTGTCAATGGAACAGCCACATAAATTTAAATAAAAATATATTATACTTTCTTAGATTTACGCCAATATTTGACATTTTAAATAAACTATCTTTTCGGATTATTTCGTGGATATATTTAGATTTTTGTAAAATAGTGGATAGGCACTGTCTGTAACAAGTATATGTGTTTGAGACGTCTATAACCTTAGTCTCTCGCGTGACCATGATTGCTGTAAAGCATTCGAAACGTCGCGTCGGGAATCAAAAATCAAAATAAATCCGCGAAATAATCCTAAAAATTAGTTTTATTTAAAAAAAATATAAATTGTGGTTGGTATCACGGTAAAAAGTAATCATGTAATTTAAAAATATTTCAGCAACATTCTGAATTTACTACAAAAACATTGTTCAGCGCTACTGGTTACAAGTTATGATGAATTTTCAATGTACGAAGTAACGAAACTCGCGGTAAGAATTGCACGTTTTTTGCACAAGAGTAGGTAGGTATTGAGATTCATATATATATAAATAGGCAAAGACAAACAAAACATTTCAGTACCTTTTCTCCGTTGTACTTTCCGATTTTCTTATATTTGTTTAGTAGCTATTGACGAGCTTTACTGTTATCAATTTAAACAAAAACTTAAAAAAAATAATAACAAACCGACTTAAAAAAACCCAATAAAAAGTAAAAAATAACTGATTGGTACTTTTCATTTCCTATAGATACCTACCTAATCAGATATTTTCAAAGTTGGTGTACTTTGATTTGTACCGGCTGGCAAACAAAACAAAAATTGTCTAAAGCGGTTAATAAATAACGAAGTTCTGAGGTAACATATATAAAAAAAAGAAATACTGCCGAATTGAGAACATCCTCCTTTTTGAAGAAGTCGGTTGAAAATGATTAGGTATGGTCGAATTTCGACCACTGGGTGAACACTATTTAAATTAATTAATCGTATCTATGTACATTATTTATAAAAGCTATGCTTTTTTGATGATTTTTTTATTTATATGAGAGGAATAACATAAAAGTGACACTAAAAATATATACGTACTAGCGACTCATTCTCGCTTCGCTCGGATTCGTCCCTAGGTTGATTCCCCATGCAAACTTTCATTCCCATTTTCACTCCCTTAAGGGATGAATTCCGGAATAAAAAGTATATGTTATATGTCCTTCTTAGGGTCTCAAACTATCTTCCTACCAAATTTAATCTAAATCGGTTCTGTAGATCCAGAGATTTCCCCTTACAACGTCACAAACTCACAAACTTTACCTCTTTATATTATTAGTATAGATATGTAGTTGGGTACTTGAATCTTTCTTTCTTGAAAGTGGTTAAAATGAAATAAATTCACTGCAAAAAAACTGTATAATAAGATTAGATAAACATCTTATAACATCCAACAATCATTCGTCATTTGAGTTACGAATATCTTTTTAAACACTATAATTTTAGCTTGCACACGCAAAAAATACTTATATAATTTCTTCAAATTGCTCTATAATTCGTGGATCGATTATATTATTTTTTTGAATAATATTTGTCATATGCAGTCTTATCCTTTATTTATGTACAATTAAGTTTATTTAAAAAGAAATATGTGTATGTGACGGGGTTGGTTCCTCCATCGAAAACTAAACAAGTAAAAACCATTAAAAATTAAAATTTCTAGAAACTAAAAAGACCAAACACTTTTCTGTATTCTTTTGACCAACTGTGTTACTATTGAAGAGTTCCACTATGAACGTTCTGGTTACATCATCAGATCGTTTCGATGGCATCAAATTATTCTATTGGCAACCGACTAACAGATACTCTTGTACTAATCAAGTTTTAAAGACATACTATAATTAGAAGTACTGAGGTAAAAAAACCCAGATAACATAATTGCAAGTGAAGCAAAAAAAACGTGGTAAAATAAATATGTTTGTACCTATTAATCTCCGAAACTACTGAACTGATATCGATAGGGATTACTGGTGAATAGAAATTTAAAAGGAGAGTGACGTAATATGGCAGTTTATATCCAAGAAATTACAAGGGTAAATTTAAAACAAGGATTTAAAAGAAGGATCGAAAAAACCTCTATCATACATACATATATGTATTCACAGACACTAGTAAAACAAAATTAATTATTTTTTGGAAAAATCTTATTGAAATAGTCATTATTAACGATACAGAGGGTGAATCTATAGGTTTTAGATTTTTGTGTCTGTTTTGTGTCTGTCTGTCTGTGACCACATCACGAGAAAACCAATGGACAGATTTTGATGAAATTTAGTATGACGATAGCTTTAATACAACTGGATAACCATCCGATTCATTATGTAGGATACTTTTTACTAAACTTTAAAACGTAACTAGGGCCGAACTCGAGCAGAGCGTGATTGAGTCCCTAGTTTGTAATAACTACAAAGATTGCGCATTTTTGACTACAATAGCACAGTTATTTCTTCTAGGAACTGTTTTGGTAGTCTCATCACGTTTGACAGACATGTTACGTCAGTGAATTCACGTGCGCTAAACTTTTTGGACAAGTTATTGCCGACGTTATTGACGACACGTTAGGCTTAGTTTGTGATAACCGTACTTGCTATGCCAGCGGTCGCGGGTTCGAGATCCGCTGGGGGCATTCATTTGTGTGATGAGCACGAATATTTGTACTCCAGTCATGGTTGTTTATATTTATAATATGTATGTATTTAAAGTTATATATGTATAGTGTAACAACTATCTGGTATCCATAACACAAGCCTCGTAGCTTACTATGGTACTAGATGGCGTTGTGTTAATAAAAAAAAAATTAGTCATGCGGTTCTTTCTGTCTGTAACCCAAATGACATTTATTAAACTTCAATTCTTTGTTTTTTGGCTTTAAGACGAGTTAATAATTCCAATATTTCAAGCCCGTTTAGTTTTCGTTTTTCATATCTAAGTTGAATTTCTAATAGATTATGATTTTTTTTCTTGAAATTATATTTATTTGCTCTTTATTATAATTTATAACTAATTTTACACGTGTGATGTTAAAACTAGAATAATTAATCCTTGTAGATACGATGCCCATACGAGATGAAATATTAGATAGTTTAAAGTATATATGAAAAAACTACATAATTACTTATAAATAATTATTTCTATTCCTTAAAAGAATTTAAAACTCGGTTTTCTAAAAAATTAGAATAGAATAGAATAGAATAGAATAGAATAGAATAGAATCTTTATTGACACAATTGTTTGTTGTTACATAAGCCTGTTGAAGCCTCTGACTCCCAAACTAGAATAAACCTGTATGTCAGGAGTAATTGAAATAATTATAGTAATAACAGCTAAAATTTAATAAATAATATTCTATATTCAATTATAAGACCTATTAAAATAATTAAAATTATTAAAATTAACAAATATAAGGCACTTTGGTGCCTTTTTTGATTTTTTTGAATTCATTTTGTTATTTTATGGGTAGACTGTCTGTAACAACTATATAATGCCTTTGAGACATCTAAAACCTTAGTCTCTCCCGTGACCATGATTGCTGTAAAGCATTCGAAACGTCGGAAACTAAAAATCAAAATAAATGAGCGAAAACATCCAAAAAGATAAAACTTTAAAATATTTAAATTACATCCAAATCTATCCAGACGTTTTAGCGTGACGGAAAAACAAACATACACACGTATGGAGAAACTTTCGCATATATAATATACATAATAATTGTAGTTAGATATCACGATTAATTTTCCTACGTCGAAATCCTCACGTAGCTTTGCACCGTCATCGTACATTTTCCTGTTTCCTATACTTTATATCTTGATTCGTAAAATTGTTTCATTATACGCACCTGATTTGACTATATAATGAAACAATAGAGAGCGAGTACTTAGAACGGCATTTTGTCATTGTTACCATTGTTTATATGATGGCTTATTGATAGGAGCAGGTTCGATTACTGTTAGGTGTAAATATTAAGTACACTGGAGTCCAACTTTACATATCTTTATTAAATCAAGTTATTAAGCATATGATAAATATGTCTTTCGTATATAATATATTATTATATTATATTAAATGATTAGATATTATAAGTAAAAACTTACCACTTTAAGATCACTTTATATATTTACGACAGCATACAGTCTATAACTCCGCAAATATGTATTGTCTTGCACAAAAAATCACTTAGAAACATTGTTGCCATTTAAATGTTTATTCTAGACGTAATTTTACTATAGAATTGTTTAGCCGTGAACAGAAGATACCTACTTACCAAGTTTCAGCTATGTAGCTTCAGTAATATCCAGTAAAAGGGTTCCGTTTTTGCCTTATGCTACGGGACCCTAATGAAAGACATAACTGCGGCCTCCGAGAAGCTTTTTCTCTTTCTGTCTTTCACTTTATTGAAAAAGGGAGACAAAACCTTTCATTTAAATGTTTATCAACATAAGAAAATAAATAAATAAATAATAAATATGTCAGGACATTAATACACAACACCATCTAGTTCCATGGTAAGCTAGGCTTGTGTTATGGATACCAGATAGTTGATACATTATACATATATAACTTTTAAATACATACATATTATAAATATAAACACCCATGACTGGAGTACAAACATTCGTGCTCAGCACACAAATGAATGCCCCCAGCCGGACACGAACCCGCGACCGCTGGCGCAGCAAGTAAGGTCACCACAAACTGAGCCAAACGTGTCGTCAAAAATAATACCATAATTAAGTGCACACATAGTGTCATTGCGGGCTAAAAAACCCATGTAGATTGTATTTTTTAACTATTCGAGAAGGATTTATAGCGTACCTACTAGGATATACAAGCGAATTAAAATTTCTGACATGAAGCCAAACAGATAAAGATCCACCTTCTGTATAGACTTACCTACGCAATTACTATTATTTACATAAAATATGTTTAAAGTTGCGCAGTTTCATTAAGGGGTTTCCCTTGGTTTGAATTTTATTCTATAACCAAATGTACGTACATTTTCGATGAATGTTGGTATTTTTATGGACCTTCACCTGGTGATCTTAAATAGCCTTGCTTATTTTGGAATGTCTGCGTCAACTCGTACTTCGCCAGTGTGTGGGCTATGGAGCCCCCTCGTATAGAAGGGAGTCCCGTGGCAAGCAGTGGGACGTTAAAAAGGACTGAATACATACATACAAATATTATTTTACATATTTTTGTTATTAATTTTCATCAAAATTCTTAAGAGTGATGCATATTAATGTAATTTTAGTATTATACTTTAAAATATACAGCCCTATAATCAGTAGTTAGGTCTAAGCGTTGTAAATGACTTAATCATTCAGGACATGTGATTTTGTATCATGTATTATAATAGATTAATCACATGAAGTGGTCGTCTGTACTACTCTTATAAAGAGAGAAAAATTGTTTTTTTTTGTATTTGTTTGTAATGGGTAAACTAAAAATCCGCTACACCGATTTAGATAATATTTGGTATGAAAATTGTAAGAATGAATATAGGAAACTATCTCGGAAATTAAATAAAAGTTTGTATAGGGAATCTATCATTTCTCAAGTAAGATATAAACTCATCATACCATAATAATGTATGTATGTATGTCCATAACAATTGTTAAAACGAAGTCATTAGTATTGTATATGCTGACTAATTTGTTTTTTTTTTAATTTAATTACATCACGTGATAAAAATGTTATAGAAATAATTACAATATTTTAAAGTATCAAATTAAATATTTAAATTGTATTGTTCATACATTTAGTTAGCTGTTTCATTAGCAAATTACTCAGTGTAAAATTTATTATGTAAAAAGTGTGAATACAGCAGTTTTCTTTAGAATAATTACATATAAAAGTATAATATACACTTGCGAACAAAAACATTGTAGCTCCTCATTGATATAATAAAAAATAGAAATGAACTTCCCATAATATTATTATTTATTTAAATCCCAAATTAAATTAATAAACTACTATTATAAATGTGAAGTTTGTACGATCGTGTATACTTGTTCCTTCACGATAAAACGGCTAAACGGATTCGAATGAAGTTTAGTACACATATCTAGAGATAATAATATTGTTAGGCGCCTACGGGGACGCGCCTTTTTTTAAGTTGGTAAATGCATTAACGCATACCACCTGTATACATACAGGTTATATGGGACACACCAAGTAGAAAAATCAGGTGCATCGCCTCCCAGTGTGCATCTTGGCTTTCCGACCGGCTGAATTACCGGACGTCAATGAGCTAGACCGGGACAAGATGAACACACATCAGATGGGGTTCATCCCCACGGCAACACCCCTGACCGAAACGAGGTTAAGTCGCTAGTATTATCATAATATTAAATTACAACTTTGTTCCTCGCAGGTGACGACATATGTATTTTGTATGAATATCTTCTGAAGTGACATAAAGAACATGGCGAATACATAGGTAGATGAATACGAATAGCAGCTTCACCGTGTACAATTATACAATGAATCGGTATCAAGTAATTTCAAAACTTTTAAATGTCAAACTTTTTTTTACCGATGGCAAAAAGGAAGTAGGTTTTTTTTGGTGTATGTTCTGATTATCTTCTCAAGAGTGATCCCATATAATTAAAAAAAAATACCAACTCGAAGGGTGGAAAAAAAACTCATTAGAAATTTAAAGTTGTTATACATTTTAGTAAAAAATAATTATTGATTTAAACACCCAATTAATCTAAAGCAGTAAGTAGTCTTAACAAAAAATGGACGAGTAAAACTGGAGTAAAAAAATAGTTTTTTTTACAACATTACATAGCATATATATTATATATGCCATGTAGGGAAAAACATTACAGAAAACGATCTCAAATGTCCTGTATCATATACGACGTTAGATCGCAAGTGATGCCCATTTACATGTGACCCGCGCTTAAGGAAACACTTTAAAGTGGGTCTATCGTTCATTTTAAAGTTAAAAATTAAAATTGTAATAATTTCAATTTTTTTTATGTGATTTTAAATAGAATAATTTTATTTTGTGTCCAAAATGGTGAACAATAATGTGTTTTTGGTGTCGTTGAAGTATCTATCATTTGATGATGACAAGGTTTGTTTCCTGTATTATTTTTAGAGGCATATTTTTATATTACTTTATTAACGTTTAGATTTCTCGAGATGAGATATTTTTCCGCAGTAAAAGTATCCTATATGTTGACTCGGATAACCAGCTATCATTAAATTCTGTTCAGTGACTTTAGTGTTTTTCTCGTGATGCGTTCCCAGACAGACAGATAGACGGACAAACAGACGCAGACAAATAAAAATTCTAAGAATTAAAGATTCGGCCTCTTTATAGATAATAATTACTATTTCAATACGATTTTCCAAAAAATATTTAATGTACAGATTCATCGTAGTTAGAAAGTCATTTTACGTAAAGATTTAGTTAAAAATAGTCAATTAAATAAATGAAAAACTAAACTTAATATAAAAGAGAAATATGTAATTAAATTATTTTATTCATACGACTATTATATTTCTTTATTGTATTTTATCTGGCAATTATAAACTTACTCCTCTATAAAATAAAATATATAGGTTTATATAGGTATTTAATGTATATAATAAACAGTAATAAATATGTTGGAACATTAACACACAGCACCATCTAGTTCCATGGTAAGCTACGAGGCTTGTGTTATGGATACCAGGTAGTTGATACACTACACATAATTTTAAAGACATACATACATATTACTATAAATAAATATAAATATTATAAATATAATAACAATGGTTGAATTTATGCAACATTCTATAATCAACATTTTTTAATGACAATATAATATTTTTATCTTATTTTTATATATATTATTATATTTACCTCTAAAAATGAAATAATCAGATTTAAGTGATTTAAAAATCAGTTTTTTTTTTTTTTTTATTTAAAACTTATTGGTTAATCAAAAGATTTCAAAAATCACTTTCTTTTTTTAAATAATTACAATTTATAATATTATTTAAAAACTATAGTCAAAGGTTTCATTTTCGAATAGATATCGTTCTAAAACTGTTAGAGAATAGGAATGAGGCTAAGATACCTATGACACTATCTAAAATGTTTCAGGTTTTAC
Source organism: Brenthis daphne (assembly GCA_947093115.1). Lineage (NCBI taxonomy): Eukaryota > Metazoa > Arthropoda > Insecta > Lepidoptera > Nymphalidae > Brenthis > Brenthis daphne. Next base: position 12,716,704 of record OX352483.1, read on the forward strand.
GCATAATAATAAAGAGGTACGACCACAAATTAAATGTGGAATTTGGCCAAAAATATATTTTGTAGAATTTAATTAAGTAGTATATTATAATAATATGTCGACGCGTTAGTTTGTAGTGACACTACTTGCTGTGCCATTGGTCGCGGGTTCGAGTCCTGCTGGGTGCGTTCATTTGTGTGATGAGCACAAGGTTTGTAGTCCAGTCATGGGAATTTATATTTATAATATGTATGTATTTAAAGTTATATATGTATAGTGTATCAACCATCTAGTATCCATAACACAAGCCTCGTAGCTTACCATAGAAATAGATGGTGCTGTGTGTAATTAATGTCCCAACATATTTATATTTATATATGACATAATGGTTTTAAGAAAAATAAGATAGACGAATTTCTTGTTTTGAGGCGTACAAATAAATAATGTATAAGTTTCTAGTTTTAAAATATAATAAATAATTTGTTAAATTCCACAGATAATTTAATATTTATATTATGTTATTTTAGTAATCTCTCAGACATAAAAAATAAATATTTTTTACATAATATATCACTATACCATTTTTTATTGTATATTTAATTTTATACTTTTTATTGAATTGAAAATTCTATTTATGGACATTTTATTGCATCATTCTTTATTTTTTAAATACATAAAATATTATTTTTTCCTATTGGAATTAAAGTATATCAAGAAGTCAGTCTCTCCCGTGACCATGATTGCTGTAAAGCATTCGAAACGTCGGGAACCAAAAATCAAAATAAATTCGCGAAAAAATCTAAGAAAGTATTAAGTATATCAATAATTTTAATAATAACAAACAATTTTACCATATTAGATCAATATATTTAGAGAGAATAAAGTGGCTAGCTTCCCTCCCAGTGTACTTCTAGTAGTATAGAGATATAACAGGTTGTGTGGCAGTAGCTAGATAATGATACTTTACCAATTTAAGGCGTTTACACACGGAACTACATTGTTGAAAAGCACAAATGAATGTGTATATGTCTTTAATATTATAAATGCGAAAGTTTGGATGGATGGATGTTTGTTACTCAATCACTTCAGAACGGCTTAACGGAACTGGATGAAAATCACAGAGATAGATTATAATCTGGAATAGCACATAGGTAACTTTTTATCCCGGAAAAATGTACGGTTCCCGTGAGATAGGTTTGTTTTTGTTTTTCACAGAACAATGGATTGATATCACACAATCCCTCGATTGTCTATCTATTCCAAACTAACCGTTAAAACGTGTTAAATTTAATGCTGTCGCTGTTCCTCGTAGGATACTTTCTAACGCTCATAGGCTTAGAGATCTGCCTTTTTATAACACTGCTGCGCAGACATTTTTTTATGCTTATAATTTTTTTTACTTTTTTTATTATTTGTTATTTTATATTATCTGTAAGCACGTTTATATTTTTTTATTATTTCTATTTAGTATTCTATTCTAAATGAGACGATTTTTGGCGCGTCTCTTTTGTATAACCTACTATTTCTTATGTAGCCGCCTTTAGTCAGAACTGGATAAAAAATATTATTGTAGTAGGTATATAAAAACCCGGGTAATCCCCCTGTAACCAAATACTTTACTCTTACATATTTTCTTAAATATAAAACTTTGATATAATGCGAAAAAATATTTATTTTACCAGAATTTAAAATTATATACAAAAAAATTATTAATAATTCATAAATATCGATATTATTATTTTAATTAAAAGGGCTCTTGGAAATTCTAAATCAAAATATAAACATATCAATAAAGTATATTTGGTTCAAAAGATACACAGATTTCAAATCAAACACAGAACAGAAAATCACTTCAAAAGTAGCAGATACTTAAGTAATAAATTGAGTCACTCGTACACTCGAATTGAATTTATGAACTCGATCAAAACATTATAATATACTCTGTGTTTACATTATAATTCGATTAATATTTACTTCACTTATAATAATTATTATAAAATAATAGGTAATAATAATAATACACACATACTTGATCACCTTAATTCATTCATACGATCTCCAGAGACAATGCCAGACTATATTACACACGGTGTAACCTACATGGTACCTAAAAATAACGACTCACAAAACCCAGCAAATTATAGAACAATTACTTGCTTGCAGACCATCTATAAGATTTTTACAGCATGTCTAAGTGAAACTATTTATAATCACATATCAATAAATAATATTCTTTCAGAGCAGTAGAAAGGTTGCAGAAAGAGTAGCCAAGGCTGTAAAGAGCAGTTGACAATAGACTAAATCATCTATCTATACTTATTATAAAAATAAGTCCCCCGGCCGCGTCTTTCTGTCCTCCTGTCTGTCCTCCTGTCTGTCTGTACGCGATAAACTCGAAAACTACTGAACGGATTTTTATACGGTTTTCAACAATAGAAAGAGTAATTCTTGAGGAAGGTTTAGGTATATAATTTATTATGCTTTTATGTAAATTAGCTGAAATACGGCGACAAATGTTGAAGAGGTCGCAAAAAATCTCGCCAAATGGGAACTTTCCACGCGAACGCCGCGTAAACTAGCAAAGATACAGTTAAGTAATGTACTAGAGAATTCAAAATCTATAAAAATGCTACAAAAAAGTCCGCGATAGCATATCTCTATCTCTTACGGTTGACTTACAATAACCACTTTTATGTTAACATTTTTAATTAAAAACATTACGTTATTTTCAAAGTTATTTTCTTTAGTTCGGTATTAATCCTTATCCAAATGAATATTTTAGTTAGCTTAGTCATTTAATGCAGATTAAAATTGCTCTTTACACTAAATCAATCAGATGAATAGTTTTTGAGATATCGTTGTTAGAAGTAATTAGTAGCGAAACATTTTTAATGCTTGGCGAGCATTGAGATGCCTACGGCGAGTCCATCCCCTCTGCCCCGCATCGCTCGACCGCCTGCTCAAGCTATATAAACCGGGCGATGTAGCGCGCGATCCTAGGATACTTTTTACCGCGGGAAAATATCTTATTTCTGAGGAAAAATACAAAAACTGCAATGTAAGAGTATACTAATATGTAACACCTAAGAATTTAGTTTTTGGTCATCTGAACGCGGGCGGAGTCGCGGGCAATGCTAGTAATAAATAATGCATTTAAGAAAAAACATAATATATTTAGTATTTTCATAGATTACCATAAAGCATTCAATTCTGTACCACATAGCTGGCTATTACATGTGCTTCAACTATATAAAATCCATCCAAAAATAGTTTCATTCTTAAAAACTGCTATGGAACACTGGTCGACAGTATTAAAATTGAAAAACTCATCTTTTACTATATCTACTGAACCAATTTAAATAAGGCGCGGAATTTTCCAGGGTGATTCGCTTAGCCCCCTCTGGTTTTGTTTGGCATTAAATCCACTTTCAAATTTGCTTAACAATACAAATTTAGGTTACAACTTAAAAACTACTGATTCGGTATTTACAATTTCACATTTATTTTATATGGACGACATCAAGTTATATTCTAATAATAAACACAATCTCTTTTGTTTAGCAGATATAACTCAAATATTTTCCTCTGATATTAAGATGCAATTTGGAGTCGACAAATGCAAAATATTATCAATTCACAAGGGAAAGATTGAAAAAAACTTTTATACTCTAAAAAACAATGAAAAGATAGAGCCTATGGATGATTGTAGTGTTTACAAATATTTAGGTTTTAAGCAATTTAGAAAAATAAAACAAAAGGAATCTAAACTAGAATTAATAATCAAGTTCAAGCAGCGGTTAAATCTTATTTTAAAATCACACCTGAATTCAAAAAATACAGTAAAGGCGATAAATACATTTGCTATACCCATTCTGACATATTCTTTTGGAGTCATAAAATGGTCACAAACAGACTTAAAGAAATTACAGAGGACAGTTAATACGTACATGACAAAATATAGAAAACATCACCCAAAATCATCAATAGAAAGACTTACATTACCACGGCACGAGGGCGGACGAGGATTAATAGACATAAATAATTTACACAATAAACAAATAAACACCAAACTACACAACTAAACAAAAAACTACTTTCACAATAAATCTCAACATTCACTCCTTCACAAAAATGCATCAAAAATAGATATGAAACTTACGCCTCTTAATCTTCTGGATACAAATTTACAACCTAATGAATTACTAAAACAGCCGCAGCAAAAGATAGCAAGGTGGAGCGAAAAGTCTCTGCATGGAAGACACCATAATGACTTGAACCAGAATCACGTCGATAAGAAAGTATCGAACGAATGGCTAAGGCAGGGCGTGCTCTTCCCAGAAACAGAGGTTTTTATGCTTGCTATACAGGATCAAGTAATTCCTACCCGCAATTACAGGAAGTACATTACAAAAGAAATAATACAAGAAACAGATACACGTAGACATTGTAATAGCGCAGCTGAAACGATACAACATATAACCGGAGCCTGTAAAGTTTTAGTTCAAACTGATTATAGACATAGACATGATCAAGTAGCATCTATCTTACATCAGCATATAGCACATACATTTAAATTTATACCCAATAAAGTACCTTACTACAAATATAAACCAAATACAGTATATGAAAATAGCCACTATAAGTTATACTGGGACCGTACAATCCTCACAGACAAAACAATTCATTATAATAGGCCAGATATTACGTTTCATAATAAGCATACGGATACCGTTTATATTATCGATATAGCTGTCCCAAATACTCATAATATCCAATCGACCATAAATGGAAAAATCTCCAAATATCAGGAATTAGCAATAGAAATAAAAACTCAATGGAAAGTGAAGACCGTTTATATAGTACCAATAGTCATATCTACTACAGGAATAATACCTAAATCTTTACAAAACAGCTTAAATATTTTAAACATCCCCAAAACCACTATAAATACAATGCTGAAAGCTATTATTCTCAATACATGCCGTATCACACGTAAATTCTTATCTAGCTCATCAACTCATTCTATCACCACTATACTTGGTTGAAGCCCATATAATGGTAATAAAACCTTCTGTTAGAAGAGAGAATATTAAATATATAAAAATAATAATAATAATATACTATTCTGAACACATGTCGCATAGTCCGAAAGTTTCTGCAAGACGATTCCCCTAATCATCCATGTCGATCATGATTATATATTTATTAATACAATATGATCTTACGTCCTTTTACCTTTTGAAAACAACAAAAATGCTCATTTACATAAAAATATTATCAAAAATTATTCCATCAATTATTTATTGTCGGTTCTGTTATCAAACATAATGACGCATTAAATGATCGGGATTGTACAATATCTTCTTACAGATATGATAAAAAAATCGCCCCCCTCATAAAAACATAATCATATCATAATGAAATTATAAAAAAAAGTTTAGTAACCACCCGGAATGTTTTTATAGTTAACAGTAATTTGTGTGCAATTCAATTTCATTTTCTTCTTAAGGCTTCAAAACGTGTAATTTGTATTAATAAGGAAAATATTTTAAATGTCGTGCAAATTGATACTTTGACCGATCATATCATAATATAGTCAAAGACAAAATTTTCTAGTTTTCTTAGAATTTATAATTTTCAAAGATTTTGGATTTTGCATAAAGGAATGAAATGAATGATCTTTAGTTATAAGTATTATGATTTCTTTGTGTAATAGAAATTAGATTAGATCATAACTAGACAACTATTGATATAGAGGTCTAAAAATTAGCCTATACAACTCTCACGCGTATAAACTTCTAGCAGAACCCGTGGCTTCGCTCGCGCTAAAACTACAATAAATATCTAAAAAGGTAGTTTCATACAAACTTTCATACCCTATTTTAGCCCCTTATAGGATGAATTTCGAAAAATGCTAAAACATGTATTTATTTAATATTATTGAAAAACATTAATACCAAGTTTCAAGTAATTCTGATCGTAAATATTTTTTTGGGTTGTATTATAAGGGTATTTCTCCGAGATAGCGTTCTTCATCTGATTAATAATAATCATAAGAGTATGTTGAATAGAGCCAAAAATTAAAATATTTTTTGGCCAGATTAATCAGATGAAGGACGCTATCTCGGAGAAATATCCATAACGTGTTTTACCGTGGGAATGAAATAATCTCCCACGGTAAAAAGTAGCCCATGACACTCTCCAGCCCTCCAACTATCTCCACACAAAAAAATCACGCCAATCCGTCTCTCTGTTTCGCTGTGAAAGAAGGACAAACAAACAAACAAGCAAAGAAACAAACAAACAAACTTTCACATTTTTAATATTAGTATGAATTTCTATACAAAATCTTCAATTCGACAGCTATTTGCTAGGTATGTGAAAAATGGATATGTCAGGAAATTAATAAAGCAAGGAATGCACATCCACATAATTAAAAATGGAATGCTGTTGTTTAGTAAACGCATCACTAGAAAATGGCTGGACCGCTTTGATGTTCATTGTTCATTATATTCCGAACTAGCGACTCCACCTCGCTTCGCTCGGGTTCGTCCTTAGGTACGTTTTAACAGTTAGTATGATATACAAATCTTTGAATTTCTCGGCTTTTCTGTACTATAATATTCATGTATTATACATACAAACCTTCCTCTTGAATCACTCTTATCTATTGCTGAAAACTGAATTAAAATCCGTTGAGTAGTTTAAAAGATCTAAGCGAACAGACAGCGGAAGCGACTTCATTTCATACTATGTAAAGATAAGGTTTTTAGAAGGAAAACAAATGAAAAAATTGCCCATAAAATTAGAAAATTTTGAAAAAACTAAAAACGGTTTTTTCTGTAGATTTTTTATTTGAACTCAAAGCTCATAATTTATTGTTTTTTTACGAGTTTTATAAGTAACGTTAAAGTAAAAGGGCAAAGGATCCTTTTCACTAGAATTAAAATTACCAAACAAACAGAGTGATTACGAAGCGGATATAGTTTTTGTATCGTATGACATACGCATTGCAATATCTACGCTACTTGCGTCAGGTACGCCTTACAATACAAGTAGGTACGAGTATATCTCAACAGACAAACCGTCAGTTACTTTTAAAGTAAAAGTGTACACTTACTTCAAAATAGCTTTTATATTTAACCAGTTAATGATGATGATGATGATGATGATGATGTTCTCCTGACCGATTCCGGCCACGGCGGTGAATCTCATCGAGACGAGCCAGCTGCGCAGGAGATATTAAAGTGCTGAAGTTTACGCGCAGACACAAATGCACGCTCTATTCCTGTCACTCTCATACTCCGGTGGGACGACTACTCGACACGACCAGTGAGGCCAGTTAAGGCGCAGGACCGACAGCTTTACGTGCTTTCCGAGGCACGGGGGTGAAACACCGCCAATTTCCCAACTCCGGGCTGTTACTGAGGCGTACTATATAGAAAGACATAATAACTTAACTTGGCCCGACCCGGAATCAAACCCAGGACCTCCGGGTTTGCAGCCGTACATGCTAGCCACTACACCACCGAGGCAGTTAATATACTGACATGAACAAGTTATATAGTTACTGAATTATTTTACTCTAAGGGAATAAACATTATTATCGATACAGAGGTTGAATCTATAGTTTTTAGAATTTTTGTCTGTCTGTCTGTTACCCCACCACAGAAAAACCACTGGAGGGATTTTGATGAAATATGGTATGGTGATAGCTGGTTATACGGGTCAAAATATAGGATACTTTTTACCGCGGAAAAATGTCTCATTTCTGTAAAGCATTCGAAACATTCAAAAATCAAAATAAATTTGCGATTAAATCAAAAAAACTATTTTATTTAAAATTTCAAATATTCACGTAAATCTAAGAAATTATTAACTTTAACATTATTAGGTAAAAAATGCGCAAGTGTTCGTATGACAATAATGGTATTTACTTCCTGTAATGCAGCTTTATATCTTAGCGGGCGCGTAGTAAACGTCAGTCGGTAGAAGCGGCCAGTGTTAGTGCGTTGTTCTGGAAAATAGGCCGTCACTCGTTACTCGTGCAAGTCGAAATTTATCGATAGATTAGTTCGATATTTGACAGCGGTTTTTTTCCGATTAACACCCTATTTTCTCTGGATAGTGAAATTATTGGTTTTAGGTAAGTTTTCTTTTATTGGTTTATTTATATGTATTATCATGAATACTATGGGACATGTAAGCATAATTATATCATTATGGTGTATATATTGCATATTTTAATCAAAAATATTTAAATTATTAACTAAATTAATTTATACACATACGCATCTGTGCTGATAGCTCATTGCATAGTCCATGTATTTGTAAATTTTTTTTGTTGTTTTTTTTTAATAATATCGATATTTTTTTGGCTTCTCGATTTCATTTTTTTTTTAAAGTGAAATTCGTATTGACGCAATTGAATTAACACACTATTTTATACAATCGTCTTAATTATAATTTGTCCCTGGAAATTATTCTATAAAGTAACAAGAAAAATGGGTATGTATGATAAAATAATTTTATCAGTTTACAGAAATTATATTCATTTATATTATATGTAAATTATTTTGCTATTGAAAATAATCATTTAGTATAATTGAGGGTACTTTTCGAATAAATTAACCCACTTAGATGTTTTCGCTCGATCGTTAGTGCTCTCTAGTTTCTATCATTTTTTTTTATTTAAATAACTGGAAAGAGAAGAGAGTGGTTTTTGCCCAGCAGTGAGATACTAAAGGCTAAAAAAAATAACTAAAAATTGGACTTTACATACATACGAGTTCATTATTAATTTACCTGATTGCAAAAGAAAAGGAAGTGCGGTAACACAATTTGTATTGTAATATATTTAGCTAAGGACAATAATATCAATAGATTGTTTTGCGTAAATTATTACTATTGTGAAAATATGATTTCGCCTTGAATATCTTATTTATTGTACCTAATAAGTAATATCTACGTTATGTACTATTGAAATATTATATAGATTTGAAATTGTCTTCATAATCACTTAAACATCGGATTACTATATAATAGTGTATATATGTATGTATGTATATAATAGTGTGTTTGTATGTTTGTTCCTCCTTTAAGCTGTACCTAAAGCCTGGATGGTTTTGGACTACGTTCTGGAATAACACATAGGCACCTACTAACGCCCCCGAGCGAAGCGAGAGTCAGTCGCCAATAATGTAATAAATGCTAATGATAATAATAGATATACTAGCGGCTCACCCTCGCTTCGCTCGGGTTCGACTCTAGGAAAACAAAAACAAACCTATCGCACGGGAACCGTACATTTTTCCGGGATAAAAAAAGCCTATGTGTTATTGAATACTATAACCTATCTCTGTGCCAAACTTCATTCAGTTTGGCCGTTCTGGCGTGAGAGAGTAACAAACATCCATACATCCACACTTACGAACTTTCACATTTATAATATTAGTATAGATGTTAAATTAAGCGTGTTTGAGTCATTTTCAGGATGTAATGTTTCAATTTTAGTGAGATTTAAAACATTGAAAATTTACGTAACACGCGAGTGAAGGCGTAGGTAGAAACTAGTGTAATAAATAAGAAAGTTTGATTGTTGGTTTCTTAGTTTCACGCAACGTTGGAGCTATGTTCGGACGTGATCTCTCAACTATTTTTTCCTGATAAATTCATATTTAAACAAAAAAAGCAATAATTCTATTTAATATTTTAAACTATATTTTTATATAAAAGAAATGAACTCGAAATCTCTTATCCCTCTGGGAAGTGAAGGCGTGTTGCTGCAAGCAAAAAAATTTGAGTAAATTGACAGTGGAATATTAGGTCAAAACCTTAACATTATCAGAAAAGTTACACGTATGAGTCAAGATAATTAATTAATTACAAGGACATCCCGATTAATAATTATTAATTATATTATCTACATATTTTGCATATTTTTTTTACTTTTTTGTGTTACCGATACAAAAAAGTATTTGCTTCTCGCTTGTTAACTCTTTAGGATATAAAAATCGGATAAGTGCGAGTCTCACTTGCACACCGAGGGTTCCGTGGTATGAAACGTAAAAATAAGTTTACAATCACAAAAGGAATATTTTTTGACGTGAGAACGATTTTTCGGTTTTGGAATTTTTCCCTTTACTTGTTCTATCAAAACTTTGCTTCTGGCTATATTTCATGATTCTAGGTCAATGAGCAGTAGATACCCTAGAGATTTTGCTTACCTAGCGAATGTAGATAGATGTTGGATTTTTTCACATCTCCTAGGGATTGTAGAACTGTATTATTATTAGGGTACTAGGTATATTTTTAAATATACCTAATACCCTAATAATATATAATGGATAGAGTATATTTTTAATTATAAGAATATTCCCTCCACGACCGCGGACACGGAGGCGTTAGATTTCTTAGAAATTTACCTGGAGGTGATATTAATTTCAACTTGATATCTACACGTGTTCCTGAACAAATGGGTCTTGACAGACAGATGGACGGACAGCGAAATGATCCTATAAAGGTTTTTTCCTTTTGAGGTACGGAGCCCTAAAAAGTACTCTCTTGGAACGATGTTGCTTCTGTCTACCTATACTTAGTCGCAAATAAATTCTTGAATAAATTTTCCATAAAATCTGTTTACTCAAAGATTCTAATAAGGCAATTCTTTTAAGGATCAATTTGTTCAAAATATTCTAGGTCTAAATATGGAAGGCCTTTATTTCTCCGCTTATATTTCTCAAACTCAAGTTCGTCCCTAGGTGATTTTTTAAATTGAGATAACTTTTTATTTATGAACCGATTGCAATAAAACAACAATGTTAAGTGAAGCTTAGCACAATACATTAGTGAAAGCCGCGCCCAAATCGGTTAAGCCGTTTTTGAGATTAACGCGCACAAACGCATAGACAAACAGACAAAAATCTCTTCCATGTACAGACAGCGATCAGTTATACTTATAATATGTATGTATAGATTTTTAACACAGTTAAAATATAGTCTCATTACAATCTTGACAAATGTAAAACTCAAATATGACAAGTACTGCATTCAATTAATTATCATATTGAATCATCAAACAAGGACGTCGACATAAAAAAAAAGCGTATTTACCATATAATTACAATAACTAATAAATTCTATTTTATGAACCATCCAACCATCTTTATCGCTGTTAAGTTTAATTAAGTTCAATGTTTATAGCATTTTACTTGTTTTATCAATATACGTAATTGCATCTTGCTAGGAACTAACTTTGCAGAGTTTAGCTGGCAATATAAATCAAATCTAACTGTACCTACAGAATTAATGCCTCAGGATTGTAAGGCACTATTATCATTCAAACACAAAAGTACTTCGACTTCAAAACTATTATTATTTGAGTTTTAATTTTGATAACCTGATAATAAGAAAAAAAAATGAAAATCGACACACAATTGCCTAAAATATCTTGTAACATATACAACCAAAACATATACAAACAAAATATATACAACCGAATGATACTTTATTCCACTCTCTTTTTGAAATTAATAAAAAAATAAAAGCATAACCTTCAATTCAATTCAATTCTCTTGTTAATGGCTTCGAAGCGTTCCAATTGAGCACAGATTACTTCGCCAATGTCACGTAGAATGGAGAAAACACGAACGAGATTGGTCTGTAAATTAAGATAATTAAAACTATATTAAATTATAATGTATAAAAAGGGAGTAAATCCTTTATATAACTTGGACGAACAACAAAAAATTATACATACAGAGTAGGTAATTAGAGAGAGCACAGGCCAAGTGCTATGATCTTGATTAATTCTGCCACTTTAATACTATAATCGTGAAAATGCACTGATCCCTTGGCCCACAAATAAATAATTAAAATATTTTTTGATTACATCCATACTTCCATACTAATATTAAAAATGTTAAAGTGTGTTTGTTTGTTTGTCCTTTTTTAACGACGAAACAGAGTGACGGATTGGTGTGATTGTGTGTGTGGAGATAGTTAGAGGGCTGGAGAGTGACATAGGCTACTTTTTACCGCGGGAGATTATCTCATTCTCGCGGAAAAAAACGATGGGGAAAACCCACATCAACTCATCATACCTTATAATATACATATAACCTATCTATTCCATAGTAACAGCTAAAACGTACCCAGGGACGAAACCGAGCGAAGCGAGGGTGAGCCGCTAGTTTCTTATAATTTTCTTTCTAAGATACAATTTTTAATCATAATCTTTTAATTTTATTACATAAGTAATATAATCTTAATCACACGAGATAAATACTAAACACCTATCGCTTATTTATCTTGACACTTATTGAATGATAAAATGCAGGTATGTTTGCTTTTTAGTTTTTGTTAGTGAAAATAATATAATAATTTCTAAATTTGTTATTGACTTTAGTTACTGTTTAAACATGGTTTAATGAAAACGATAATGGCGTTCTAATTTTAGTTTGACAATCATATTATTCTTCTATATTGAACTTTGAAATCAATTGTAAATAGTGGTAACATTGAATCTAAATGCGTCAACGTCAGTTATAAATTACGATGCCTGCAGTACACTGCCACCACACCCCACTTACTTACATACATATCATGTATGTATATCCTATATGTCAACCAGAATTATTCCATACATGAAGGAATGACGTCAAAGTTCTTTACAGTTTACATTTGTGAAAAACTTTAACGTTTAAGATATTTGTTTTCTCGAAAAATTATTTATAACTTGCGGCTCGCCCTTGCTTCGCTCGGTTCGCCTCTAGGAAAACAAAAACAAAGCTATCCCACGGGAACCGTACATTTTTCCGGGATAAAAAGTAACCTGTGTTATTTCAGACTATACTCTATCTCTGTATCAAATTTCATCCAGATCGATTCAGCCGTTCTGGCATGAAAGAGTAGGTAACAAACATCCATACTCACAAACTTTCACATTTATAATATTAGTAGAGATTTGATATAAAATACGCGTTTATGTTGAGAAATAGTTATAAAGTTAAAAATAAATATTTTTGTAATAGAATGACTAAAAAAATACATTATTATTAAATTAAATAGAAAGATAATAGGTCTCTCCCGTGACCATGGATGCTGTAAAGCATTCGAAACGTCGGGAAACAAAAATGCAAATAAATCCGCGACAAAATCCGAAAAGATAGTTTTATTTAAAATGTTAAATAGAAAGACTAATAAAATATTCTCTCCCGTGACCAAGATTGATGTTAAAGCATTCGAAACGTCGCGAATCAAGAATAAATCTGCAAATCTATCCGAAAACATAGTTTTAATTACTAACTATCACTACATGTTATAAAATAAAGTCTGTCTGTCTGAACGCAATAAACTCAAAAATTATCGAACGGATTTTCATACGTTGTTCACCAATAAATAGAGTGAAGAAAAATTTTTGGTTCCCGAAGTTTCGAATGCTTTACAGCAATCATGGTCAGGGGAGAGACTGAGGTGTTAGATGTCTCGAAGGTATAGTTCCTTTCGTTAAAAAGTCGTCTTCGTCTTTCGTCGAAAAGATAGTTTTATTTAAAATGTATAATAGAATTATTCCTCTTAAAAAGATTTTCCTATTAAACTGGAGCAACGCTATGTGCATGTACACACCGACCTAGGGACGTACCCGAGCGAAGCGAGGGTAAATCACTAGTATACAGATAACTAAAGAGCTTTACACTGGTATTAAATATGGTAGGGTAAAGTTTATCTAGTTGATTTGTTGTGTCAGATGGTTTTGTCTAATCATATCAAGTAGGTACATAGGTCACAGAGTAACTAATAGAAGTATACCTAAATGCAAACGTTCGATAAACCGAGATTATCAATAATTGCAACTTAAGTCTATTGAAAACTAGTTTAATAGAACGAAGACATTCATTCTTTATTTACTTTTTAATTAATTAATATCTAATTTAGAATGGTAATCGATGCTTAATAATTCGCACACTTTGTGATTTTTCTTATAATTGTACTTATTTTTCAATTTATTATCTGTATCTTAGTTTTTTCTTGTAAAGAAATAGGTCTCTCCTCATACCATTCACTCTTGCCCATAGAGAATGCTGAAATGGGTGATATGATTTAGTGGCAATAGGTATATGTATGAATAGTTCTTAGGTTTGATTTCATAGGGTAAATGTTTTAGTGAAGCTCTACTCGATATAAAATATTGATATTGTCTTCAAATAGGAAAGGTACAGAATAGAGTTTGTTACTTTAACTTCTTTTAAGAAAGTATGTAAATTGACAATTTAAACTTTTAACTTAATGCAACTGTAAACACTGTGATTACGGAATTTACACGAGATAATATAATATATAAAATTACGTACAAATAATTGCCTTAAGGCCTTGAGAATACATCAGTCCGCATTCCTCAAAGCGGTGACAGCGCCCAATGACTAATAAAAAGCACTTACAAACTGACCGTCTCACTTGTAATCTAAAAACGAATCCGTTTTCTCTTACGAAATTCGGTCACTTATTAAACTGTAACATTTCTCAAGTAAACCCAATTTATGTTAAAAGTATGAAGCAACAGGAAAATCCCCGTCGAAGTTTTAAAATTACTGACAATGTTAATATTTCAATACAAATACAATTGTTTGTCGGTAGTGTTTAATTTAGTTATACACGTAAGTGGTAATGAACGTTGTGTCAAGTGCGAGTGATTTTTTCGTTATAAAATAATCCTCAAATAGGTACTTGTATTATTTTATTAGTATTTTGTTATAATATTAAATGACCAATTCTTGTTTAAACAGTTTATTTCGTATATCTCGGAAACGGCTCTGACGATTTGGATCAAACTTTGTATTTAGATAAGGTTTTGTTTTTTAAGTTAATCTATAAGTATATTACGTGCCTTTTCTAATTACGATGATCTGATTATCTAATATATGATTGCTAGTTCGTTTATTCATCATTTTTACCTCTTTCCGCTTAGTACACTGAAAGTAAAAATAGTTTTATGCGGTTATATTTGAATATCGATAAAATCATAATATTAAAAAAAACCGTTTTAAAATATAACTAAGATGTAAATGTTTATCTTTACTTATAAAATATGAAATTATAGTATTACCTGTTTTGGAAATCAAAATAGAGTATACAGTTTTAAGTCATATAAGATAAAAGTTTTAAGTATTTTTCCTTGACATAAATATACCTAACTAGCGACTCACCCTCGGTCCGCTCGGGCTCATCCCTAGTCAGTTGTTACTAGTTACGTTTTAACGTTTAGTATAAACTCAGAGATGGATATTTTCTTGAATTAAAAAGTATCGTATATGTTGACCCGGATAACCAGCTATCATCATACCAAATTTCATCAAAATCCTTCCAGTGATTTTTCCGAGATGCGGTAACACACAGTCAGACAGACAAAAATTCTAAAAACTATAGATTCGGCCTCAGTATCGATAATAATGACTATTTCAATAAGATTTTCCAAAAAATATTTAGTGTACAGATTCGACTCAGAATGTTATGTATATGTATAGATTATAATTATCTTTATAGGTTTAAAAAGTGGGTACATCTCAGTTAAAAAACTAACATTATTTATTAAGTTCAGAATTTCATTCCAGTTACCAAAAATATTATCGTACATTCGCAACCTACTTGTAAGTTTATTCACATATTATTTCATAGTAAATACTCACTTTTGTTAACCGATAAGATAACTCTATCTGATGATAATCCTTTGTAGATCAAGTTCTTAGTACAGATTATAAAGCGTGTAAATAAATCATTATTAACAGAAAAATGGAGGGCATAAATTGTATACGCTGAGATATTTTTTAATGAAACCTACCTTTTTAGGGTTTTTTGTAGTTTTAGCGAGAGCGAAGCCGCGGGTTATGCTAGTAATTTATAAGTTATACCACGGTAATATTACATATTACATTACCGTGGTTATACCACGAGAGAATAATAAGCCTATATTCATCTCCATACTAAAGTCTATATGTATAATATTGCTGAGTTTCAATACGCTTGGTTAAGGAGTTGAGACGTTAAAAGGGAACAAACATGTAGACAGTAATTTCAACTTTTATATTAACAAAGATTTATATTCAAAGTTGCCCTTTATGCAAATATTTTTAAATGTCAAACGTAACAAAGGTATTAAAAAGCCAATGGCTATAAAAGATTCAAAGATATCCGCCCGGAATCGGATGTCAATGAATAGGAGAGGGAGGTCGCTAAGTAGGAACTAAATTACATAGACACATATAAATCTAGAACATGTGATATATCTATATTAATATTATAAAGAGTCAGTGTTTGTTTGAACGCGCTAATCTCAGTAACTATTAATCCGATTTGAAATATTATTTTTGCATTAGATAAGCCGTTTATTGAGGAAGGCTATAGGCTATATATCATATAATATATAGTCTATTTCATACTAAGCGGTAATAGTAAAAAAAATCAATTGTGTTTGTTGTTTTATTGAACACTAGTTTTTGCCCGCGGTTTCGCTCGCGTGATAAGTGAAGTGAGGATCAAGGGTAGTCTATATCAGATCCTAGGATGCAATCTACTCGTATGTCCTTGCCATTTATTGAAATCTGGTCTGCGGTTTAAGCGTAAAAATGTAACAAACAGAATAACATTCACATTTGTAATATTGGTATGGTTTTATTAAATATTGGGCATTTTTTTTAGGCACTTATGAGAAATATGACAAAACTGCCTTTTGAAACATTAATACTTATTTAATACGAAAATATTAATCGATTTTTATATGAAATAAGTTACTCGTCATACATATATTTGTTGCTAAGTATATAGGTACTTCTTCGACTCTCAAAAGAAAAGATGACTTGAAAATGAGACTTCAGTATCTTTTTGAACAAAACAAAATACTAACGCCCTATTCTTAGCCACAGATGACTTTGATGACTAAGAAATTAGCAAGACGATGCAAAAATTAATATAAGTCTTAATAAAGTAACACTAATCTATAATTTTATCTCTAACAATAACAAAAAGTATAATTAATATGTACTTTTTTTGACGACACGTTTGGCTTAGTTTATAGTGACCCTAGTTGCTGTGCCAGGCGTCACGGGTTCGAGTCCCGCTGGGGACATTCATTTGTGAGCAGAGCACGAATGTTTGTACACCAGTTATGGGTATTTATATTAATAATAAGTATGTATTTAAAGTTATATACCTATGTGTAGTGTTTCAACTATCTAGTATCCATAACACAAGCCTCGTAGCTTACAATGGATTTAGATGGTGCTGTGTGTTAATGTCACAACACATTTATTTATTTATACGTATATATGTGTGCAAAATTTTATCCAAATCCGTCAAGCCGTTTCAGCGTGAAGGACGAACAAACATACGTACATACAAACTTTCGTATTCATGATAGAAATGTAATAATCTCTTTATATAAAATCAAAAAATATAAATTCCATGAAGTCTAAGTTTTGTTTACATTTAGATTGTAATGCGGTAAAAACACCGCGTTGATAAAGTTAATTGCATTCCCAATATCATTATAGTGATTGTTAACACTTTTGATTGATACTCTATAAAGAGCCATATAAGCAAGTGTTTTAATATGTTATTAAATATTTCACTATCGATTATTGCAATGAAAGCGCGGTTGTATTTTTTAAGAAGATATCGCGCGCTCGAATCTCCAACATGACAAATATTTTTAAATTCTATGTAAGCCTTTATAAATATATATATATATTCTATATATAAGTATACACGGTACTAATGAGAAAAAAAACTGTTTTTATATTTTTGATTGTCTGTCTGTAAGTTCCAGCTAATCTCGTAAACGGCTGGACCGATTTTGACGGGACTTTCACCGGCAGATAGCTGATGTTATAAGGCGTAAATTAGGCTAGTTTTATTTTAGAAAAAATAGAGTATTGCGCAAAAATATTAAAACTCACGAAATAGTGCACAAAATCCGAGTTATTAACTTTAATCGAGGAATATCACTAAGATCATCTGCGCAGAAGATATAACGTGCACTCTATTCCTGCACTCAATAATACTCCTATAAGAAAGATACTTTCATGTTCTCTGAATAGGACAGTAATGTAAAACAGCCACCTCTTTACACTTTATACAGTTTTATTATTTAACATTTATTGTACTACGATAAAGGCTTACATATAAGTGTATTTTTAGTGCGAATGTTATAAAACAATAAATATATATTTTTTATATCATACCTACCATACCATATTCCTAAATATTTATGTGGCTACAGTACTCGTTTATGGAGTGTTATTAACAATTTCTAATATTATCTATGTTATCGATTGCTATGTTTGGCAATAGGTTTGTATTACATTATGGGGACTAATCACAAATATAGGCTTTCTATTATGGCCTGTCCGCTTACCAGGCAGGCAGAGCTGTGGGCAAAACTAGTTTGCCATAAGTAATCTAGAGAAGATACAAAAGATTTTTACTATCTATTTATTATTCTTTTAACGAGGAACAATAATGTTAAGACAATGCTAGTAACCCTAATACAGCCTGCAACATTGAACGTACTAATACAGTTATTTTCATTTTCCTAAGGAGAATATAGCGTTTAGTTAATAAATAAATAAATATGTTGGGACCATCTAGTTCCATGGTAAGCTATAAGGCTTGTGTTCTGAATACCAGATAGTTGATACACTACACATATTTAATTTATGTATCTTTAAATACATACATATTATAACTATAAACACCCATGACTAGAGTACAAACATTCGTCCTCATCACACAAATGAATGCAGCGGGACTCGAACCCGCGACCGCTGGCACAGCAAGTAGCTTTACAAACTGAGCCAAACGTATCGTCAGTTAATTTTTAATTTCAGAATTTTCTCTCGTTTCTGGAAACTTCTAGTTAAATCTTGATTAATATTCTAGCGCACTATTAAATTGTACAATCATTACCAATTGATGGAATAAACTATCATCATGTAAATGAGCCACAATATAAGTATCGACTACATCGTGGTAAAAGATGCAAAATTCCTTTCTTGGTTATTTACTTGTTTTATATGTTGCGTATTTTGAAGTAAATTTCTACACTATGTTTCTATATTGACATTTGACAATATTTATGTATAAATATTTATCTTTAACACGAATTGACAACGTAGTCTTAGTAAACAAGATAAATATCACATTTTATATGTTAGGTTTGTGCTATGTTCGCTTGGAGACAAGAGACTCCATGTAAGTTAAACCATTAGATGCTAGATGCAGAATAATAATATGTATAAAATAAATAAAAATAAAATAAAAACAATGTCCTCCTAACCGATTTCGGTCACAGCGGCCCATCTAACTGAAATCAACCATTTGTACATGAACTGTCAAAATGCACAACTTTGTGCGCAAAAACCAGACAACTCTCTATTCTTTTCACTCTAAAAGTCCAGTGGAACGACAAATTTTGACAACCGGTGAGTCATGAGGCATAGGACCAATAGCTTCACAACTTCGGACCGTTACTGAAAATCTTGACTGAAAACCACAATAGTTATACTCAACCCGACCTCGGATTCGGATCCAGGATCTGTGAATCTGTCAGATCCGGATTTATTATTTAGGTTGGTAAATTGCGAAACGTAATCAGAATCTCAAGAAGAAATGCGTCTATTATCTTGACAAGTTGATAATGTTTGATAGCATTTATTTTTGCTCATTTGTTTCGAAATACTGTATATTTGATCCATAATAATGTTTGGTGGAAGATCAAATGCTGGACTGGGGTTTGCTGTTTTTCCCTTCAATCCTCCCCTTGGGGCCACTTTGTTGACAGTGAATTTATTTTCAAGTGCGGAACAATCCATGTCATCGACAAGCCGCTTCAATTATATGGTACTGTTACAATACTATAATTTCTAATGTTATAACTGTATAATGATTGGTTTGTTGTGATTTTTTTGTACAGAGCGTTTATAGGATAGAGAGTGATAGGCTAATTTGTATCGCAATTTAGAACAACCGCTATGTGCACCCATGACCCAGCAGTTATTCTATAGCTTTGGTTTTTATACTTTATGTAGAGCTCAGTTTAAACTAATAAAATGTACCTATTTGTTTAATTTGCGAGTAGAAGTCAATTAATCAATCACTTTTTGTTGGGTTTCTGCGTTTTCTGACCTTGATTACAACGATAAGCTGTTCCAGAACTAAAATAATATTAAAGTTGAATTTGACTTATCCTATTTTTTATGTTGGGAAATGCATTTACGCATACCGGCATACATACAGGTAGTTATGTGGGACTCGCCAGCTAAAAAGCCAGTACTACCCACTAAAACCGAATGGAACCTCCCCCGTCTTAAGGGGGCGTCGCAGGATCGCTTACGCACTCAACCACGACGTCCCGACGGCAGGCCTTTTTTTTAACGTTGGGAAATGCATTTACGCACGAGGTGTGGGACTCACCGGCAAAGCCAGTACTACCCACTAAAACCCAACAAAGCCTTCCCCCGTCTTAATGGGGCATCGCAGGATCGCTTACGCATTCAACTACGACGCCCCGACGAGAGGTCTGCCGAAGTAGACCACAACAACCACGGGGTTGCTCCAAGGTCCACTCTGCTATCAGAGAAGTACCAAGAGCAACCCGCATGGTACACTGCCCTCCGAAGAGGGCCACCTATCACCGCCCACCGAAGTGGGCTACCTCCCTGCGCGTTTCTTGGCTTCTCGCCCGGCTGTATTGCCGGGCACTACTGAGCCCCCCCACCACGACAAGGTGAACGCACGTTGGGGGGCAAGAAATTTATATGGCTTAGGCCTGCCGTCGGGGAGGGCCCCTTCCCCTCCCCGACGGCAGGCCTGCCGAAGCAGACCACACAGGTTAAGGGGTTGCTTCAACTGTCCACTCTGCTATCAGAGAAAGGAGCAACTTGCATGGTCTCTTGAGTTTGACTTATCCTGCGGGAACATATATATGTATATATCACTTTACAAGATTGTAGACAAGATCTTGTGGACAAGTCGAATGTTATACAAATTGTGTATTCAAACATTTTTACAAAATTGAAATGAAAAGTACTTAATATGGAAAGGTATTTAGATCTTTTTAATTTTGGCGAGTGACAGTGATTTTATATTTCTATATACTAAATAGGCATAATACACTACGAAGCAATAATTTTTTTTTAATAAAAATGGGCTTACTCTTGACCTTCATCTTAGCTCGAAGGCATAGATAAGGTCTATGATTAATAAAATAATTAATAAGAAATTAATATAATGAACACTTTTCAATACAAAACATTGACGTTCTTCATAAGTAATACATTCTTAATTGGTTGTTTCATAAATTTTTTTAAGGATTTTTCCTTAAAAATTTTATGAAACAACCAAAAAGAATATTGTGCTGTTTAAAAACTAAATAAGAGAATAGTAATTAGATATCTCTATGTAGTTTATGCGAGAATTTTAGAGATTTATAAAATGAGTTTTTTCTTTATAGTAACCTATAAACAACACACCAGAAGAATTTTCTATGTATATATGTTATACTAGCATTGCCCGCGCCTCCGCCCGCGTTCAGATGACCAAAAACCAAATTCTTAGGTTTTACATATTAGTATACTCTTACATTGCAGTTTTTGTAAATTTTTTTCTCAAAAATGAGATATTTTCCCGCGGTAAAAAGTACCCTTTATGTTGACCCGGATAACCAGCTAATACCATACCAAATTTCATTAAAATCCCTCCAGTGGTTTTTCTGTGATGCGGTAACAGACAGACAGACAGATAAACAAACAAACAAAAATTCTAAAAACTATAGATTCGGCCTCTGTTTCGATAATAATGTTTATTTCAATAAGATGGTCCAAAAAATATTTAATGTACATATTCGGCTTAGTTACAATTTTATTGTATGTATAGATAGATATAAACATATATTTTCTTATTATTTTGTACGTATTTTTTGTAAAGAATGCCAAGGTATCTTATCTTATTTTCACATTTACGCTTATCCCCCAGCGAGATATAGGGCTTAGTTACTATGAGTTGCGGTACACAAATTTTCAGATGGCGACATCCATACTATCATCATAACATAAATGTGAAAGTGTGTTTGTTTGTTTGTCCTTCTTTCACGTCGAAACAGAGTGACAGATTAGCATGATAATTAAAGGGCTGGACCGCGGGAGATTATCTCATTCCCATAAGAATACACGTTATAATAAACTCAAAAAAATGTTTATGATCAGAATTACTTGAAAGTTGCTCTTTAATACAATTAAATAAATACGTGTTTTAGCATTTTTCGAAATTCATCCCATAAGAGTGTAAAATAGGGATGGAAAGTTTGTATGAAACCTATCTTTTAGAGTTGTAGTTTTAGCGCGAGCGAAGCCGCGGGTTCTGCTAGTAATATATAAGTATATACTATGTATTATGATTTATGATGCAGATGCATGAGCAATTTTTGTAATTCGCTGTGGCGAATCAATCACTAGACGTTGATGAATGATTTTGACAGATTTCAAAACAAATGTACCTACATATTTATCTATAAGTACCTACATATAAAATTCTAACCAAGTCGAATCTGTACATTAAATATTTTTTGAAAAATCTTTTTGAAATAGTCATTATTGTCGATAGGTACAGAGGCCGAATTGATTGTTTTTATAATTTTTGTCTGTCTGACTGGGAATGCATCACGAGAAAACCACAGACAGATTTCGATGAAATTTGATATGATAATAGCTGGTTATTCGGGCTCATCTCTGAGAAATCTATACTAACCGTGAAAACGTATAGCGCAAAAACAATTAGCGAGAGTGAGTAGCTAGTGTTTCTATATATCGCTTTCTATTTTTTCTTTTTTTCCTGCATCTAAGTCCCTAAGAAAGCGACACCCGGCTCGGTAAAAGTTCTGCTGAGAAGCGCGAAACTTAACGGTTTCAAGAAAAATTGCTTCCAATGGTGGAACACCTTAAAAGCGATCATAAAGTCACTAATTTTTAGTTAAAATAATTGATAACAGGCTATTATATCCCACAAGATAAACTTGACGTTCGGGATAAGTAACTATATATTTTTGTGTTTATGCCACTTTCCATATTATAGATCATACCCATTAAATCACGTTAACATATTTCTTTGTATCTGTCTAAAAGAAGGACTGACAAACAAACACGTTCGCATATTACATACATATTACTAACGTCTTTTCAATTCAGGATGAGTGATAAAGGCCGAAGTTAGTAAATAAGTGTGAAGTAGACAATATTAGATACGTGTTAGTTACGGGAGATATATGTATGTATATGTATGTACGTACAATTTATGCGAACATCTTTGTTTAAAGTAATTTCCAAGATAATGAGTGTACTTGCCATTGTTAGTCTCGTCATCAAGTCTTCGTTTTAAATTTTTCATTTTCATTTAGACACGCTGCTATATGAAATATGCAGCTTGTTGAGAATTAAATATTTTGCTTATTACATCGATTTTTTAATAAAAATTTACAGATTTAATTTTATATAAACAGTTTTTTTTCTATAATTGTCTGTCTGTTGAGACTAATTAGTATTTTCACATGACTTAGTCGAATGCGTTTAATGTATATGATAGTTACTATTTTGCGCTCTATATTTGTAATTGGTACCTACCTACCTATTTTTCGCTTAGGTATTTTAAATGTTGCTTACATTAATATTTTAGCAAATGTTTTTTTTACTTATGTAACATTGCCAAATTTAAAATACATAAATAGGTTTTAAATAAAACCATCTTTTCAGATTTTTTCGCGGATTTATTTTGATTTTGAAATCCAACCAAAAATCAAAATAAATCCGCAAAAAAATCCGAAAAGATAGTTTTATTTAAAATTTGAAATATTCACGTAAATCTAAGAAAGTATTACATAAATAGGTATATAATGATTTAATTTTTAGTGTGTGACAACTAGGTGATACCCGAGCGTCCTTTTATGTACTACTGCTATAAAAATATATTGATTCACTGTGTCACAAACTCTTTACTCGTCAGTAACAGTTCCTCAAAAATTGGTTAAAAATTTAAATTCAAAGAAACTCTATCCTCTATTCCTTTGAAACGCTCTTTTTTGTAGTATAAAATTAGCTTAGAGCTAGAAGATAACAATTTACTCGTAATCTTACTTTTAAGTATAGAATATAGATATAATATATAAAAACATACATGTATACATGTGTAATTTTATAAATAAAATGTTTAAACGTACCTACTTTTTATAATGTACTTATTGACTAAGGCTATAAACGAATGCGATGATAATAATTTTTAGAACATGTTGTTTATAATGCTAAGCATATGGATTCAATTGAACTCATAAAATCGTAAGTTTGAGGTTTTAATTATTTTATTTATTTTTTATAATACTAGCGACTCACCCTCGCTTCGCTCGGGTTCGTCCCTAGCTTGATTCCACATACAAACTTTCATCCCCATTTTCAGCCCCTTAAGGGATGATTTTCGGAATAAAAAGACCTGTCCTTTCCAGAGTCTCAAACTATCTTCTTACCAAATTTCATCTAAATCGGTTCGGTAGATCCAGAGATTACCCCCTAAAACAACGTCACAAACTCACAAACTTTACCTCTTTATAATATTAGTATAGATATAATAGGTATATCTATATTCCATACTATGATTTTATAGTGAGACGATTGCCAAATTTATTAATTACATATAGGTACTCCACATATTTTTAATTACATATATTCACATTATAACTATGAGAATTCTCCCTTTCCATTTTGACTCTTTGTTGCGCCCGCGCCATCACAGTGAGAAGAAATAATATAAAAAAAACACGCATTTAGCCAGAAATGTCATTTTACCGCAAACAGGCCATGCATAGAGCTGACATTGCAGTGATGAAGTAATCTATATCAGTTCATACATAACTTTCGGCACTTTCAAAGAGTTCGTAGAAAATGATTGAATGTACCGCCATAGATTATTTAATAGTTACTTCATATGTGGTGTTTTATGCATTTATTTACATAATGAACCTATTCACGAACAAAACATGTAGAATTAACTCATGAATCATGTCTATAAAGGTAGCTATACAACATAAAGACTGAAGTAATAACAATTTAGCAAGTATAAACAGACAGATAGATACAAAAATGGCAATATCATTGTATTTATTTACGTTTAGTATCAATAAAATGTTTAAACTGTGAGTCATTTACAAGTTTTTAGATAAATAAATTAAAATTTTATACTATTTTTAATATTATCAAAGAGGACATACCTTTCTTTCGAACTTATTATAAACGCGAAAGTTTCTCTGTCTGTTTATGTTTCTTACTTCTAACGGCTGAACGGATTTGAATGAAAATCAGTATACAAATAGAGGTACGGGATGGATTGGATGCCCACGATCGGGATGGTTGGTATTCTATGGGGGAGGCTTTCGTCCAGCAGTGGACGGCGATAAGCTGAAAAAAAAATACAAATAGACTCTGCCCTTTTTATATGTTGGGAAATGTATATACGCATACCACCTGTAGACATACAGGTGGTTATGTGGCACTCACAGGCTAGAAAAACCAGTACTACCTACTAAAACACAACAAAACCTCCCCCGTCAAATAGACTATGCCCTTGACTAACACACTGACTTCTGTAGGCACATAGATCAGATTTTCCATAAACTTATGAGAATTTAATTTAATTTAATAACGTATTAGAACCATGTACATAACACAATAGTTATCAAAACAACACTATCGCTATTGTGAAAATAACACATATAAAGTTACTTGACGTCACCAACAATAACTAATTAACTGAATATAATGAACTATAATTATTATTATGGGATCTTAATAGCATTGTTATTTTTGATTTAGATCCCATCTTGGACGGTTAGATATTATTGGAGATATTTATTATTTATTTACTTACTAGCAGAACTCGCAGCTTCGCTCGCGCTAAAGCCACAAAAAAACTTAAAAACCTAGGTTTCATACAAACTTTCATTCAATTTTAATTTCGAAAAATGCTAAAACATGTATTTATTTAATTGTATTAAAGAGCATGAATTACCATTATACCAAGTTTCAAGTAATTCTGATCATAAATATTTTTTGGGTTGTATAATAATTTGTTTTCCCGTGGAAATGAGTTAATCTCCTACGGTAAAAAGTAGCCTTTGTCACTCTCCAGCCCTCCAACTATCTCTACACAAAAAATTACGCCAATACGCCAAGCCGTTTAGACGTTAAAGTAAAACAAACAAACAAACAAACACACTTTCACATTTATTATATTAGTATGGATTTTAAGTGCAATACAATACCTCGTTTGTCCATTACCTATATCGGTACACCAATAAATACTTGGAGATCCAAGTAAAGCGGGTTCGACTCTGACATTTTCACGTGCGAATCATTTTTCAACATAATTATTACGGAGAAGGAAAACATCGTGAGAAAGCCTGCAAGTTTGAAAGAACCTAGCAAGTTTTCGAAAGATATGTGTAGTTCGCCAATCTGCATTTGGCCAGAATACCAATATTTACCAATATTAGCCTATGGTCTGATTTCCCCCGTATTTAAGAGAGGCCCGTGCCCAGTAGTGGGACGTTAAAAAGAACAGAATGCATACAATGCATACAAATAAAATTCAAGCAAGCATCATGTTTTGAAAATATCTCCTTGTTATTGAAATTCGAACTGATCGCAATCATGATATGGATATGACGTATCATATTGTACTGCAACGACATTTATTGATATTACCATACAAACTCTTTTGTAATTAATTTATTATGTTATAAGTTTATTTATCCCTAATATATGAAGAAATATTGACGGTAAATAAAGGATAATTGTGCAAAACAGATTTTCCATTCATTGGGCAATGTACCTAATATTGAGAAAAGCTCTATCTAACACAAATTTAAAAGTACCTAGCATTTTTTTTTATTATAATAATCGAGCAGAGATTACTCATAAACTATAGTCTAGGTATCCTTGTTGTACTCGTACATATATACCTACATAAGAATATATGAAACTAACGACTAGGGTAAGTCGTTAGTTTCATATATTCTTATGTAGTCTTCCCTCGGGTGTGTCCCTAAGCTTGTTTTAGGAAAGTATAAAAGACAAACGTCCAAAGATTTTTTTGCTTCAGAAATTTCGCAGTCGTATACAGTATAACCTACCAAAGTTTCATCACAATCAGATCAGTAGTTTAGAAACGCATAGAGGACAAAAATATTTTTATTATATATAGGTTTCAAATTCATTAATTTTAAATTCATTTTTATTATATATAGATTAAAATTCACTTGATTATAATCCATACTTAATATTATAAACGTGAAAGTGTGTTTGTCCTTCTTTCACGTCAAAACAGAGTGACGGATTAGAGTGAATTTTTGTGTGGAGATAGTTGGAAGGTTGGAGTGTGATATAGGCTACTTTTTACCGCGGAAGACTATCTCATTCCCACGGGAAAACACGTTATAATACAAAAAACAAAATATTTATATATGAATTACTTGAAACAATGAAACCTACCGTTTTAGTTTTTTTTTGTAGTTTTAGCGCGAGCGTAGCCGCGGGTTCTGCTAGTATTTCCATAAATCGAAGTCGATAAACAACATAATAAAATGTCTGACTTTTCATTACGATGCAATAGAGATCAACCATTTCATGATAATCCATAGTACTACATACTATCTTATCATAGCATATAAAATAACAATCATTAAAAAATGTATTATATTAATTGTAGTTTTACAAAATAATATAAAAATATACTATATCTACGTAGTGGACCTGTGCTATGAAATTACCTGGCCGGCCTTGTTTAGTAGTTAGCATGTATGGTATGGTTGTAAACTAGTATCTTGGTTCAAGTCTCGAGCTATACCAAGTATAGTTACGGGATTTATGTCGGTATGTTTAAGAATTTGTAAGTGATAGTCCATGTTCAAAACTTTGTGATTTGAAGAGCACGTACTTATCTAAGGGCTGCTCTTTCATCTTTCGAATCAAATTACCGACCCTGCTTATTACGGGAAAATAAGGAATAAAGACAATTGCACGCACACTCACTATATATTATATACTACACCATATAAGAAATACGTCCTTCAAATTTCACGTTTCTACGACCAGCGGTTTATGCTGTGTTTCGATCCATCAGTCAGTCAGGACCACCTGAGGATGCACCTCTCCTTCTCAATTCTTCTTTCAGCTGGTCTAACTTCCAGGTAAAATACATTGCACAGTTAAGATGCGAACACAATAGAAGCAAAAAACTAAATACAAAAGAAACTGATATCATAATAAATTGCTTAACCTTAGACTGAATGTAAATATATGTGGCGCTCTGTTTCCGAGAAATCTCCCTATTGAAATTACTAGAAGTTTCGAAAGGTCGAGTTTTCTGAACTAGAATGTTATTTGTTTATGCATATAAAAAGGCCGGCAGTGTGTCGAGAGATCAGTCCCCCCGCTTGAATCCATCATGAGTCGGAGCAGGACTGACCCAGGGACACGCCCATATTAGTGGGTGGCGATCGACACCATGGTTAGAGGGCTATGCCCTGATACCATTTCCCTACTCCCCTTGCGGAGATGTGAGAAGACACGGAGAGAGAGATCAGTTGAATTTCAGAACTAAGAGAAGACTGAGAAGAAATAGATAAAAGTGGAAAAGAGTAGTAAAGTTATAGTGAAAGTGTGGTTAAAAATTGTCTTCAGAGAATGAATTAAGTCAAAACTGTGTACGTACTGCGTGTCTTTGTGAAACGCCAGAATTTGCTGTAGTGAAACAAAAGTAATAAAATATCCTTGGAGCAAAAGACGATTTATGTCCAATCCCCTAACTCGTAGAACGTATCAATATTTTATTTTAAAACCACAAAAACTTTGGATAGTTGATAAAACAACATATTATTTGTTTGAATAACGGGTGCGATTTAATTTTTCCTGTGGCCTAAAAACTTCTTTATACACGAACCCTAACAAGAACCTTATATGGTGGATGTAACTAGCTTAAGAAAAATGTAAGAAACATCCCAGTTAAGCCCGCACTTATTATGTACATATATTATACGTGATGTTAATATCATATTATGTATAATTGAATTATTTGATTTATTATAAGTATTCTTTGGAGTGGCTTTGATTTAATTTGACAATTTTGCAAAATTTTTGCTAAATTACCAGACAGAACTTTCGCATTTGCTCATATTAGTAAAAGAATATAGCGTTCATAAATACATATATTACTTATATATAATAACTGTAATTATAAATAATTTATGAAGATTTACATATTACTTCATATGTCAATCACATTAAATATCTCACGTGTTCTCCCACTGTGCACTGTAGGCAGCTGTTAGAAAATCGTCCTAAATTCTGAAACATAAGGTTTAAAATTAAATATTTCACATCTAATTTATGTGTAATTTCGATGCGATTTTCTGCCATACAACAAGTCATTGTCAAGGCCAGTAAATTGTAATGCTTAGAGAATACAGAATACTTTGTGGTATTATGGATGAGCCGATTTGGCTCATGTTCTTGAAACATGAGTCATATTATGATAGTTTATATATTTTTTTATATTTAACAAGAAAAGTTAATAGGTACAGGTATATAAAAAATAAGGAATATTCTAAATACTATTTATATTTTGTTCATATTAGGTATACAATTATATCATCTGTAATACTAGTCGAGTGTGATCGTAGTAAAATTTTGTTGTAAGAAACTGAATAATTTGTAAATACAATTACTTTTCTTATATTATTATACAAAATTACTAACACTTTAAATCTATCTGCAAATGTATAGATATTTTAAATTGCTAATTTAATATTGTAAGGCGCCTAGCGAATAGTTACTGAATTGCTATTATATTATATGGGTATTATTATTTATTTATTTTTAGTTGATATAGAAATAAACTTTAAATATTATTAAAATATAATATATGTGTCACATTTTGCAATGAAACCACTAATAATACAGATAATAAAGCGCACGTAAAAGTTTTACGTCAACCTTTGAAATGTCAAAGTCATCTGACTTAATTCTAGCAGATAAATGACATTGACAAGATATCGACGTCAACAACTTCGCAGTTCGTTCGCGATGTTTTTGCAAAACAAAACAAGTCGACAATCGACATTCGTTAAGTGTTCGCGCGTTATTTAGTGTTTTAAATCAGTTTACAAATGTTTTATATTTGACACAATAATCCAAAATGCGTTCAAGCTTGTTTCGTCGTCAACGCTATAATAGCTCAGAAACAGAACCTTTACTTGCTGCAATACCTCACCCGAGCCTAATTCAAAATGAGGTATAATTCAATTCTAAAGAGAAACTTTAATTGTTACATAAATAATTATTCTAGTTATGTTATTATTACTCATTATCTGCGTTATTTATGATCGTCTTCGTAACAATTTTATCGTGATCCGCATAATCAAATATTATCATGCAGACCTGTTCTTGTTTACTCATATAAATGTTACATTTAAATACATATAAGAATTTTCTTGTTACATATATAATATTAAATATAAAATATAAATAATTTTAATGATAATATTCAAAACAAAAAAAATATTATAGTTTTTCTGAAGGGATATGTACCTATAAATTTTTACTATTTAAATAACCTTATTATAAATAATAAAACACTGAAATTAAATGAAAAACCGAATTAATTTGCTTACAAATATTAAAACAAGTTTTCCTTTAGACAATAATATATAAATTTATTTCGATAAGTCGATTATGTATAACTTTATCTATTCCAGCAAGCAGAAGGCAACAACGGTGCCATGGCTGATGTGGGGGTATCACAATCAGTGTTAGTCGAGCCAAGAGGGGATAATGGAAGAAAGCTACCACAGTACATTGCCGCCTTATCAGGTTTGTAAACTATAAACATATTCTGTCATAGCTCAGTTTAATATGAACTCTACTAATAAACAAATTCATAATTTTGAGAAGATGTTAATCAATTTTGGAATTAATTAATTTGAACATTTACAATGTTTATTCTAAGTGTACTCTCCAGAGTTTAAAGTTAATGTTTAACTACGTTTAAACTCCTGACAATAATCATAATTCAGTTTAAAAAAAAAAAAATTGTATCAGTTTGTACCCTACTTGCTGTGCCAGAGGTCGCGGGATCGTGTCCTGCAGGGGGCATCATTTTTGTGATGAGTACGAATTTGTAGTCCAGATATGTGTGTTTATATTTATATGTATGTTTTTAAAAGTAATATATGTGTAGTGTATCATCTATCTGGTATCCATAACACAAGCCTCATAGCTTACCATGGAACTAAATGATGCTGTGTGTTAATGTCCAAATATATTTATTTATTAAAAATATACCCATGCTGGTATCTAATCTAGGAACTTGAATGTGTAATATTTTAAAAAAGTTGGCTTTAAAATAATAATAGATCAATAATATTTCCTGTGGAAGGTTACAACATGATAAGTATTTTTCATTCATAACTGTAATAATGTAACCTTGCAAATGTAAATGCTGTATTTATCTACATTTTTATCAATAATTTCTATTTTATTAATACTGGCATAGATATTAAAGTGTTTTTTTTTTAATTTCAGCAACTCTCGGCGCTTTGGCAGCGGGTTCGATGCTCGGTTGGTCTTCTCCAGTTATTTTTAAAATAACACAAAGTAACAGTACAGATTACAATTTCGATGTGTCTGCAAGCCAAGGTGATTGGGTGTCGTCTCTCATCAATCTCGGTGCAGCAGCAGTATGTTTCCCCATAGGACTTATAATGGATGCGATAGGACGAAAAACTACGATGCTTTTACTTATTATTCCATTCACATTAGGATGGCTTTTGATAACATTCGCAACAAATGTCGGAATGTTAATGGCTGGCAGGTTTATCACTGGTATAGCAGGTGGAGCTTTCTGCGTAACAGCACCAGCTTACACGAGTGAAATTGCACAAGACTCCATCCGAGGAACTTTGGGCAGCTATTTCCAATTGATGATAACAGTTGGTATTCTTTTCGCATATGCTGTCGGAAGCTACACAAGCGTTTTTGTATTCAATATCCTTTGTACTTTGATCCCCATTATCTTTGGTATCATCTTCTTCTTTATGCCCGAGAGTCCCAACTTTTTGGTTGTAAAAGGCAGATCTGAAGAGGCTAAAGAAGCATTAATAAGATTACGTGGCAGGAATTATGATGTGGACAGTGAATTGAATAATCTCCAAAACAAAGCAGAAGCTGCTAGCAATGATCCATCATCCTTCATCACATCCATCACAAAGAAAACTGCTCTAAAAGCTCTATTAATTTGCTACGCCCTTATGTTGTTCCAACAATTGTCTGGTATCAATGCGGTTATTTTCAACACGTCGGCCATCTTTGATAGCGCAGGCGCAACTATTCCGGCTGCAATCGCAACTATACTTATTGGTGTTATTCAAGTTATCGCCACTTTCATTTCTAGTTTGGTCGTCGATAAACTGGGCAGACGCATTCTCCTTCTGTTCTCTGCTTTAGTAATGTGTCTATGTTCAACTGCTCTTGGCGTATTTTTCTTTTTAAAAGACACTCACGGTGGCGATTCTTCAATCGTTGAGTCGATATCCTGGTTGCCTCTACTTTCTCTCTCTTTGTTCATCATCGCGTTTTCCCTGGGCTTCGGACCCATTCCCTGGATGATGGCTGGAGAGCTTTGTCTGATTGATATCAAAGCTTTCGTCGGTTCTACCGCTGGAACTTTCAATTGGTTACTCAGTTTTACCGTCACAAGTACTTTTAATTCTTTAAACACTGCCATTGGCTCGGGACAAGTGTTTTGGATGTTTGCCGGTATTATGCTTGTTGGGTTCGTTTTCATATTCTTTGTCGTACCAGAGACAAAAGGAAAGAGCGTTGACGAAATTCAAATTATGCTTGGTGCGAAACCACAAACAATTAATGGAGATGAGAAAAAATAAACAATCATAGAGACTGATTAAGTATTTTTGTATGAAGACTTTCTAGGTAGTCTATGGTTGGCTAACTCTAGTTATCTTTGGTGTCAACAATTCAATGTGCTTGCAAACAATTTAGTTAATGCTGTTCAACCAAAGATTCAACCGTCTGTTTTTCTTCAGCGATAGTTTTAAGATATAAATACTTAGCTCTATTTATTTACTTTATATTTATTTATTTATAATTTATACTTCAAGTGCAGTTTTCTTTTTATCAATCGACTTTTGTCTCCTCAACGGGAACAATCTGATATTGTTAGTCTAGGTTATAAATGATGTATATATATTGCAATTTTAATACATTTTTGACAATTTTAATTAAGAAAAAATACAGGTGGAAAATTGCCATATAAAAATATAAATTTGTATGACAGCTATATATTGCCATATTTATTTATATAGAAGTAGCAAGGCTGTTATCGTAGTAGTAGAATTTGCTGTTTAGTCCAAGTGATCATGATAAATGTTTAAAGAAAATTTAGTAATTAACACAAGATGTTTTATGCATTTATAATAAATTTAATTGATAACTCGCAACTTATTATAAAAAAACATTTTAAATTTGAATTATTCGTTGTTTTATTTGCAAATAATAAAAATGTACCGTTCTAATGTTACTTAATTTATAAGAATGGAGGCAACTTCAATAAGTTCAATGTTTTATACTATTTAACACTGTTCATTTCGTATTATAATTGTCCTGCTCTAAAATACTCTTTAAATACTGCACAGTAGGCAAAATTACTACCAAAATAGGTGTTTAACAAGCCTAGTTTAAGAGCGACATAATTATAATTCGAATACTATACATGAAGTGACCTCTATTAATATATAATATATAAAAATCTAGTTATTTTGTCTTAATTATTCGTATCTATGACTCAAAATCATAAACATATCAGACAAGACAAATATAATACGTAACTTTCACTCGAAGAGAAAGCAGTAAGTGTTATATGGAAAAAGAATAACAATAATATATTATAATAAAACTGTGTCGTTACGTTTTAATTAAGCATAAATAACTAAATAAAATATTACGAAAAAGGTTTCATAATCGTATACGAGCTGAATAGGGTGAATAAAGTTTGTCATTGTATTTCTGTAAAAAAATATCTCTTGTCGTATGACTTTGGCATATCGGATTTTAACGGATGATATATTTTTATATGAAATTCTTGTATTTTATGTATTTTACGAAATAATACCGTAATCATAGTTGGAATAATATTGAGCCTCACAAAATTAAATTCTATAGAAAAATAAAACAAATATGCAGTCACTTTTTATAGGTCATTGATTATACACTGAAAAATAGGCCTTATATGAGCCAATAACAATTATTCAAAACTAGAAATAGTGTGGTCGTTATATTGCAAATTACGTGTCTATTCATTATCGTCTATACATAGTATGGGAATTAAATATATATAATATTTTTAATCTATATTAATACGGGTTGCCATATTTTGGAGATGAGAATTGAGATTGTATTCTGTTTTTTGAAAAAACCTTGTTTTCAATAATTATTCTTTATATGGACTTGTTAAATTATTTGCAAATATTTGTATATATTGTTTTAGAATAAGATAAGTATGATTAAATGTAAGTAATTACTGATATATGTTGTTTTAATTTTATTATTCCAGGTGAACTTAAATTGGAAAATTCCAGGGTTTTTCTGATTTTTACCATTGGGATATAGCTTCCAGTCTGATTATGGCAAAGCTGATGGGCAAATATATTTTATTATTTTAATTTGTAAGGAAGAGCTTGAAGTTTTTTAGTACTTAAGTTTTCTTTGTTTTATGCCCATTAGGCTTAAAAGTCGATGTCACAAATATGGAGAAGATGTCAAATAGAACATAAATAGGAAATTATAAAAAAATGAAAATTAAGCTATTGATATTTTGAAATAAACTTTTTTTAAAGTATTAACAAGGACGGTTACGTATTTAAGTAAGTAAAAATAGAAGGGGTGGTGATAAATAGCTGCTTTTGCCATTTTCGTTAAAATTAGATTGGACAGATTGGGAGAACTTTGTACTGTTTACTGATAAACTGACTGACAAGTTTACTGATTTTTGTGGCCCTTGGTTTTCAATCATGTACAGGTATAAATATTCAATGAAATTAAATTTTAATGTTTAGGTAACTCACCACTTCGAGAAAGAGCCCGGAATTTGACATTTTTATTATAAACGGGTATAAAAGCAACACTATTATACTTGGTCTTAAATTTCACTGTCCAAATATATAAAAAAAGTGAAGAAATGCAGATACGACATATCTAAGGATATGGATACTAATAATAATGTGTTCAAACACAAGTGCACTTTGTAGGTATTCCTTCCACTATCAAAGTAGAACAAAATGAAATGCTTATCAGTTTGTAGTGACCGAATGAGCTGTGCCAGCGAGCGCGGGTTCGAGTCCTGCTGGGGGCATTCATTTTTGTAATGAGCACGAAAGTTTGTACTCCGGTCATGGATGTTTATATCTATACATATAATAAAATTCTAACTAAGTCAAATCTGTACATTAAATATTTTTTAGAAAATCTTATTGAAATAGACATTATTATCGATATAGAGGCCGAATCTATAGTTTTCAGAATTTTTGTCTGTCTGTCTGTCTGTCTGTCTGTCTGTCTGTTACCGCATCACAGAGGAACTACTGGACGGATTTTGATGAAACTTGGTATGGTCATAGCTGATTATCCGGGTCAACATATAGGATACTTTTTACCTCAGAAAAATATCTCATTTCTGAGAAAAAATACAAAAAACTGGTTAGAATAAAAAAACGATGATACTATATAGATTTTAGCAAGTTAACTTACTAAATATGTCCAAAACTATTAAAAATAGCTAATCTTGAAAAAGTATATCAATAGCACTATTTTATTCATTAAAAAAATTATTTTAATAAATATTTATTTTTGTATTATTTAGATACTTGCCAATAGATGTCGCCATGTGTCTTTAAAATACGTAGTTTTAATTCCAAAAAATTTAATGTACAAATTCGACCTTTCTATGATTTTATTAGAAATTGTGTTTAAATTATCAAAAAACAATCTTTTTGGCTTGATAAATTAGTTACATCTATAGATACATTAAAATTTAATGAAGCAGTATCTGTGCTTTAAATATTTTTTGGAAAATTTTATTGAAATACACATTATTATCGCTAATAGAGGCCGAACGTATAGTTTTAAGAATTTTTGTCTGTCTGTCTGTGACCGCATCACAGAAAAATCACTGGAGGGATTTTGAAGGAACTCTGAAGTCAACTAATATACTAATACGAGTATACTAATATATAAAACCCAAGAATTTGGTTTTGGTCATATGAACGCGGGCGGAGCCGCGGGCAGTGCTAGTTTATAATATGTTTGTATTTAAAGTTATATATGTGTAGTGTATCAACTGTCTGATATCCATAACACAAACCTCGTAACTTACCAAATACCATGGAACTAGATGGTGGTGTGTGTTATGTCCCAATATATTTGTTTATTTATTTTATAAAATTATCATGGGACGATCCTTTACCGACGGATCCTTAGAATGAGTTTATTATTAATTTAACCTTACAATTATTAACGATGCTTCACAATATGCTTATGGCGCATGATTATATATTTGTAGCGGAAATGATAAGGGTGAGATTTTAGTTTGATTGCCCAATCAAATCTATGTACAAGCATACCGAGACTGAAACTTTGCGGAGCACTTCTGGCGTTACGGCTTTAAGAAAAAACGACTGATGCACTTCGATTCAAGTTATGACGTACGTTTTTTTAGCCAACTCTTCTATCGTATTAAGGAGTCTGCCCACTACACCGTCTCATACCATGACCATGTTATGAACGTATCAGGTACGTAAACAAGCATGACACCAACGACCACTCAGCCCGATAGACGCCTAGTTTATGTACTTCAGACTTCTGCATCCAAACCTGTCAGTCAAAAGTTTGAGGTAAACGTTACGGAGGAGGCGGGTGGAAATGTACGCTGATTGGTTAATTCAATACAAATAGTGATGGGAACCAGAACTTTTACATCGTATCGTAGGTAGGTATCGTATTTAGTAAAATCATTTTCTGTTTTAAAGAATATTTTTAATTAACAAGTTTTCTTTACAATAATGAAATAATAATAGAATACTTAATATTATTTATACAGGTGTATTCAAGATTTATTTACAGGTATATCCATGGTTAAAGTTTTCGGAAAACTGTCCCTTACACTCTGTATAACTAAACTACTATGTACTTATTTACATTGACTTATTATTTATAAAAAAAATACATTAGGTACTTATTACAATTATTTATTCTTTAAATTTAGTGTATATAAATATTCATGAATTAAAAGTACATAAATTAAAAAAAATAATAATAATAGTTATAGATAAATGTCATAATACAAAGGAAATTGATAATAATAAGAAGTAAAATTAAAATCATCATCATAAACAAAAAAAATATTACAATAATTAAGATTACCAATCATGCGTTTTATAATAATTAAATAACTTATATCTAAAAATTTTATGGTTTAACGGCCTGTCCGCATTGCGATATTTCACCGCACGTTTTTATTCTCGCAATTCTGTAACACATTGAATCTTATAGGAGTATCCGCACTGGCGGTTAAAAATTCACGCGGAAAAAAAAACAAATTGAACGCGATGCGGCGCGGATATATTTCCGCGCGAATGTTTTGTACAGTATATAGAAGTATGGCTATGGCCGCACTGCGAAATAAAATTCGCGCGTTTCGCTCAGTCGTGCATCGACGCTATTGGTTTATCGAATGATTTTGTAGTCATTCTGTAATATCCGAAAAACTTTTTATTGTATTTTCGCAGCTCTTGATATTTAATGTAGAAAAACATCATTTTAGATTACAAAAATGTCTCAGTAGATATAGTAGATTTATCATTTTAGACGTTTGTCTCAGTCGGGAACTGCATCAAACTGACAAAAATCGTACGAAATTTTATTCGCAGTGCGTAATAAGTACAATTTCGATCACGGAATCTAACGGCCTGCCCGCACTGCGATATTTCATCGCACGTTTTTATTCCCGCAATTCTGTAACACATTGAATCTTATAGGAGTATCCGCACTGGCGGTTAAAAATTCGCGCGGAAAAAAAATCTGTGATTTGATGCAAATTGAACGCGATGCGGCGCGGATTATTTCCGCGCGAATGTTTTGTACAGTATATAATATGTATGGCTATGGCCGCACTGCGAAATAAAATTCGCGCGTTTCGCTCAGTCGTGCACCGACGCTATTGGTTTATCGAATGATTTTGTAGTCATTCTGTAATATCCGAAAAACTTTTTACTGTATTTTCGCAGCCCTTGATATTTAATGTAGAAAAACATCATTTTATATTACTAAAATGTCTCAGTAGATATAGTAGATTTATCATTTTAGACGTTTGTCTCAGTCGGGAACTGCATCAAACTGACAAAAATCGTACGAAATTTTATTCGCAGTGCGTAATAAGTACAATTTCGATCACGGAATATAATACGCGAGAATAAAAATCGCGCGGTGAAATATCGCAGTGCGGACAGGCCCTAATACGCGAGAATAAAAATCGCGCGGTGATATATCGCAGTGCGGACAGGGCCTAACTGGTACAGCACTAGTTACACGTGCCGGTAATAATTAAAGAAAAGTATAGCAACAATGAACTGCATTGAAAAGA
The DNA here is from genome assembly GCA_947093115.1 of Brenthis daphne. Taxonomy (NCBI): domain Eukaryota; kingdom Metazoa; phylum Arthropoda; class Insecta; order Lepidoptera; family Nymphalidae; genus Brenthis; species Brenthis daphne. The sequence continues at coordinate 12,755,476 of OX352483.1, forward strand.
AAGGGATGCATAGTCCGAGTTGCGATGCGACCAATATAACTTGAGCTCTGATTTAGTTACATTTAATGAATTTGGAAATTAAAATTCACTTACCTATGAAAAGTGATGCCATTTTTTTTTAAATTACACGTTTGGCTACTATTTCCATACCATTTTATTGGACAGGGAGCCATGTTGCGCGTCTGTTGTATTTTTTGTGTCGGAAATTCACGAGTCTCAAGCAATGTGTTCACGGGTCACGGATGTGGTCGCTACCTGAAGTAAATAGCGCGATCGTTTTCTCAAGTCAGACGTATTTGTCTAACGTGTTGTCTGAAAGTGTTCGCCTTGCGTGATGTGTCTATTGGGCTGAGTGGTCGTTGCATGACACGGACTACTAGAACCAATAAACAGCGTATCATAACCGTACATAACGGTCTTAGTGACCACAGCATCCACGTATCATCTGTATATCATCCGCGTGTCAATCGCGTATCATCATCCGCGTTTCATATCCGTATGGTCCCCGTTTTCTCAGTCGTAGTAGTTCATCTGTGTTTTCGCGGCTGGCAGATGCTTCAGGAAGAGCGAGTGAATATTTTTGTTAAGAAAATTATTTCCTATACTTAGACGATGGCTATTAGAAAATTGTCCAGAATTAACAATGATAGCCGTCCATTTTAACATTAAATGCGTAAGTGCGTCTTGTTAAACTTATGTTAAAACAAAGTGGCAAGACAAGCGGCAACACGTTTATAACGGGTTGAGAATGGTCATCATACGCGGTTATAACTCGCATGCTCACTGTTTTGTTGTGTTTTGATAATAAATAATAATAATTTTTGACCCAGAGTAATATATAGACTAATGTTAGGCACCTAGGCATGTACCCGATCAAAACGAGGAAAAGTCGCTAGTATTTAATAAAATACTATGAAGGTATTTTTATTATGAAAAAAGTTGTGCATTTACTATATTTCCAAGGCGACTCCCTAAAATACTGATATATATATATAATGTATTATATTATTTTCCAAAAAATATTTAATGTACAGATTCGACTTAGTTACAATTTTATCATATGTATAGATTTGCATTCCTAAGACATTCAAGGTTAGGGACGAACCCCATTAAAGCGAGGGTAAGTGGCTACCCGCTAGTCTACACGTATAATAATAAAACTGTAACCAAGCCTAATCTGTACATTAAATATTTTTAGGAAAATCTTATTGAAATAGACATTATTATCGATACAGAGGCCGAATCTATAGTTTTTAGAATTTTTGTCTGTCTGTCGGTGATCGCATTACGGAAAAAACACTGGAGGGTTTAGGAATTTGGTATGAGGATAATTGGTTATCCGGGTCAACATATAGGATACTTTTTACTGAAAAAAATAATAAAAAATGTCTTTTTCAGGAAGTGAATCTACATCTAGATGATGTCTTAAATATTCTAACCATAATGAGCCGTAGTTCGCAAATGGGACTCAATGTAAATTGTTAAAAATAACATTTTACACGTTATTTGAACTTGACAATGACTTTTTCAATATCAACAGACCGTGTCAAAATACGCACTCAGGTGTGACTAAAATTTACATTTTCAAGCTTCTGAGAAAATTATTTTTATAGTGTTCAGGAGTGGTGTGCGATATACGTATTTTAAGTGATATTTCAGTCTGTAACTGAATTACAGGTGTCAATTGTGTCATGTACGTAAGAATATTATTTTTTTTTAATTTTAGAAATTAATTTTTTATTTTAGGAGTATTTTCTTAAAATTAAAAATCTCTCTTTAATAATATTATGATTAGAATATAATGTTCTCACATATGTATTTAAAATATATGTTTTGCAAATACATAAGCCCCTTTATGATAATTAAAAATAGTTTCAAAATTTAGTACCTGAAAACTTAGAACTCAAACACAATGACACAAATAGTGATTTAGTTTTAAATGTTTTTATAATTATTATGTCTCAAAAAAAGGGAATAAAAAAGTTAAATGTTAACCCAAAAAGACAAAAGAGGATCCTTATACAACTACTTCGTTATTCTCGTTTTCTTTTTCTGACCAAAAACCAAATTCTTAAGTTTTGCATATTAGTATACTCTTACGTTGCAGTTTATGTGTTTTTTCTCAGAAATAAGATATTTTCCCGCGGCAAAAAGTATGTTGACCCGGCGGTTAAAAGTATGTTATACTATATGTTGACCCGGATAACCAGCTATCATCATACCAAATTTCATCAAAACCCCCCTTAGTGGTTTTTCTGTGATCCGGTAACAGACAGACAGAGAGACAAACAGTCAGACAAAAATTCTAAAAACTATAGAATCAGCCTCTGTATCGATAATAATGTTTATTTCAATAAGATTTTCCAAAAAATATTTAATGTACAGATTCGGCTTAGTTACAATTTTATTATATGTATAGATTACATGATTTTCTACTGATTTTGTGGCGTGCCAATTTTTATTTATATAGATGTCAAATATTCACGTAAATCTAAGAAAGTATTAAAATAAGATTTTTTAAAGTGGACCAGTACATCCAGAAATTAATGCAAAAAATTAAACAAACAAAGAAACTCTTCAGGTTTACGTAATAGTATAGAATATAACGTGTCATAACAGCTCGAGGTAAATTTCTAAGAAATTAACAAAAATTCTAAGAAATCTATTGTTAACTGACACGCCGGCGTGTCCGCGGTCGTGAAGGGACTAATAAAATCTACAAAATCTTAATAAGATTTTCTTTAGATTAGGTTGATAAAAAAACAATAACTAATAGTAAATTATAGCATTTCCTTAATTATAGATATTATTTATTATACTCAGATACAGAAAGCAGTGATTTATTATTTTGTTGTGTTCCACTCATGAGTTACGAGTAGCATATCTGTTACCCGCAAGGCACTGCCTGTGGCATATTCGAAAATCGTCCTTAAAATTAAATAGTAAGTGTACCTTTTACATTAAAAAACCGCTTATATATTGGATATATACTTGTTACTATAAATCTATACATATAATAAAATTCTAACTGAGTCGAATCTGTACATTAAATAGTTTTTGGAAAATCTTATAGAAATATTAATTATTATATAGATAAGAGGCCGAATCTATAGATTTTAGAATTTTTGTCTGTCTGTTTTTCTGGAAACGCATCACGAGAAAACCACCGGATAGATTTTGATGAAATTTGGTATGATAATAGCTGGTAATCCGACATATACGATTTTTTTTACTGCGGAAAAATATCCCATCTCTAAGAAAACTATACTAAGCGTTCAAACGTAACTAGGGACGAATCCCGTAGCAAATAGTAAATATGGGGGCGGAGCTAGGGTGAGTCGCTAGTACTATTATAAATGTATGTATGTATGTTACTCCTTAACGCTGAAACGGATTTATTCAGATGAAATTTAGTACAAAGATGACCTAGAGTTACGTATAGATAGCCTATCTATTATTATCGAAGTTAAATTAATTAAAACAATAATTATTTTAACAACAAAATTAATTCCTTATATAAAACAGTGCTCTACCTCTGCATGCCTCCAGTCAAGGCTACATAAGAGAGGAGAAAATGAACTCATAATTTACGTGATTCAGATGTGCGATACTTCACTAGCTTCGCATCCGACTTCGATCGTGATATTTATTTGAAACTAAGTAAAAGACAAACGTCCAAAGAAAAATCTTTTTTTGCACCAGAAACCTTCGCAGACGTATACAGAATAACCCACAAGAGTTTCATCACAATCGGATCAATGGTTTAGGAACGTATAGAGGACAAACATATGAACATTCATTTTTCATGAAGAACAAAAATATAATTAAATATACAAAAACAAATTTACCCTTTCTTATACAAATCCTTGCACTAGCACACTTTGATTGATTCTTATTATTTTATCAAACGTAATTCTGACAAAAATGTGTGTCAATTGATGTTATAATTTATATTCTTCTCAGTACTTATATTTAGTAGTTATTGCCCACTATCTTTTACTTTAAATAAAATTCCTAAGAGCGCTTGTCAATGAATTAGATGTTTCGATACAATTTTTTTAGTCGAGAGTCCCTCTTCTTAGGTTATATTTTCGATATCTTTACTTATCTATAAATGCGAAAATCAATTCCTTTGTAAGTTCTCAATCCTTCAAACCTCTTGCATTCATATATATTGATTTAGTTCGCGATGGTTTTTGTCTTCTGCTTTTTACAGAACTGTCAACTGTCAAATCTTTTGCATTTTTGGCTCTGCTCGATCCATTAAATTTTTTTTTATTTAATCTGTATTAAATAAGGCTGTATTAAATAATCTGTACTTAATAAGAGAAACATATCCTACGCAAAAATTCCATAGAAAAATTTGGAATATTTAAACAATTTTTTAAAATATTTAATGTAAAAGTTTGTATACGTTATAATATTATTGAATGACTAGAGTCTCGCCCTCGTAACTCTGTGCACGTACATAAATAACTCTTCGTACAAGTAGCGATTTATTTTTATTATTTTTCATTATCTTCTTACAAATATGTTAATGAAATACTGTCCGTCTCTATTAAATACTTGAGTTTACCACGCTGGCCAAGTGCGAGTCGATCTTCACATCGACTACTTATTAGGTTCTCTCAAACATGTAGGTTTCCTCACGATGTTTTCCTTCACCGTAAAATAAGTGGTTGTCATGTTGGAAATTATTCGCATATGAAAATATCAGAGGTGGTAAGACCCGGGATTTGAACCCGCTTCACTCGGTTACCCAAGTGAGCGGGTTATTACTGGGCTATCACTGCGTTAGAGTACATATTCTAAAAAAATAACAAGACGCCACACCAATCAAGTTTCCACTAATGACCAATACAGATAAGAAGCAGAGAGCAAAAACTGGATTACATCCTGATCCCCCTCGTGTTGAAGGTAGGCCCGTGCCTAGCAGTGGGACGTTAAAAAAGGGCTGAATACAATACACAGGTCTAAAATCCTTTGAAAATGTGAAAACATCAAAATATACGGCCGTTGACCTAGAATCATGAAATTTGGCAAAAAGCAATGTCTTATAGATCAAGTAAAAGGAAAAATCCGGAAACCGTAAATTTGTAGTAACATCACAAACTAAACAACATACAAACAAAAAAACTATTACGATTATTTTATTTATTTTTTAAATGTGCCACTATTTCTAACAAACGTCTAAACACGACATTTAGATAACTACGTTGTGCATTGTTATGCACCGTTGTGCATAATAATGATTAGTACTTATCTCATTAGCATGCTTAAAACACTTACTTATCTTGCTTGCAATGTAAAAAATTGATAAGAATCTTTCTTAGATTTACGCGAATATTTGACATTTTAAATAAAACTATCTTTTCGGATTTTTTCGCGGCTTTATTTTGATTTTTGATTCCCAAACTGGGATATTTGTATTATTATGTTCTTTATTGCACTTAAAATGTGATACAGAAAAAAAATAACAATAAACATAGTTCACAAAGGTAGAATTATCTCTGCAAGAGATCTCTTCCAGTCAACCTCTGGTTATGGAAGATGTCAGCGGGCAATATATTGCAAAAATATACTAAATATATACTTAAAAGAAATAAAGGTAATAATAATCACATATACATATACATACATACATACATACATACTTAATATATAAAATATGAAAACAGAGAAAAGTGCTGATTGATACTTGTCTACATTTAGTAAATAATTATTTATATATTTATTTTATTTATATGATAAGAAATAAAAAATAATATAAATCTGTCATTACTATATAGTATTATCTTCTTTTTATTGCTGAAATCAATTTACTTGTAATATTTATTATGTAGAGTAATCTAAAAATATTGAATTAAACTTAATTTAAATTACTGAATATGTACTCGTACGTTTACGGAACGTTTTAAGCACATTAGTGTCCATACAAAATTTTTATTGACAACTGTCTCCATTAATTAGCTATTGTTTCTGACGTTATAAATACAAAGAATAGCGAGCTCAAGATATTCGATCCAAAGTAAATACAGATATCTACGAAATATATATTTTTCAAGTGAAATTTTTAATCTGTTCATATTGTATGGATTTACAAATGAACCTTGAGGGCCAATGCGAACTCTAAGTAATAAACGTTTTAAAGAGTCATGGGGTAGATTTTTATAAGAACTATAACTGATAATTAAATTTTTGAAATATAAATGTTTAAAATATTCTACTAACTTGATATTTTCCTGTACTTTATAAGGATGCGACTGGTTACTCTCAATACTGTCAAAGCAACAGACCAAAAAACATTATTGCTAACAATCTACCTAGTCTTAAATTTAATAATTTGGATGGCGACTTTACTCTTTTCCGCTGGTCATTGAAATGATTCCGCTCCCATTATTCTATTAATAAATGCGAAAGTTAGAATGAATGGATATTTGTTACTCAATCACGCCAAAATGGCTAAGTGGATCTGGATGTTTGGCACAGAGATAGATTCTAGTCTGGAGTAGCACTTTTTTTTATCGAACGATAGGCTTGCGCTTGACTACAATCAGCGCTGGGAAGCACCGATGAGGTCTAGGTTGGAGCGCGCTTGCCTAGAAAAATGCCTGTTCACTCTAGCCTTGAATGTACTTAGATTGTAGGTGGCAGGAAACACGGATGCTGGAAGGGTGTTCCACTCCTTAGCAGTTCGATTCAGAAACGTAGAACTGACTTAAATTACTTTTTATCCCGGAAAATGTACGGTTGCCGTGGGATAGATTTGTTTTTGTTTTTCACAGAGCTAGGGATCGACTATCTATTCCATACTAACCGTTTAAACGCACCTAGGAACGAACCCGAGCGAAGCTGAGTCGCTACTACTTTACCCCTTAATTGCTTGTATGGGGTCAAAGCACCTTTGCGTTTAAAAAAAAATTTTTATAGCGTTCCGACTTTCCCCGCGCCCCCGCTAGCTTCCTAACTCGTCTCTAAGTTTGCATTTGTGTAGCGATCAAGTGATGGGACCACAAGGACTAGTCACTGTTCTCCTGAGCGGTGATCCCAGGTGAGTAATCACGTAATTTTTTTGAAAGAGGTGAGTTGCTAATTTTATTAAATATTTTTCGAGCATTATTACTTCTTTTAGTATTATTATTAGTCCAATGTATAAATTTATGTCACCTATATATTTTTTATCGCTTTATAAAACAAATTGATCGAAGAATTGCGTGTCATGGTGCGATTTGTATCTTTTCCTAGGGATCAGCCATGAATCGAATGACCGGAGAGATAAGCAAATTTTGCAATTAATGATGATGAAAACCATGTTAGAAAGTCAGGTTCTGTTTTGGAGTCAGGGGAGATAAGCCAAAGTGACCACAATAGTACTAGCTACTCACTTACACACACACGCTAACTCCTAAGATTGTAAATGATCAAACTATAACATGCGCTAAAAATGATAAAATTGAAAGAAAAACTAATAGCTTTGCAAAGATATAAACTTTTTTAATTACTTTCAACAGTTTAAGTCATGAATTAATTTAAATTTAAAATATTTACAACCGACTTCAAAAAGGAAGAGGTTCTAAATTCGACTGTATTTTTTTTAATTTTTTTTATGTTTGTTACCTCAGAACTCCGTCATTTATTAACCGATTTGGACAATTTATGTGTTGTTTGAAAGTGTATACTTCCAGATTGGTCCGATTTAAATTAAAAAAAAATACCACACCTAAGAGTGGAAAAATAGCTAATGATGAATTTAACCTACTTCTAATTGTCATATTGACTTGAAACTTTGCAAGTGTTTCTATTTCCGTTGATAGTACAGTAGTTCGGTATTGTTGGTAAGATCTGATCTGGTAAGGCCAGAAGGTGGATAGGTGGAACTCTGCAACGGCTAATAGTAGATACTTTGAGTTTGGGCTTGTTTGATTTGACAAACCTAACACGTTAGAATTCTTACTTTGCTACTACTGTCTACACTAAAAAGGGAAAAATAAAATCTTTTTAACAAAAAAATAAAAAACCACTTCAAACAAAAGCACTAAAAAGTAAAAAATAACTGATTGGTAGTTTTTATTTACTATACATACCTAATCAAATAATTTCGAAGTCGGTGCCAGCCGATACAAAGCAAAGCACACCAAAACTACCAATCAGTTATTTTTTACTTTTTAGTGCTTTTGTTTGAAGTCGGTTTTTATTTTTTTGTTAAAAAGTTTTTATATTCAACATTAAATTAGTATACTGAATGACATAAATCATCCACCAGTTTGGAAAAAAAAACTCAGTCCTGAAAGAACTGGAGAAAAAGACGCAGCGTGACTAAAATTATTTTTTATCTTATATTATTAGTAAAATTATAAATTATAATTATTCTATAACATTGATAATGAAAGATAAAGGATAAAAATCTTTAAATCGTATTTTGCCGTATCACTCATATACGCCTTTATTTATAAGCCGACGATCATACTACGTGTACCCTGGTGTAAGAGCCTTCTTCTACTTATTGTATATTTTTGCAATCATTCACGCTACGCTGTCACACAAATTCAAACGTACAGTTATTTAATAATTAACTTAAAATATTTTTTATGTTATAAAATAATTATTTTCTTATGCGATTTTCAGTGAAATTACCTATCCAGTGTTTGTGACCCTAGAGTACTAACTTTCAACAATATTAAAGACGTGACGTTTTAGTGAAGTGAACGAATTTTTTCTTAGATATTTGATAACTATAAATATAAAGAAAAATTAAAGGAAGTTATATTTTCGCTTATATGAAGAATACCCGAATCTAATATACAACGAATTACGGTAAGTGTTTAAAAGTTTTTGTTCGTGTTAATTAATTAATTAACTTCTTAAGTTTAGTTGGGTTATTTCTTTTTTTATGCTAAAATTATAGTTTGGAACTAGAGCTAGTGTCTTAAATATGCGCAAGCGCATTTAATATGATAATTAATTCCAATTAATTATCATTCCTCTCGGACGGGGAAACCCCCTAAATTTTAAGCCCTAACAATAATTTTTCTGTTTATTCAAAGATGAATGAATGATGCCTGCAGTTTTACTTGAAAGTTGTATGTTTGTTACACGAAATCGTCATACAAGTAAAAAGTTAGTGCAATAGAGGTGATACATTACCATTATATTTTTTTTTTCATATTTTTATTTAGTGATTTAGCCACGAATATAACTTTAATTACACATAACATTACCGCGTTGATAAAGAGTTGAATTTTAATAAGATGTTTTTTTCATATACGCAGCAAATATCAGCTTGGGTATTATAATAAGAATATACTAATTTTGGTAGTCTTAAAGTAAAAAGTTAATTTTAGACCTTAAAAATCCCGATTTATTTTGGCATTATAAACAAATTATACATACACATATTGGCATTCTGAAAAATATGAGATAGCTATGAAAATACTTGCCACGAAAATTATATTGATGATAACTATATGGTAGTTTTTGAAATACCGGATAATAATGTCGGTTCCACGCGTTCGCTTAAAAATGTAATTTTGTTTCTCGTAAAAACTTATTTATGTCGTCAAAATGAATATTGTAGATGGGTGTAAATATTTGTTATTTTTTTGTATCGCCACAGATCATATAATATTCACTTCACTTATTCTTATTAGTGATTCAATGTTTTACTTAAAGCTGGGGCTAAACCTTATATGATTTTTATCCCTCTATACATATATATGTATATTATGAGTAGTTCTTGTAATAAAAACTCCTCTCCATAGGTAAAAATTTTGTGAATCCTTGTATGTCTTGACCTCTTGAGTACAAGGAAATTTAAAAGCGGCCCAATCCAATGCAAACGACAACCTTTAAATCGGCATTTCAAAAAATCATACAATTTAAATGAGCAATTCTTGTATAAATAAATAAATATGTTGAGACACAGCACCATCTAGTTCCATAGTAAGCTACGAGGCTAGTGTTATGGATACCAGTTAGTTGATACACTACACATATATAACTTTAAATATATACATCTGGACTGGACTGGAGTACAAACATTCATGCTTATCACACAAATGAATGGCCTCAGCAGGACTCGAACCCGCGACCGCTGGCACAGCAATTAGGGTCACTACAAACAGAACCAAACATGTCGTCAGTATAAACATTTATTTCATGTATAAATTAATGTTGTTTCATGTGTAAATTTTGTATTTAGATAAGGTTTTTATTTTTAAGTTTATCTATATAGGTGTCTTTTTTGAAAATAAAAACGCCATTTTTATATCTATTCCGAAAAAGGACGAGCGAAGCTCGTTCGCTCAGGTACCTACTAATATACTTAAGAGCGTTCGTGTTCATATTTTTGGACTTCTGTGTCCCTACCCATTTAAGGTACCTGGGAACGCACACGAGCGAAGTCATAGTAAGTCGTTAGTTAAAGATAAAAGCTTTATCCTGGATTTAAAAAGATAAATGCGTTGTGAACAATTAACTAACAACAGTTTGTTTAAGAGATATAGCGTCAATTGTACACAGATTTACATTTGTTTGCATTTAAAATATAGAACATTATCTAGGCAACATTGTAAGTAAAAACAAGTACTACTTTAGATCAGCAGCGCAAAAACGGTCTAAGTGGCACTTTAAAAAAATATAAATGACTATATAAAGTTAAATTTATTACTAACAGACTAAGTTCCTTTAAAACGCCTTTATTTAGCCTTAGACTTTTACATAAATACATTTAAATAGGCAATTATACATTTTTAGATATTTTTTCTATATTTTTTTTCAGCCTTTAGTACCCCATGATTGGGCAAAGGCCTTTTTTCAAAATACTTCTATTTATTATTTTTATGTGGCTATATATACCTAGTGGTTGCAAAACTAATAGAAATAGATATATAACGAACAAGGCGGAACCTTAGTGTAAAAATATATAGATACTTTTTCGCTTCGCAAGTATATAGTGTTGTAATAATTGCATTTTAAGTTTTCGTCTATTACTATAAGAAATGTAGGTTATTTTTATCATATAAATGAGGTTAGGCCATTCTTCCGCTGACACCTGTTATTTATCCGTGGCAGATTAATGCTGTTTCAGCATTTACCTCTTACCAGCCAACTTAGCGATGAGAGAGAAAATATTTGTAAACTCAAAATACATATAGGGAAATTCATATTATGATACTACAAAAACTATTTTTAACCGACTTCCAAAAACGAGGAGGTTCCCAATTCGTCGGAATCTTTTTTTTTATGTATGTTCACCGATTTGGAATTTTTTATTTTGTTTGAAAGGGTGTACTTCCCAGGTGGTCTCATATAAATTTTATCGAAATCGGTCAAGCGGTTTTTTAAAAAATCAACAATAATTTTTTTTTAAATAAATTGTTTAATCGAATATATTATTAAAAACTTTCTTCCTACAAATTACCTGCTTATTACGTCTACACTAAAAATATAAAAATAAAAACTTAAAAAAACCGACTTCCAGGCACTAAAATGTAAAAAATAACTAAACGGGGGTTTTCATTTAGAATAGATACCTAATCAGATATTTTCGAAGTCGGTGCCAGCGGACAATATTTTAAGATGTGAATATCTAATAGGTATAGGTATATGTATTTTACGTATCAAAATATATTAGATATACGTGTTCAATAAATTATAATAATAACAGTTTTCATTCGGAAATATTTTCATTAACGGCGATAACACAGTTTGTCGTATCACCATAAAAATGTTGCCTTGACCACATTCAAAATGTCATATTTATTTTTGACACGTAATCATATTGCTGATTTGTATTTTATTGCTTTATTATAGGCACCGACTTCGAAAATATCTGATTAGGTATCTATTCTAAATGAAAACCCTCGTTTAGTTATTTTTTACATTTTAGTGCCTGGAAGTCGGTTTTTTTCGGTGACGGTCGCCACAATCAAGTTATTTCTTAAGTGTTTATTATGATCTTTTTATTTATTCATTCAAATTCAAGTACAATTGCAGATAATACCAATACGTCATATGTTCAATATAAAAAGAAAAAAAAATACAATTATAAATTACAAGCGCTTTTATCGAAGTGAGATATCAAATTTTCTTTAAACTCATTTATACTTTATTTTTGTTTAAACTTACTTTTTTATTAAATGCATATGTATATAATGTTTATGCACAGGTTTTACGGTTATACCGTAAAGAGGATAGAACTTTTGAGTCGTTGCCAACCGCCACAATTTTGATATTTCACCAAAATTGTGTTATACAAAGAATATACCTTATATCTACAAAGGATACCTAATATACAAAAAATGTATATGTATACATATTATATAATACACATTTATTACACATTCCAATTAAAAAATCCGCAGCAAAGCACGAGCGCTTACAAAAAGGCAAGCTGTTTTGTTAATAACAAATTATACAATATTGGTGTTTGCCTGGTGGTCGAAGTTTGATCTTAACAATTTTTTTTTGATAGCACTAAAGCTCGACAATAGCTACTAAACAAAAAGAAAAAGAAGAAAAATCGGTTGACAAACAAGAAAAAAGTACTGAATTCTTATGTCCTTCCCTATTTATATGCCTCCGACATATTATACATATTTGTTTTGTCAGTAAGAGTAGTAATAGGAAAATAATCCAATGATATTGTTTAAATAAAGAATTGTTAACATTTTCCCTAACGATATTCAAGGGGAAGTACTATAATATAATACTATAATATAATGAATTCTTATTTCTTTGCCTATTTATATGCCTGTGACATTATTTATTATATATATATTTTGTTTGTCAGTAAGGGTAGAATAATGGGACAGTAATTCAATGATACATTTGCATTTGCTATTGTTTAAATAAAGAATTGTTAACATTTACCCTAAGGATCAAAAATACTATGGGGAAGCACTATAGTATAATAGTTCTATAGAACTATTCACACATAATGCTATTAAAGGTTTATACATCACATAACGTCATTGAATTTCTAATTTTCTAACAGGTAACTAGTACAAGGTAAAAAATATTGAACCTAACATTTTCTTAAATTTATGCCAATATATGACATTATTATAAACTTATATGAGCATTTCATGGAATTTTTCATCATTCATCATTCATTTTTCGGTCTCCCTCGTGACAATATTCGATGTAAAACATTCGAAATCGTTCGTTTAAGTTTTGACTTATTTATACCTAGATATTATTGTACAAATTACTCACATTTCTATTCAACTACGCTTTTTTACCTTCATCATACTTGTAGAAGATGTCGAGCGGAAAATAAGAAATTATCTTATATAACAAATCTTTTACGGAATATCTAAATAGTACACACGCCGGCCCAATAATCCCAACCTTACCCTAAATTGATAAAAGTATTAAAATTTCGTTATTTCTTTGTAATCTATTGATTGTTTATTTATGAAAGTACAAAACACTCAAAGCGCGTGTACGATTTACACTTGACCTAGATTTATTTTTATATCTAGATAATATATTAATCTATACTTCTATATTTATACTAATATTATTAGGAAGAAATATTTGTTTGTTTATAATCGATAAACTGTAAAGCTGAGCCAATATGGCAAAAATAAATAAGCCTCCATACGCAAAAACATGTATTGTCATAAAGGTAGCATATTATACGTATTCTAGCATTGCCCGCGGCTCCACCCGCGTTCAGATGAGCAAAAATAAAGTTTTAGGTTTTACATATTAGTATACTCTTACATTGCAGTTTTTGTATTTTTTTAGAAATGAGAAATTTTCCCGCAGTAAAAAATATCCTATATGTTAATCCGGCTAACCAGCTATCACCATACCAACTTTCATCAAAATCCCTCCAGTGGTTCTTCTGTGGTGCGGTAACAGACAGACAGACAGACAAAAATTCTAAAAACTATAGATTCGGCCTCTGTATCGATAATAATGTTTTTTCTCTAAAAGATTTTCCAAAAAACATCTAATGTACCGATTCGGCTTAGTTATAATTTTATTATATGTATAGATAGCAGGGATACTGTAAAAGGCATGAAATTATAATTTCACTAGTGAAATTAGTTTTTTTTTTTATTTCAAACCCATTCTGGGTTTGAAATTAAAAAAAAACTACTAAAAAGTTACTATCAATAAAAACTATACCTAATAAAGCAATAAAATATAAATCAGCAATATGATTGATTACGTGTCAAAAATAAATATGACATTTTGAATGTGGTCAAGGCAACATTTTTTATAGTGATACGACAAACTGTATCATCGCCGGTAATGAAAATATTTCCGAATGAAAACTATTATTATTATAATTTATTGAACACGTATATCGCAAGTTAAGATTTTTTAACTACTTATACTAATGAACCTATGATTAAATATTAAATAATTAAAAATATTGTATTTCTATCCTTTTATTTTACTATGTAGTCATATTATTTAAAAGATGTTTTTTTGACCAATCATTGAAAGTTTTACAATATAATAGCCCATAACATTTAGTGGAATTGCCAAAATCACTGAATACACAGGGAAATTATAAAGTAACTGATATTATTCCGTGATATTGTAAGAATTGGAGACGTTTGACAAAAGTCCGTGTAATTATAATATCACTAGTGAAATTATAATTTCACGTGTTTTACAATGTCCCTGCGACATAATATGTATTAAATTAACTCCTTTTTTTTACCGTTGGGAAATGCATTTACGCACGACGTGTGGGACTCACCGGCGTAATACAGCCAGTTCTACCCAATAAAACCCAACAAAACCTTCCCCCGTCTTAATGGGGCGTCGCAGGATCGCTTACGCATTCAACTACGATGCCCCGACGGCAGGTCTGCCGAAGCAGACCACCACAACCATGGGGTTGCTCCAAGGTCCACTCTGCTATCAGAGAAGTACCAGGAGCAACCCGCATGGTACACCGCCCCCCGAAGAGGGTCACCTCCCACCGCCCACCGAAGTGGGCAACCTCCCTGTGCGTTTCTTAGCTTCGCGCCCGGTTGGATTGCCGGGCACTACTGAGCCCCCCACCACGACAAGGTGAACGCACGTTGGGGGGGATTAAATTAACTCCTGTAATAATTAATATGATAATTCCAATAATAATTAGATACTTTTTAACTGACTTGTCTGTCTGTCTGCCTGCCTGTCTGTCTGTCTGTTACCGCATCACAGAAAAACCACTTTAGGGATTTTGATAAAATTTGGTATAGTGATAGCTGGTTATCCGGGTCAACATATAATCGTAGGATACTTTTTATCGCGGGAAAATATCTCATTTCTGAGAAAAAGTACAAAAACTGCAATGTAAGAGTATATCAATATGTAAAACCTAAGAATTTGGTTTTTGGTCATCTGAACGCAGGCGGAGCCGCGGGCAATGCTAGTTTTTATAATATACTTATTTATATATCTAATCATCGCTTTAGCGCTTACGCTCCGACTTAGGTCGAATTCAGTATGATATTTGAATATAATTTATATTCACTAATTCATTTAATTCAAATATCATAGTGATTATATTTTATCTTATTTTCAAGTGCTTGATTATAACATAGCAAAATAACAGTGATAACAATAATAATTATAATCCTTAATATTCGAGATCGAGAGGAAAATGTCGAGATTTTCCTCGTATCTATTGATAATTATTATATTCAGTACTTTTGAAACAAACTTATTTTCTAAATCGACAGTAGGTAAATATAGTCTGTCCGCGAGGAAGCCATTGCATCTGCGGAACAGTTGCTCTTTTAAATATTGAGTTACTAGCATTGCCCGCGGCTCCGCCCGCGTTCAGCTGATAAAAAACCAAATTCTTTGGTTTTACATATTAGTATATTCTTACATTGCAGTTTTTGTATTTTTTCTTAGAAATAAGATATTTTCCCGCGGTAAAAAGTATCCTATATGTTGACCTGGATAACCAGGTATCCCATACCAATTTTCATCAAAAATCCATTAAGTGGTTTTTCTGTGATGCGGTAACAGACAGACAGACAGACAAAAATTCTAAAAACTATAGATTCGGCCTCTGTATCGATAATAATGTTTGTTTCAATAAGATTTTCCAAAAAATATTTAATGTACAGATTCGGCTTAGTTACAATTTTATTATAATGTATAGATTAGGTTACATTTTTTTTTATTAAGAACACCACTAACATAACACACAATACAGTTTATCTTCATTCTTGATCACTTTACTTACAGGTGTACAACATATAATAAAAAAACAAAATGAATAAAAATGACGGTTAATTTGTAAAGTAAAAACTTTAATAAAAATATAGGTATATTTTTTATATAAATAAAATATATATATATTGAAACATTAAAATGCTACTAATATTATAAATGCGAAAGTTTGTGAAGAAGTATGGATGTTTGGATGTATGGATGTTTGTTATTCTTTCAAGCAAAAACGATTGAATGGATTTTAATGAAACTTTACATTAATATAGCTCATACATCAGAATAACATATAGGCAAGGTAATTGCATAACATTACCGTGACATACGCTACTTTTTGTCCCGGAAAAATGTACGATTCCCGTGGGATAGATTTGTTCTTGTTTTTCTAGAGGCGAAACCAAGTGAAGCCAGAGTAAGCCGCTAGTTTTAAATAAGTTACGCTAACATCTTAATTACGTTTATGTATAAAAAAATTATTAAAACAAAGTTATGAATTCAATATTAAGAAACAATAATACGGTAGGTACATAAGTAGTAGCTGCACTATAAGGAACCCAAATCTTCGGCTTTCTCCATAAAAGCGCGGGAAAGATGTGCAAAAACCTCTTTTTTATTTTTGAATACATTGGCCTAGATTGCCGATTCAAATGTTTTTAAACGGATTTAAATACAAATTAGTCATACTTAAGCCCTTGTAGGTATTTAAAGTTTTTAGTTTTGGCCAGTTAGAAATTTTGTGCTTCATTTAACAATTTGTTATCTATCCTAAATTATTTTTGAACATATGAGTTACATATATTTTCATTTCTTTTTGATAGGTACCATTATTTTGATAAAGCTGAAGGGTTTGTTTGTTTGGTTGATCACTAATCTCAGGAACTAATACTCTGATTTGAAAAATTCTTTTTGCATTAGATAGCCCGTTAATTGAGAAATGCTATAGGCTATTTATTTAGCTAAAAAATTAAAAACACTAATAAATTATGTATGTACTATGTACCTATATTGTTAAGTTTCCTCAAATTTATATATAGGGATATGTATATAGGGATAGATTTGTTTTTGTCTAGAGACGAACCCCTAAGCGAAGCAAGGGTGAGTCGCTAGTATTAGTTATAGATACAGTTATATTAATCTCATTACGTGTTTAAAACCCCATTTACATTCCACGTGTCCCTCGAGTGAATAGTACTTATTAAGATGCATTATGGTTAATGCATCATACAGTAAGTTAATATTTTAAAGTGATCATAATAAGTTATTTTTGTATGTACAGACTAATTAGATGTTAAACAAAACTTAGGTATCTAATTGCAAAAAATATTTTATAATAGTAATCTAATAAACCTAATCAGATATTTTCGAAGTCGGTGCCAGCTGACAATATTTTAAGATATGAATATCTGATAGGTAAAATATGTATTTTACGTATCGAAATAAATAGATATCAGATTTGCTTTGCATCGGCAATTATATTATTATATTATTCTAAATGGAAACCCCCGTTTAGTTATTTTTTACATTTTAGTGCCTGGAAGTCGGTTTTTGTTTTAATCTTTATTTTTCCATTTTTAGTGTAGACGTTATAAGCAGGTAATTTGTAAGAAGAAAGATTTTTAATAACATATTCGATTAAACAATTTATTTAAAAAATATATTTATTGTTGATTTTTTTTAAAACCGCTCGACCGATTTCGATAAAATGTATATTGGACCACCTGAGAAGTATACCCTGTGAAACTTTGTTCGAGAAATCGGTGAACATACATAAAAAAAAATCAGACGAATTGAGAACCTCCTCCGTTTTGGAAGTGGGTTAAAAAGAAAGAAAAATGAAAATTAATTTATTTGTTTAGAAGTCTTTTGTTATATGTATTACAAATTATAGATACGTATTATGCTATTTAAATCTAGCATCATGATCAGCAACACAGGTTCATAATTTATACTTCAGCCATCTTATTCCATCTCATATCTCTCTCCATTTAGGAACAAAAAGGTTTCACAAAACCAATTAATTATAAAAACTTTTTTCCTCTTTTTAACAAAATAAGGATCAGAAATAATAAATTTGAGGAAAACTTAACAATATAGGTACATAGCACATACATAATTATTAATTTGTTAGTATTTTTATTTTTTAGCTAACCTTATGAACGTCTTAAGGTCCCAACAATAAACTTGAGACGATTCAATATTTATGATACTTTAAATAAAACTGATTTTTAAGATTATTTCGCGGATTTATTGTGAGTTTTGGTTCCCGACGTTTCGAGTGCTTTACAGCAATCATGGTCACGAGTTAAGGTTATAGACGTCTCGAAGGCGTTATTAATATGCTCGTTACAGACAGTGTCTACCCACTATTTTACAAAAATGATTTCATAAATTCAAAAATGGCACCAAAGTACCTTACAATATTTGTTGATTTTAATTCTAAACATTTTAATTTTTTTTAATAAATATTATAATAAAATATAGCAATATTATTTATTTAATTTTAGCTGTTATTTTTATAAATATTTCATTTTTTTTTAAACTTTATTCATTACTAATATTACTTAATGTTGCTATTATTATATTATGTACATATAATCATAAAGAATATTAAAAAAATATAAATATGAATTATTTATTTAAGCAATATTATTGTTTTATATGTAATTTGAAAGAAGTTAAAATATTAATTTAGATTGCTATTATTTAAAGTTAAAATATTAAGCAACACTATTGCAACCTTTATAGACAAAGAATATTAATCAGAATTACTGTTACTATTGCGATCCACACACTAGTATGAACTATTTATATTTTTTCATTGGTTGTATTTTTTTTTTAATTTACCATAAAACCATATTGTGACCTTATTACTAATATAAGGTTCCGATTGAATATTTTAGTCACGGTTTCCGGGTTATATCAATTCTTACAAAATATAACTTTCTATATTTTACAAGGTCTAAGGAAAATACATCACATTGAACGTAGCGCAGCGCGTAGCAAATCTACAAGGGGATATTATATGTATAAAAACCTTGACATTTAAGGAATATTTTATTAAAAATCGGAATATATTTAGCGTATGACTGCCTCGACGGCGTAGTGGCTAGCACGTGGCACAGTGGCTGCACATCCAGAGGTCCTGGGTTCGAGTCCCGGGTCGGGCTACTTGGGATGTTTGCGGTGTTTTTCACCCCCGTGCCGTGAGCACATATCGTGTTGGTCCTGCGCCAGGTCTCGCACCGATCATCTCAAATTATTGGTCTATCCGAATATAGAGAGTGCACTTGTGTGCGCGCGTACACTTGTGCACTATAATATCTCCTGCGCGTCTGGTTAGTCTCAGGGAGGCTGGCCGCTGTGGCCGTAATCGGTCAGGAGGATATCATCATCATCATAATACAATCGTTCTAAATCTTTTTTCTACCTCTCTCTGCAGCAACTACAACGCAGGAAAGGGACCCCTGGAGTTACAACAACTTTCAATTTACGGTTATTAGTTTTTATTCGCCCTATGGAGAACCGTATATTTCGAATATTTTTTTTCTATTTTATGAAAGTACCCAATTAAACTTATTAGAGACTAGCGACTCAGCCTCGCTTCGCTTGGGTTCGTCCCTAGATTGATTCCCCATACAAACTTTCATCCCCATTTTCACCTCCTTGACGGATGATTTCCGGGATAAAAAGTATCCTATGTCCTTGCCAGAGTCTCAAACTATTTTCTTACCAAATTTCATCTAAATCGGTTCAGTAGATCCAGTGATTACCCCATACAACGTTACAAACTCACAAACTCACAATTTACAAAGTTTACCTCTTTATAATATTAGTATAGATTAATGAATTTTAAAGCAGACAGCAGTTATCCTCAACCAATTGAGCTGAAATTTGTATACACCTTAAGTTTGGATGACTATAGCTAAGTGATGTCATTCTAAATCCAATATGGCGGACTCCCAAAGATGGCCGAATATGTTTCTTATGCACTCGCATGATATGGATATGAAATGAATGAGTTTGTTGAGAAGAATGCGAATAAATAACTAAAAAATAAAAAAAATAAACTCTAAATTAAATGAAATATTACACAATTTATATAATATAAAAGATTGTTTTGAAACAAGGTTTTTTAATGTTAATTTATTTTAAATCACGCTACAATTTTTGACTTTGACATTTATTTTGGCGGTCTACGTCTGTATAATTCACAGACGGTCAAGTAATTAGAACGTGTACTGTTAGGTAAATAGTACCTACTACCTATTTATTATAAACTATTTTCATTCGTTTCGAAAACAACGTGGTTTCACTTGTAGGTTTTAAATCTGTTCGTAAGAAGATAATTTATTATAGATATATTTATTTGTACAAAACGCTCTGTATTATCTGTAAGGTATTATAAAAATCCTCAGACGGATGAAATGGAATAAAACCATGCTTGTACAAACCATCAAACAGAGAAAAGTTGCGTACCTACGACACAAGCTAACTTAGATATACGTCGAGAATCGATCTTACATCTACCTTTTACAAATATAACATAATACATTTCATGTATAAGTATAATATAATGTTATGTGTTTAGTGCTTACCAGCTTCTGTTTGTTGTAGGTACAATATTTGTATATATAATTTTAGATCACAGGCATTAATTAACCGTGATCCTCGTTTTAAACTAGGACGCCTTATACGTAGATTTCAAGTTGATCGCCACAAGCGACTTTTGATAAAAATTACACAAATAAAATTTATTTTAACACTGAAAATGGTTTTTGTCGCTTCAGTATAGGCCCGATTTTCAGCGATAGTATTATATCGTCCTGGTGTCGTGGCCCCGTGGGTTTTGGGGCTGACTAGGATGTCAAAAGACGAATCTAGACAAGAACTACAAAATGCAAATTTTTTTTTGTAAAAACTCAAAAACTTTTTTTTTATTAAAAAAAACTGAAAAAGTATTCATGTTTCGCCCGGTTTCGATATTTTTTTCTATAATATAATTATTATGTTAAAAAAATTAATTCAGTTCATTTGGAAGATTCATTTTCAATGTACCCGAAGGTCGTGGCAGACACGAGATCTGTGATTACATTCCACATATCCCAATTTTTGTTTATTAATAGGTACACCTCCAATAAATAATATATTATATACCTATAATATACCATACTTAATGATAATCTGGCCGATGCGTTTAAATGTTGGGAAATGCATTTACGCATATCACCTGTATACATGCAGGTGGTTATTTGGGAGTCACCGGCTAGAGAAACCAGTACTTAAACCCAACAGAACCTCCCCTGTGTTAATGCACATTTACACACACAACCACAACGCCCCGACGGCAGATCTGCTAAAGCAGACCACACAACCAAGGGGTTACTCCCCTCAAAGGATGAAATGAAAGGAACGTCCCTTGACTAATATTTAGTTGTCACAAACAAGACTTTCATACTATTTAAAAAAAAACTCACAGCAAAAAGATTTTCGAATAACTGTGTATGTGTGCACTCACCTTTTTAGTAGTTAAACCTTTGGTCAGTTAGCCGTAGACTAACTGTCAAATATTATTTAAATAATCTAATAAATAAACTTCACAAACAACAATTAAAATACTCACGAAATAATTAAACTACGCTTCGCCATTTTCTTTGTTTTGAAAACCAAATGATATTTACGTCAATATTGTTTCTAAGTAAATGTTATTAGAATGTAGAAAAAATATACTACTTGGTTCCTAGTGCTGTAAAAATTTGTCCTATTCTGAATTTGTCCCTTTCATAGCACTTTCCCCCTAAGTGCAAAAGCTAGAGACGTGTCAAAATTGACTCTTACCCGACGTAGAGTAATTCCACTGCTATTTCACACCACATTTTATTGTTTTACCTATTTTAGTACGGCGCATTTGAATGATGTATAGTAAATTGTGTATCAAATTGTTATTTTTTAAAAACCTTTTATAAAATGTGGAGTTAACAAGTCGTCGGTCAAACCAAACCCAAAAGAATTTGATAGTGCGCGACCAAATCCGCAGTTACTCCTTTGTATAAGTAGGTGTGAAAGATAAATTCTTATCTAAAAACTTTGATAAATGTTTCGGATGTAAAGGAATATTCAGTCACAGTCTATAGTATAAAAATCCATAAAATACAATGCAATTTTCTTGTTAATGGCTTCAAAGCGTGCAAGTTAAGCACAGACTACTTCGCCTAACCCATAAAGTAGGCGAATGCTCATTGATTTTAACGGAAATGCTCTCAAATGTAAGGACTGACAAAATCTATTCAACTCTCATTATGTAATATAGTTAGAACATCGAGTCGACAAACAAACAATATCTAAGTATTTTTAGAATTTTCCTTAAAGTTTTATTAGGAAAGACATTTCTTTGAAGTACTCGTAGGTAACATTTTGTATATATTTTATTCGTTATTGGTATATTTAAAATATAAATTGTGCAGTTGCGCAATTTACACAAGTAATTACTTCATAGCATAGATATGTATTATTTTACAACCTAGTAAATAACTTCTATCTAATGTGACATTGAATCATTTTCTCTAGAATTTAGATTTTTTTATTTCTTAACTGATAGCTTTAAATGCAACTTTATTACATTTAGATATAAGTACAATAAAATATTTTCTATCTCACTCTCTCTAATAAGCCAATCTAGCCGGGCTTGAACGTAAATGTCCTGGAAGGTAATGTGAAGTACCCGGTTACTTCTCTGATTCTGGACCTAGACAAAAAATCTAAAAACTATAGATTCGGCCTCGGTATCGATAATAGTGTATATTTCAATAAGATTTTCCAAAAAAAATATTTCATGTACAGATTCGGCTTATTTACAATTTTATTATATGTATAGATTACAGAAGCGCGTCATTTAGAGAACTCAAGCCAAAATTAACAAACTACAAAAAAAAATATGATAAACTACGTTGAATGTCGCTAGTTCGACTTCTGCATGCAGCAAATATTTTTATTGTTTTTCGCACAAGGAAAAATGCATTAATATTTTTAAATATTTCCTAAAAACTCGCGTATTACGAAGATTTAAAATTTTTACATGTTTCTTATTAAATATTGATAATTCTAAAATGTTATTAAGTGAAACAAGTGCGAATATCATGAAATGTTTTAAAGTTTTTATGTTTAAGAATGCGCCATAAGACTGCTCCGATTCGGTTGATGCTCAACGTATTTAAGCGAAATAAAAACTAATTAAAGTTAGTAACTATTAAAGTTTTTATTTTTCTATTTTTCGTGTAAACGTAATAAGCAAGTAATTTGTAAGAAGAAAGATTTTTGATAACATATTCGATTAAACAATTTATTAAAAAAATATATTTATTGTTGATTTTTTTAAAAACCGCTCGACCGATTTCGATAAAATTTATATGGGACCACCTAGGAAGTATACCAGTATAAGTATAAAAAATATATTTCCAAATCGGTTCAGCCGTCTTCAAGTAATCGGTGAACATACATAAAAAAAGATTCCGACGTATTGAGAACCTCCTCCTTTTTGAAAGTCGGTTAAAAACAGTTTTTAATTTACTATAGACTTCTGGGTGAGAGCCGCTGTCGCCGGTTGTTGGTCGCCTGGTTGGAATTGCCACCGGCGGGACTAAAACCGGCTGAGCTGACCGCCTGTGAGGCACAAGGCACTCCCCCGTCCGACTCCATCGCGAGCAGAGTTGGATTTAGGTACGTTGCGTTACAAAAATTTTAAAGGACTTGTAAATAAATATAGTAAGTAGGTACATTTTGTTATTTTGAATTTAACATAGTCATTAAAAATTTATCAGTTCTTCAATATTAGTTTCATTCTTAGAACTTAAACTTATTAATATATCCTCAGTAGGAATAATTAATAAAATCAGTACAATTCCCACTTTTGCTAGGTACCGTCGTTGATAGCATCACAACTCAAGATAACAAAATGGCGTCTATGGATTGTGTTGCCAGTTTGTTTCTTATCTTAGTCTTAGTAAGGTTCACTTTACTGAATATTTTCTCACAGTCAGCATTAGCATGTAGAAATTCTAAGCAATCTAGGACAAAATTAGTTATTTATGTAAAGTAATGAAATTATAGTATTTTTATATATATAGATATGGATAGTATACATATAGTATGAAGCATGAAATTGTAGTATAAATACTATACTTATAGTTCGAAATCCAACCCTGATAGCGAGTCCGAGCAGGAGTCACCCAGGGACACTCACTCAGAGACACGCCTATATTAGTGGGCGGCGTTTGACACCACAGTCAGAAGGTTATGCCCTGATAATGTTTCCTCACTCCCCTTGCGGGGATGTGAGATGACCAGCGTGTTTTTTTAATTCATTTATAAATTAAACTACCAATCGAAAAATGAAATTCGGTAACTAAAGAAATACTTCTTCCTGACAATACAAAAACCCTAAAAAAATAGTGTTAATATGAAAAAATAAAAATATAAAAAATAGTGTTATTTTAATGAACTGTTTTTGAAATAAATAGCAATATGTGTGCAAAACATGTATTTTTCAAAAAATATATTACAGAGAAAATTTTCAACAATCGTGTTTTCTTTGGCAATTCAAGACCGTCATTTCCCTGAATATCAAAGTAAATAAATAAATAAGTTGAGGCATTAACACACAGCGCCATCTAGTTCCATGGTAAGCTACGAGGCTTGTGTTATGGATACCAGATAGTTGATACACTACACATATATAACTTTAAATACATCCATATTATAAATATAAACACCCATGACTGGAGTACAAACATTCATCATCACACAAATGAATGCCCCCAGCTGGACTCGAACCCGTGACCGTTGGCACAGCAAGTAGGGTCACTACAAACTGAGCCAAACGTGTCGTCAAAGTTGTAACTTTCACAGATTCTGATATAAAAAACTATGTCTAGGTACAAAATTGCCAGCACAACTCCTTAACCGCGAGGCATATTAGCATCAATTCTAGATGACGTAGGTACTTGGATAAGAGTCTTTATGGGATGTTTTGGTGCTTGTTATGTGCTTCCTAATCATCTCCATTGTCTAGTGGTTGTTATCAAAATGAAGCTAGTTTACCAAATAAATTAGCTACAAAAATGAAATGCAGTAATAAAACGTTAAATAATTAAGATATTTGAACTATGATAACCATATCGACTCCATTTGTGGAATATTATAGCTCATATTATTATTATCATCAAAATTACTTACTTATGGCCCGTTTAATCGAAAGACGGCAAGTACTTGAAATATAAAGAATCATAAAAATATATCTCTATTTTATATATTTTAATTTTATTGTATACGCACGAAGAAAGATAAAAGATTGTTGTTATAAATTTTTTTTAATAATACTTGCAATTAGATAGAGATTAGATTCTAATATTTGACATTTAAAAAAAGCTATGTTTTTCGGATTTTTTCGCGGATTTATTTTGTTTTTTGGTTCACGACGTTTCGAATGCTTTACAGCAAACATGGCATCGAGTCTCTCGTGAACATGATTGCTGTAAGGCATTCGAAAAGTCGGGGAACCGAAGACCAAAATAAATCCGCGAAAAAATCGGAAAAAGTTTTATTTAAAATATTTTTTAACTTAAAAAGTTATCCCAAAAATATCTCTTGAAAAAAAATTCCAAGCTTAGCGTGGATACTTTCCGGAAACCAATTTATTAAAAAAAGTAAATAGCACAAAAAGTAAGATCGTGTAAGTGAAGTGACGCCACAATAGGGTATAAATTGTTATGCAAAATTAGTTTCAGCCTGTGGCCTCGGTCATGGTTTACGTTTCTACGTATAAAATAGTTCTACGTAGTTTTTCCGAGATGTTGCGACTGCTTCTTTGTACGAGAATAAAAAGTAGACACCCTTGATGCAATCTTTAAATCTTTTCAGCGGTTTAAATATAAAAATTTAAAAGGTCAACTAACAGATAGCATAACTTCCACATAATATGTAATATTCATATGGATTTATTACTTAACTAGCGGCTCACCGTCGCTTCGCTGGGGTTCTCCCCTAGAAAAACAAATCTATCCCACGAGATTGTACATTTCTCCGGGATAAAAAGTAGTCTATTTGTTATTCTGATGTATGAACTTATATTATTGTAAAGTTTCATTAAAATCCAATCAGTAGTTTTTGTGTACTAAGCTGTATAAGTTACTATAGTTTTTTGACTATCCCACGGAAAATCTTTAATTTTCCGGGATGAAAGTAGCCAATTTGTTATTGTCATGTATGAACTATTTATATATAAAGGTTTATTGAAATCCAACCAGTAGTTTTCGTGTACTAAGCTGTATAAGTTATTATGGTTTTTAACTATCCCACGGGAACTCTTTAATTTTCCGGTATGAAAAGTATGTAAGATATTGCCCGAGGATAAAATGTACCACCATGCAAAATTTTATTTAATTCGGTCCAATAGATTCGGAGATTAGCCTGTACAAACAGACAAACAGACAGAAACAAAAAAAAATAAAAAAATCTGGATTTGTTATATTTGTCTTCTTACATGACTGACCCCTGACTCGGATTTTAGCAATTTTTTCTTTGTACAGACATTCGACCTCGACTTTAGGTACTAAGAACATGAAGAGTTTAAAAAATTTAATGAAAAGGTTTCCAACCTTGGGTCTTGTATTTTGTATTCAGCCCTTTTTAACCTCCCACTGCTGGGGACGGGCCTTGCACGTGCCTCCCTTTAATGCGAGAGGGATCAGGCCGTAATCCACCAAATTGTCCAAGTGCGGGTTGGCGGAATACACGTGTTTCGAAAACTTGCTAGGTTCTCTCAGATATGCAGGTGTCCTCACGATGTTTTTCTTCACCGTAAGACAAGTAGTAATCATATTGGAAATGATTCGCACATGAAAGTGTCACAGGTGCGAGATCCGGGATTTGAATCTGCTTTACTCGGTTTGGCAAGCGAGCGCGTTGCCACTGGGCTACCACTATCGACGATCTACCATGGAGTAAAAACATTGTGACGAACCCTGCATGTCTGAAAAAACCTTAACCCTTAGGTAATTTTCGTAAGACAATGTAGTAATATTTTCTCGAAACTAAATTATACCAGTGATTATCAGACATGCGGATGTGCTCATCCATGTTATCTTTTATGGTAGTTTTATGGTTTTATAGTAATGCGCGCGTTGTTTTCTTATCTCTCAAATCTCAGATTAAGAAAATGAAGCCAGACATTACTCGACTGTTGATTTAACAAAATAATTTATCTACGACCAAAATTCTATGAACGTTTTAGCTTGATTTATGAGATTCATTTTACAGGCAGGACTCCAGTGCGAAGTCATGGGCATCTCTCCCTGACATCTATAGACTATTAACCCACATGTCTGGGTGAGATGCCTATTTTCTATTATTTTTAAAATTCCTTTTTTTTCTAAAATATATTGCATAATAGTTCCAAATTTTATCTGAATGGCATAAATAAACATTGAATTAAAATAAACTATGCGAATTTTATGTAGGTAGTATCTTACGTATATTGATATTTTTTAAGCTTTGGGCAACTCTCCCTGACTTACCATATGGATAGAAGTCATTATGACTAAAGGAGCCTAATGGTTTTTAAAATTTTTGTTTGATGGTTTTTGTGTTTAGTAGCGCATCAATCAATCATATGTTAGCTACATTCGTGCCAACTCATTATTGCACATAATATTATTTAGACAATTAACTATATTCCATACTTATATTGAATCAAGCAATTATATTTAGGACAGCATACTGCTATTTTATTTATAATCTCAAAACATTGTTTCAATTAAATTAATATTAATCATTGAAGATTCATCATAATGGATATAATAAATTTTAGCTTTGAGGACATATCTGTAAATATATTTAAAAGGTTTTTTACTTATCTATACATATAATAAAATTCTAACTCAGTCGAATCTGAACATTAAATATTTTTTGGAAAATCTAATTGAAATAGACGTTATCATCGATACAGAGGCCGAATCTATAGTTTTTAGAATTTTTGTGTCTGTCTGTCTGTGGCTGTATCACGAAAAAAACATAAGATAGATTTTGATGAAATTTGGTAAGATGATAGCTGGTTATCCAACACATAGGATATTTTTTACTGCCGGAAAATATCTCATCTCTGAGCTAATCGTTAAAATGTAACTAGGGACGAACCCGAGCGGTGCGAGTAGCGACTCGTTAGTCTATATAAAAACGGAAGAACTTGTTATTTATTTGTTCCATTGCGCTAATTCTGAAACTACAAGTACCATTTACTTAATTTTTTTGCATTTAATATCCTATTGATAAAAGATACTACAGAATATTCCTGTAGGATATTTAAAATCACGCTACAAAGCTAATTAGAAAAGCAATTAAACACAAAACCACGTGAGCATACCTGTATTCTACAATTAGACAATCTATACTAATATTATAAAGAGGTAAAGTTTGTGAGATTGTGAGTTTGTGACGTTGTAGGGGGGTAATCTCTGGATCTACTGAACTGATTTAGATGAAATTTGGTAAGAACTTAGTTTGAGATAGTGGGAAGGACATAGGATAGTTTTTATCCGGAAAATCATCCCTTAAGGGAGTGAAAATGGGGATGAAAGCTTGTTAAGGGAAGCAACCTATACCTACCTCTCTAAATAAAACTATTTTTTGGGACTTTTTCGCGGAATTGTTTTGATTTTAGATCCTCGGGAACGGTTGAAGTTTTTTAAATTCAAATCATTGAAAACAACCATTTGACCAGTTATGGGTGGTGAATAAATAAAAAACAATATCTAGATGAAGCCTATGTTACCTGCTAGTTCATGATATACTAATACATATAATAAATTACCTTGCTACATATAATCTTGCTTCTCTGTTAGCAAAGTGGTGGGAGCAAGTCTATGGTTGTAGTGGTCTGAATCGACAGGCCTGCCGTCGAGTCGGAGCGTAGTAGTTGAGTGCATAAGCGATCCTGCGATGCCCCATTAAGACGGGGGAGGCTGGCTTTTCTAGCCGATGAGTCCCACATAATCATCTGCATGTAGGAATACCACACTTGTCATGCGTAGATACTTATCCAACATTAAAACTAGAACTAGGCGTCAACTAGAGATGCCCCCAATACTCGCATATAAATATTACATATATTCGGTATTCCGTATTCGGCATTACTCGATATTATTTGTTATTCGTCGAATACTGATTAATAGCTAGTATTATCATTCGACATTCGGCGAATAGTTGTCTAAAATAAACTTTTAATGAACAAAATAATTATAGACTTAAAAATAATTAAACATATTTTTTTCTTAAAAACAATCCACACATCTTAGTATTAATTATTATCATTAATATAAAAAGGTAGCCAAAAATCAATTGCATGTCATTTTGAAGTAAGGCTTTAAAAAAAAATTTAAGTCTAAAAGGGGCAGATTGTGGTGAAAAAAAAAACTAGTTTTTCTGCACGATTGGAATCAATTCGGTAGCGCTTTTCTTCCTAAATCAAACCTGCCTCAGAAAATAGTTTTTCTGAATAAACAGAGTTTGCTGGTGTGATTAGGTGTAGTTTAGTAAGTTTACTTAAAATGGGGAATCTATTCTTATTGGTACTCAAAGCCCACCATTCATATGGGTTTATACTTCTGTCAGCCTTTGCTAACGCGATGTAGTGGGCGATTTCTTCAGCAACTTGGCATTCTTGGGTTACTCTTCAGAAGGCTATTTTCATGTCGAATAGTAATATCGAAATATTGGAATATTCGCTATAAGAAATGACGATTAATCGGTACATATATATGTGTCGCAGGGCAATTGTGAAATTATACTTTTATAAGAGTTTTGTCAATCGTCTTTAAAGACACTAGTGACATTTTAATTTCACGATTTTTACAATTTATCTGTGACATATGCACGCCTTGATGAGATATATAAAAACGACGTACTAGAAAGTGTGTAAAAACTACACACATAATTTTATCTTTAATCCTGTATTTTAAAAATAAATATTAACTCATAACCACACCACAAAGACTTTTATGTTTAAACTGACGTAACTAAGTCTATTTTTTATTTGCTTATTACTGCCTAATCTTTGCAAAATAAGAAACGGCGATTACGGAATTTAGTATCTAAGGATACCAATGGAAAAAATGTAGATATATCTATAATCTATATGCATAAACGCTAAAATTGAATGACAGGAAAAAGAAAAAACGTAATTAAAATTTTTCTTTTTCAATTTTCTGTACATTTTCACCACAAATTTTGATTAGTCGATCGAATTCCATATATGAATGAATCATTGTCGGTTGCCAGGTACATACAGCATCTAATAAAGGCCATAACACACCACATTTAAAAACGCGTATATCAAAATCGCACGTCTGCACGTCGTCTGCGCGTCCGTGGTCTGTCCTGATACATGAAATGACCTATGCACTTCTTTTATAGTCGAGGCCGCCGAGGACTCGCATATTATCAATTTACGTCATTTGCGCGCTTTTCCACTGATAAATTAAAAAAAAATTGCATATTAACATGTCTTTTATTACGTAAACGCGCGTCAAGATCGCATTAACTGTACGATAATATAAAATCGTAATGTGATACATGAAACCCATAAAAGTACTGGAAGTGCTTATGTTCCGTGTACGTGAAAATTAACTATCTTCCTCTTACTGTATTTCCCGTGTGTCACATTACATATAAATAATTCTATTTAAGATTTCCTTAAGACAAACTCCTATATGGATAAGTAAATGCGATTTTTTTTTGTATTTGCTAATGACAGCCATTTATTTTTTGGTTGACAATGCTTGAAAAAAATGTAACAAAATACCTAACGACTGAAACAATTTAAATACATAGGTACATTAACTATTCAAGGATTTGTCTTATATTACTTTAAATATTCTGATTTGCACAAAAATATACTCCTATTTAGGTAGTAAGAGGTAATGTGACTCTATTATGTGGCGAGAGCAAAATAAGTCTTTTTAAAAACTAATTTGTTTATTAACACTGAATTAACAAGATTTAACATAAAGAAATTGAATTATTAGAAATAGTAATAAACTTATACTAAAGAAACAGAGTAAAGATCTTGAAAGGAGTTAGAAATAGGAATATCTTTATTTCGGGAGTGCGGGAGTATTATATGGGTTTGGAATTTGGAATAGGAGAGGATAATTAGTGGTAAGAATTACTTTATTTACATAACAAATTTGTTAACACTAATTAAGGGCTAGAGATTGTTAAGTTAATGATTATTTACTAATGATCTAAACACAGTACATAAGAGATTTATATAATATATGTGAGCACATACTAAGAATAGGTATAGGTAAGTGCATATGTAACAACTCCACTACACCAGTTAAAATTATTTGGTATTGTTTTGACGGCTTATGTCTCATACAACATGCGCCCGTATATGCTTAAAATGTGGGTAGTACCTATTTTAACAGGTAATTTCGTCACTTACCCAATTTATCCATCCTTTATATCAAACTATATAATTTTTGAGAAACGGAAAACTTTTAAAAATTTAGAAGACTATAATTTCCGCGTTGGATATTTACCTAGATTAGATAATTCGTTTAAAGTTTACCCGGATTTCTCACACTCAAGGTATAACTTTTAACAAGCAGATAAACAATAATTTTGTATATTGTTGACATATTTAAATTCACTGACTACAGCTCACTGATTATATTAGCGCGCGACTTCACTTGAATGGTTAAGAATCTTTGATTTCAGTATATTGTATACGTTTGTCTCGGCTAGCATTCTATCCACTATTTTTTTAACGTTGGGAAATGTATTTAGGCACGAGGTGTTGGACTCACCGGTAAAGCTAGTAATACTTACTAAAGCCCAACGGAACCTCCCCCCGACTCGACTAATGGGGCGGCGCAGAATCGCATACGCACTCAACCACGACGCCCCAACGGCAGGTCTGCCGAAGCAGACTACAACAACCATGGGGTTGCTCCACACTTTACTCTGCTATCAGAGAAGTACCGGGAGCAATTCGCATAGCACACCGAGGTGGGCCGTCTCCCAGTGCCTTTCTTAGCTTCAGGCCCCGCTGGATTGCCGGGCACTACTGAGTGCCCCCCTCCCCCCTCCCCATCCCCTCACCACGACAGGTGAACATGTGGGGATATATCCACTAACTATCTCGGGGGCTGCCATCTCTATTTTAAATTTCATCGTTAATAAAAATAAGTATCATCATCAAATTCTAAAGGTCCCCACTGTAGGGGCACAGCCTCTAAAAAAATCTTAAATTATTCACGTTACTATAAAACTGCAAAACTAGTTCATTTAATAGCAGCCCCCGACAGATATGCTTAACTTTAACTCGCCATACATTTGTTTTATAAGTCGGGGGTTTTTAAATTACTTTATCCTTTTCAATTACTTTTTAACCGTCGTGGGTTTTTTTTTTAATAATTTTGCTTTTTTAAAATTAAATAAATTCGAATAGCGGTAGTACATTAATAAAATTGGATCAAATATAAATAGCAAAAAAACGAGATAAAAAAATATCTAATTCTCTAATCTCTCTGGCTAAGGTGATAGCGTGAAGTATGTAGATATAAATTGCAATATATAAAACGATCTAAAACTTTGTACAAATAACTTCATGAACAGGAGTCAAACCCGCGTACTTTCGACGCTTGTACAATGTACATATTCCAGCTAGAAATCCACTGAGATACAAAAGCTATTTATATTAATAATATCTTTTTGTAAATAAATTTTCTCATTATGATAGGTTTAAAAGCCAAATATTTTACAATGTTCTTTAGAAA
This sequence comes from Brenthis daphne, assembly GCA_947093115.1. Lineage (NCBI taxonomy): Eukaryota > Metazoa > Arthropoda > Insecta > Lepidoptera > Nymphalidae > Brenthis > Brenthis daphne. The sequence continues at coordinate 12,788,499 of OX352483.1, forward strand.
ATAGTGTGATTATCATATTATGTCGAAGTACTTCCTATAAGCATTATATCGCTTAGCCGAATCTCGCATCAACAGCCAGTGCTAGTGTTTAGCTCAAGAAAATAGGCCGCGGTCAGACTTTTGCATATCAAGTTATCAGTAGATTGTGATATTAAAATATAAGCATTTGCTGTTTATTTCTTTTAAAATTAATAACAGTTTATAATTTTTATTTTGGGGATTTTTAAATTTAAAATTTAAAAGGTGAGCTTTTTTTAAAAGGTGAGTTTTTTTAAATTAAATTTTTAAACGACTAGTTTTAACGGTTTGCTTTAAAAATTTGAAACAAGAAAAATATATTTCCAAGTGAATAATCACTTTCTTCAATAGTAAAGGACGATTTTTTCTTTACTTGTAATTATTATTTAATCTGCTTTGAAAAAGCATTTTTATTTTGAAAATTCTTACATTACAATTTGCAACAAAACGTATGGCTGTGGATGTGCGATTCAGTTATTATCATAATTTTAAGTTTATTTAATAGGTAATAATATTAAAAGTACCTTAATAGTAAAGTGATTAAGAGATCAAAATTAAATTTCATAAATTTGTTATTAGTAATAAAATAAAATAAATTTTGATCACGTAAATTTCATGAGTAAAGTGCAGGGACATGGAAAAAAGTGCCTTTTCATTTAGTTTATTTTAAAAAAAACTGTATTTAATTTATTGTAAAAAAAGCTTAACTGAGCTGGGAATCAAAGCAAACAAAAAATGCAAAAAAGGACACCGTCCGTATTTTAGCGAATAAATCGACAGGGTCTATAGTAAGGGTCAAATCTCCCGAACAAACATTGTATCTTAGAATTAAAGAAAACTATGAAACAGGACATAGAAGAAAAGCGTCTTAAATACAGAAAATATCAAGTTTCACCCAAAGGATACATTATTTTAATTTAAAAAATAAGATTAATAATTAATTAATTTTAATAATAATTAATTTCAATAATATTCTATAATATCTATACTAATATTATAAAGAAGTAAAGTTTGTGAGTTTGTGTTGTTGTAGGGGGGTAATCTCTGGATCTACTGAACCGATTTAGATGGTAAGAAGATAGCTTGAGACCGTGGGAGGGACATAGGATACTTTGTATCCCAGAAATAATTTAAGGGAGGTGAAAATGGGGATGAAAGTTTCTATAGGGAATTAACCTAGCGACGAACGCGAGCGAAGCGATAGTGAGTCGCTAGTAATATATAAATTTATTTCGTGTATCTCAGATACGGCTAATGATTGGAAATAAATTTTGTATTTAGATAAGATTATACTTTTTCAGTTTATTTATATAGATTTCTTTTGTGAAAAAACGCAATTTTTATATCTTTTCGAATAACGTCAGGCAAATCTATTCTGTTATAGTACTATTGTAAAATTATATATCTTACAATATCTTTAATTTATTAATTTATTTTTATTTTACAATATATTTACAGTATATTACCAGTCCAGGTACTATAATAGAATTTATTTCTAATCATGTCAGATCAGTCACTTCCCATGGATACAAAATATTAGATGTGCTAATATTTTGCATCCATTAAATATCGTTTTCTTTTTACGAGTGCACAGAATAAATAATATATATTATGTTACTTACTATGTTGGAACATTAACACAGCACCATCTAGTTCCATGGTAGGCATGGCGGAGCTTGTGTTATGGATACCAGATAGTTGATACACTACAAATACATAACTTTAAATACATACATATTATTACTATAAACAACCATGACTGGAGTATACATAATGGTGCCTATCACACAAATGAATGCCCCCAGCGGGACTCGTACCCGCGATCGCTGGCACGGCACGTCACGTCAAATTTTGTGGCATTTTTTTGCATTTAAATGTATTTTGTAGGTATTACTTATGCACTATTCATAAAGCTGCAGAAGTAACGCCAATATGTGTTTTGATTCTTCGTATTAATTTTATCTGCATATATTACAAAGATTTTCAAGCTTAGAATGTCAAACGCAATAAAATAGTGAAAATCGTAATATAATAAAAAAATATTTTTATTTATTTATTTTTATTTTTAACACTATCAGGAGTCAGCATAATCAAGTATCGGTAACAGAAGGGAGTGAGCCAATCAAATTTTAGATATTATAAATTAAAATATATTATTTTTATCCCAAAAATAAAGTTAAAAAATATTATTTTTATTATTTTTGCAGAATTAAAAAAAATTAGAACTAAGATATTATTTACAATACGCTATTTCTTATCTAAGAAAAGAAAGCCAAAAGCAAATATTTTTTATTTAAAATGTCAATATCTAAAATATATTTTACTAGCATTGTCCGCGGCTACGCCCGCGTTTGTACTTTTCAATAATTATTTTCTTAATCAAAAAGAAATTACATTAAAAAATTTGAATAATCTGTTTTAAAGTCTTATACTTAATTGAAAATTAGTTAAGTTTTCAGGTCTACAAAAATGCTCTTTATGAAGATAAAGAGATATAAGATGTTGTTCGTGTATTATAATTATTGGTTAATGGTTTCAACTAGTAAATTGCACCCTTTTAATACGTGAATGTCTCATCTCTCGGCCAGACTAATTCCTACATCTTGTCAACAACCTTTTCCTCTGCTTTGTTGCATCTATTATTAGATTAGCTCGTTCCTACCTGTTGGGATATTTAGCTGAAGAATTGAGACTTCCTAATTGAATTAACATTTTTGACCTGAAAATCATCTCATATTCAAATCACATTTGTTTCATCTATCTATATGTATATATTCTTTACATATAATGAAATTCTAACTGTGTCGAATCTCAAATCTGTACATAAATATTTTTTGGAAAATCTTATAAAAATAATCTTTATTATCGATACAGAGGTCGAATCTATAGTTTTTAGAATTTTTATCTGTCTGTCTGTTTGTTGCCTGGGAACACATTACGAGAAAACCACTGGACAGATTTTGATGTGGTATGATGATACATAAATGGTTATCCGGGTCAACATTTAGGATACTTTTTACTGCGGGAAAATATCTCATCTCTGAGAAATATATACTAATCTTAAAACGTCCTACCAAGGGACGAACCCGAGCGGATCGAGAGTGAGTCACTAGTTTTATATATTATTCAAAATCACAATTTAGTTTAAACGTGACACTTGTTTCCATCTTTTCGCTTTTTTAAAATAAGTCGCAACAGATAAATAACTTCAAAAAAAGAGGGAATGTTTATTTAAAAGCACATATCCATACATATAATAAAATTCTAACTGAGCCGAATCTGTACATTAAATATTTTTTGGAAAATCTTATTGAAAAGGCTTTATTATCGATACGAAGGCCGAATCTATAGTTTTTAGAATTTTTGTCTGTCTGTCTGTCTGTCTGTCCTTCTTTCTGTCTGTCGGTCTGTCTGTTACCGCATCACGGAAAAACCACTTTAGGGATTTTGATGAAATTTAGTATGGTGATAGCTTGTTATCCGGGTCAACATATAGGATAATTTTTACCGCGGGAAAATATCTCATTTCTGAGAAAAAATATAAAAACTGTAATGTAAGAGTATACTAATAAGTAAAACCTAAGAATTTGGTTTTTTGTTATCTGAACGCAGGCGGAGCCGCGGGCAATGCTAGTTGTCATATATTTTTTATGCATGTTCAACGATTTTTGCTGACGGTTACAACTTAAGGCAGACAAAAGTAAAAATCCATTTAAATATGTCATATGATACCAATTCATACTAATTAGGCGTTAAATTTAATTATAATAAAAATATTTAATCGTTTTGCAATTTATATTTTAAAGCACCTAAAGAAAACTTTGCTAAAAAATTCTAAATAGGTTTTAGTAACTTGAAATCGGTTTATATATTTTTAAAATAATTTTATTTTTTTCACAAACACAAATATAAAACAACATGAAGGTATCATGGAAAAACGAATGACGAATCTTGATCATCGTACTTTGTATAGCATACGAGAGGAGGGAGAGAGAAATATTCGCATTATAGTGGGAGGCACTGGCCTCGAACTAACTCGAACTTCAATGCTTGCTGACACGTAGAAAAGATAGTGACTAAAATTATGACTTGTAGGGATTAATGTTATTATTTCCTACATTATTTGTATAATTAGTGATTAAAAGATTCAAAATGCTTTCGAGTTTGTTCCCTCGGCAAGGGTACGATGAAGAATCTGACACAGAACCTTTACTCCCAGCGATACCCGGCCCTAATCATATACATTATGAGGTATGTTTTATGCACAGTAAATCGTTTTTATTTTTATAAAACTCTAGATCCAATATAGTGTCGAAGTTGTTACTTTTTGTTTTTATTATAAGAACATTAAACCGTAGATAAATTATAAGTGTTATATGAGAGGATTAACTGATGTATATTGTCTTTTAGGTATTTCTTTATCTTATACGCTTTAAGTTGAACTGACAAGACAAGTGTTGCCATATACCAGATATTTACATATATTACCTACTAGCAAAGTTATATAATTTTTAATTGCCATAACTTTTTTATTCATGAACGGATTGAAATAAATCAAATACTAAAAGTTAAGTGAAGCTTTCCACAATACAATAGTTAAAACCGCAACCAAATCGGTTAAGTCATTCCTGAGATCAGCGCGCATAAACGCACAAACAAACAAAAATTCCAAAAATCATTGTTTTAAATTCTATTGCGTTAATAAAGACCCCCAATAATAGTTTTTCTCAAATATTTTCTATGTTCAGACAGCGATCAGATACAATTTTATTATATGTAGGTATAGATATTTAGAATTCAGTGATATTGATGAATTTTAAATTTTGTTTAAAATTCGTTTAATTTTACATACTATACTTTTTTTCTATTCAAAATCATTTAAGTATTATAATTTATAGTGGTATCTAAGTACGAATAAGTATAAAAAAATATAACAAATGTTCTAAAATAAAAAAAAACTTTTTAACCCCCGACGCAAAGAGGGGTGTTATAAGTTTGACATCGATGTCTTTCTGTATGTGTGTGTGTGTGTGTGCTTGTCTGTGGCATCGTAGCTCTCAAACGGATGGACCGATTTCGATGCGTTTTTTTTTATTTGAAAGCCAGTTTCTTTGCGGTGGTTCTTAGCTATGTTTGGTTAATATCGGTTCAGCAGTGTAAGATTATCAGCTCTTTTCCAACATGATGTAAGGCATTTTGGCGTATGATTACTCGATTGTTTCACGCGTGCCAGTGTAATCGTTAAATGACAATTAATTTGCGTAGGAGTTTTTTTAAATTTTAAATTTTATTATTAGTTCAAATAAAGTTAAACCATGACATATTTTATTTAAATTATGTATTTAATTTTTTGTTGTTTTTTCCTGCGTCTTATTAATTTATAAGCACAATGAAACGTAAATAAATTACTTAGAGACTGCTTTATATGGATTACGTTTGTATTTATTTTAGACAATTTGAAAGATTTATATGTTACTAGCTTGCCCGTGGCTCCGCCCGCGTTCAGATGACCAAAAATCAAATTCTTAGCTTTTACATAATATTAGTATACTCTTACATTGCAGTTTTTGTATTTTTTCTCAGAAATGAGATATTTTTCCGCGGTAAAAAGTATCCTATATGTTAACCCGCTATCACGACACCAAATTTCATCAAAATCCCACCAGTGGTTTTTCGGTGAAGTGGTAACAGACAGACAGACAAACAATCTAAAAACTATAGATTCGGCCTCAGTATCGATAATAATGTCTATTGCAATAAGATTTTCCAAAAAATATTTAATGCACAGATTCGGCCGAGTTAGAATTTTATTATATGTATAGATTATTAATCGAATAAGCAATTTTGTACAGACAATACTAAGTACATACTCGTACATATGTCTATATCAAAGTTGTCATAGATAAATGAAAACTACATTTACAACATAATTAAACTTTAATATACTCGTATTTAAATAGCATTCAATATCTGTTTCAGCAAGCAGAAAGAAACTACGGCGCAATGGCACAGGTGGGGACGTCCCAGGCCGTGCTGGTGGAACCGAGACGCGACAAATCTAGAAAGCTTATGCAGTATATAGCTGCGTTAGCAGGTAATATACTCATTTTTAGAGGAGCCTACATATTCTAAAGGCAAAAACGACACTTTTATAATTTCGTCATGTCCGTATGTCACAGCTATTTTATTCGTAGATTACTGGAGGTACTGGATGTAATAAGTGTCTCATGAACCTCTACACATTTTTGGAGTCAAATTACGAAAAATAGATAATAGGTATACTCCATACATGCAACTGAAAATTTAAATTGAAAAGCTTAAATTGAGAGAAATGAATCAACAGTTCCTGAGTTATATGCTTTTAAAGTCGCAAACATGGCTAAAAAGTACTTAGTATTTTTTTTGTAAGAAGTAACTACTATCAGTATTTAAATTATTATAAGAATTTGAAATTAATAGTACAACTTTTTTGTTTCAGCTGCCCTCGGCCCGCTATCTTCCGGGATAATGATTGGTTGGTCAGCGCCAGTCGTATACAAAATAATTCAAATCAACAACACTGACTATGACTTCGAGATTTCCAATATTCAAGGTGATTGGATATCTTCCCTCACCAATCTTGGAGGAGCTCTAATTTGCTTTCCCGTTGGCCTAATTATGGATGCGTTAGGACGACGAAACACTATGCTCCTCCTTGTACTTCCTTTTATACTAGGATGGCTTATGATCACTCTTGCTCCAAATGTGGGTATGTTAATGGCTGGCCGCATATTAACCGGAGTAGGTGCTGGGGGTTTTAGTGTAGCATGCCCAGCATATGTTAGTGAAATAGCTGAAGATTCGATACGAGGAGCTTTAGGTAGCTTTTTTTACTTGATGCTTACGATTGGTATACTTTATGCATATGCTGTAGGTAGTTATACTAGTGTTTTAGTTTTTAACATTACCTGCACATTAATACCTGTTATATTTGGTCTGATTTTCTTCTTCATGCCAGAGAGTCCCTACTTTTTAGTTACAAAAGGCAAATTTGACGAAGCTAGACAAGCGATAATTAAACTGCGTGGAAAATTTTTTGACGTTGATGGAGAATTAAACCATCTTAAAAAAAGTGATGAAATTTCAAAAAGCAGTTCTGTATCTTTTCTCAATGCAATTAGAAAGAAAACAGCAGTAAAAGCTATTTTAATTTGCTACTCCCTTATGTTTTTCCAACAATTATCTGGTATTAACGCCGTTCTATTTAATACATCTGCTATTTTTGCTAGCGCAGGTTCAACTATGTCACCTGCCATTTCTACTATTATTATTGGGGTTATACAGGTTGTCGCAACATTTATTTCTGGTTTAGTTGTTGACAAATTAGGGAGACGAATCCTTCTTTTATTTTCAGCACTAGTGATGTGTATATGTACTGTAATTTTGGGTGTATTCTTCTTCCTACAAGACGTACATGGTGCTAATTCAGCAATAATAGAATCAATATCTTGGCTACCGTTGCTTTCCTTGTCGTTATTTGTAATTGCATTTTCTATCGGCTATGGGCCGATTCCGTGGATGATGGCAGGAGAGCTGTGCCTAATTGATATCAAAGGGTTCGTCGCTTCCACATCTGGTACCTTAAATTCAACACTTAGTTTTATAATTACGACTACATTTAATTCTCTTAATACTGCCATCGGTGCAGGACAAGTTTTATGGTTGTTCGGAGGTGTGACGTTACTTGGATTTGTGTTCATATTCCTGGTACTACCAGAGACGAAAGGCAAAAGCTTTGAAGAGATTCAAATTTTACTTGGTGCAGAACCGCAAAAAAAACAGGACGAAAAGAGATACTAGTGATAATAGAGAACTATCATAGAGACTGATAAAATATTTATTTTTTACTATTTAGACTATATGTTAGATATTCTGTGGTTGGCTAATTCTAGTCATCTTTGATGTCATAAGTATAATATTAATTGTTATGTATTTATAATGAAAAATATTAGAAATAAATGTAAATATAAATTAAATAATTTGTTTTTTTTAAGAGGCTTATTACATTATGACCGTGATTTTTTAATTTAATGCCCATCTTTGACGTTCTTATTCAGAGAACCTGAAACTCTTCGACAATTTTGACTTATTGTATGGTGGAGAATAGTTACATAGCGGCCTCGCTTTCGCAAATTTGCATTATTAATTGATATAAAGCCAAAATTTCGAAGCAAGTTTTTAATAAAATACGCGACGGCCCCTTTTCAGGCTCATGGATAATAATACTATATTAAGCAAACGAAATGAAAAATATATAATAATATCTCGTACATAGTGGTTGAGTTTATAGCGGCCTCGGAATTTGAAAATATGTATACCTACGATTACTACAAAAAAATCCTTTTCAAAATCGTAAAAACTATTAAAAACCTTTAGAATTAGCTGTAAATATATCCTTACAACATTAATATTATTAAGTAAAATTTATACCAGTTTTTATGATAATAATTTATTATAAAAACTTTACATAGAAGTAATTACAAGTGCAGAAATGCTAGAAACAGCGATGCCGCTCGAACTCAATGCATAGAGCGCAGTATATTTTGTGATAGGCCTCCGGCGAATGAATGTGGCATTACTATCTTTAACATATGTATATTTTTATATGGCAATTTTTTTTATTTGCATCAATCTATTGTACATTCGACTTTTCATTTTATTGTACAAATTTATAATTTTCCTAATATTAAGTGAACTATATTCTTTTTTGGAAATAAATGTCTTTAAACCTAAGAATAGTTAGCTTTTTTTATGGAATAAATAAATAAAATTACAAAAAAAAACTAATTTTATTTTGTTCATAATCTATACTAGCTATACTAATATTATAAAAAGGTAAGTTTGTGACGTTGTCTGGGGTAATCTCGGGATCTACTAAACCGATTTAGATGAAATTTGGTAAGAAGATAGTTTGAGACCCTAGCAAGGACATAGAATACGTTTTATCCCGGAAACCATCCCTTAAGGGGGTGAAAAATGGGAAGAAATTGTATAGGGAATCTAGCAAATCGAGTAAAAACATATACTTTTGTAATTTGTAATGTGTTAGAAACCCTGACAGTCTAATATCCAACTCAAATTATATGGATGTATTGCTTTTTTTAAAATCCCAAATAATAGGTATTAATACGTTATTTTTTAAATAAAATAACTTTAATTCTACGATTGTATTATTATCAACGTTTTCAAACAGTGCAATAACCTTTCTATATAGAGATGTGTCTTGCAGAACAAATCGATATATTATAACACAGATCATATAATACTATATTAAATATTAACTCAAACAAACTCATTTACTTGTTTGTAGTACATACTGTACTTAGTACTTAAAAGCACACTACTGCAAAGTGCTACGTTAGTCGCGGGTTCGTTTACCATTGTAGAGAAATATTTATCTATACATATAGTAAAATTGTAACGAAGCCGAATCTGTACATTAAATATTTTTTGGAAAAACTTATTGAAATTGAAAATTGGCCATTATTATCGATACAGAGGCCAAATCTATAGTTTTTAGAATGAAAACCACTGGAGGGATTTTGATGAAATTTGGTATTGTGATAACTGGTTATCCGAGTCAACATATAGGACTTTTTACCGCGGGAAAATATCTCTATTCTGAAAAAAAATACAAAAACTGCAATGTAAGAGTATACTAATATATAAAACCTAAGAATTTGGTTTTAGGTTATCTATCTGAACGCGAGCGAAGCCGGGGGCAATGCTAGTTTCAAATAAATATTTTAATATATCAAAATATATAAAAGTAATTGTAGGCGAATAGTAAAACAGCTGTACGTGTTTGTAGTACATATGTCTCCGACTGCATAATACTTTGTTTATTCGTCAACTTGTTCTCATGTTTTTACTTCGCTTCTGACGCAGTCTGTTTTATTTTATTTTTGTAAATTAATAACACTATACTGCAATAGATGTTTACAATAACAAGACCTGGGTTTCATTATGCCATTGAGGCATTAAAATAATATACATACAAAAATGGACAGTTTTCGATCAAATTCATAGGACTCGATCTATCTCAAGTCATTCTTACAGTTTCAGAGATTAGAACGAACATACATACGTGCAAATAATAGGACTGAGGCTCGCCGGGACTTTCTTGTATTCAAAATACATGAATAATTATTGAAAACATATAACTATTGAGATACGTCTTATATGTAAATATCTCGTGTCATGGTGTTTGTAGTCGCACTCCTCCGAAGCGGCTCGACCGATTTTAAGGTTTTTTTTATATTTGGTGGGTATGAGAACAGGTCGCAAAGTATTTTTCACCCTCCTACTCGCACCCCCCATTTTTTATTACGATTTAAGTATTTTTGTATAAACAATATCCAAATAATTTAATATTATATAAAGACATTGGGATATATAAACACATATAAGCCCGAGCGAAGCGAGGGTGAATCGCTATACAACATAAAGCAAATTTTTTTTTGTAGATTGAACGCGGGCGTAGTCGTGAGTTCTGCTAGTATCTTATGTAATTGTTGAAATTAATTAACTATTTGATTAATTATGACGCTCACATTTCTGCGCGATAACATGAATATGGACATAACACGAACGACGCTTCACGTGCTCTCAGAGGCAGGGGTGTGAAAACCGGCAACTTCGGACTGTTACTGATAATTTCATGACAGAAATACTCAATATCTGAACTTGGCCCGATCCGAGGCTCGAACCCAGGACCTCCGCATCTGCGACATGGTAGCTACTAGGCGACCGAGGCAGTTACCGAGGTTACGTTGATATTCATTGATCAGGCGTTGAACTTTTAAAGCTTTACTAGCAAAAAGTGGATGGAGTATCCTCTATTCACGTTTTGTTAGTAAAAGTATCCATATTACCGTCCATTTGATATCTCAAACCTGACACAAGATGTTATTAAAAATAATAAAAAAAATCGATAAAGATTAGGTTGGGACTAATTTATTTGATAGCTATCAAAAACTAGACAGTGCACATTGCACAATTAAGTACTGGTACTTAAAAGATAAAACTTTTTAAAAAATAGCAGAGTTAGAAAGAGCAGAGTGGTAAAAATTTCAGAATTGTATAAAAATAACTAATAACACTACAAATGACAAAATAATGTAGGTACCTAGCATCATATAACTTAAATATTATTAGCACTACCCACGCTTATATCGAGTGCCTCCCTAGGTGTCTACCAATAGCCTGTATTATTCCAAGTCATCCATCTGTTTACTCATCCAAAACTATCCAGCTGTTTAACGTTGATTAACAAACATATGTACACACACATATCTATGTCTATTCTATGGCTATCTATCTATTTATATATATGTGTATATGTATATAAATTTAAGTTTTATTTATGTTTTTATTAGTTTACAATTTTTCTCTGCACTTTTTCTTTCTGTCCCGCTACTTAACACTATATCCCACATACATGGGTTGACTGGAAGAGATCTCTTATAGAGATAAGTCCACCTTTGTCCACATCTCTTTCAATGTATTTTTTTATGACTACTTTTTTTGTGCAATAAAGAATATATATATAATATATATATTTGTAAGTTTCGCAAGTATAATAGTAGTTTGATTACGATACAATTTAAAAAGCATACCAGTCTGCTGAACAGACTGATATCTTCTGGGCGCCACATGACAAATTCAATTACATATTACAGAAACAAATAAATTTATGAGGTAATAATTATTATGGATGGCAAAATAATTATAGCAACTAATAAATTTGTACTATAATATCATATCTGTTGAAATATAATACAATTGTCCTCGAATACGGTATCAATAACCATATTAAAGTACTAATGTTGCAAGGAGAGATAAACAAATTGACAATTATAAAAACAATTTATTGTAAATGTGCATGCAATTATGGAATATATTATGCTACAAAAATAACTATAAAAGATTAGAATACCTGTGTTGGTACTTTACATATTGTACTATAGTAGGGGAGTCCAAGGGGAGGTTTTGTGACTTACTCAAGCGCGGCAGCCGATCAGAATATTTAAAAAATATTTTGATAAGTTAGAAATACTTGAAACTGACAGATTAAGGTAGGGTGGGCTAATTACATGCTGAAACGTGTGCAATTGAATAATCTGCCGATTTCTACTTTACTTTGATTACTATAAGAAAAAATAATTAAAATGAAGATCTAACTTTTATTTTTTTCTATAAAAATATGGTCACATAATTTTCCTTTTTTTCTTTGGTGGTTCTAATTTGGCTCCTTATGACTTAATATAAATATAAATAATCCTAGCATATACGAATAATCTTTCATATCCACTAAACACTTGCATGTGTAAAAATAACTATTAGTATGAGAATTTAGCTTCTTGATATTTAAAACAGTTTAAATTTAAGAGTTTAAAGTAAATTGGCACTCGAATTTCCACCTCCAATCTTCACATATGCACGCCTATAAAAATTACAACAAAATAAGGAGTTCATAGCTTCATTCAGTGAAGATGAACTCTGAGTTCGATACAGTCCAGAAGAAACTTCCTCAACATTTGTTTCTCCTATAAACTGCTGTAAATCATTCTTTGGAAATCCTTCACTATAATATTGTTTGATAGTATCATAAGCATCCATTATTACAGAAATAAATAAACTTAAAACTACATAAATATATAAACTTATAAAGGAGTATAGATAAACTCTACTGAACCACCAAAGCATTTGTGACTTTTTGGACATAATAGAAAATGTGGCAAACATATCATCTCCATTTATTAAAGAGAACAAACATTCTGAAGTAGTTGATAAAGACCTAAATTTCATGTGATATGGACCAAGTACAAGCCAACCACAGAAAGTAAAACCAGCATATAAAAGAAGAGCGCAACATGAAAATCTAAATATTTTTGGTGCAGCCTTCTTCAATGTCAATATAACAACATTATATGTCTTAAAGAAGCCAAGATATCGCAATACACCGAACCATACTAATAAGTTCCCTATACCTAAGAATAAGGAGCAAACATTCCACTGATCATTTGTAAACTGATTCCGTTCAATTTGTTCTTTTATTGCAGATCCCATAATAATTAGAATATCATTTACAATAATCATAATATACCAAATGTTAAGAAACTCTAAACGACCATCTAAACTTAGTTCCTTATTGTAGGCACGCCTGAAAAATGTTACCGTCAATTCCTTTAGTAGCTGTGCTCTATAGATCGCTCTACTGCATAATATAAGTGATGCACTACAAATAAGTATGACAAATATGTTAAGAACACTTCTAAGGATCTGGTCTAGTTCATTGTTAGTGACATATGCCTTATCGCCTTTGCATGTCAATTTGAATGGTTCAGCATCCAAAATTAGTGACATCTGTCCATCATGATCTTCATTATCAAAAATAACCTTCACATCAAACCTGTAACAATCTGGTGGTGTTATCGGCCCAGCAGCTCTAAAGTTTATAGTTTTCAATGAAAACAATAGTTCTGCTCGAACCAGGGCAGCAAAATCCATTTCTAAACCAGCATTTTTTATAAATTTTTGTGATTTAAACAGTTCATTTTCTTCATTTGTAAAGTTAACACATTTATATATTATTTCTGAGTTGAATTCATAGCTTTCATTGAACCCATGAATTATGCCTTTCTTATAAGTGTAGGTGCAAAATTGAGGATCTGTTTTATTATTGTCTTCATTGTTATATGAATATGGGCCAATAGCATTGCTTAAATTTGAATATCCAGTATAAGCATAATCCAAAGCATTGTAAAATTCATCAACTTTGTACACAGCTAATGGTCCTGCACCTGGTGGATATGCATTTATCTCTCTTGTAGAATCCCAACCAAGTAGGAATAAATGAGAGAAACTGATCCTGTTGTCCCAAGTGTAATTTACATGATTATATCTGTTATGTGCAAACAAACAAAGTTGCAGTGTCACCAAAACGATTTTAATTACCTGAACTACAAACTTGTAGGGAAATTTTCGCTTGGCTTGCCATTTTTCGATCGGATTCATAAAAAAAAATTGTAATTTACGTCGCATTTTCTCTTCAACTTGTGTTAAGGTCGAAGAATTAGGTGCTGACCATGAAGACTGACCTTGTGTTCTCTCATTATCCATAGCACCATTTTCTCCAGTTTTACATGTTTCTTCGATATCCGAGGGTATATTCTCCTCTGAAGAAGACATTACGTGGTCCAAAACAATGTAGGACGTAGATATTCGATTACAATTTTCAAAGACGAAATACCAGTTCCACATGAATAACACTACATTGATCAATAAGTATATATCGTTGAAGTAGATCAATTAACTATTTTATATGTTTAAATGTTTGCAATAATACATGATTTTTCTTTGTTTTCAAGCGACCTTTCAGAGTTCAGACTCCGTCACTGTCAGTGTCAGACGTCGTTGTCACTATCAGGTGATCTTAAACTTACGTAAATTATGTAAATGCGATAGAAATAAACATTCTAACTTCTAAGACACTAAAGGAAGAAAAAAAACTTATATATATTGTGAATTTATTTCGGGATGTCATCGCAGAAAATAATAAAAATAAAAGAAAATTAAAATATTACATAAATTTATAGGTCTATACAAATTACAATGTTTTTTGATTACCTTTTTTCTCTATGAACTTGGTCATAGATAATATTTAAAAATTACTTTGGGAATTTACCTGTCTGTTCTCTGTTGAGACTTGAGTAGATATAGATGCTAACCCATAAAATAAACCAGGAACAACAATGCTAACCGTACGATATAAATCATATTCATCACGTTGATTTTCTCTATGATATTCTTATGATCTTTTTGCAATTGGTATGATATACGATCATTACGCAAAATATACGATCTTTTCAAATGTTCGATGTACACACAAACTATAGAAAGATGCTACGCATGATGTACATGACAAAATAGAAAAATAATATATACTACATAAAGTTACAATCAGACTATAAGGGCCAGATGATCTTTTTTTTTAGTTGTTTAATTTAAGATAGTATGCTACAAAAGGACTAAGAACCAGATTACCTTTTTTTTAGCAAGGCATGTTGTTACTAAAAAATAAAGTTGGCAACCCTGCTCGAGTGCCAACTAAAAATTAAAACATTGTTTTATACTCTGTGTCTGTGGTAGTCTAAGTTAGTGATGTGTCAACTCGGAAAAAATATAACTCGAGTTAACTCGAGTTGAAATTCACGAAACTCGAGTTAACTGGATGAAAAATGAAGTGAATGATTTGTTTTGCTTGTACCAATTTAATGACTCGGCTTCGCAACAATATTAAAAAAGTGGTACAGATTCTAAATAAATATTTATTGGGACAATTATAATTATTTATATTTATTTATTTATATTATTAGTAGCAGAACCGGCGGCTTCGCTCGCGCTAAAACTCTAAAAAAAACACTCTAAAAAGGTAGGTTTCATACGAAATTTCATCCGCTATTTTAACCCTTAACGGGATAAATTTCGAAGAATGCTAAAACATATATTTATTTAATTGTATTGAAGAGCGTTAATACCAAGTTTCAAGTAATTCTGATCATAAATATTTTTTTGGGTTTGTATTATAACGTATTTCCCTGTGGAAATGAGATAATCTTCCGCGGTAAAAAGTAGTCTATACCACTCTCCAGCTCTCCAACTATAAACTATCTTCACCTAAGAAATTACCCCAGTCCGTTACTCCGTTTCGACGTGAAAGAAGGACAAACAAACATACTTTCACATTTATAATATTAGTATGGATATTATAACGCTTTCATTCGGTTGAAACGCTATATCAGGAGTACGGACGACAGCGATTAAGTTAAATACTGTAAATATCTTATTCGGTTGTAATAGGAGCGTTTTGCAACATAAATGTATAGTCTGAAGTGCTGACGACTGTACAAAACATGAACACAACGAACGAATGGCCGCGTTTGCGTAAGGTCAATCGCGTACTCGTTTGATTCATTCATTTACCACGCAAATCCAATTCGAGTCAGAGAGAATTCAACTCGAGTTAATTCGAGTTAAGCCCAACTCGAGTTAACTCGAGTTAGTAACTCGAGTTGACACATCTTTAGTCTAAGTGTCGATTCGTACATAATTTCGTGATAGTTTAGAGAAAAATTCTTATATTTCACACTCTTGTAACAAAAATAAAACTTATTATAAATTGTAAATATTTTTAATAAAATTTACATGAAACAATGGCATTAACAGTGGATAAACTTATTAACGAAGAAAGGTAAACCCGCTGTTTATATAAAGGGAAAGTTTACTTTGTTGCAGTCAGCAGTGTTTTATAACATTTTACCATTCAATTAAATGTATTTTACAGATTTAGCGGTGAAAATGTTCTGCAGTTCCTTTTGTATTTACCCCTCGGTTTAGTTTTGATGTCCTTGCGAATAGTTTTAGCTTTAATACTCTGGATTGCATCAATCATACTGCCTAATAAATCTGCTGTGAGACAGTTATTATCTACTTTGGCATGCTGGACGTTCGGTAAGCTAATTTTTAAACCAGATTTAATCCAAACAATTGCATGAGTAATGAGACATAACTTCTATTTACGTGATCTATTTTAGAGGAAGGTCTTATAATTGTTCTTTATTAAATGATTACATTTTATGCCCCCTATAAATAATGTAGTATTGCCATGATTCTATTTTTTTAGGAGTATATGTAAAGGTGAAGGGCAGTAAAGACCCACGCAGCAGTCTACTGGTAGCAAATTATGTGTCTTGTTTGGACTCTTTGGCTGCCGCTCATACTTTTGGCACAATTAGTGTATGTATTCTTCTGTACATCAATTTTAACTAAAAAAATCTTGCTGTATGTTATGAAAAATGTATGTATATTTTTAATTATAAATTTTTATCACATATTATTACCCTTGACATAATTTTTGATTGTAATATTCAAGGTTATATAATAGCACCTTACAAAAACAAAACTTATTTATTAAATTGTTAGAAAAAAATAATCTTTAGTTAGTTTAAAAACATGTAATCCATAAGCAATCATTTTTTTTCTTATTTTAGTTGAGAAAATGGAAAGTGCCACCATTTTTTGCATCAGCTCTTGGTATCAGAAATGCTGCTCAATTTGTAAGAAAGTGAGTTGAATTTGTATTTATAGATTGATAACAAAATAAAACTTGGACTCCGTGACCTTGACTGCTGTAAAGCATTCAAAACATTAGGAGCCAAATATCAAAATAAATCTGTAAAAAAGCCAAATTGACAGTTTTATTAAGTAGTAGTATTGTAGTCAATATATGAATGTATTAACATAACAATTATTAATTTTCTATGCATTATGTTTGATCATTTTGATAACAGTAAAAAAATTGAAATGTACATATATTTTATCTGTGGTATCATTTAGATATCACAGATAATATAATATGTAATGGATATGGATTACCTATCTATACAAAAATAGCACTTTTATTAAGATTATTTTCTTAGTCTGTTTAGACACAATTAGTGCTAGCAACACCTGTGTGTACTAAATAAACTTAAAAATGGTTTATAAAATAGTAATATTTGAATTTCAGACAACACTTCACAGAGTGTCCGAGTAAGCCAGTGCTATTCCAGCCTGAAGGAGGCCCTACAAACGGGAAAGCTGTTCTTAAATTTACTGATTGGTCCTTCCCCATAGGCAATAGAGTACAACCTGTTGCTATTAGTGAGTGTTTTTTTTTAATTTCATAAATAATTCTTAATTATAAAAGAAAGAACACTTATAAACAAGTGGTGTATTATCCTTGCTTCGCTCAGATGTGTAGCTAGGTATAGGTATACGGATACAGGTTTAGGGAAACTAGTATTGACATAATATTTTATATCTATTATTTATACATTTCCAGCCATTGAGCGTCCATTCACAAATGTGACAGTGCACCGTCCCTATGACAAGTCTGATGTATTTCCATGGTGGGACGCTATATGGTTCCTGTGGACACCATTCTCTGTGTTCACCCTATGGGCCCTACCCTCTTTGGAGAGGAAGGATGAGAACGAACAGGAATTTGTTGAAAGGGTTAGACGGGTTATTTCTGAAGCTTTGCAGGTAATTTTTAATATGTAGTTATTATTATAATTGAAGTGTTTGTTTGTCTGTTGTCTGATTTTTGAAATAGCTATATTATAATGATCTCAAAACATAAACATGCCACTAATAATATTTAATTTATAAAATATTAGAAAGGTATTACATTGTAATCACTTACAGGCGAGCTCAACATGATATTAAAAAGGCATTCTTATTCTACTACTTAACTTAAACTTGCTTTCCACACTCAAATAAAAACAAAAGGTAAAAAAAATGTGCATAGGAAAAAATTTACAAAAAACAAACAAAATATCTAATAACAACTATTTACAAGTACACATAAACACACTTGTGCTTTAAATGAAAAAAATAAAAAAAAAACCTAAACACCACTAAAAATGCAAGAGGCATATCGAAAATAGTATTTTTTTTCGTGCGTTAAATATTTTTTTACTTTATTCTAAAACTAGTTCGCTTCTCTCGGATGCATAACTAGAAACGTTTTAATTTTTTTGACTGTAATCCTAATTCTTTTTTTAAAATTAAAGTAGCCTAAGTTACTACTTATAACATCAGCTATCTGCCAATGAAAGTCCCATCGAAATCAGTTCAGCCGTTTCGAAGATAAGTTGGAACAATCAGACAGATAAAAATGTTAAAAATTGTGTTTTTCTTATTATTACCATATACATATCCTTATACCATACTTCCATATGCATTTAGTAATAAGACGTTATTTTGACATTATAAACAGACACTTCTTTATTTATCTGTATATATTCATAAATACCGTGGTGGAGTCTTTGAATATATCAAGTTTAATATCTTTGTATTGTGGTCATCATCATCAGGTGGAACTGTCAGAGTCTACGTGGGAAGATTTAAACAGAGGCCCCCGCATCAGACGCAGGACCCAACAGCAAAGTGAACTGATGAAAAGAGCCAACCATGTCAAAGAGATCTTACCAAGAGTGCCTTTGAAGGATATTGTTAAAGAACTTGGTGAGCTATTTAGATTTTAAATAAATCTTTATTTTAACTTAAAAGATGTTGTATTGTAAGTTGAAACTAATCACTTAAGATGGTGGCATCTTAAGTTATGTATCGTTTTTTAAGCAACAACCCTCACAAGCACTTCATTGGTAATGGTGAAATAGTAGTAGTATAAAGTGGAATAAGCTGCCTTCTACATAGTCTTAGTCCAAAATAGTTGCAATTCAAATCTGCTCATTAATCATGTATTAAGGAACTACATGTTTTCGAGATAGGTTCAAAGACAGAAGTAGAAATAATAAACCAAAAAAATTATAATAATGTTGTTTAATGAGAAAATTTTGAAGTAATAACTCATAGTTTGATACTTGGCTTGGGCCTGTGACTGTTGATATTCTGGTACTGAGTATCTAGTTTTATGAATATGAACAAATAAAAATAATAAATAATGATAATTTGTTACAGAAAAAACCCGTAGCGTGGATGTAACAATAACCAACTTCCTCGAGGGCCTCACACCATACACACCGGAGGCTGAAGCGGTAATGGAACCCCAACCTAGCACGTCCACGGCACAACCCAAGTACATAACCCCCATACCAACGGGGGTATTCCCAAAGTCTGCCAAAGAAAGGCAATTGAGCTTCCAAGAACGAAAAGCTCAAATGATAGCCGAAGCAAGACAAAGGTATATAGAAAAACATGGCCTAAACATAGCTTTAAATTGCTGATTTCATCCGTAGAGAGTAGATTTTAGACGCTATATGGATAATAAAATGTTAACATTGTTTTTTTTTCTAATTATTTGGTATTTCCTTTGTTTGGTTATCAATATAACCTTTTTGAGGGATCCTTTTTAGTTTTTGCATTTCTATTTTTTTTCCTAGTTGTTGTAAGACTAAAATAGTTGAAATTGTATAAGAAAATGGTGTTCTAAAAATTATAGGATGGTCTCATTGATATTCCGAGATGGACTTTTAGCGTAGTTTATTTTTTTAGTTTAATTTCGTTTTTATTACATATTTTGAATGTAAAATATCAATTTATATTATTTATCATTTATTGTTATTGGTAAGTTTCATTGTGACTAATTTAGAAATGGTAAAGAAAATTAAAAAATTAATATATTAATATTTCTTTTTAATTAAGAAAATAATGTGTCTGTAAATTGAACTATAGAGAGCTTGATTGAAATAATTAAGTAGTTGATTATATCCCAATATAAAAAAAATCTTTTTAATTGTTAATAATAATATAATATCAATCAATGGTAGCGTTTTTTGTATAAATAAAGTACATAATGAGTGAAAATTATACAAATGTTTGAGAAAGATGTATATTTCTGTTTCTATGGTAAACTTTTTTTCTTTGATTCAGAAGTTTAAAAAAAAAGCAATAAATTATATTTATACTGTCTTACAAGTTTATTTTAGTTTCGTTACAGTGGAGAAGTATTTTAAAGAAAAATAATTAATTTTTTGTAGCAATAATAGCGTTAATGTTTAATGGATATATGAAATAAATTTTATCCATTTTAAATAAGTTTTTAGTTTTTGCGAAAAGTTCTTGGAAAAACTGATTTTTTTTCTATTCTATGAATAACACATGAATATATTTCAAAATAAATATATTAATTTATTCTTTGAAAAGAATCCTTAAATAACTAAAAATTGATGCACTTTTTTATTCTTTAATCAGGGTTGCCACGTTAAAAATAAGATTTGTGAGGTGGTTTAATTTATAAATTAAAAAAAAATGTTTATATAGCATTATTTATTATAAAGGCTATTACAAAATAATTATTTTTAAGAAAAATATACATTTCCTTTCAAAACTAGAATTATACTATCTGTGAATAAATATATTTCAAAATGTTAGCCTTCATTTTATTCAAGGATCTTTTTGAATGGCTTGATAAAATGCAATTTCATCATTTTCTTGTTTATATTAAGAAAATTAGTCATATTACTATCTTTGCCTTTTGTGAACTGATTTTAATTATTTTTAATAAATATAATACACCTGGATGGTCATCAGATATAAATTTGCAAATTTCCACCTGTAAGAGTGGGTTCATTATTTTTTACACAGTTTTGTGTACTTTTGATTAAGGTGAGTGTATTGTTAGTTGAAGGTAGGTTATTTCTTGAGGATGGTTTTTGAAGAAAATTGTTACCCCTAATAACTCCTATACGTATTTTATATTATTCTATTTTAGGTTATTTTTGTTCTTCAAAATGACAGTTAGTTCCTTGAACTTTTCCCCGTTTTAAAGTACTCGTAGAGGAATAATTTATATTGTTTTAGTCATTAGATCTCATAACGTTATTTCATTTGTAGGGCAGTTGTTTGGCAATTTTTTAAATTATTTCATCATTTCTATATATGTATTCTATATATATATATGTATATGGGAATTTTATATAGTATTAAATAGGTTCTAAGTGTCTACATTGGAGATCGGTGGTTCGATTTCCATGTGAAGTATTTCATATTTTGCTCTGCTTGAGTCTTAAGGTAAAGCATAAAGTTATTTTAATATTTTCATATGTACTTTTTAATATTGATTTATTCTGAATTTATTTTGCAATTATTGCTTTTTTCATATATATTTCTATATATACGATTATTTTATACTGCCTTGTATGTACAAAATTTATATCGTATCATCGTTTTTCATATTAGATTCGTATATTGTAAAAAATATATATATATTTAATAATAATAATTGTAAATATTCAAAGGTTGCTTGAAAACTAGAGTTTTCTGTAAAATTAAAACTACGGCTTTATCTTCATTGTAAAATATTTGAATCTTTTGATATTAAAGTTAGTTTTTCTTAAAGAAAATGCATAAAAATTATATAACTCCTTTTATGGGCTTATCGTGTTGGTTTCAAAGGGATACTGTAATTTACTACAACTTGCTTAATTTTCCAGAAAAAGCATTGATTGTCTTTTTGCCTGAACTTTAAAGTTTTTCTTAGAACTCTTATGGAGTGTATGAAGTCACTCCGTTTCCGCCAGAGTTAACTTTAAAATAAGTATAGTTCGGAGTGGTCCAAATATCTTTTAATAACAAATTATTTTAATTTTACATTTTATACATATGTTGGCTCTAAAGTCTCATATAATCTCGAGTCTACGACACAAGATCAGAGGCAAAAATATATGAAAATCGGTTTTTTCAACCGTTCAGTTAACATGCTTAAGTATAAAGAGTGGGAAATGCTAAGTATGTGTGATACTGGTAACTGACAGTTACCAGTGTTTACAGTTACTAACTGTGAATGTCACAGATTAAAAAATATGAGAGCCATTAAAAAAGCATCTATTGTTTATTAAAATGATTAAATCTACTGACGCACTAACAAACTTACTCTATACCTTAATTGATAAACTAACTTACTCCAGGAGCAAATTTTTAGAAGACACTTAAAACATTACAACAACAAACACAGGAGATATTAAAAAATCTAAAATACCGTTGGTAGATAATATCTGTTATTACTGTTGTGTCTACTAAACCAAAAAAGCAGTCATGAGGATTGCCATGACATGATATGGAGAAGTGAAAACTTAAAACTAGGTACAAACAAACAGTTGTTATTTTTGTATATTTAAATTAATTGTTTGATCTTAAATTAAAATTTGTAAATTAAAACTGTTTACATTTATCTCGTTTTGACATCTATCGGCACTCTGAGTGTTAGCGCTAACATGTCACGTGACCATGTCGATGACGACTTACATGAATTTACTTCCCATCCAAACGTGCCTATAGAAGTTTTCACTTCAATAATATTTTTTGACGAAATGTGGAGTTGGCTGGTTTGTCTATATACGGTTTTTCATTATAATACAGTATTTGAGTGAGCGTATTCGTTCAGTAGGGTTATCCACCCATATTCCATTGGCAACAATGCAAGTAACACTAACTTTTACGAAACGGTGCTATATGACATTTTCAGTATGAGAGCAGATAGAAAAAGGCTATACTAATAAGTTATAAAAAACTTGTGTGTGCTTATTTATGTACGCACGTAAGAAGTTATACTTGTTTGGCGTAAGAGAACAAAAATAGCTAAAGATTTCATCCCGTATATCACAACTCTCTGTTCGTAAAAGGAATGCAGCTAACTTCATTCTGTCGCTTTCAGCTAACTTCATCATGTCGCTTTTAGCTAACTTCATCATGTCGCTTTCAGCTAACTTCATCATGTCGCTTTCAACTAACTTCATGATGTCGCTTTTTAGCTGTCGGTGTGCGCGCGCATTGTAAAAATGTTTTATATTTTACACCTATGACTTAAAGCAAAACCTTATCTAGATACAAAATTTGATCCAAATCGTTAGAGCCGTCTCTGAGATACATTAAATAAATATACAAGAATTGCTCATTTAATATTATACTTAAGATATCAGTTTGTTTAGGTTAATTGATGTTCGTCATTGAATCATATATTTTAGCTTGAGCAGTTTTAGATGAGACTTAGCATACAGATAGACTAAGTTTTGGACCAACACAGGAGATTTTAACTGGCTAATGCTTTCCCGTTGTGTCATAATTTAACTTTAATTGTACTTAAACTGGTATAGTTTTGAATCTTTCAATAGATGGCGCTGTTATAGATGTTATGAGTTCAAAGAGAAATTAAATTAACTTCATTTTATTATAACTAACCTTAGCTTGGTCAAAATTACATACTTTGAAACTAACATGAAACACCCATTACGTCATATATCGATAAAAAGAAATATATTTTTGCATATGGTGAATTAAATATAAAATAGATATTCTCAGTAGGTCGCAATACTGCCCTATCGCTTCCACATCTATCGTAGTTATAGTTTGTAATTAATTAAATAAAATATTGTTCACACATGATTTTATTCATTTATATCCACCATTTAGTTGTATTTTTGTGTATTTAGTGGTTCCAATTATTGTAAAGAGATTTTCATCATTATTTTTTTACATTGTCAAGAAATGGTAAAAAAAAAATAGTTTCTTAGGATAATCTATACAATAATAAAATTGTAACTAAGCCGAATCTGTACGTTAAATATTTTTTTTGAAAATCTTATTGAAATAAACATTATTATCGATACAGACGCCGAATCTATAGTTTTTAGAATTTTTGTTTGTCTTTCTGTTTATCTCTCTGTAACCGCATCACAGAAAAACCACTGGATGGATTTTGATGAAATTTGGTATAGTGATAACTTTTTACCGTGGGAAAATGTCTCATTTCTAAGAAAAAATACAAAAACTGCAATGTAAGAGTATACTAATATGTAAAACCTAAGTATTTGGTTTTCGGTCATTTGAACGCGGGCAATGCTAGTTAAAAAATAAATTGAAAGATTTTATCATCGTATAGCCTGGAAAAGAAAAAATATATTTATTAAAAAAATTATATTATGTTAAATGATAAGTTTTTCGTTCTTGCGTGATAATATTGTCTATATAAATCACAATATTTCGATGGATTTGTAGTAATGCTAGAATAAGTCGACCGTAAAGTAGAAAATGGCCGTTCTGGTGTTGCTGCATTAACAGGAAGTGTGGCAAGTATTTGTAACATGACTCTAATGTTTTATACAAAACGGATATTAAACTTCAAAAAAATATATATTTGGTTTAACGGGGAGGTGTCCAAATGACCCTGCCTCTAGGTCTGCGCTTGGTCCCATATAAATTTTAAGATAAAAATCATCCTTAATCATGAAGAAATCAAATTTATGTATTTTTAAAGTCTGTGTAAATTAGTTTAAATGTACCTAATTGTTATGGAATAGGTAACATCTAAGAGTTAGAAAGCTAAGAGGGGCTTATTAGTAGTGTACATATACTTTTTAGGTAGTGATAGCACAGTTGTAAATTGTAATGTTCTCGTTTGGGAAACCGAGTGAAGTGGGTTCAAATCCCGGGTCTGCACCTCTGGTATTTTCATGTGCGAATCATTTCCAACATGATTGCCATTTGTCTTACGGTTAAGAAAAACATCGTGAGGAAAGCCCGCCAACCCGCACTTGGCCAGCGTGGTGGACTATAGCCTGATCCTGGTATTGAAGGGAGGTCCGTGCCCAGCAGTGGGACGTTAAAAGTGCTATACTTTTTAAGACGATTTTCAACTTAATACACTTATACAGTTTAATTTGGTTAGAATTTTATTGTACATAAAAATAAAATTTAGCATTTTAATTGATTCTTTTTATCAATTAGTTCTGTTTACAGGCATATTTCTTATAAGAGAGAATGAAATTTTTTATTCTTTCATTAAAAACGATCATTACAAAATAGTTATGGATAAAATACTAATAAATAATATATTTATCGCTTTTTTTTCTCAACAACGTAGTTTAAAAACTGTTTATGTCGATATATCTAAACTAATATAATAAAGAAGTAAAGTTTGTGAATTGTGAGTTTGTGAGGTTGTAGGGGGTAATCTCTGGATCTACTGAACCTATTTAGATGAAATTTGGTAAGAAGATAGTTTGAGACCTTGGGAATCTCGTAATAATTCCCGTGTAATGAAATTATCATGATTACTACAAAAGGTTACTAAAACACGTAAAATTTTAGCCGAAAGATGACAAAACGGTTTTAAATAATATGTCATTTATTGTCAAAAAAACATTATGTTACTTCTAGCTTTATTATAATCCAAGTCGCTGTGGGGTGCGTCGTGGGGTCGCCAGGCCGGGGGTCGCTATCTCCTGCTTGACTGGAACATCTTCTTCTTTCTTCTTCCTCTCTTCTGCCATCTTGATCTCTGCTTGTTTCATCTCTTCTTCCATACGCTGGAGGTGAACAGCTGCTTCTTTGCGTTTGTCGCGGTTTGTTCTGAAAGAATGTGTATTATGTGGATCAATAATATATGAATTATGTGGCAAGTGACTTCGGTGGTTTAATGGAGGGCATGCACAGTTTGCAGTCTGAAGCTCGGGGTTCGAATTTTCGTTCAAGCAAAGTATACTTTGGAGTTTTTTTTTATCAAGAAAATCTCATTAACATTCTGGAGTTGTAGAGGCGAGGTGAGGAGAACAGGTGTTGTGTCGGTTCTGTGCCTGATCTCAATGAGAATGTTGAACTGTCTCAGTGTCTCTGTGTGTGACACAGACATGCTCTGCACTATAACATCTCCCATGCACAGTATTAACACACACTTACACATCTATGCACATCTGTGCACATATAGTTTTTACACACACACACTGTGTGTTTTTACACAGATACTTTTTTTTAATTAATAATTTATTTAAAAAATGGAAAAAAAAATTATAGATGAGTTCAATTTTTCGAAAAATGTAGTAGTTATTTTTTTTAATATTAAAAATTGGAAATTAAAAAAAGCATTTTCGATAACACGAAGAGATTTTTTTTCCACCCTCCGAATTTCGCCGTCCCTAAAAATTTACCGTCACTAGCCACGTGCCTCTAGTGTAAATTCAGCGCTGGTGACACAGTGCAAAAACTCACTGCTCATCATCACGCTAGTCTGTCCTCATGCAGACAGGAAAAACATAACAAATGATACCACAAACAAAACCAACCAACTCACTTGCCAGTCTCCTTAACCGAGAAGAACATAGGTCCCAACTCGGCCAGCCACCTGCCGTCCACGGCGGTGACGCAGTGCATGTACTCCTTGCTGGTCATCATCAGCTCGTGGTAGACCACGTAGTCCGGCGAGTTCCCGAGCCCGAACAGCGCGGACGTCGGGTGCAGGTGGCAGGGCATGCCGGTGCGGCAGTTCACGTACTCACCTATTCCTTTTAGACGAGCCGCTTGTTGGAAATAGGCTGGGGGATTATAATAAGTAAATTAAATATATTGGAACATCAACACACAGCACCATCTAGTTCCATGATAAGCTACGAGGCTTGTGTTATGGATACCAGATAATTGGTACACAACAGATATGTAACTTTAAATACATATATATCTATATTCTATACTAATATTATAAAGAGGTAAAGTTTGTGAGTGTGTGACGTTGTAGGGGGTAATCTCTTGGTCTACTGAACCGATTTAGATGAAATTTGGTAAGAAGATAGTTTGAGACCCTGGAAAGGATAATTTTTATCTCGGAAATCGTCCCTTATGGGGGTGAAAATGGGGATGAAAGTTTGTATTGGGAAGCAACGGGACAAGGGACAAACTCGAGCGAAGCGAGGGTGAGTCGCTAGTCTCCTAAACGGCAGGGACGATTTTAATGATATTTTTGTGTATGTTTGAGTGGGTCCCTGCAAGGTTTGAATTCACAAAGGGATCCGGTAGGTGGCGCTGCAGTCGGTGTGTTACAAAATTTTCATAAAAGACTCCAATTTCTGAGCTATAAATAAATTTAAATTGTTGATTAAATAAAATAAAAATCGATGTATGTTTCATATAGACTCCAAAACAGCTGGAGCGATTTTGATGAAATTTTCATGTAATTAGCCTAGCGGGTGATCCTGTGAATTTTTTTAGCGACCGGAAGTTTAGACGCTGGCGAAGCCGCGGGTACTGCTAGTTATAAATATAAACACATGACTGGAGTACAAACATCCGTGCTCATCAAGTAAATGAATGCCTCCAGTGGGACTCGAACCAGCGACCGCTGGGACAGCAAGTACGGTCACTACAAACTGAGCGAAACTTGTCTCAAAATCGTCGTTGTCGATAGATCATTATAATATCATTACACTGTGGACATGAGAACCTTTGTGAGTGTATGTTTCTTTACGCTGGAATAGCTCAATGAATTTTAGTGGAGTTTGCAACCGATATACTGACTATAGACTTCAGTATCTGGTATAAGTTTCAACTTGCTAGGTTTGTGAGAAATCGGTGGTGACACACGGACAGACAGACGGACAGGTGGACAAGAGAGTGATCTTATAAGGGTTCCTTTTTTACCTTTTGAGGTACGGAATCCTAAAAAAGGTTTAACTGTAAACTCGGGTTGTAACTCAGTCACTCACCGGAGCAGATGCACTTGCGCACGGTGTCCCAGTCGGTGCCGCACGAGCGCAGCGGCAGGCGCTGCTGCTGCAGGATGTCGCGCAGCTGCTGGCGCACCTCGCGCACCTTGCGCAGCGCCTTCGCGTGCACGAAGTGCTCCGTGCACCACGCGCTCGAGTAGCTGCGGCGACCATACGTCACACTTTGTAAGACTTTGTGAGATTTCAGGAGAATTTAGGAGATTTCATGAGATTTAGTGAGACTACTTCTACTACTACTACTATTTATCCATACCAACTTTCGATCAGATCAAGAAATTCGTCTCGATAAATATAAGCTCACTTGCAAAGTGAGCTTATATTTCGATTAGTTCTATTGAAACATTGCAAACGTAAACACGTTTACAAAGCCGCATTGTGATGATGAAGAAGATTTTTTTTCGGTAAGTACTAAGTACATGTAGATAAAGTCAATATTTTAAGATTTAACCTACGAAATAATATAAAAATGACATTTTGAACAATTTTAAATCCGCTACAAACGTTTGGCTAAATTCAAAGAAGCAAACAGAAAGAAAACTTAACGATTTAGCTCACAAAGCATTAGCTTATTTTAATATAAGGTTGATTTTACAATATATATTATATAACTTACGAAATGATCGTAAGTGTATAATGATAATTTGAAGATTTGTGACTTTAGTACAAGGGGTTATGGTGTTGATTAGGTTGAAAATAAAAACTTCAAAAAAATAAAAACCGACTTCAAACAAAAGCACTTATAAGTAAAAAATAACTGATTGGTAGTTTTCATTTACTATACATACATAATCAAATAATTTCGAAGTCGGTGCCAGCCGATATAAAGCCAAGCACAACCAAAGCACAACATTGCTTTTGTTTGAAGTAGGTTTTTATTTTTTTGGTAAAAAAGTTTTTATTTTTCCCTTTTTAGTGTAGACAGTAGTAGCAAAGAAAGAATTCTAACGTGTTAGGCTTGTCAAATTAAACAAAATAAGCCCAAACTCAGAGTATTTACTATTAGCCGTTGAAGAGTTCCACCTATCCACCGTCTGGCCTTACCATCAGATCAGGTCAACAATACCGAACCACTGTACTATCAACGGAAATAGAAACACTTGCAAAGTTTCAAGTCAATATGACAATTAGAAGTAGGTTAAATTCATCATTAGCTATTTTTCCACCCTTAGGGGTGGTATTTTTTTTTAAATTTAAATGGGACCAATCTTGAAGTAAACACTTTCAAAGAAAACCAAAATTGTCCAAATTGGTTAATAAATGACGGAGTTCTGAGGTAACAAACATAAAAAAAACATACAGCCGAATTGAGAACCTCCTCCTTTTTGACGAAGTCGGTTGATAAAACTATTATAAAACTTTGTCTTGGTTCGTTAGTATACAAATGAAGCTGTATAAGTTCATATTCGCGCGGACAGAATTTAGCTTTGATTTTGTATGTGACACGTTATATAGTACTATTGTTGATCGAAGATACCAACAAATACTGGTTGTACTTAACCGTAAAGAGATTTTTCTTCTCTTAAAAATCCATATTTTCGGCTATATTAAAGTAAAATGTGTATTTAATACTAATAGAATTGACAAATTGGTCTTTTAGACAAATTAACACTGAGACGTGTTTTATGTATATCTGTCGCAAGGATATTGTCAAAGTAATCAAAATCATAAAGAACTCCTTTTCTTACACTAAAAAGACGGGCAATGTTAGGTATATTATAATTTCACAATGCATATTCAGTGACATTGTAATTACTCTAGTTAAATTGTCAATCCTAGCAATATTTAGATGTGAGAAACCTCGGAATACGATCTGAAGTAGCACATAGGCTCAAGACATCTATGAACGTACTCGCGTGAAACAAGGGTAAAGCGCTAGTCTACTGTCTATATATAAAAAGATTTGACACTCGCAGTGAGAAATATAGCTTTCGCTGACTAGTGACATAATACAATATTAGTACTAGTACAGCCCCATTCTATACACAAGAGTTGGACAGCGCTATTTCGGGCTACTCTTCAGGTTATTTCTGTTTGCTTGAATAGATAATAATTTAGATGTTAAATCGCACATACTCGTAGTTAAACTGTTTCATTTTATAAATATGTCTAAACTAACATATATATATTAAAGTAATGAGTTGCATTCGATTAAACAAATTTCAATGATTTTAACAATGTTTATATATATATATATATATAAATAATACAAATAATTCATAAAAAGTAGAAGCACCATTTGTGAATAGGCACTACAAACCATCATCTATAATAAAATCAATAAGAAAATTTGATTTACGAGCACATTATTTCGGTTTCATTCACATTGAATATTTTTTTAAATCATAATATATACTTACTACTTTTTTGGTAATTCTTTATCTTATGTTAATTTAACGCAAACTCAAAAACAAATCGCATATAATGCCATCTATTGACATATATTTGAACTATTTTTTCTTTGTTCCTGACGAGACCTCACAAAAATATTAAACTATGAAGAATACTTAAATAAAATAATTCTAACAAAATGTCACTTTAATAGCAAATGTCTTACTTGTTAGCTTTCCATTGATTGAACAGATGTAGCAATGTGAGATGATCGGACTCTGGCACTTGGAATTTCTCTTTCACGGAGTCAGCTTCTTCCTCTCTACCTTGCGGACGGTAGAACACCGACGGGACTGATAGCATTGAAACTGGGGGGATGAAATAAATAATAATTATAGGACGTTTGGCTCAGTCTGTAGTGTTGCAGTTGTGCCAGCGATCGCGGGTTCGAGTACCGGTTGGGGCATTCATTTGTGTGATGTGCACGAATGTTTCTATTACAGTCATGGGTGTTTACTGTTTATATGTTTATAATATGTATGTATTTAAAGTTATATATATGTAGTGTATCAACTAGCTGGTATCCATAACACAAGCCTCGTAGCTTACCATGGAACTAGATGGTGTTGTGTGTTAATGTCCCAACATATTTATTTAATTATCTCTTTTTATCATGCTACTGTTGGGACATAGACCTTCTCTTAATGCGAGGGGGAGGTCATAGTCCACCACGCTGGATAAGTGCGAGTTAGTGTACTACATACGTTTTTAAAGAACTAGATTATTCGACAGGTTCACTGAGACATACAGGTTTCTGATGTTTTCCTTGGTCGTATTAGTATCGTGTTAAAAATTGTTTGCACGTGAAAGCGTAAGTATGAGATCCGGGTTTTGAACTCGCATCACTTTTATTCTCAAGAAAGCGCGTTATTAATGCGCGCTACCGAAATTAACAAAATAAACTATAATATAATCCAATACATTTAAAGAAAATATTCCGTTTAGCCTATTTTAAACCTAAAACAGAATTTAAAATCGTGTAAAAATTATCAAAAAAAAAAACACAATTTGACCAGTCTTTTAGTTTTTGACGTCTTTGTAGACTAATCAATATCTCACTCACCAATAATAACTACTATCATCATCACTAATAAACACTACACCCCATCTCTTCAAAGACTGAGCATGTGACACTGCGGCGGGTCGAGGGGGAAAGCCCCACCACTATAAGGTGGGAGGTTCCATCTCGAGCCCCACCACATACACTTACCCCATAGGGCATAGACCATTCAACTCACCAATAATAAGTACATACTTCAGCACTACACCCCATCTCTTCAGAGACTGAGCATATGACAATGCGGCAGGTCGAGGAGGAACCCCCACCACTACAAGGTGAGGGGTTCCTCCTCAACCCCCACTACATTATGGGGTATTACATTATGGGGTATTACACTGTAGGGCATAGATCATCATAAATCATTCAACTCACCAATAATAAGCACTTCAGCACTACACCCCATCTCAGCGGAGACGATGAGCATGTGGCACTGAGGCGGGTCGAGCGGGAACTCGGCCATCTGGCGGCCGAGCGGCGTGAGCGCGCCGGTGCCGTCCAGCGCACCCAGGATCCACAGCTGGTACATCGAGTTCAGGATCGTGTCCTGCTCACCGAGTCACGGGTTGCTTAATTACCAATATAACTATATTTTCGGGTTTTGTCTCTTAATTTTCCGCTCTCTCAATAAATCCGCAATAAAGACAGCGAAAAAATAATTTTATTTAAAATATTGATATCGCTGAGAAAGTATTACGCTTAGAGATCAATCAAGTATAGCTAGATTTTTTTTATCGATAGCAAATTTTCGCAATGTGTTTATATATTATAATCTACTAGGGACTTGCGTCTCTAAAAATCTAACAGCCTATGTACTTCATACTTCAGGTTATAATCTGTGTACTACATTTTATCTAAATTCACCCAGCCGTAGTACGCTAGTGAAGGAGTAACAAACACACAAACATACACATACACGCACACACAATTTATATAGTATAGTGAACTTGGACTCCCGTTGAGTTTTGAATAAATATGACTCTTCTATTCCTTGTACTTATCCGTGAGCTCAGCACAACACGTTTCAATCTTGTACGTCCCTCTATCAGTCATAATTTCACCCTTCTCACACACATACGGGGTAATTAATTAATTACGTAAGGACAATTTTGGCCATTTTTAACCAGAAACTTTCTCGGTCCCCTTGTACTTGTATATCCTAGTCCTACCTACTATGATATTCATACCTAACATCCTCTATATAACACTTTTCCCCCTCGTGATATGCTTATAACACGTTTTCCTATTTCTATATACTATAGCTAACTCCTCAGCTAAGCTTCCTATAATATACTCATTCCTAATCTATACTAATTTAACGGTTAGTATGGAATAGATAGACTATATATTATATTACAGCTCTGCTCTCTTAGGTAGTAGCAACTAGCATTATGATATATAGCCTTCCTCTATAAACGGACTATTTAAAGAATTTTTCAAATCGGATTAATAATTCCTGAGATTAGTGGGTTCAGATAAACAAAATCTGCCTCTATTATTAGTATATATTATTATAGATTAATATCAGTTAAGAGATTCTCTTTTAGTTCTTAACAAAATCCCACCACATTTTGTTCCAAAAATATTGAACTGACCTGTGGGGGAGGGTCCATGAAATGAAAAGCCAGTAGATCTTCAACTCCTAAGGACTTTAGCAACAGCACAGTATTCGCGAGGTTGGTCCTTTGTATCTCAGGCACTGTGGCCGCTAAGAGCTCTTGTTGGAATTGTCTTTGGGTGTACAGACAGAAGGCCTTCCCTGGGCCCGTTCTACCAGCTCGACCAGCTCTCTGCCTCGCGTTAGCTTGGCTTACTGGATATATCTAAAAATTATGTTCAAACAGTGAATTTTAAGACTTCACGTATTGAAGATTATGTGTGTTTGTAAAAGTCTAATTGAATAATACTATTACAAAGAAATACTATTACAAAGTTGTAATTCTCTTACGGTGGAGGAACATGAATATCTAGGAGAAATTAGCAAGTTCTTGAAGGACATGTGAAGTCCGCCAAGCCGACATTCATTCACAAAAGTCAAGGAATGTCAGACAGACAGACAGACAGACAGACAGACAGACAGACAGACAGACAAAAATTCTAAAAACTATATATTCCTCTCTATGAATAATAATGACTATTTCAATAAGATTTTCCAAAAAATATTTAATGTACAGATTCGACTCAGTTACAATTTTATTATGACATAAAAAACATATATTTTCTGAGAATAGTAAATACGACGGTAAAGTTAAAAATATTACATACTTGTAGCGCGTCCATACCAATCCTTGGGTTGTACACTTTCAGCTTGCAATAACCGCTGTCTATCACGTACATTATGCCGTCTACTGTGAGAGATGTTTCTGGAAGGAATAAATGCCAATATTTTAAAGAGTGCAGTTTCTCAAATCTTAATCTCTTAACCAATAGTTAAATAATTTAAATAGATAACATTTTTTAAATGTGAAAAAAATACACGACTCTCTGACGGTCCGCTGAGCTAACTCTTCTTGGGGGCCTAAACAATTTTAACTAAATTTTATACAGACAAAATGACTAAATTGATTTTGTCTGTACTTTTTATTAATATCTATAAGTTTTACTCTATGTATGTAGTACATAATATATTAATTTCGATGATCGATTACGAACGTTAGAAATGTTTCTTGTATTTTTATATTTATTTTTAATATTTGTTGTGACAGCGGCAATAGAAATACATACTCTGTGAAAATTTCAACTCTACCTATTACGGTTCATGAGTTACGGACGGAAGGACGGACAGCGGCACCCCTCGGATACGGAACCCTGAGATGATATCAGAAAGTTGCATACCCTTTTATCAAACCAATGAATTTAAATAAAAGCTAATATAAATAGCATACCAGCGATATTCGTAGCGACAATGCACTTCCTCTGTCCGGGTGGGGCTCGCTGAAATATTTTCGCTTGCAGATCTGCCGGTAGCTGAGAATATATAGGCAGCACTGTCAAGGGCGGGGCCGAGTCTAGGTCACCTAGGCGTTCTGTAAGGACCTGAAATTATTTTTAACTATTTACCTAATCGTCCTACTAACATTGTAGTATAATGTGAAAGGTTGTATGTATGTGTGTCTGTTTGTTACTCTTTCACGCTGACGGCTGAACGAATTTGGATGAAATTTAATATCTGGAGTATAGGCTACTTCTTAGGTTGTAGGGACGTACCCGAACGAAGCGAGGGCAAGTCTCTAGTATTATATATGTATACGAAATTGTTTTTATTGGTCAGTTTTTACCTCATGCTACTTAGCAACGAATCCCTTCGTGTTGTGATGTTTTAAAAAATATGTATTTATACCGGTAATTTAAATATTTCCCATTTTAAGTTATGCATTTGTAAACATAAATATGTACATACATTTAATACCAACTTTTTACTTCGATAGCCATTTTATTTATAAATTACTTTACATAAAAAATATGAACATTCATATACAAGAATTTTATTTCTATTTAATATACAAAGGAATAATAATTCTATACTACTGCAACTATCATACATCTATCTATAAATATAATAAAATTGAAACTAAGCCGAATCTATACATTAAAAATTTTTTTGGTAATTTTTATTGAAATAAACGTTATTATCGATACAGAGGCCGAATGTATAGTTTTTAGAATTTTTGTCTGTCTGTCTGCGACCGCATCACGAGAAAAACAATGGACAGATTTTGATGAAATTTGATATGATGATAGCTGGTTATCCGGGTCAACATACCGGATACTTTTTACTGCGGGAAAATATCTCATCTCAGAGAAATCTACACTAAACGTTAAAACGTAAATAGGGACGAAACCGAGCTGAGCGAGGGTGAGTCTAGTTGAATGATATTAGTCTATTAAACAAGTTATCTAGCAAGGCTCCTACGAGGGCGTGACACTGCCTTATTTGCAATAAGACCGATATTTTTAGCCACACCTTCAATTACATTAAACTCGCATACTGATAACATCGTTATCGATGCAAGTGGATTAAGATTGCCGTTGAATAGGTTTTCTCATTTTCTTAAACAGGTTTTATTTATGTTTCATTATTTATAGTGGTACTCCCTATAGATTAAAGTTTTTATTATAAACGTGATTTGTGTGTCACTTTTAAAGTTAAAAACGTAAATACACCGACTTCAAAATGTATTAACAATAATTCCATTTTTTGCTAAAGAGTGGAACTTTCTTGGAATTTATATGAATCCATTTTTACAACTTATTTATTGAAAAAAAAATACTTGAAAATCGGTTCACAATGCGCGAATAAATCGTTCAACATACACGTCATTATTACCCTTTATTAAAGTCGGTAACGTAAAGTAAATATTACAAATCCCTACTACATTTACAAATTTCGTCGCCTTAATGTTAATTTATAATTTGGTACGCCTAGTGATGTTATTTCATAAGAGAACTTACTTAACTTTAATTTTCGATCCCGTTATATAAGAAACACCAAGGACCACAATTTGTTTTTATTTTATATTAGCCATATTATCATTTACTCTTTTAATGGTAAAATGATGGGAACACTATCATCAAACCTTAAATGGATAATGTAAAGAATATATAATATGCATTTTACATTCTAAATAATCAATCACGTATCTATATATCAAACAAGTGCGAAGACGCACATCGCAAGCAAATAACAAGTACTATGTAAAAGTCCAAGTCTATTTTTAAACAAAAGTACAAATAAAATTATCTTATTAGTTAGCAGTTACCTCACAGGTGACTTCAATGTCCTCTTGACCCGGCATAAATATCAGGATGTCGCCGTCGTCTGGTTGTAGATGAATTTGTAGTGCCTGCAAGAAAACAGTATAAGCTAAGAGAAATAAATAATATTAAGTAGACATAAACCAATTTTAATCATCTTTTACTTCTTGTATGATAAAAATAGGAAGTATTAAAATATATTATGTAAGTTACTCTATAAAATAAAATTTATGTATACATATAATAAAATTGTAACTAAGCCGAATCTGTACATTAGATATTCTTTGGAAAATCTTATTGAAATAGACATTATTATCCATACAGATGCCGAATCTGTAGTTTTTAGAATTTTTGTCTGTCTGTCTGTCTGTTACTGCATCACGGAAAAACCACTGGAGGATTTTGATGAAATTTGGTATGATGGTAGCTGGTTATCCGGGTCAAAACATAAGATACTTTTTACCGCGGAAAAATATCTCGTTTAAGGGAAAAAATACAAAAATTGCAATGTAAGAGTATATTAATATGTAAAACCTAAGAATTTGGTTTTTGGTCATCTGATCGCGCGCGGAGCCGCGGGCAATGCTAGTTTATAATAAAGTCATAGTCAGGTGACACTTTTTGAAATTTACATATATAATATGTATTTAAAATGGTCCAGACCACTTTAATCCCTGAACCTGAAATTTTAAAACATAAATTTAATTTTATTTAAATTAAAAATAATATTTTGTAGTTTTAAAAAAAAACTAAGAAATTTTATTCACAATTAGCAAAATGTTGCGTAACAACCAACTCCACTTTTTTGAAGTCAGTAAATGACAATTTGTCATATTTCCGTGGAATTCAAAATCAGACTATAGTTAATTTACCACCGCGCTTCGCATTCGATGTGTTCCATAGCAGTATTTGCAAGAGGGGAATCATGTCAAACATTAACATGAACTTTGCCATGGTTAAAAACTAAAAAAAATACATATATCTAGTAAGTATACTTTGTTAATAGTTTGACAGATTACCATCAACACCATCTATCGCCTATTCAAGCAGACAAATATGTATAGCCTGAATTAGTGCAAGCAATAAACATGCGTGGTTACTGTGCCGTTCACCAGTACCTATAGCTTCGTCTATTTTTGACGATGTAATCTGTATACAAATATTTTTCTGTTCCATACAAATATTTGCAATGAGTGGGGATTGAACTTGTGTCCTTTACATAATTAACAATGCCATCTACAGTGAAAATCTTCCATTTATGTATGTATAAATACTTTATCAAAAAATAAATATTAAATTCCCAAGCGATAAGAGGAAAAGTAAAATTAGATAACATCACATAAAATTAATATATGTATGTATGTGTGCATATGTATACAGGATGGAACAAACGTATGGGACATGAAAGAAAAGTACCTTAAATATTGAATTTATCAAGTTTTGCTCCAAGGAAACATTGCTTTATTTTTAAAAATAATAATACCTGAACCGGTAATCGAACCAACTAAAATATCATAAAATAAGGTTTCCTTTGAGTAAAACTTACTATTTTCAATATTTAGACATTTTTTTTCCATGTCCCGTACATTTGTTCCACGACGTTAGTTACGAGTCGATATGTATATAAATTGTAAGATTTCATAGTTTCCCTTAATTGAAAGATACGAATTACGATGTTTGTTCGAGAGATTTTATCCTTACCATTGACTCTATCGGTTCGATAAAATAGTGATGATGTATTTTACAGTATTTTAATTGGTTCGATTATCAGTTCAGGTAAGCGTTTTAAAAAAAATGCAGTTATTATTCTTATTTTTAAATAAAGGAACGTTTTCTTTGAGCGAAACTTGATAACTTCAATATTTAAGGTACTTTTCTTCCGTATCCCATCGATTTGTTCCACCCTGTATATTTAAAGATTTTACTACTTCATTTAATAACTACTTTATACTTAAAAATAAATTATGATGAATTGATAACAAAAGTGTTATCATTCGCGCTATCATTCAATGATGTTAGATAATAGTGACTTACCCTAGCTTTGCTCGGGTGCGTCTCTTCGTGCCTACGAATTAATTCAAAATATCATTTTTTTATACGTATTCAAAATATAATAATTATGTATGTAATTAACTTACATTTTTTTACTGTCTACTGCATAAAAAAAAGACTCTTGCTTTTATGTTTGTTCTCGTGCGTTCCTTAATCATTCATCCATAAGGACACATTTGGCTCAGTTTGTAGTGACCCTACTTGCTGTGCCAACGGTCGCGGGTTCGAGTCCCGCTGGGGGCATTCATTTGTGTGATAAGCACGAATGTTTGTACTCCAGTCATGGGTGTTTATATTTATAATATGAATGTATTTAAAGTTATATATGTGTAATGTATCAACTATCTGGTATCCATAACACAAGCTTCGTACCTTAACCATGGAACTAGATGGTGCTGTGTTAATGTCCCAACATATTTATTTATTATTTATTACTAAGGAGTAAGGACTGACCCGGGCGAGGCTTGCAAGGGATTTACCCTTGTGTACCGCTAGTGTAAAATAAAAATCATATATTAACAGATTCAACCCTTAACTTGCCAACAATATTTCATTGACAAAAACATATAAAAGATGGGTAAAACTAAACATATATTATAATATAACGTAGTGCATACACAATAATTGGTTGACGTCATTGGACGACGTTACCTAGATAGCTTATCAAATAGGGAAAACACGCTTGCGTATTTATTTTAATTAGCACACCTTTTCTTAATATAAATAGACCATGCCTGTAATTTGCTATATACATATAATAAAAGTGTCATTGATCGCTGTCTGTACATGGAAAATATTTGAGAAAAAACTATTGATGGGGCCTTTATTAACGCAATAGAACCCAAAGCAATGATTTTTAGAATTTTCGTCTGTTTGTCTGTGCGCGTTTGTGCGCGCTAATCTCAGAAACGGCTAAACCGATTTGGGTGCGGTTTTCACTATTGTATTGTTGTAAACTTCACTTAACATTTAGTATTCGTTTTATTTTAATCGGTTCATGAGTAAAAAAGTTATGTCAATTTAAAGAATCACCTTGGGACGCACCCGAGCGCAACGTGGGTAAATCGCTAGTACTAAGTATAATATATTCTCTAAATACTAGGCAGATACTACGAGTAACTAATAAAAAATAAATATACCTATAACTTAAGTTTTATAAGTTTTACAGTATTTTCTTTAATGTAATTGTTAAGTTTAATTTAATTTATTGTTATTTTGTTTTGTTTTTGTAATTGTATTCATTTTTTTGTGTTTTTTATTAGTACTTTTAGGAATTATAAAACTCTTTTTTTTGCGAATGATGTGTTCTCCTATAATTAGAAATACATAAATATAAATTTGATTTAGGTAGCTATATTGTAAATGTAAAAAATTATGTATACTGTTGGAGATCCATATAAATAAATAGATAACTTCATTATACAATCAATCAAAAGATTATCAAAACTTCCGAGTATTTAAGCCGTCTTAACTTAGAATTATATATATAAACTTAATTATGTTACAATATTTATTAAGATATATTAAAGTGTCGCAATAAACAATGGTGTGGTTAGCGGTGAACCGCGAATGCATGTCGCGTGTCTCATGTATGTAACACGTGTACGTACATCTAAAGTGTTATCTTAGACGTTACGAGACAATGCGCAAGATTATGATATAATTGCTATTATTATTTTATTGACCTTAGAGGAACGTTATAATTAGATGAGTGTTTATATGTAAATTCTATCTATATTAATAATAATAGTACTTGAAATCTGTTTGTCACGATTTTCAGTATAGTATCTTCAGTATTTCACGTAAAGTATAATCTATTTTAACAATATCAAGAAATAGACACACGCAGTCAGAGAAATATATATGTTTTATACTTATATATAAATTGTACATATAAAATACTTTAAAAACAAAATATGTAGTTTAAGAATCAGTTTTTTTTTCTTTTTCTATGTTATACCACAAAGTTTCTATATATGTATCATTAGAAAATAAACTAATACAACAAAATCTATGCTAATATTCGAAACGCGAAAGTGACTGTCTGTTTGTAATTTTTTGTATAGGACTATGCGTTGCATTATAGTAAAGATCGTCTATACTTATAGACCGCCAAGGGAACTAAGCCCTTAAATAGATAAAACGGTGTCGCGAAGCATATATGTATATTGTACACATATATAACTTTTAAACAAAAAAATTAAAACCCTCCAACACAATAACCTATTGCTTGAGGCCATTTCAATCAGCCTACACACGATATCTCTGTAGGGAAAGATTTAAAAATCTTGCTGATTCCAAATGACGCTGCAGTACCAAGTCTAGGTTACCATAACATTGCAATATCATTAAAGTTAAAATCGGGATACTGAGTTTCGAATCGAGTAGATTTGTGGAAGTTGTTCATATCCTTTACAGTCTAGAAAAGAGCTGATAGCCTGCAAACGGCTGAACGGATTTTCTTTTTTTGCCTAATATTGTCTAAGTCACCTTTCAAACAAAAAAAAGTAAATTAAAATCAGTCCATCCGTTCGGGCGCTACGACGCCACAGACAGATATACACGTTAGAATTATAACTCTCCTATTTTTGCGTCGGCGGTTAAAAATTATATTTTACGTATGTGTAGTAGTAATGAATATACAAAGTAAAATTGTTAGATTTAATTGATGTTATTACACATTGCAATTAGTTATCCATCGAGCAATATACACATGTGGTTTATAATAAAACCTGGCAATTTGTGGATGTAGATTTTAATGGACCCATTAGTAAATTGTTCCATTGTTTTCAATTTGTCCATGTAATATTGCTAATGGACTCTAGGAGGCGTTGTAGTGTACGCACATAGGTACGTGCGTGTAAATATTTTAATACAGTTATAGTTAGGTAAAAAAATCTCGTGGTTTTATTGTAATTGAAAAATAAAAACAAATCTATCTCTATATATATCCCGATATATCTATATACTTTCCGGGATAAAAATTAGCCTATGTGGTATTCTGATGTATGAGCTATATTATTGTAAAATTTCATTAAAATCTATTTAGTAGTTTTTGCGTGAAAGACTCACAAATATCCATACATCTACCCAAACTTTCACATTTATAATATTAGTAGGAGATAAACATTTAAATTAACTATTTAATAAGTATCAAACATGAAAAATATATTTTTCAAATTGTGCTGAGCATTTAAGTATCTACTAATAGGTACATATATAAAGCTAAAATGTTTGTTCGCATGATTTTTTGTCTGTTTAAACTTGCTCATCTATGGAAGTATCAGTTCGATTTGAAAAATTCTTTGTATAGCCTCGTCTTCTGTGGGATGAAGCGTTATATCAGCTCTATTGATCTGATATCACGCTTCATCCCTATTCTCTATCTCTTCCCTATTCCCTTAGTAGCGAAGCAACGATACATAAATAAAATACGAGGGTCAAGGGGTTGTGGCAACCGCTGATTATATAACGAAGAGTACGAATAAATGGAGACGCCAAAAGGCCGAATAATTAAGTTGTTGAAAACTTCAGTACATAAATTTAACATTTCAAGGTTCTATCGTCAAAAACTACTACAAGTAGCCCAGGTAATGGCACAATTTTTTTTAGAAAAATTAAAAAAATAGCGTCTTTTATGAACAATGCTATATTCAAATTTTGGACTATACAAGAATATACTCTAATTTAACTACTCTCTTAAATCCAGACGAAGAAAAATTGAAAACGGGACTAGAAACAACAACATATCAAAAGAAATTGAAATCTTCAAAACATTTTAGGTAATAAACTGGTTCGCCATTTTTATTACGTAGAAAAAGTCTTAAAATAATAGATAGTATCGATAATAGAGGTCAATAATCCGTTTTGGGACACAGGTTCAACGCTCGGACGTACAAGTTAAATTGCTTTTGTAACCGATCGTCTGGCTGTCGCGACGTGAACATCGTAATTTTTCTCTAATAAACTATTTGGATAACTTAGAAAGGTTATTTGATATTGAAACCCTTTCTTTATTAGCTCTAATGATGTTTTTGATGCAGCACGAACGTTTGTACTCCAGTCATGGGTGTTTATATTTATAATATGAATATATTTAAAGTTATATATGTGTAGTGTATCAACTATCTGGTATCCATAACACAAGCCTCGTGGCTTACCATGGAACTAGATGGTGCGGTGTGTTAATGTCTCAACATTTATCATTTATTATATTCAAAACCAGTTAATTCGTCATCGTCCATCTTGTTTCACATTCAAAAGCACCAAAAACCACCACCATGAACCTGTTTTACAAATTCCAAAAGAAAAAGAGAATTACTGGAGTAGGTTCATAAACTGCCGAATCTTTATACTCTGTAGTTGGTAATCAAATTACAAGTTGGGGTATTGTAAGTTGGTAAGTAAATAAAACTATATTTTCGGGTTTTTTTTTTTATTTTTGCGGATTTATTTTAATTTTTGGTTCACGACGTTTCGAATGCTTTACTTTTATTTTTATGAGAAACTAAAGGTCTCTCCCGTGTCAATCAAAATAAATCAGCGAAAAAATCCTAAAAGATAGTTCTATTTAAAATATGACTTAGTATTTTGAAGGTTAGTTATTGAATTTATTGAGGAAAAGGTATGTTGAAACATGTGTAAAAGTAGAATATCTATATATAAAATCAAGATTATAATATTATAAAAACTATAGTAGTAGTAGAAGAAGAACTTTAAGCCACGTAAAGTACGAGTACCGAAACACAAATTCTAATCTAAGTCCCCACCACTTTAAAAGTTTAATATAAAAGCTAAAATTTAAAATTTTAACAGAGGCTTTTGTTAGTAACAAAATTTGCGGATAGGTGGTACTGCATATACACCTATACATATAATAAAATTCTAACTAAGCCGAATCTATACATTAAATATGTTTTAGAAAATCTTATAGAAATAGACATTATTATCTATACAGAGGCCGAATGTACCTATAGTTTTTAGAATTTTTGTCGGCCTGTCTGTCCGTCTGTGAACGCATTACGAGAAAACCAATGGACAGATTTTGATGAAATTTGGTATTATGATAGCTGGTTATCCAGGTCAACATATAGAATACTTTTTACTGCGGGAGAATATCTCATCTCTGAGAAATCTATACTAAACCTTAAAGCGTATCTAGGGAAAATCGAAGCGGAGCGAGGGTGACTCGCTAGAAATTTTATATAACGTGTGCGAGTGAAGCGATAACAAGTAGCTAATCTATACATATAATAAAATTGTAACTAAGCCGAATCTGTACATTAAATATTTTTTGGAAAATCTTATTGAAATAAACATTATCGATACAGAAGCCGAATCTATGGTTTTTAGAATTTTT
The DNA here is from genome assembly GCA_947093115.1 of Brenthis daphne. Taxonomy (NCBI): domain Eukaryota; kingdom Metazoa; phylum Arthropoda; class Insecta; order Lepidoptera; family Nymphalidae; genus Brenthis; species Brenthis daphne. The sequence continues at coordinate 12,832,228 of OX352483.1, forward strand.
GTCTGTCTGTCTGTCTGTCTGCCTGTTACCGCATCACAGAAAAACCACTGGAGGGATTTTGATGAAATTTGTTATAGTGATAGCTGGTTATCGTGGTCAACATATATGATACTTTTTACCGCGGGAAAATGTCTTATTTCTGAGAAAAAATACAAAAACTGCAATGTATAAGTATAATAATATGTAAAAAACCTACGAACTTGGTTTTTGGTTATCTGAACGCGGGCGGAGCCGTGGGCAATGCTAGTAGATATATAATAAAACAAATCCACATTCCACTCAATCACACCTATGTACAACAACTATCTCAACGCAGTTATGAAACGCGCAAATACCATTCAAGTGTAAATCGGTACAATCTACCGAGCAGTTCAGTTCATTGACTTGATCTAGACTTGCAAAATGCACTAATCGACTGGATACGCGACTATACGTCTTAACCATTTGCTTTAGAAGATATTATAATAGGTAAGTCTGTATGCACGTTATTGTTAGTGTCGGTGCTAGACCTCACCGTTTGAAAATAATTGCTTTTATATTTATAACTTGGTATTGCAAATAGGTAATGTGTTAGATTTAATTACCGGATATGGCAAAAATAAAATTTCATAATGGGTTATTGACTTTCAATTAAAATTGTTTTTGTTAGTTTAAAAATGTTTAATATGTAGATTTGAAAAAAAAATCCCTTAAAAAAAATTATATTCCACATATTTATTGTATAATTGGTAGACGTATAAAAATAAAATAAACAAAAATTTAACGCAACTTACTCAATTAAGTAAATACCACCAGCAGTAAATATTTGTATTTAGTCTGCAATGTCTCCAAAATAGAATTCGGCTATGACAAAAAGCAGATATTTTCCTAGTATCTTCTCAATGTTTACTCCAAATGAAGTGTAAAAAAAGTTCAATCAAACGATATTACTAAGTCCATGAAATTATGATGAAAAATTAAAAAGCTATAGTGTAGAAATAAACATTGATATATTGGTCAACTTCTGAAATCGTTAACGTTTTACATAATCGAGTGCAGAGGACATAAATATCTTTCGCTTTACCGGTATCTTATAACAGTACTTGATTGTAAAATCAATCAAGAGCTTTAACGAGCAATTTCACAGTTGTATGGAACGAGTAGTCGACAAAAAAGATACAGAAATACTCGTAAAATATTTAGTACATACTTATATTGTGATACGACTACCTATAGATTCAAGTTAGTCATTTATTGAGGTTATACTTCGTTTGGGACGTTTGGAAAAAATTATGAGAGTAAAATATTTACGATGCGCGCGCACATCGACAGCCAAATAGCGACATGATGAAGTTAACTGCATTCCTTTTACAGAGTTGTGACTTACGGGATGAAATCTTTAGCTATTTTTGTTCTGTTACGCCAAAGAAGAATAACTTCTTACATGCGTACCATACGTTTTTTTTTGTTTTATAGGAACTATCCCTACCGCGGTTGCTATTTCTAGGAGAAAATAAGTATGAAGGTTTAAAAAAAAGAATTTATAAACTACAGTATCGAAAGACGTATTCATTTCATGAAATTTCATTCAGTTAGACTTTCAAAATTTTATTAAAATTTTAAATTAACTAATTTAATTTAAATTTAAAAATTGACGATTCAAAGTGCTTGTAAAAGTCTATTTGAATAAGTCTATTTTGATTCGATTTAAACTTCTAAATCGTCGGCTTAATTTAAAAACTGTCATCAATATTATCTGTCTGTGGCGAAGATATTTTCCAAAGCTTTATTACCTCTTAAAGGTTAAATTTCAAAAACATATTCTATCTACTGTTTTTAACGTCATTATAGAAATAAGCGTTATACGCAAAATTTCAGTTTATCAAATTTTATTTGGTGTTTGATGAAACAGACAGAAGTTTAGACAGGTTTTAATATTTCTATAGATCACAAACTAAATAAAGCACTCTATATCCTTATACGATATATTTCTTTACGGGATTATCTAACATTATATTCGGCACAAATTCGATTTATCTTATGTAGAAATTTTCCTACATCACTACAAGGTTTGAAGTCATTTATTCTACACATTACTCTCAGAAAATTTACCTGTTTTACAGCGCCATCAACATAGTCTTCGCATACATTTTTAGCGAAGAAGGTTTCAACAGGGAAGGTTCTTCCAGGAATAGTGAAAGTTGGTACGTTCCCGAAGAAGGAAGAGAACTTTGTTGAGTCCATTGTGGCAGATGTGACAATTAACTTAAGATCAGACCGACGTGCGACCACCTGGAACAAGAAAATGTTTACTTCTTTAACTTTATCATGTAAAATTAATTATGACAGATAAAATTTAGATAATATATTCAGTTTAGTTTCCATTCAGTCATTTCCAGATAAAACGTTCTGAACTGATACTAAGTACCTACCTACACTTCTTCAAATGAAAAAGCTTACAGTAAAGTATGCAATCACATACTGTAAAAAACATATATCTATTGAAACGCGAAAGTTGTTATGAATTATATTTTGATAGAACGCAAATTGCGAGCGGTAAATGAAATTTGCATGCTCAAGTAGATTTCGATAAGGCAATAAAGTATGGTACTTAATTTAAGCAATGCAATAAAGCTTCGTTCGGAAAATGAAACAAATGAAAGCGTTATCGATGCTGATAGAATTTACGGGTCGGTTGCGGCTTTGATTGACTTCAATTTGCAATATAACAAGGTAGGGCGGGTTACTGATTTTTATTGATTTAACGTAATAAACGTATAGATTTCTCAGAGATGAGATATTTTCCAGCAGTAAATAGTATCTTATATGTTGACCCGGATAATCAGCTAACATCATACCAAATTTCATCAAAATCTGTCCAGTGGTTTTTAACCGACTTCCAAAAGGAATGAGGTTCTCAATTCGTCGGAATCTTTGTTTTTTTTGTATGTTCACCGATTACTCGAAGACGCGTGAACCGATTTGGGAATTATTTTTTTTACAGGTTATTTAAATTTTAACAAAATCGGTCTAGCGGTTTTTAAAAAAATCAACAAATAAATTATCTCGTGATGCGATCACAGACAGACAGACAGCCAGACAAAAATTCAAAAAACTATAGATTCGATATTACCTAATGACTATTTCAATAAGATTTTCCAAAAACATTCAATCTACAGATTCGACTCAGGATTTTAGTACACGTATAGAAGATATATGGTACCTAAAGTGTCCTGGAGCTTAGACAAAATGTAAATATATTGTGAAAAGTATAATGTTGAAAAATAGAAATCTAAAAAAAATAATATTATGATTCTTTGACAACGATCTCTTTTCAATATACTTATAATATGTTCTTGTAACTACTACTATAATATATAATGTAAGTATAACTCGCACTTGACCGATTAAAAAAAATAAGTACATATCATATCTTAATAATTGTCTAATCTAAACCTAATAAAATCTGAACAAATATAAACCTCAAAATTAATCTGTTTAAAAGCAATTTAGTTTTGTCAATTATGTTAGATTTATATTACAAGCCATTATATCGAGCGTTTGTGTTTTTGTAGTTGGTAAGAAAATTTTAATTTTCAATGTAATTTTATTTTGCAATACAAATAACTAGAATGGATATATTTTTTGTTCACTTTTTACATGTCCTTGGATACTTGAACGATTTCCTGCTTGTATTGTATTATATTAATAACACGTACCTATCTAAATGTCCGTAATTGTTTTTTAACTAAAAGTAAAAGAGTATACCGATTTTAAAATCTCTTTAAATTAAAAGACCTTGAGGTATATCTCATTCAGTAAAAAAGTCATTAAAATCGGTTTATCATTGGTAAAAATAACGCCTCACCTACAAAAAAAAAGACAATATATACATACATATGTATATTACTGATTTTATTTGAGATTTTGTATAAATTTCTTTGAAATCAATCAAATAGTAATTTATAAAGGATTCAATTTATCAGCTTCCCTGATAAATGTGCTTTCACTTATACAAGTTCGTTGGAATGACATATTTTTCCACAGTAAATAGTCGCTTATGTCACTCACCAGCTCTTAAACTAACTCCATACAAAATAATATTAAACGTTCCACACTTTTGCCCTAAAAGATCCTTCTTTCGAGCGTCAGTGTAGTCAGCCCGCGAGGAAACTACCACCGGCTAGGAAAGCAAAAGCTTTATAATATGAATAATGATATGTACCTATAATATATATATATATATATATATATATATATATATATCTTGGTTATAGTTCTTTAGGGACAATAACCTTACTTTTTCATACTTTGCAAATTCAAGTTTGATGATGATGATATAAGTTTTTGTTTTTTTTTATATGTTGGGACATTAACACAGCACCATCTAGTTCCATGGTAAGCTACGAGGCTTGTGCTATGGATACCAGATAGTTGATACACTACACATATATAAACTTTAAATACATACATATTATAAATATAAACACCCATGACTGGAGTACAAACATTCGTGCTCATCACACAATGAATGCCCCCAGCGGGACTCGAACCCGCGACCACTGACACAGCATGTACGGTCTCTACACACTGAGCCAAAAGTGTCGTCAGTATAAACAATTAATAAATAAACAAGAAACAAGCACTCCGTCATTTCCATCTTGTATACAGAAGACCATGTCGACGTCTTGTTACGTGAAAGAAGGACAAACAGACAGACACTTTAGCATTTATAAATTAGCAAAGTGAAGTCACCGGATATCACGAAGAAAGAGCAAAATTGTTCAATGATAAATATGTATTGTTTTCGTTTAAAAACCGCTACGTAGCGGTAATTTCTAACAGCTCTAACACCGATACGATGGCAGTAAAACGCTTATTAATGATGAATGACAAGGCAACACCAAGACACAATTATGAAGAATATTCATCCTGTACATGTATAAAATAATAATAAAATACTGTTCGTTGGTCGCATCATTTAAGAACGGCTGAACCTTTTTGGCTATATCATAAGTCTAAATTAAGAAAAAAAACATTGAAGAGTTGAATAGAAAATGGAAAATTCTAGAGAAACTGGAAGTGAAAATTTTTTAGAATTATATTGATGATTATTTCAACCAGCAAAATTGGCTGGAGCCTAAGATTATACGCGCAATGAATGTGTTTCTAATTTTAAAGATTTTCAGTAGACACGTAACAAAAGATATTAAGATGTTAAGAATGTAAAATTACCCTTTATGTTCATCAAAGTCTTAAAACTAACATCAGTCCGAAATTTTGTTAATTATAAAGTTTCTCATAACTGAGACAACAAGTTCAATCGTCCCTAAGTAAAAAATATGTTTAATTAAAACAATTTAAGCTTAAATCTTATAATATTAAATGAGAAATTCTTGTATATATATGTATATACAAGAATATACATATACATATCCAAGAATCAAGAATATGTACCTACATATATAAATTTACTTAAACGGCTCTAACGATTTGGATCAAATTTAGAATTTAGGTAAGGGTTTGTTTTAAAGTCTATCTATAAAGGTGTATTTTCTTAGAAAACGCAATTTTTATATTATCGGAAAAAACCCCGAGCGAAGCTTGTTTCAGGTACTAACATTAAATATGTGATGCATTAATCTAAATAATATTTCAAAAAAAAAGGAAAATCCTTATAAATTATAATATATTACATAAACAAAGTCGTGTTCTAAGGCTAGTGTAAAATGTACCTAATCCATATCGGCGTGTAGCACGCGACGTTATGTACTACAGTAATTTGAACTCGATGGTTCAGAAAATTGGGTCACATTTTCTACGGCCATTTTCATTATGCCGTATATTGTGAGATGAAAGTCGACAACCTTTCTGAGGATGAACATATGACTGGTTGTTTTTCCTTGCAATTTGTTGAATCATTATTTTATATTTATATCATTTGGGCATCTTTGAAGGGGATTTACCCTCAATTAAGAGAGGTTTCACGCATGAAATTCTAAAAAAATACTATAAAATTTAGTTTACGAGAATTCTGTTTTTGAGATGTAATTTAATTTTTTCTTTATTTAGTTTTTATATTTAATTTTTTAATTTTTATAGTTTTTACTGAAGAAGTGTTTTTTTCCTGTCGCTGAAAGATTTTTTCCAATGTGTGTATTGGCATTCAGAGATTAGCACGTTAAAACAATGTATATAAATAATGTAATAAAAGTATGTATTAGTATAAAATTGATAAAGGCTACTAAAATGTCACTATGTGAAAGCGTAATAAGCTTAATAAAAATTTCTCTTCAAGTGTTAATATATACTTACATATGTACATTATTACAAAGGTTATTTTTACTATACCGCCATCGTATATTACGACAAGAAAGCTTGTGAGCTTCGTGAAAATCAAGTAACGATTAGATGTTCTTACATTTTCTTCAAAATTATCATTTCACAAAGATACTTCTTTAATATCATTTACTTTTTAAGTTGATTAATTTAAGTATTTTAATCAGAAAACCCTGTTACTAGAGTCATTTAAATGTCGTCTCGATAAGTTCATATATTCATCCCATGAACGAATTAGAGATAATTCGTTCATGATTCATCCATTCGGTAATGTTGTCTAGACAAGAACGTCTAGAAATGACGTCACAAAAATATATTTAATTTCAGTCTTCTATAGGTACATATAATAAAATTGTAACGAAGTCGAATCTGTGCATTAAATATTTTTGGAAAATCTTATCGAAATAGACTTTATTATCGATACATCCATCGTACTGATATTATAAATGCGAAAGTTTGTGAGAGGATGTATGGATGTCTGGATGTACCTATGTATGCATGTTTATTGCTCTGTCACGCAAAAACTACTGAATTGATTTTAATGAGACTTTTCAATAATATAGCTCATACATTAGAATAACACATTAGCTATTTTTTATCCCGGAAAAATTTACGGTTCACGTGGGATAAATTTGTTTTTGGTATTATGTAAATAAATTGAATCTGTTCACATACATTTATTATTGTAACGATATTTTTATACCTTATTTTTTGATGGAAAGGTACTCCTGCGGAGTAAAATACATTTATAAAAATTCCATTAGTATATAAAAATATACTTGCTCAATGTTGATGTTGACATAAGCGTTTACTAAGCATTTTATATATTTAAAGATTTGCCACGAGATGAAGTAAACAAATTGTTTACAAATTCACTTGGAATGTAGGAAGTAGATACTGCATGAATTTTCATGTTACATATTAATTTTATGTGACTTTACTCTTTTTTTAAACTTCAAAATAAAAATTATCATAAAATTTCCCAACATAAAATAAATTTAAAGTAATTTGACATCGAAATAACAAGTTTTAATGTAACCGTATTATTTACATAAAAATAAGTATTATGTAAAATGTTTGTGATAAAACAAATTGGCAGGACGTTTTGCGCACCTCGAGGTAAATATTTGTAGATATGTGATGATGAAGCGTATAGTTATACATAAATACATATTTACCAAACTAAAAATATTAGTGATACAGAGGTTAAAAAGGGCCACTTGGCGCTTCGTACATCATAATATTTTTGTGAGATACTATATACCTTTTTATTTATCGTTAGAAAAAACCCAGTTCCCGGGTACCTGCTCGCCAACGGGGGAAGCAAGCCAGTTTTGTGGGGCTACTGTCTTGCGCTTACCATCTTTGTGTACCCGCTAAAAAACCTGACAAAAAGACGCCTCTGTCGCCTTAAGAGACACTATATACCAGCAAAAAGTTATCTCCATCTATCATTTTTACTTAAAATTTATTTATGAAAAAACGAGTGCAACTAGCATAAGCTAGTTTAAAAAAATAATAGTGCATTCATTTGATAAAAAAAAAGTACCAACTTCGTGATACATGAATGAATATTCGAATGCATTGTCTATAAAAAAGATAAACACACTTTCGTCACGCGAAGAAGAAATTACATATTGTTTAAAATTCACGACATACTCGTCATAAATAGATTCATAAGAAAGACTCGATGGAATCGTTTTTTTTTCTTAAAACCGTATATACTATATACATACTAAATAGCTATTTATCCTCGCTTCATTCGGGTGCGTCCTAATTGATTAGGTATATATATATATAGGTACGTATACATTTTTTGTAACGGAACCCTAGTTCTTTTTCTTAAGTAAAAGTAGCCTAAGTTACTTCTTATAACATCAGCTATCCACCACTGAAAGTTTCGTCAAAATCAGTCCAGCCGTTTCGCAGATTAGCCATACCAATCAGACTTACAGACAGACAGACACAAATTTTAATAATTATGTTTTTCTTATAAGTACCGTATATAATTTCTTATGCATTTAGTAAAAAGCTGCTATTTTGACATTACAAACAGACACTTCTATTTTATTTATCTGTATAGATTCATATAGGATAGAGAATTTATATACAATAATCTATTTGTGTGTTAGCAGCCAAGCCCCCAGCCACCAAGATTTAAATTTAAATGAAAAAAATCGCGTCGACATTTTAAATATAGACGCTAGTACATCTCAAGTTTAGTGTGAGGAGAAAAGTTATACTAGAAAATGCTTCTATTAACATTTCAATATCGAATTAAATAAAAGATTTTGCAAAGCAAAATCATAATTTATTTTTCAATTCAATTCTATTTTCTTATGAAAAACTTAAAAAAGCGTGTCAGTTAATGTATAAGCACATATTACTAAAAAGGTCACATAGTTGTTAGTTTTAAAAAAATTCGGGAAATTTCAATCCATTACTTTAATGATTTTGTTGCAAGCAGACTTAAAGACTTTAAAGCAATCACATTAAAATATATTTTACTAGCGGTTCACCCTCACCTCGCTAGGGTTCGCCTCTAGAAAAACAAAAACAAATCTATCTAAAAATTTCATCCAGATCCGTCCAGCCACTCTGGCGTGATTGAGTAACAAACATACATCCAAACACCTAAACTTTCATCTTTATAACATTAGTAAGATTTAAATAAGACTTTTACAAGCAATTTTGAATCGACAATTTTTAAATTTTTAAAATTCAAATGAAATGTCAGTATACATGATACATTGCTTGAGAAGTCTACCACCAACTCGGAAGGCAGTTCTGCTGAGAAAAGCAGGCGAAAACCTCAACAGTTGCTCTTTTAAAATAATATCTGTTTAGAATATTGTAACACAATAATGTTATTATCCGCTTATCCTATGTGAGACTCAACTAGAAATTATCCTTATACATTAACATCTGCAAAGTATTCCTTGATGGAGTACCTAATAAGTTTTACCCAATAATATATTTTTAATTTTTGAATAAAATCGATTAAATTGATATATTTTGGACGATTACCTACTATTGAAAGCATTTAAAATGATCACAAGCAATTGTATAGCTTCGTTGCAAAAGTAAAAAAAAAATTAATTGACTCCAGATTATTATGCACAAGCCCATGAGGCATGAGATGTAGTAAAATAACTAGTTTAACTTGTAAATGTCAGTAAACTGTAACATACGAGTACCTGTTTCATGTCTTATAATCATTGAGTAATAAAGAAACTGTAGTAATATAATCTATACTAATATCATAAAGAGGTAAAGTTTGTGAGTTTGTGACGTTGTAGGGGGTAATCTCTGGATCTCTGGATCCGGACAATTTGTATGGGAAATCAACCTAGGGACGAACTCGAGGGAAGAGAGGGTGAGTTGCTAGTTTTCAATAAAATACTTTTTTTTTTCAATAAAATATAGTAGTAGGTATCAAACAATGTTTTTTTTATATAAACAAAATTGTTACGAAATTCATACATTAGTATTCTTGTCCGCGGTTTACACTAGAATGTTCAATGGATTTTTATGAGAATTATTTTATACAAGCGACTCACTCTCGCTCCGCTCAGGTTCGTTCCCTAGTTACGTTTTAACGTTTAGTATAGATTTCTTAGAGATGAAATATTTTCCCGCAGTAAAAGTTTTGTTTTTTCTTTATTTTTTTTAAGTGCAATAAAGAATATTTTATTAAAAGTTATCCTGTATGTTGACCCGGATAACGTTATCATCATACCAAATTTAATCAAAATCTGTCCAGTGGTTTTCTCATTAGGCGTTCCCAGACAGAAAGACAGACAAAAATTCTAAAAACTATAGATTCGGTCTCTGTATCGATAATAATGACTATTTTAATAAGATTTCCCAGAAAATATTGAATGTACAGATTCGACTCAGAATTTTATTATATGTATAGACTACCATAAGTAAGGCGGTAAACAATGATCAATATAAAGTTGTTAACTTAAACCAGAATATAAGCTAGTGCCTTTATAATTTGACTTAAATTCGTTGAGACGTTACAACATGCCAAAAGTAACAAACCCACAGACTCACTTATAAACTTTCAAAATAACATAAATAATATACGAATCGGAATAATTATAATTAGTCATCTAGATCCTCAGATTCAACTTTGGTTCCAGTTTTTCATGCTTCCATAAAAACCATATGAATTTTTATAACTTAATGAAAATATACATGAGCGAAGGCGCAAATAAAAACTAGTGGATACGATATCACTTCTCGTACACACTTCGTCATTGACCCATATAAACTTCAATGAACTCACGTTGAAACTGTGAACGCAGGCTATTTATTATGCAGGTCTTTAATTAGAAACTTTATCTCCATAACACGTTTGTTTGTGTATTTGTATGTATTATGTCATATATTTACTTATTATCTATCTACTAGCGACTTACCCTCGCTATGCTCAGGTTCGTTCCTACTTTCGTTATGTTACGTTTTAACGTTTAGTATAGATTTCTCAGAGATGAGATATTTTCGCAGTGAAAAGTATCCTATATGTTGACCCGGATAACCAGCTATCATCATACTAAATTTCATTAAAATCCTTTCTAGTGGTTTTTCCGTGATGCGGTCACAGACAGAGAAAAAATCTATAAACTATAAATTCGGTCTCTGTATCGATAATAATGACTATTTGAATAACATTTTCCAAAAAATATTTAATGTACAGATTCGACTCAGAATTTTCTTATATGTATAGATTTATACATATATTAATAAAAATCAAATATTTGTTCATTAGTAAACGCATCATTGAGAACGACTGGACCGATTAGGCTATTTTTTTTAAATGTTTGATGTAGTCCAAATCAGGTTTTTAGGGAGAAACTTTTAAAATGTTGTACGGGAGTATGAGATTTGTAAGTACTTTTTAAGCCGTTGAAGGCTGCTAGTTTACAATATATCACTTAAAATTCCAAAAGCTGCGAAAATGGGATATTCTTCTACGCGCTTAATTAAGTAGTTTCTATGAAAGGCCCTTTAAACATATAATACACTGACATATGGTTTATATAATACGTAAAACACTTAAACAACCAATGAAAATATTTTTATTTTCCGGATTAGAACTGTTTGTATGTCGTAAGAACCGACACTCACATCACTACGCCTCAGTAACATTTGAAAGTATTTAAAACTAGCTCCTTACCCTCACCTTGTTTGAGTGCGTCCCCAGATGCCTAGTCTAGTCAATATGTTACTCCAGGTTATTTAACTGTATACTGTTCCATCCAAAAGGAGTAACAAACATACAAACATACAAAATTTCGCATATACATAATACTCGATTCTTCTAGTAACATCTAAATACACCATTTATATCCATTGTGTAAACAGATAAATGTCTAATTGAAACGGATTGCGGACTCAAATAGAAGATTATATCAGAACAGTTGTTATCCAATTTGCTTTATTACATCAAGGCTGGAGTTTTTGTCACTCCTGTCATAGTCGAGTATCGTTTACTTTATTGGTTAGTAATTTGTTTTTTCCTTTGGGCTACGTTATCGCTCAAATCCTTTGGAAATTTCCTAACGCTGTTGTATTCTATAGAACGAAATGTTTAATTTTAATTGAATAATAATGATTTCTTATTTAAGATTTATATTAATATATTTTATTTATGTCATTTTGTTCAAAAGGCCGAAAGCGTGACAGGATAAGGCTGAGCTGCACATGGATTCTATTTACCTACATACATGAAAACTTCTCGAATATGGTAGAAGTCTTTTAAATACGAGTAAAAATAGCCAAAGAAAAATAAATAATGATAGGTCGCATTAGTTTAGCCACTCTTTTAAAAGGCTACAATTAAAAAAAAATGCTCCACAAAAAAAACGCGTTTTTTCATGTTTTTATGGGTTTTTTTCATGATAGAAAAAAAAACAGTTTTTTTGCAATTCTAATTCCTCTACATTCGAGCGAAAATGTATCTATTTTATCTGTAAACTACAGAAAATAACATATCCGTATGCAACATTAATCAACTCTATAGACGTGTCCTTTATATGACATTCATGTTGGCCTAGTACAAGCGTATTGATTACTATAGTATTTGCTTAGATATAAAGCGATAGTAATATACTTTAAATTGCGCACCTCAGTCACGAGAAAATAGATAATATGGTTTGATCGAATAAAGATTAGTTATTTTTCCTTATAGTCTTTTGATGATCTTAGTAGGTTATAGGTTTTGTTTTCAAGTTTTTTTGTTAAATTTATAAGTTTTTTATGGTAAACTAACCTGCTTCCACTTACATAAGGAATCATTCACTAAACTATGCCAGTTCTTCAATATTCCATGGGAATCACAGCGTACCAGTTTTAAAACGACACTCTTCCGCAAATTACATACGTACATCTACGCAAAAATCCGTTTCTCCGTTGCTATATAACCAAGAAACACACTTTCACATCTACAGTATTAGATTCTATCATCATATATCTACATTAATATATATTAAGTCATTAATATTATTAATATTACTGTTAATTATATATGTTATTGGTTCTTTTCGTTGATTATGATTCGTGTAAAATTCTGACTGAGAGAGCTTACGGATTAACTAATAGTAGCCTATGTATTACTTATGTGCGTTTATCTTGTTGTGGTGGGGGGCTCATTAGTGTCTGGCAGTCCAGCCAGTCGTAAAGCCAAGAGATACTGGGAGGCGACCCACTTCGGTTGGCGGTGTACCATACGGGTTGCTCTCTGTTGTACTTCTCTGACTGTGAGTGTGTGAGAGTGGAGAGATTCCGTTGGATTTTAGTAAGTAGTCCTGGTTTTCCTAGCCAGTGAGTCTCACATAACCATCTGTATGTATGCAGGTGGTATGCGTATATATATATCTACATTTCCAAAAATTAAAAAAATTAAAATAAGGTTTATGCTCTACATATTTATAATTTCATGAAAATCTGTTCAACCTTTTTAGCGAAAAAAACAACAAATAGAGATACATACAAATATTCGCATTTGTAAAAACTAGTTGAAATATGTATATATTATAAAGCGTGCCAGAAATTCTTGACCCTTTTTTTAATATAAGGACATCTAGAAAAAAGAATTGGGGGCGGGGTTGTTGAGAGTCTCGTAAAATTACGTCAAAACGTAACTCTGGCAGCTGTTCTTGACATTGATTGCCCGCCTTCGGAATCTATTAATACTCTTAGATATCGCATTGATAAGTGCGTTGTAAACCGTCAGTTATTTATAGAAGACATTTGTATGCATGAGGTTTATTTGCCAGTAACATATTGTTTTATTAAGTTATAGAATTAGCTTTTAAATTATTCATATTGGAATATAATGTAAGGAATCACTTTATACTTTGCTTTCTTATTTTTTTTTCTAAGAATAACATATACTTACATAGATTCTTATATTTTTTATAAAATACCGACTTTAATAATATAATATACATCTATACATATAATAAAATTCTAACTAAGCCAAATCTGTACATTAAATATTTTTTGGAAAATCTTATTGAAATAAACATTATTATCGATACGGAGGCCGAATTTATCGTTTTTAGAATTTTTGTTTATCTATCTGTCTGTTACCGCGTCACATAAAATCGACTGGAGGGATTTTGATAAAATTTGGTATTGTGATAGCTGGTTATCCGGGTCAACATATAGGATACTTTTTACCGCGGGAAAATATCTCATTTCTGAGAAAAAATATAAAAATTGCAATATAAGAGTATACTAATATGTAAAGCATTTGATTTTTGGTCATTTAAACGCGGGCGGAGCCGCGGGCAATGCTAGTATACAATCAAATATATGTAAATAATAAATATAATTATAGTTTTAATAAACTGAAAAAAAATGTAAGCCAACTGTAACTCATCAAAACGAATCAAGTGAGGTGAAACTCAAAAATTTTCTAGAAGCTACTAAATAGTTCCATTGTCCACTTACTGAATCCATCGTCACATCAGCTTGTATCAATTTATCACATTACCAGCGAGTAGGTTGATTCCCCATACAAACTTTCATCCCCATTTTCACCACCTTAAGAGATGATTTCTGGGATAAAAAGTTAGTATAGATAACACTTGTGTATTGACGATGATGATGATTGACTTTTCTAAGGCCATGCCTAATTAAAAAAAAATCTTATCTTGCCACAGACTACACTGGCCGCTGTGGCCTTGGCTGCAGGCCTCCTTTTGAGAGGCCAGCCACCATCACAACAAACGGTATACTGGTACCTAAAAATCGGAACTTTATTACTACGTTTTACACCCGTTTGTTTATCTATCCTACTTTTATAATCTTTATAAATATTATAAATGTGAAATTTTGGGAGTATGTATGGATGTTTGTTAATCTTTCACGCCAGAACGGTTAACGGATTTGGATAAAATTTGGCACAGAGATAGATTATAGCCTGGAATAACACATAGGCTGCTTTTTATCCTAGACAATATAGGGTTCCCGAGGGATAGATTTGTTTTTGTTTTTCTAGAATCAAACCAACTAGGGTCAAACTCAAGTAGGGTTGACTGCAAATTGAGCGAAACGTGTCGTTAAATCTCTCTTAAACGATATCTTTTATATGTCAAGCCGGTTGTCTAAATAAGATTTATATAACTAAAGTTGTTTCTGAATTAGTACTGACATATAACGTTTATAGAAAAATACTTAGCATTTTGTACGGTACAGATCCTCGGTATCGTATTTTAGTTTTTTTAATAACACTGAATAAATTTTATTTAAAATTGAACTATCTTCTGTTTTTTATCCCTCAAAGACAATGACATGAGAATTCATGAAAATATTAAATATGTAATTATTTATGTTCAAATTGCATGATTAAATATCAAAGGCAAATACGTCACATTCAAGAGACAGACATAAAAGGACGACACATGCGCATGAGTTTGATTCATCTATAGCCAGTTAGTCACTCGTACATGTATCAACATGTCGGTGGATTATTTGATTTAAATTGTCAGCTTAACTTCAGTTATAAATTACGATAATACCGTCGTAAAGCATTTATAAGACCTGCCACCTCTTCTAAAATCTTAGAGAGCAGGTTCATAAAATGATTTATTTATTTGTTTACCTTATGAACAACAGTTTTTATTTTTAAATATAAGAAACACTGTCATCTATACTAATATTATAAAGAGGTAAAGTTTGTGACTTTGTGACGTTGTAGGGGGTAGGTAATCTACTGAACCGATTTAGATGAAATTTGGTAAGAAGATAGTTCGACACTCTGACATAGGATAGTTGGACATAAGATAGTTTGTATCCGGTAAATCATCCCTTAAGAAGGTGAAAATGGGGATGAAATTTTGTATGGGGAATCAACCTAGGGACGAAACCGAGAGAAGCGAGGGTGAGTCGCTAGTATCCATATAAAATGATTACAGCTTTCGTTCATATTTCACTGTAATTTATAAATATATTTCGTAAAAAAAATAATTCTTAATTTTCATCTCCTTTTAAAAACTTATTTTTTTAGATCGCTTACACATTTCTAGACCTTTTAATCAGTCAACAGTTGATTCGGCTTCATTATCATCAATAAGTAGGTAGATATATTCAAGTACCGACATTCCTCATCATTTTCTCAACACACATGTATTACGAACAAATAAAATAATAAAATATCTGTTAAAAATTTCGACATGGCTGTTTTGAGAAGATCTTATAAATTCAAGTCATGATGGCTTATTAAATTTCGCAAAGTCAATATAACGCGTACTTAGAATGTAAGTTTCTTACAAACAGATTTAATGTCGTCAACAATATTTTTCACTAGTGACTCACTCTAGTACCTTTTTATATCAATAACATTATATAAAGGTAGCTGGGGCGTATCTATAAATAGGCATTTGGGCTACAACCCAGGGCCCCCTGTTGAAAACAATGGATAATAATACTTTCTTAGATTTACGCGAATATTTGATATTTTAAATAAAGCTATCTTTTCGGTTTTCGCTTTACAGCATTCATGGTCATTATCATCATTTCGAATGCTTTACAGCAATCATGGTCACGGGAGATGTATCTGATCTCTCGTGACCATGATTGCTGTAAAGCATTTGAAACGTCGGGAACCGAAAATCCAAATAAATCGGCGAAAAAAATCCGAAAAGATAGTTTTATTAAAAACAATGGATAATATTGCGAATACATAAAATAAAAATTTATGTAAAATAAAATAAATAAGGCCATACATGCTTGGCCTAATAACCTTGATATCAATTAACCAGAAACAAACAATAGCATTATCTTAATTTCGTCTAGTACCACCTATCATTATAGATTTTAAAAAGGCAAAATAGTTTAATTCGAATTAATTAAACTGATTGTCACTTTAGGCCACCAAGTAGTGTTAGCCTAGGGCACCCTTAGTTCACGATCTTCCTCTGACAGGTAGCGTTATAAATTTGGAAAATTTTATTACTAATTAGAGACCTATCCTCACCGTCCCTAGACTTAAATAGTTTAGGAACGCACAAAAGACCAAAAAAAAAATTTTTTTTGCATCACCAACCTTCGCAGGCGTAAATAGAATAACCCACCAGATTTATACCAAAATCAGACCAATGGTTTAGGAACACATAGAGGACAAATATACGAACATTCATTTTTATTTATATAGATAGATAAATTTCAGCCTGTGTTACTTTCGTTTATAGTAGGTATATCTGTGCAATAATTTATCTCCAAATCCGTCAATTTCAGCGTAAAGGAATAAAAAATCACAAAAAAATACACACAAACTTTCGTATTTATAACAAATAATTTCATTTATTATTAAAGATTTCCGTGGAGGGGAACACTCAAATGAGTCTTTTAAGCATCTCGCGATTTAGATAGAATATGGACCTAAATATTAATATGAGAGTTTTTCATTGTAACAATCATTAATATTACATGTATGTCCTTGCGCACAATTACAGTGGCCAACACCTTAACAATGAGGCCAATGTTCTCATTAATTTCAATTTGCGTGGTAAAATTTTGCTATATTGCGTCCGGAGATGTCTTATTTATGGGTGTCAATGTATAAAGAAGAATAAAATTGGTAGTGTTTTTATTCTCATTTGGTACAGTGCATCACGGTATCTTAGAATAGGGTTTGGTTCGTTATTTTTCTTTTAAGCGCAAACAGCTGGACGGTTTTGGATGAAATTAAGTACACAGATAGCCTATGACATGTTTTTAAAATTTCTCAAAAGGCAGCATTAATTGTATATATTATTAAAAATACAAAAAGTTACTTAGGGTGTGAACATACAACACACACGGGCGAAGTGAGGGTCGTACACTAGTATATCATAAAAACTGAATTTATAGATTTAGTCAGGATATGAATTCAAAAAAGCATAAATTCTAGTATAGGAGCAATTAGACAAAAATCTAATCCGTGGCCAGAGGCGTGACATATTGTACGTTTAATTTATTAACTTTTAAAAAATACTGTTCCAGAAATTAGTTATACTATGTGTTCGCCCCGTTGTCAAAATTCGACCATAAACACTATTGAAAATTTGAGAAAATATATAGGTATGAATAGAATTTGCCTATCCATATAAAAAAAAACGTTTCCAGTTTTTTTTATTGATAGCAAAAAACATCGTCAATAGCTAAAAACAAAAAAAAAGGAAATTGGTTGACAAACAGAAGCGAAAAAGGTACTGAACTGTTTTTTCTTCCCCTATTTATACATAACTAGCATTGCCCGCGGCTGCGCCCGCGTTCAGATGACCAAAAACCAAATTCTTAGGTATTACATATTAGTATACTCTTACAGTACAGTTTTTGTATTTTTTCTCAGAAATGAGATATTTTCCCGCGGTAAAAAGTATCTTATATGTTGACCCGTATAACCAGCTATCATCATACCAAATTTCATCAAAATCTGTCCTGTGGTTTTCCCGTGATGCGGTAACAGACAGACAGGCAGACAGACAAAAATTCTAAAAACTATAGATTCGGACTCTGTATCGATAACAATGTCTAGTTCAATTAGATTTTCCAAAAAATATTTAATGTACATATTCGACTTAGTTACAATTTTATTATATGTATAGATATATAGAAGATCATATTTTAATGATATTTTCTGGCATCAAAATTTCAAGAACAAGTAGGTAATCAACAGTATAAACAGTTATAGCATATAAATTGATATATTTTATAGCACCTATCCATAGTTATCTCGACTGAGACCAACGACATAAATTCGATCGCGATCATTACTAATTTATCGCCACTATTATACCAAAGGGAATTTACAATTTGCTATCGGAATCGGTAACGAGTTAAACTTTCACTCAGACTGGGCTAATCGGTAAAACAAATTATAACCTCAAGCAAATCTTATACTTCCTCAAAGAAAGCGATTTACATAACAATAACGTTTCAGGTAACTATAGTAATCGAAATACGTTGTTTGAAGAGTTAAACGTTAAAAAACTTTACATATACGAGTATATCCACTTTCGATATATTTGGGCGACATATATTATAGTAATTACATTTGGTTTCTAACTTTCTACTAACATTCAGTTATATATAACACTAGCATTGCCCGCGGCTCGGCCCACGTTCAGATGACCAAAAACCAAATTCTTAGGTTTTATATATTAGTATACTCTTACATTGCAGTTTTTGTATTTTTTCTCAGAAATGAGATATTTTCCTGCGGTAAAAAGTATCCTATATGTTGACCCGGATAATCAGCTATCACCATACCAAATTTCATAAAAATCCCTCCAATGGTTTTTCTGCAATGCGGTAACAGACAGACAGACAAAAGTTCTAAAAACTATAGATTCGGCCTCTGTATCGATAATAATGTTTATTTCAATAAGATTTTCGTAAAAATATCTAATGTACAGATTCGGCTTAGTTACAACTTTTTTATAATAATGTATAGATAATATTCAATATGTGGTGTGCCTTTGCCTAGGCGAAGCCGGATGTTTTACTAATATAATCTGATAGAAAAAATATTTGCGTACGTATAAATCGAACCCACAATCGTAAAATATATTTTATATCTAATAGACCTTCACTTAACAGTCGCATAATCCATCTTCATATCCCGTCGTCATCGCCCGTATCTAGAACGATGTCCAACCGAGCAGTCAAATTTACAACTTACAGAACATAAAAAGGAGGCAAAGCAATAATTCCTTATTGAGAAATACGAGCGCAAAATTGTTTAATCAATTGCTCGCTTTTGAATGCAATAATGAATTAATCCTATCTGCATGCTACATTAAGAGTCGATTACAATTTATTTGACTTCGGTGCATTTAGTGTAATGTAATAACACAATTTTGCTCTAATTTTCCATTATGTAACATTTTTAAATCAGAATGACCCCTTAGACATGACGAATTTTTAAAATCGATATCGATATAAAGAAAACTAAAAATATATGGAAATGATATTCCATGGGTCATTATAACGCTTAGATTTGTAATTTGTATATTTTATTTCGAGTCTCCCCTGAGACCATGATTGCTGTAAAGCATTCGAAACGTCGGTAACCAAAAATCAGAAAAATCCGCGAAAAAAATCGAAAATATAGTTTTATTTAAATTGCCAAAAGTGTATCGTATAAGCGATGTTAAAGAAAATATGCCAAATTCATAATTAACGAAAAGAAAGGCTAAACAGTATATTTCTGTAAAAAGCGTTTTATTCAAAACTATTTGTTTTATATGAGTCGTATAGAATCAATGGCGGCTATCTCATTTTCAGTCATTTTTGGGTAAATGAATAAAACGTTTTGTAGAGCACAAAGTAGTCATATTGTATTACTGGCCATTATTATAGTAAGTACTAAAGGTTTAGGATACTTTTAAAACATAAATAATACTTTTACTTTTATTATAGCGTACCTATTTTAAAATCAAATATTCATATTAAAAACCTTTGATACTAACATTTGAAGATTGCCGAATGTGATTCCGTGTTTAATAGAGGTGGCCGCTTTTGACACCACATCTTACGAAGTTTACCTCTTTTGATTCTACATAATTTAATGCAGAATTAGGGTTGTACTAAATGACAATAATACAATTTTTTTTTAAATAACTGTGAACGAGTGAGCATTAGCGCCGAGTTTGATTCTGAATACGCAGAAGATTGCCGTCTTTGGAATTAAACAACGATTTAACATAGCATTTGCAAGGAAAATAGCCGCATTTTGTTCTGTGTTGTCAAATAAAACCGTTTAATTCAATGTTTGAAATTTTTGGATATAGATATTTTAAAACTGCCAAAAAATAAGATGGCCACATTTGATTCTATACGACTCATATATACAAGTATATATCAAATACTTGGTGCATAATGGATGATGTCATTCATAAAAGAAGAATGATTTAAGAAGCTATAAATTAATTGAGAGCACAGATTTTAGAATTACTGAGTAGTTGAAACAGATTGTAGCATAAATGAAAATATGTATGTCACAAACGCTACAATTAACCTGAAAAATATTCTTGTATTTTGCATATTTTTAAATTTTCATTTATAATTAACTACTTCTGAAACTAGGCTAATGTAATAAGTGACATTCAGTGGTATAAAATTTTCATTATGACATGGTGCAGGTGACACTTGTCAGTACCATATGAATTTTGGAGTAAGGGACAATATTCGATCAATTTAAAAAAAATCTTTAAAAATATCGTTAATAACAAATTAATATTTTGCTACGAGTAGCAATTTAAAAAAAACATTATTTAAACATAACTCTCTCCCTCGAGATATATTATGTTACAAAAAAAAGATATTCAAAATATGGCTGCATCAGTTTTTTTTTAATATACCACGTCGGTGGCAATCAGGCATGCGGCTAGCCTGATGGTAAGCGGTTACCGCAGCCTATGGCCGCCTGCAACACCAGGGGTATCACATGCGCGTTGCCGACCCTTTAAGAACCTATTTACTCCCCTTTTGAAGGACCACATACTGTAGCCCTCTGGGAAAACCTCGGCAGGGGGGAGTTCATTCCACAGCGAAATGGTCCGTGGGAGGGAATTCCTCTGAAACCGAACTGTACGGGACCATTTGAACTGCAATATGTGAGCATGAACTCGCTGTCGATGGCGAGCGGTGCAATGATAGAAAGTGGCCGTGGGCATCATTTCGAACAATTCTTCGGAACACAAACCATTGTACAAACGATAGAGCACACATAGGGACGCAAAATCTCTTCTTAGACTTAAGGGCTCTATATCGCTTGTGAGTATTGGATCGTCGACAATTCTCACAGCTCTCCTTTGAACCGAGTCAAAAGGTCTAAGCTGGTATGCCGGTGCTCCCGCCCAGAGAGTTATGTCTACTGTAACACTGGTAAGTAATCATTTTTTTTTTGTTTTTATATTTTTATATGAAAATAAAAAAAAATTAAAAAAAAAATTAAAACTTTCATGAAAAAGTCAAAAAATCCTCTCTCATGGGCAACTTCTTTGTTAAAAAATAATTATTATATCCTCTCAACTTTGTAGGCGATTCGGTTAGGTACCTAAGTATATATACCAGTCTAGACTCAAGACATTCAGCCGACCTAGATAGATAACGCGGTAATACATACATTTAATATAGTTATAATGAAAGTGTCACAGATAATTCGACGCTTGCTCCTATCTCTTTTAAGACAGTTACTATAACCATTTATTTTAGTACGCAAAGATTTTTGAAAGATTTCATCCCTAGCCTCTAGGTACAGGTACAGGTAGGTATAAAACAAATTGTTTGACAGTAAATTGGGATATTTTGGATGAAGTAGAAGTGCTTTTTTTTCTATGGGTAAGATTTGGGACGGGACAATATCTGTAGGGTCAGCTAGTTTAAATAAATAAATAAATATGCTGGGAGCTTAACACACAGCACCATATAGTTCCATGGTAATCTACGAAGCCTGTGTTATGGATACCAGATAATTGATACACTACACATACATATATAACTTTAAATACATACATATTATTTATAAATATAAGGACATATTTACTATAAATATAAACACCCATGACAGGAGTAAAAGCATTCGTGCTCATCACACAAATGAATACTCCCAGCGGGACTCGAACCCGCGACTTCTGGCACAACAAGTAGGGTCACTATAAAGTATAAACTGAGCCAAACGTGTCGTCGAAATAATCAATATTATTAATATACTATACATACAATCAAAAAAGTAATTATGTTATTGAAATATGAATAGTCAATAAATAACCATATGGAAGTTTTGCTTCGACACCTCATGGTCACGCACCAGGAGTGCTGCGTCGCCGCAACACTTCATAGATCACTTGTGTTGTTTGATATCTGATATAAGTTAAAGTATTTAATTACATGTAACGGCTGTTCCAAAATTAAATACAAGTAATCAGGATTTAATACGTAACAAATGAAAAGCTGTATGTATAACATATGTAGATTTTATTGTTATAAGTTTATCTGACCATCAATTTATGATAAAAAATACACATCAGATAGAGTCCGAAAATATGTGTATACTGAGCTTCCCAAAATATTGTCAAAATAGCAAAAATTAAGAACTGTTAAATGTCTTCTTATACTATTTTATATAAAAGACACTATTTAGTACAAAATATGCATTATACTTCATTCCTCATTGTCATAGTCAATTAGCATTTAATCTTTACATATAAATATTCAAAAATGCTTCAGCATTTTTGTAAGCACATAATATGTCCTTTTACCAAGAAGCAGACGGAACCATAGAGTTCGTATTTTTTTGTGAGACAATTCCACTTCCTACGGCATTCCAAGTAATTTCCATACAATATTGGTTAGTTACAGCTTAATCAAAGCAAAGACAGGATACTATACTATATGTATGTATTAAATAAGACCACAAACATTAAGCACAACAAGGAATTGATACACTTTATGACAAGTGTAATAGAAGAAATCAATATAGACGATCGGTTCGCTGGCGCCAGCGCGGGCGTCACGGCGCCCGAGCCTCCACACATGCTTTGTTTGTCATCCGATATGAATAGCTGGGAGTTGGGACTGATTAAGTATAATTATTCTTTTATATTATAACTTTTTAGGCAATGTTAATTTAACTTAGTTTTTTTTGCTAATAAATATTTTTTTTACAAATAATTTCTAAAAAAAATTTTTTTCTAAAAGTAATTACATATGTATAGACTATCTATACATATGTAATTACTTTTTGGTTTTCCATTTAATAAGGGTAACTATCACCATGCTTAAGTTAGTTATCTATACTAATATTATAAAGAAGTAAAGTTTGTGAGTTTGTGACGTTGTAGGGGGTAATCTCTGGATCTCCTGAACCGATTAAGAAGAAATGTGGTAAGATGATAGTTTGAGACCCTGGGAAGGACATAGGATACTTTTTATCCTGGAAATCATCCATTTAAAGCTTTGATCGAATATTTAAAAGGGGTGAAAATGCGAATGAAAGTTTGTATTGGGAAGCAAGCTAGGGACGAACCCGAGCGAAGCGAGGCTGAGTCGCTAGTGTTATATAACATGTATAAACCATGAATAATAATTATTTACCCAGTTGGTAGCCCTTTTAATAAATAAATAATAAAAGATAAAGATAATGATGAAGTAATACAATTTAAGTATATATTTTTGCCCGACTGATTTAGAAAAATAGTAATGTTTTTTAGTGCACGTAAACAAATGTTTCTTTTTTTGAACGCTTTGGGAGTATTAACTTTTTAACATATCTGCCATCTGGTAACGTAAAAAGTATAATAGTGTTAAAATTGTATCTAAAAATCTTTTTTCTGTATAATACATAAATATCACTAGATGACAAGTCAGTACTTTTTTATAATTATTTTCCTGTAAGTCATTTTGAACTAAAACGAATTTTCTGTTTATCAAAATAATAACTCCTAGTTCAGGACCGGTTTCAAAAAAAATGCATTTTTTTTAAAAACATTCATTCCTTTGTCATGTATATTTTCTCATAATTTAAATAAATTCTCAATAAAACCGCACAAACTGAGAACTAAATTCTCTGCGGTCTCATTAATTGGGAAAGGCCTAATTGCATGTTTAAGAATCTCATTTAAATACATATACATGCCCTTTAAGTATGTTTAGAGGACATTTTCATTTATATCAATATTAAAATAAAAAGTTTAGGTTATTCTTTACACATTTAAAGAAAATATTAAAAAATCTCGATTATGTACTTATTACACGCCACAATGTTTTTCTTGCTGCGTGATATTACAACAAACCAACAAATCCTTAAAATTAAAATTTATTCAAAACACTTGAATTTAAATAAAAGCCTCCTTTGGCCCGCTACTTATTATTAAGTCGGAAGGAAGTTCTGCTGAGAAGAGCTATCAAAAAATTCATCAGCTAATTTAAGCATTTTACCCTTGCTTCGGTTGGGGTGCGGGATTTGTTCACAATTTCAAATATTTTTTATGCGAAACCCTGATTCTATGATAAGTAGCCTAAGTTACTCCTTATGACATCAGCTATCTGCACGTGAAAGTCCCGTCAAAATGGACCGGGATAAACAGACAGACACAGACGACAGACAGACAATTTTTTTTTCTTATTAGTACCGTATGTACCTATCGTATGCTTTTAGTAAAAAGCTGGTATTTTGACATTACAAACAGGCACTTCAATTTTATTTATTTGTATAGATATGTAAAGATTATTTATTTGACTAGAAAGCTAACTGCGATTATCATAGAGACGATTATAAATAAAGCTTCTTAACATTCAATGCGTGTGATTTTAAGTAGCATTCTGTACAAACAGCTATTGTTTGCTGAACGATTACGAGACGGGAATAAACACTAATGTAACCGATACAACTTATGCAGTGTCGTTTTTATTTATCAATCCAATCATTGTTACTTTAAATTCTTAGTTTTTATATAAGTAATGTATTGTATTCAGCCCTTTTTAACGTCCCACTGCTGGGCAAGGGCCTCCCTTCAATACGACGGAGATCAAGCTATAGTCCACCACACTGGCCAAGTGCGAGTTGGAGAACTTCACATGTCTTTCGAAAACTTGCTAGGTTCTCTCGGACATACAGGTTTCTTCACGATGTCTTCCTTCACCATAAATGCAAGTGGTAATCATGTTAGAAATGATTCGCATATGGACATATCAGAGGTGCGAGATCTGGGATTTGAACCCGCTTCACTCGGTTTCATAAGCGAGCGCGTTACCATTGCCTAGTTACTACTAGTTTTTATATAAATAGTACATATTGCAATTCTGAAGAGATTGTTGATTTTTAGTTTAGCATTTTGTATCCTATTTATTGATCAAGGTTATATGCTATATAATATCACGTTATTAACTTAAGAAGCGTAGCATTTATAGCAACTGCCTCGATAGTGTAGCAGACTAGCACGTACGGCTCGAGTCCCGGTTCGAGTCTAGTTTAGTTATTGAGTCTTTCCGTTTAGTAAGCCTCCGTAACAGCCCGGAGTTGGGAAGTTGGTGGTGTTTCACCCCCGTGCCTCGGAGAGCACGTAAAGCCGTCGGTCCTGCGCCTTAACTCTCACTGGTTGTGTCGAGCAACCGTCCCATCGGAGCATGAGAGTGATAGGAATAAAGTGTGCACTTGCGTCTGCGCGTTCAAATGTGCACTATAATATCTCCTTCACAGTTGGCTAGTCTAAATGAGGTTGGCCGCCGTGACCGAAATCGGTCAATAGGACATTATTATTAGCATTTACCTATACCTATATAAACTATGCGAGCGGATCCACAGACAAAAACTAGTATACAATTATAATGTCTAATGAGTAGCATATAATTTAAATTTACCTAAAATTTCACAGTGTCTGGGACTTATTATTTTATCTGCCGTTTCTTGGTTTTTAAACTGTAGATCAAAAAAATAACGTTTCAAAGATTTTTGTTTTCCTAGTCTTCTACCAGATGGTACTCCTTTACTGTTGACTTCCGCTACCGCTTTAAAGTTGTCTCTCATACATATTTATAAAAAAAAATTGTTATGCCAGACATTTAACATAATAATTAATATAAACATATTATGTTGATGATATTAATTATTTTAACACGAAAATGACATTCAGACCATTGGCAACTACTATGCGAACGAGTTCCAATGTATCATTAAATCAATTAATTTATTGTGTTTACAGTGCATTAGTACAAAGTAATTGATTTATATCATGTGTCATCAAAACAAAGACGAAGTTATGCGCACAGATTTAATATGAACACAATAATTCTTTAAGAATCATAAAGTTTTAAATCTTTACATACGAGTAGGTATATATGTATTATAATAAAATTCTCAGTCGAATCTGTACATTAAATATTTACCTATTTAGAAAAATCTTATTGAAATAGTCATTATTATCTATATAGAGGCCGAAACTAGTTTTTAAAATTTTTGTCAGTCTGTCTGTCTGTTACCGCATCACGAGAAAACCACTAGACAGATTTTGATGAAGTTTGGTATGATGATAGCTGGTTATCCTGGTCAACATATAGGATACTTTTTACCGCGGGAAAATATCGCATTTCTGAGAGAAAATACAAAAACTGTAATGTAAGAGTATACTAATATGTAAAACCTAGGAATTATTTTTTGGTCATCTGAACGCGGGCGGAGCCGCGGGCAATGCTAGTAATGTATAGAAGTCTACCCGATTTGTCGACATGTTTTATTATCATTTCGCTACCTTGGGTAGAGCATGAGGATATATATAGACTATAGGCTTCCTCAATAAAGGAGCTATCCTATAAATAATTTTTTTTCAAATCGGAGTAAAAGTTCCTTAGATTAGCGAGTTTTAACAAACAAATAAACAAACAAACAAACTCTGCCTCTTTATAATGTTAGTAGAGATATGCAGATATGTCTTTTTTCCTTGAAACTCTTTATCTTGCATGTTGGTCAAAGAATTTTTTTACACAATTGACTATCAAGACTACCTTTATCATTTCTATACAAAATTGTAGATAAAATAGCATGCATTCGTTTTGTTATTTAAAACCCAATTACATACCTATATATATTTTCGTAAGAGAATTTGGAACAAAAACAAATACGTACTACACTACCCGAATGAGGTTGGTAGGTATATATTATCCATATAAATATATAAAACAAAGTCGGGTTTGTTACAACATTTATAACTCAAGAACCGCAGGACCGATTTTCATGGTTTTGATTTGTTAGATTTGTCTCCGCCCCGAATAACAGAATAACTATTAAAACATTGAAAAAATTCACAAAAAAAACTTTTAAATGTACATGGGTAACGCTGGCTAATAACTATTTAGTATTTATATCTATTTAAAACGTACCTGGCAATGAACCCCAGCGAAACGAGGGTAAGCCGCTAGTAATAAATAATTAATAAGCAAACGGCGAGCTTTACGCAATAAATTTTTAATCGGTTTGAAAACAAAAATGGAAGATTTATTTGGGTTGTAAGCAATAAATTAATTTGGCAAAACCAAATCATGACCCTTCATACGTGTTTTTTTAAAAACAACGTTATTAGAAATGCATCGGAAATATTGTTTATAACTAAACTTGTTAAGTAGTTTAAAAGATCCTTTAATAAAGATATAAATTCAGTTAGTATGTACTTTAGACATAATCTCTTTAAATATAAAACGATTCCAAAAATTCTTTGATTAAAAGACATCTACATTATCTGTGTGAAGCAACGTTATAAATAAAAAAATGTCGGGACACAGCACCATCTAGTTCCATGGAAGCTACGAGGCTTGTGTTATGGATACCAGAAAGTTGGTACACTACACATATATAACTTTAAATACATAAATATTATAAATATAAACACCCATGACTGGAATATAAACATTCATGCTCATCGCACAAATGAATGCCCCCAGCGGGACTAGAACCCCCAACCGCTAGCACAGCAAGTAGGGTCATTACAAACTGAGCCAAACGTGTCGTTAATCATATGTACGTAGGCAAAACCTAGTACATATCTACATGTACGTACATATGTATCTACATGTACGTACATATGTATCTACATGTACGTATATATCTACATATACGTATATATTTACATGTACGTATATACGTTATAGTCCCGAGCAGACGGGAGCTCAGACGCTATTGTCTCGCGCCCTACATGTGGTAAACAGAGCAGAATGATGTGTCCGTACCGTACAAGTATTTATATAGCAATGCGTATATCAAATCGGACGGATGCGTCTGCGAGACATATGCGTCTCAATGTGCGAGAAGACAATATTTTTACCAAATATTTATTAAAGTATAAAATTTATTATTTACCAAAAAAGAAAATATGTTGAAATTAAAAATATATTTAACCACGCTTCGCTCGTATACGTCCCTAGGTGCCTCACATTACCTTATTAAGTTAACTCAACGGCCGTTTATTTTTTCGTACGTCATTTAAAGTTATTATGATTTTTGACAGGAACCACATGTTTGAAATAAAAAATAGCATAAAGCCCTCGGCGGTAATATATTCTTCTATTAATGAAAGAATTTTCAGCGTCGGATTATTAGTTTCAGAGATAACCCTCTACATACATCTTACAAACTCTATCTCTTCATAATATTATTTACTTTTCTATTAATATATACAATTATTTACTGTTTTTTTATTGAGCTTTTCACTCATAAGTCATAACTTGCTTACATCACAGATGACACAATATTTATTCCGGTTTTTCATCTGCAGCTGTATGCTCTGCCTCTGGACCAAGGAGGCAGTCAATAGATACAATCTCAATATTATATTAATTTCTAAAATATTTTTGATTTTTCAGTTTAAAATTGATATTATTTTACTTCAACACAAAGAATTTCCATCAATTTTATTTCCATTTTATACTCTATTACTATATTTACTAGTTCTGACTCAAGCTCGATGTTTTTGTAAACACATTCTTGTAATTTTTACACGTAATAAACCATACCGCTAGGAGTTTAAAATTATCTCGAAAAATATTGATTAAAATTATTACATGATTAAGTTAGTTTGTCTTTGGACATCTTATGTACTTATATTAAAAATACCAATTGTTTTTTTTTTCAGTGTAATTAATTTTAATGTATCATTGATTTTAATTTTAAGGTCAGCCGCATATTAAAAGAGTTTTTCTGTTAGAAAATTTTCAGACGCCCGCCGGTACAACTCAACACACCTATCAGAAATCGCTGTCAGTCCAAAGAAACCTTCCCCAAACCTAACAAACAACTAACAACTAAATTAATACCCTAAGCAGAACCAAACAAAAAACGGTGGTGGAAATTTCAATATTACTTCGTAATTTCTACAGTTATTGATTGATTCATTATTTGTTTATTTATTGTAATACTCGTGACTTGCCTTTGCTTTGCTCGGGAGCGTCCCCGATGACCTAACAGCCTATATGTTACTCCAGGTCTGATTTATCTCTATTTGTGCACTAAATAGCGAAAACCGTTTAGCCGTTTTAGCGTAAAAAACATACAAACATACTCATACACACATACAATTAAGAGTTTAAAATTTATAATACAATTCCGATTTACACGAAACACTGCAGTGAGGAAGGTTATAGCTAAAATGTAAATCTTGACACAGGTCCAGGAAGATTGTTTATTATTTTAGCCATAAATTCTATAATAAATAATTCACGTGTGATTCCTCGTGAAGGAAATAAAACGAAATGCTAAATGGTTGAAGTAATTTGTTTTGTTTTGGGTTTGCACTAAACTAGCCTAATTATATTTTTTATGCAATATTATATAAATTGTGTATTCTATTCTTAAGGTTCTTTTTTATTATTATTATTGTTATTAAAAAATTTAAGTAAACTCTTTAATATAATGTAAAGTTTTAAGATATTTTTATAAAATATGAAGCATGTTGTGTTCTCCTATAATTGTGAGTGCATATAGGTTAAGTATTGTTAATGTATTAGTGTAAGTTTTTTGTGTACTAACGTTGGAGATCCTAATAAATAAATAAATAAATAAATAAATGACGGAGGAGGATTTAGTTACCTTTTTATGCTAGAGTGTAAAATTTTATTACTGCGTTATTTATGTGATTTAGTTTTTATTCCGAGTTAATTTAAATATCGAGCAGAGCTACGTCTCGAGCGGGGTGGAGACAAAAACATACATAGCACATTTTATTTTAAATTACGACATAAATTGTAACAAGTATTTATTCAAATCGATATACATATTTCTACATGTATTTTTTTTCCAAGACACTGTAAAAATATTCTAAGCTATTGATAAAATTCTCCATATATGTATGTACGAGTATTATATGTCTGTTTATCTATCTATACTTATTATAAAAATAAGTCCCCCGGCCGCGTCTTTCTGTCCTCCTGTCTGTCCTCCTGTCTGTCTGAACGCGATAAACTCGAAAACTACTGAACGGATTTTTATACGGTTTTCAACAATAGAAAGAGTAATTCTTGAGGAAGGTTTAGGTATATAATTTATTATGCTTTTATGTAAATTAGCTGAAATACGGCGACAAATGTTGAAGAGGTCGCAAAAAATCTCGCCAAATGGGAACTTTCCACGCGAACGCCGCGTAAACTAGCAAAGATACAGTTAAGTAATGTACTAGAGAATTCAAAATCTATAAAAATGCTACAAAAAAGTCCGCGATAGCATATCTCTATCTCTTACGGTTGACTTACAATAACCACTTTTATGTTAACATTTTTAATTAAAAACATTACGTTATTTTCAAAGTTATTTTCTTTAGTTCGGTATTAATCCTTATCCAAATGAATATTTTAGTTAGCTTAGTCATTTAATGCAGATTAAAATTGCTCTTTACACTAAATCAATCAGATGAATAGTTTTTGAGATATCGTTGTTAGAAGTAATTAGTAGCGAAACATTTTTAATGCTTGGCGAGCATTGAGATGCCTACGGCGAGTCCATCCCCTCTGCCCCGCATCGCTCGACCGCCTGCTCAAGCTATATAAACCGGGCGATGTAGCGCGCGATCCTAGGATACTTTTTACCGCGGGAAAATATCTTATTTCTGAGGAAAAATACAAAAACTGCAATGTAAGAGTATACTAATATGTAACACCTAAGAATTTAGTTTTTGGTCATCTGAACGCGGGCGGAGCCGCGGGCAATGCTAGTAATGGATAAACTAAAACCCTGGGAAGGACATAGGATACTTTTTATCCTGGAAATCATCCCTTAAGTGGGTGAAAATGGGGATGAAAGTTTGTATGGGGAAGCAATCTAGGGACGAACCCGAGCGAAGTATGGGTGAGTCGCTAGTATTTATTAAACAAAGTCACAAGTAAATCCAAAATACAAAATCAGCTTCCAAATAGGAACAGGGAGAAAATTAACCTTTTAAAATGTCTGAAATATATTGCTTTATTTGGTTGAAATAACTAAGATAATCTAGTTAATATTAGAATTTGTACCTGGTGCCAATTCTTGAGCATTCAGGATAACTGCCAACACAATGATTATGCTCTAAAATATTTTGTTGAACGCAGAAAATTGGCAGTCATTTTAAAAATATTTTCTATAGCTTTGTTAAAGGTAAGAAAGTCAACATGAGCTGCTAAAAAGGAATTATTTACTACTATATAGTGTTCTAGTGTATTAATATTTGTTACACTAGTGACTTTCCTTTAGCTTCGCTTGGGTGCACCCTTAGGCCTTTTTATTACTCACACTAGATTTATTTTCACTTTTGTTTCCATATTTCACGTGCATAACTTGATTATTGTAATTCATTTAAAACACAAAAACGATAATCAAAATAAATCCATGAAAATAACCGAAAAGATAATTTTATTTAAAATGTCAAATATGCGCTTAGATTTAAGAAATTATTAGTAGCCTGTGTTACTCTGCACGTTATGGTTTATCTCTGTATCAAATTTCATCAAAATCTGTCAAGTCTTTTTAGTGTCAAAGCGTAACAAACATACACACACATATAAAAATCGTAGATTGTCATAAACTTTTTCCCTGCTACCCTTTGGTCCTCGCAGTAGAGATATACATTATACATTTATACAGCTCTTATTAACGCCTCAAACGAGCTATGTGCTCAGCATTGGCACAGACCTCGTTTTAATACAAGTGGGATCATAGTCCACCACGCTGGCCAAGTTCGGGTTGTCGGAGTTAACATAACTTTTGAAAACTTGCTAAGTTCTCTTAGACAAGTAGGTTTACTCACGATGTTTTCCTTCACCGTAAAACAAAGTAATCATGTTGGACATGATATAGATGTATAAAGTAACACTAAACTAAATACTTTAATATGTAATTATCATTTTACTGGAAGGAAGTCGAAATGTATATCTTTGCAAGTTATACATAACATATCCTGCGATGCAAGCTTTATCATATTTACGAGTAGATTGTGTATTGTGACAGAATGTTTTCTACAGACAATTGTAATTTCGGTGCGTGTTTTTTTTAATAGTCACGTCTGCTTCAACTGTGAACTACATAGTTGCTTCTCTATCTGTTTAAGTTTAAAATAATCAGTCCAGCCGTTTAGGAAAAGTTAGGTGACTAACACACGTACAGAAGAATTATACATATTAAGACATATACATATATATACATTGTATACCTTATATATTTACACTGTCTATCAATCTGAAAATAACTAACAACTAACTATGTAAAATTATAGCAAAATACATTATAAGGTAAGACATCTTGTATGGACCCTACGCCACTGATAGATATACATACATACGAGTAGGTATGTATATATGTAAATACATGGATGTACAGAAAACACGCCTTGCGGGATAAGCCTTTATATTGTGATATATTGTATTCCTTTTCGCTTCATGGTCTGATAATGTAGGTAATAAATATAAATATTTTAAGATGAGTTTGCCGAACGCTCTAGATCGCTCCGTTCCGGAACTGACGCGTACGTACGTAGCTTATAAAGCTGTAGGAAAACACATGTTTTTTAATTATAGTTGACGACGACTCCTTACGGCATTTAATTATGTGTGTACTAAAATATTAAAATTATCTTTCAGAACCCTCTTGTAATTTCTTTTCATACTATATAGTATATAGTTAGAGTAATTGTATGTATATAATTAAAAAAATATCTAGTTTTAATAAACATATACGTACAGACATTTTAAGACGCCGAAAATTCGTAAATATTCGTATTAAGATTATTTTAAATCATAAATTTACTAAACACAGCACCAACTACTTTGTAGTAGTTTACTGCCTCCGTGGTGTAGTGGCTAGCATGTACGGCTGCACACCCGGAGGTTCTGGGTTCGAGTCCCGGGTCGAGCCAAATTTAGTTATTGTCTTTCTGTATAAGTAAGCCTCAGTAACAGCCCGGAGTTGGGAAGTTGGCGGTGTTTCACCCCCGTGCCTCGGAGAGCACGTAAAGCCGTCGGTCCTGCGCCTTTACTCTCACTGGTCGTGTCGAGCAGTCGTCCCACCGGAATATGAGAGTGATAGGAATAGAGAGTGCACTTGTGTCTGCGCGTACACTTGTGCACTACAATATCTCCTGCGCAGTTGGTTAGTCTCAATGAGATTGGCCGCCGTGGCCGGAATCGGTCGGGAGAACATCAGTAGTTTACGAGCGATTTATATGGATTGTAGGTATCGCTCTACGCCTAATTATTTTCTACTCATCTTCTATACATATTTATCAGATAAAACATCTGGGGACTTAGTCATTACATACTGTCCATAATAGGAATCTATTTATATGCAAGGAACATGTCACGGGACGTGGCTAAGATATGTTGCCACTTCAAATATTTGCCTTATGCAGGAGTAATAATAAATATAAATAAGCTTCATTGAACTTATAAATATATAACAATTTATTTTGGCCTACTACTTTATGGTATGGTCTACTACTCTTTACTCTCTGTAATAGAAAAACCTGTGTCTCAAAGAGTGATTGATTCAAACTGTGTAAAATAAGTTACCATTGATTGTGGCGAATCAAAGTGGCGATTATCAGTAAACAAAATAAAATTTTATTTGTATGTATAATAATAATTAATCAAACCGATTCTTTTGTACCACACGTTTTCAATTCAAATAGAGCTCAATACGAGAGTATGTATTTACTCTCTTCTCAAATACCTACTTTCCATGCGCATCTCATGGTTTATATAAAACTATCCTTTATCATTTTGTCACGGTTTATACTAGAAATTTTGTTTCCTACGTTTCGAATGCTTTACAGCATCGAAGAGACTACAGTTATCGACGTTTCTTTAACTTTAAATTAAAAAAAATAAAATCGACTTCCAGGCACTAAAATGTAAAAAATAACTAAACGGGGGTTTTCATTTACAATAGATACCTAATCAGATATTTTCGAAGTCGGTACCAGCTGACGCATGTGAAATCTAATATATTTTGATACGTAAAATACATATTTACCTATTAGATATTCATATCTTAAAATATTGTCGGCTGGCACCGACTTCGAAAATATCTGATTAGGTATCTATACTAATATTATAAAGAGGTAAAGTTTGTGATCTTGTGAGTTTGTGAGTTTGTGAGTTTGTGACGTTGTAGGGGGTAATCTCTGGATCTACTGAACCGATTTTCAAAATTCTTTTACCAAAAGAAAGCCACGTTCTTTCTGAGTGTCATAGGCTATATATTAACCCGAAAAATGAAAAGGCTTTTTCGTGGTAGTCGAATTTGCAAAGTAAGTCGGAGAAAAAACGGTCGAACGAAAACGTTTCTTACGAACGCTGCCTTAACGATGAGAGATATATGATTATGTTCTAGAGAAAAGTTGTAGAGCTTAATAATGCCTACAAAAAAGTCAGCGACAGCATATGTCTAACTTTTATATTTAAGTCACAAAAAGTAGTTTTTTATATTAATAAAATCATTTAAATCGGTAGGTCATGTTTATTGGTCATATTATCAACAATTATGAATTCTTATCAAAATAAGTAAATTTATCGTCTAAAATGCTTAAAATAAAAGACTTTTCCCTTTTACTGCATATAATTTGGACAAATGGTTAAAGAGATAATACAACATATTCGTATGTATGGACGAACCCGAGCGAGCTGTTTATCTGTTTTTCTCTTTGTACGGGCTAATCTCCTGATCTATTGGACCTATTTAAATGAAATTTTGCATGGTGGTACCTTATATCCCCGGGCAACATCTTAGATACTTTTCATCCTGGAAAATTAAAGGGTTCCCGTGGGATAGTTAAAAAACTATAACAACTTATTTATCTTAGTACACAAAAACTACTGAGTGGATTTTAATGAAACTTTACAATAATATAGTTCATACATGACAAAAACAAATCAGCTACTTTTCATCCCGGAAAATTAAAGAGTTTCCGTGGGATGGTCAAAAAACTATAGTAACTTATACAGCTTAGTACACAAAAACCACTGATTGGATTTTGATGAAACTTTACAATAATATAGTTCATACATCAGAATAACAAATAGGTAACTTTTTATCCCGGAAAAACGTACTTTTCCCGTGGGATAGATGTTTTTGTTTATTTGTAACGTATTATGTACACAACATAGACCCCAAAACAATAGTTGTTAAAAAATGTCTGTTTGTCTGTTTGTCTGTTTTTGTGTGCGCATTTCACGCGAAAAGTAATGTAAATTTGGTGAAGTGATAACTTATTACTCGAGTCAACATTTAGGATACCTTTTGTATGTATGTATGTATGTATGTTGTATTCAGCCCTTTTTAACACACGCACGGGCCTCCCTTCAGTACGCGGTGGATCAGGCCATAGTCCACCACGCTGG
The DNA here is from genome assembly GCA_947093115.1 of Brenthis daphne. Classification (NCBI taxonomy): domain Eukaryota; kingdom Metazoa; phylum Arthropoda; class Insecta; order Lepidoptera; family Nymphalidae; genus Brenthis; species Brenthis daphne. The sequence goes on from OX352483.1 coordinate 12,868,393, forward strand.
CCAATATCAGAGGTGCTAGACCCGGGATTTGAACTTGCTTCATTCGGTTTCCCAAGCGAGCGCGTTACCACTGGGATACCACTGCCTAGATACCTTTTACTTAAAGAAAATCTTTCTTTCCCACGGGAAAATATAATAACTGGTTTTATCGAGTCCTCCCTAGAAACCTGCCTCTGGCTAAGCCTTAAGACATACATCAAAACAATATACTAAAAAATTGTAGGTCTTGAAAAGTAGCCTACAGAAAAGTTCTGAATAGTATATGTCTATCTCCTAAGTTACACTCGCAATATTTATTCTTATCAATACCTATAATAAAACTTAGTCAAATCGATGTGCGCGTTTCATGCAAAAAGTACTCAACCGATTTTAACTTCATTTTGTATAGTGATAAAACTTAGTGCTCGGGTCAACATTTAGAATACTTTTTACGACAGGCAAATTATTCATTCCCACGAGAAAATACAATAACTGGTTCTATCGAATTGTCCTTAGAAATTTATATGGCTAACGTTGGCTCAACCTTAAGAGATAGATCAAAACATTGTACAAGAAAATTGTAAGTCTTAAAAAGGTTTATAGAAAAGTTCTACATACTTTTATAGTATATGTCTATCTCCTAAGGTACACTCGCTATAACTATTTTCATTATTATATATTTCTGTTTTATTATACGTTATTTATTCTATCTGAATATAGGTACATATATGAATAATAAAACTGTAGAGGTCGAATGTCTGTACATAGATGGTAGAAAAAATAGCTAAAAAACGAGTCAGTTCTCTTCTTACATCCCGTAAGGAGAGAAATAGAACAAATCCAGATTTTTTCAATTTTTTTGTATCTCTGTCTGTTTGTCTGTTCGTACGGGCTGATCTCCGATACTATTGAACCTATTTAAATGAAATTTGATACTTATCATTCTGTAAAATTAAAGAGTTCCCGTGAGATAGTTAAAAAATTATAGTAGCTTAGTACACAACAACTTATGCACCTACTTTAGTAAAATTTGGCATGCTGATACCTTATATTGCAGGTCAAACAACAGGTTACTTATTTTTATCCCGGAAAAATGAACGGTTCCCGTGGGATAGATCTGTTTGTGCTTTTCTAGAGGTGAACCCGAGCGAAGCGAGGGTGAGCCGCTAGTCTATTCTAAATGAAAACCCCCGTTTAGTTATTTTTTACATTTTTGTGCCTGGAAGTCGGTTTTTTTTAAAGTTTATTTTTATATTTTTAGTGTAGACGTAATAAGCAGGTAATTTGTAAGAAGAAAGTTTTTAATAACATATTCGACTAAACAATTTGTTTAAAAAAATATTTATAATTGATTTTTTTAAAAACCGCTCGACCAATTTCGATAAAATTTATATGGGACCTGGGAAGTATACCCTTTCAAACAAATTTTCGAAATCGGTTCAGGCGTCTTCGAGTAATCGGTGAACATACATAAAAAAAAATCCGACGAATTGAGAACCTCCTCGTTTTTGGAAGTCGGTTAGTGAAATATTCGCGTAATTCTAAGAAAGCATCATGCGCACCTTATGTAATATCATCCGTATTCACAGCCTATACGACATTTACGCCTATTACCTTTTACATGTAACAAGATATTCCTTGAAGCACAAAGCGTGCTTAACCTTTATCAGAAATGCCTACAACATAAACTCTCATACAAACGTGAGGTGCGTTAAGTCCCTTGGCAAAACGCCACGGCGCGGCGCCGGACCGCCCGGTGCTAGTTGCAAAAATAATGCATCGTGTTTTATTATTTGAGGTACCAATCTGAATTACATTATAGGGATAGTTATTTATATATAAATAAGCACGAATAACAACAATAAGTACCTTTTGTCATCTGTTTGTCATCCTATTCTCTTTTTTTTATAGTAGCTATTAAAGAGGCTTGGTGTTATAAATTTAATAAAAGCACTAGCAGTCATGAGGACTGCATATCCTGTCAATATATCTACTGTCTGCAACAAGTATATAATGCCTTTGAGACGTCTAAAACCTTAGTCTCTCCCGTCACCTTGATTGCTGTAAAGCATTCAAAATGTCAGGACCCAGGAACCAAAAATCAAAATAAATCCGCGAAATAATCCGAAAAGATAGTTTTATTTAAAATGTCAAATATTCGCGTAAATCTAAGAAAATATTATGGGTCGATGGAAAATCAATCAATATTATTTTAATTTTAAGATCTGAATAAAGGCTATAGAATATAGGTACTAGCGACTCACCCTCCTTTTTTTACCTTTTAACGATTAGTATAGATTTCTCAGAGATGACATGTTTTCCCGCAATAAAAAGTATCCTATATGTTGACCAGGATAACCAGCTATCATCATACCAAATTTTATCAAAATCTGTTCAGTGCTTTTCTCGTGATGCAGTCACAGACAGACACACAGACGAAAATTCTAAAAGCTATAGATTCGACCTCTGTATCTATAATAATGACTATTTCAATAAGATTTTCCAAAAAATATTTAATGTACAGATTCGACTCAGTTAGAATTTTATTATATGTATATTGTATAGATTACTATTACAATAACAACACTCAGAAACTAACGTTGGATGGATTTCAATGGAATTGGATGGCACTTGGCAGTTAATAATCACAATATGAACATTCTTCTCTTGCGGAAATGTAACTTGCAATATTGTCAAATATTTAAATCTTACACTTTAGTGTATTTATTTTAATAAATACATGCCTGTACTGTACATTTTTACATGTAAGACTATCGAGGTCACGTGGAATCAAAATATTATTATCACAGTAATAATTATGCATTACATTACCGTGTTATTATGCCAATATCATTAGCTACGTGTTGAACTTTGGCACTTTTTTTAGAATTGATATGTAATATGTATGTACATAATCTTGTTGACATTCACTATTATAAACACCATTATAAACACAGAACAGTTACAATATGTTTAAATAATCTAAACATATAATAAAATTGTAACTAAGCCGAATCTGTATATGAAATATTTTTTGGAAAATCTTATCGAAATTAACATTATTATCGATACAGAGACCTAATCTATCGTTTTTAGAATTTTTGTTTGTCTGTCTGTCTGTTACCGCATCACAGAAAAACCACTGGAGGGATTTTGATGAAATTTGGTATGGCGATAGCTGGTTATCCGGGTCAACATATAGGATACTTCTTACCGCGGGAAAATGCCTCATTTCTGAGAAAAAATACAAATACTGCAATGTAAGAGTATATTAATATGTAAAACTTAAGAATTTGGTTATTGGTCATCTAAACGCAGGCGAAGCCGGGGGCAATGCTAGTTAAATTATAATACAAATTATAAATTATGCATTGTTTGCATATCTGTCTATCTTTTAGAGGATGTTGGAGGTATTCCAAAAGGACTATCTATTTAATAGCTTGATTCAAAAACAACCATGTTTCATTAAAATTCAATTTTACTTCTTTACTACCTACTTTATTTATTATTTGAATATAAAATCTATATATAAGCTGGGAACTAATAACAACAATTATTGTGTTTTAATAAAATTAATGTCGCGCAAAGTGCCGCAGCTTTTTCTCGAAGGCTACATTTAGAACATTCTGTTAATACGAAATGGAATCTGCGACCTTCAGTATATCACAAATCACAATACGTTACAAGTGTACGTACGTGACTAAGAAAGTTCATATTTAGTTTAATGACACTATTTATATTATTCTTTAATATATTGAGATAATTATTTAATTGCAAGCGACACACTAAGCACGGTAATATTACATATACATTACCGTGCACTAAGTAGCTTCACTAGGGTTCGCATCCTCGTATCGCTTCGGTACGTTTAACGGTTAGTACCTAAGAATTAGATAGACTATATATATATATAGTCTTATATATATATATATATAGTCTTATATATATATATATATATATATATATATAGTCTTATATATATATATATATATATATATATATATTTGTGGGTTGTATTATAACGTGTTTTCCTGTGGAAAATAGATAATCTCCCACCGTAAAAAGTAAAGCGTAGCCTATGTCACTCTCCAGTCTCCCAACTATCTCCACACAAAAAACCACGCCAATCCGTCACTCTGTTTGTATGTGAAAGAAGGAGAAACAAACAAACTTTCACATTTATAATCAATGCCGCTTTCCAGCTGGCAAACAATTTTCTTTATAAAGTTGTGTTACATAAAACCCGCAATAACATAAGTTGTAAGGCCGGACAAGTCACTGGTACAATAAAAATAGCTCGTATGTTACACGCCGTAGAAGGTCGCAAGCTGCGTTTTGACTTCAGTACCTACTCGAGATATAAATGGCCACTTTGCTGCTTCAAACTAGTTTAGTTATTTTAGCAGACTTAAGACACAAAAATATTGATATATTTCAATCTAAATTATTAAATATATTTTATTATTATTACTTAATTAGTTTTAATAGAAAAATACCTTAATATTCTGCTTAAATTAAAGCTTAGTAAATAAACTTGACTGCTTAGATGTTACATTAACCAATTTATGAGTATATTAATATATAATATGTTTCATTCTCACCTAATGTTCGGCCGAAGTTCGTATTCGGTTCAAACCACATTCGGCCCATCACTACTCTAGACTCTTTTTATGTGACACTTTATTTACTAAGAAAATGAATTTAAACTTTTTTAACATAAAAAAATATACCAAGTCAAGTAGTCTAGAGTCTGCGCTATTATTGCTTTTACGAAAATAAGTATAGTAGCATTATACCTTAAACAAAGTTGCTCTAGAAAAGTCGTTTGAAAAGAGACTTGTTTGATTATTTTTTTTAAATCCGCTAAGTATTCTACAGAGTATAAATATTAAAGAATTATCATAAAATTATGTAACTGCAACTATGTAAAAATGTTATGTAACCATTTAAATAACTTTTTTTTAATATCATATTATATAAAACTAAGATTATACGCACACGCATCTTCATGCATATACACACACGTACGTATGCACGTATGCATACACGCACGAACGTACGCACACGCGCACACACACACACACACACGCACACACACACACGCACACACACGCACACAGACGTACACACAAATCAAGTCATAATAATTAATAGCGATGTTTGCAATGAGTAGATGCTTAGTGCTTACACAATACATTTTATACTAAAAAAATCAAATTAAAACAAAACAATGCGAAACCTCTAAAACGTCAATTACAATAGATGTTACTTGAATGTTCTAAGGGCAGTGATCTGTCTTCATTAAAATTCTATGTTTTTCCCCACCGTTTGTAATTAATTAGCCGCATAATAAAACTTTATGAATAAAATTTACACAACAAAGATAATACTTAGCGCGCATTTATTAATTTTGATTGCTTTTTTTTTTGTAAATGAAAAAAAATTAAAATTACTGAACCGATTTTATTAATTCTTTCACAATAAATATAAATATTTTACCTCTTTCTAATACTAATGCTATATGTGCTAGAATTTAAAATTATCATGATCGTACTCGTAAAATGTTAAGATTTTTAATACTTATTATTATTGTTGTTACCTACCATTAAAAAAAACATACAGCCTAATTCAGTTGAATTAGGCTGTATGTTTTTTAAGTCTTTCTCTAGCAACAATAGGTGGGAATACCTCAATGAGAACAAAAAAATCCGATAAAAAGGTTTTATTCAAATCCAACCTTGAATAAACAAAACAACAAACAAATAACAAATTAAAACTTTAAGTATATTAATAAGTACATATTTTATTATAAAATGTGAAGTTTGGCCTTGTTCAGTCGTTTAGACTTAAGAGGATTAAATCATATATTATACTAATATTATAAAGAGACAGAGTTTTTTTTTTGTTTTGTTTGAACGCGCTAATCTTAGGAACTACTAATCCGATTTGAAAAATTCTTTTTGCAATAAATAGCCTCCTTATCGAGGAAGGCTATAGACTATATATCATCAGTGCACTACCCAAGGGAGCGGAGCAGTAATCATAAATGTCAACAAATCGGGCAGACTTCCAAACATTAAAGTGACACGCACGACATGTAGTGACTTGAGAAGCGCGACGAAATTAAACCGAAGTTTTTTATTTTCACCAAATGTTCGGCCGAAGTTCGTATTCGGTTCAAGCCACATTCGGCCCATCTCTAGTCACAAGGCAAGTCACTAGTTTATATAAATGCAAGTTTTGTCAACGTAAAAGTGCCATGGTCACATTTCGCATCTAACTACATAATATCCCACGGGAGGCATTTGATGTACCAGGAAAAAGAAACAAAAATAATTATTAACATAACTATACATTAAAACATTATTGAATTTATAAGAGTATCACAATAATTGGTTAGAAATATTCAGTGCAAACTTTTACCGATATCAGTGTGCAAAGGCCGTATAGATATGGATATATGGCCGATAGAAAACCTGTATTACAGTGAAGAATGAAGTAGCATAAGTAATAATCTAACTAGTGCTATATCTAAAGAATTATATAAGCAATATAAAAAAAAAGATAAATTAAAAAAAAGGTCCTATAAACTACATGCCTCCGAATATACACGTCTTCGGCCCATAAACTGTCTCTATAAAAAAAACATGTCAATATGTTAATTGGTTAATAACATTGGACAATATCATCTATTCTATACATATAATAAAATTGTAACTAAGCCGAATCTGTACATTTAATATTTTTTGGAAAATCTCATTGAAATAGGCATTATTATCGATACAGAGGCCGAATCTAGTTTTTAGAATTTTTGTCTGTCTGTCTGTCTATCTGTCTGACTGTACCGCATCACGGAAAAAACGCTGGAGGGATTTTGATGAAATTTGGTATGATGGTAGCTGGTTATCCGGGTCAACATATAGGATACTTTTTACTGCATAGACCGAGATAAAAAGCGTAAGGTCTCTATATCATGTATGTAGCTCCCAAAGGTCCAAAAATCTTTACAAGAGCTGCCAGAAGCAATTCGTCACCATTTCCAATTTTTTAATGTAACAACCTCATTGAAACTGTATGAATGTCTCCAAATATCTCAAAAACATCTTATAAATTTTATGATTTTGGCAACATATTGCTAATATTTTTTGTAATAAATTATTATATGTAATAAATTATTGTAGTTTGTACATTACATCTTATTAATACAACAAATTGAGTTTTCTTCTACAAAGTAACACGATTATCATTAACCTTAGATACGAATGCCGATATCAAAGTAAACAAACTAGTTAGAAAGTGAATATCTTACGTTTTAAGGTCGAACGTGTTGACTGTGTTGATTCCACATGTGTAGTTACTTGTTCGAAATAATAATATTAAAATGCAAAACTTTGATATATTCCACGAAATAATTGACTCAATGTTGTGACATCTATATGAGTACTTCCATAAGCACTATTATAAATGTGCAAATACTGCCTGTGTGTCTGATTTGTCTTTAACTCTTTGTTTCACAAATAAACAGGTTTTAAGGATTTTTTTATCGTAAATATAGAAACTTAGTAGCATTTCTTTGTAAATAATTATAGTTAAAAGTAAGACTTCAAAATTACTACACAATCAATTACACAAACCTAATTATTACATCCTAGGAAGCAGATTCTTCTTCAAATGTATGTACTCGTATGTAGTATATCATTTGAAGTAAACACACTTTTTTTTCTTTACTACTACATATTCTCTGTTTTTATTGTTTAACAAAACTAATGTGACTAAGCACTAAGATTTTATCACTTAGAGGTCGATCGCTATAGTATTTCCCTGCATAATAAGGGAGTATCTAATTTAGAAGCAAGTGTACAAGTACCTACCGAATGGACGAGATTTTTAAGTTTAGATTTTGTATAAGTTAAAGGATATATAATATATTAATAATGTATTGGTACCACCAAGAAAGAAAGAAGATTCACTAACACAGATAATTAAATAAATAGAGTATCCGGTTATGTACCAGTCCTGTTAACAGTCGTTAGTTCCGAAAAGATCCACTAGAGATATAGATATCTCTAGTGGATCACCGCCAGGCGCCAATCCCTATACATACTAATATTATAAATGTGTGTTTGTTTTGTTTGTCCTTCTTTTACGTTGAAACAGAATGACTGATAGGAGTCATTTTTTTGTGTGGAGGTAGTTTGGAGGGCTGAATGGTGACATAGGCTACTTTTTACTCGGGAGACATCTCATTCCCACTGGAAAATACGTTATAATACAAACCACAACAGCCTATCATACCTATGTAATATGTATGTATACATATGAAATATATAGTCTATCTATTCCATACTAACCGTTTAAAGTATAAACGTACCTAGGAACGAACGCGAGCGAAGCGAGGGTGAGTCGCTATAATTATAATATAGAATTCTATTATAATTTAATTCTATACATGTAATAAAAATGTAACTAAGCCGAATCTATACATTTAATATTTTTTGGAAAATCTTATTGAAATAAACATTATTATCGATACAGCGGCCGAATCTATAGTTTTTAGAATTTTTGTCTATCTGTCTGTTACCGCATCACAGAAAAACCATTGGAAGGATTTTATTTGATGAAATTTGGTATGGTAATAGCTGGTTATTCGGGTCAACATATAGGATACCTTTTAACGCGGGAAAATATCTCATTTCTGAGAAAAAATACAAAAACTGCAATATAAGAGTATTCTAATATGTAAACCTAAGAATTTGGTTTTTGGTCATCTGAACGCGGACGGAGCCGCGGGCAATGCTGATATTCTATTGCTTAAATAAGAAAAAGTCATATAAACCGTCTAGTTCATTAGCAATTACGATATTCACGATCAAACCAATGAAACTGTCAGATTCTTAATCTGTATTAACTGCGCCGTTTGATCTGTTCTCTATAGACTATACTTACATCATTATTAGCATCAAATTACTATATTTAATATATTTAAGCTACAATGGCTGCTATGCCAGTGTGATAAGAGATTAAATTGTATGAAACTATCTGCAATTAATTGTAATTGTTGATTAGATCCCGCAAATAACAAGTGCTGCGTAGATTGTGTACATTATCATACGCGGCGACCCCACCGGGTTGTTATAAATAGACATGTTAGATAAGAACAACATGGTGTCGGAGGAAAAATAAGAAGAAATAAATAAAATATGGGCATGTAATTAATTATATTTAATGACTAGCATTGCATTCTTAAGAGTAAGAAAAGAACAGTTATTATTTTAAAAGTCGTGTTAAAGTATTTTTATTACAACACTAGCGACTCACCCTCGCTTCACTCGGGTTCGTCCCTAGGTTCATTCCTCACACAAAGTTTCATCCCCATTTTCACTCCCTTAAGGGATGATTACCGGGATAAAAACTATCCAATGACCTTCCTAGGGTCTCAAACTCTCTTAACAAATTTCATCTAAATCGGTTCAGTAGTTTGGAAGAATATTCAGTGCAAACAACCAAACAATCAAATCTTTCCTCTTTTTAATATTAGTATAAGATAATAGCCATTCGTTAAATAACACAAACACACCCACATCGCAACTATAAGACGGCGCGAATAACGTGACCGGGACTAGAATCTGCGATCTCTCACGTATAAACAAATATTCCAACCACTGCACCAGGTGTTCTATTGATTGAAAGACTAATAGCAGAACCATAAACAGACAATATTTACTTAGTGTCTAGTTGTAATTAATTATCCATGTATTGCCAAGCAACGTGACCGTATTGGCTGTCGTACCTTAATGAAAGTACAACGTGATGTTTACAAACAAAATACTTAACATTATAAGTAACACTAGCGTTTCCCGCGGTTCTGCCCGCGTCGTTTATTTTTATAGAATTAATCCACTCTAATATATCGTAGTATGATGTTAGATAGCTTATGACTTTCCTCAATAAATAGGCTATAAATCATAAAGAGAGTTTTTCAAATCGGATCAGTACTTCCAGAGGCAGTGTTAACACAGCAGGCAGCACGATTGCTTGGGAAACGGAGTGAAGCGAGTTCAAATCCAGGGTCCTTTGATATTTTCATGTGCGAATCATTTCCAACATTATTAGCAGTTGTCTTACGGTGAAGGAAAACATCGTAAGGAAACCTGCATGTCTGAGGGAGAACTTAGCAAGTTTTCGTAAGACATGTGAAGACATGTCCGCCAACCCGCACTCGACCAACGTGGTGGACTATGGACTGATCCCCAAGGTACTAAAAGGAAATCTGTGGCCATCAGTGAAACGATAAAATGGACAGAATATACATATATGTAGATCCAAAGATTAGTGCGTTCAAACAAACAAAAAACAAACACACAAAAAAACAAACTCTTCAGCTTTATATATTAGTATAGAATATAGATTATATTAGATGCCCTTTGTTTTCAAACTAAATAAAAGGTACTCTAGAAGTCATTAGAGTTTAAAGTTTTCAATAGGGAATATTGTGTTCTCATTATTGAGAACAAAATGAAGGTTTATAGTTAGAAAATGGGTCACCTTATAGAGATGTAGACGGATAGAAGGTCGGACAAGAAGGTTTATAAATAGATACTGCAGTTAATTTCGAGTATAAAGAGGAAAATCTTTTCTATGTGGAAAGAAAAATAAATAATGAAATCAAAATCTCATACAGAAAAACGTTTTTCAAAGAAATTTAAAAACTTTAGAATTAGCTATACATGTGATACATACGAGTATAATAAAATTCTAAATGAGTCAAATCTGTAATTAAATATTTTCTGGAAAATCTTATTGGAAAAGTCTTTATTATCGGATACAGATGCCGAATCTATAGTGTTTTAGTATTTTTGTCTGCCCGTCTGCCTGTCTGTGATCGCATCATGAGAAAACTACAAGACAGATTTTGATAAAATTTGGTACGATGATAGATGGTTATCCAGGCCAACATATAGGATACTTTTTATTGTGAAAATAATAAATAAATAATAAATAAAATATCTCATCTCTGAGAAACCAATACTAAAACGTTAAAACGTATTCAGGGACAAACCCGAACGGGGCGAGGGTGAGTGCCTAGTTATAAATGAAATGATACAACGTCTTAACGAACTTCAGTGTATAACTATTTAAGCCACATCCCTCAACTACAAACGACCATACTTTTATGACAAAGGGTTTCTTCAAGGCTGAAAGAAAATTGGCTACAATCCTATTTAATCCCTCGACTATACTGATCCTAAATTGGCTACTGAGCAAAATACTAAATACTTGTACAAAAATAATGGATACAATAAAAACTTTTTAACAAAAATATAAAAACCGACTTCAAAAAAAGCACTAAAAAGTAAAAAATAACTGATTGGTAGTTTTCATTTACTATACATACATAATTAAATATTTTCGAAGTCGGTGTGCTTTGCTTTCTATGTGCTGGCACCGACCAATCTGGAAATATACACTTACAAACAAAACAAAAATTGTCTAAATCAGTTAATAAATGACGGAGTTCTGAGGTAACAAACATTAAAAAAAAACATACAACCGAATTGAGAACCTCCTCATTTTTGAGGAAGTCGGTTGAAAACCAATTATAATTATATTATATTATGATGATAATTATCATCATAATTCAAAGCTAAAACTCTATTATGGCGAGTACAGACAATGAAGCCCTTTAGAAAATAACCTCTAATATACAATCAAAATGAAACCTAGAAGCACTACGAGTATGAGATGCATCTAGGTCACATCTGAAATAGCTTATTTACTACAGCTATGTGCATATTTAAGAGAACGAACACAATACGTTTCAGATATAAAAGTTTCAAGATAGCACGTTATTTTTGAAAGTAGGGCACTGAATACGGAACATCTCTATTTCACGGTAGTGGAATGAAAAATCATCATTTTAAAGCCTTATAACAAATATTATCACTTTATCAGAGCGGAATTATCTGCACTCGTTTTTTATTTAATTTCCTCATGTCCTTTGTGGGGTAGCTCACATGATATGCGTATATAAACATTTACAAATCCCGCGTTTCCGCTTACGCTTAGATATTAAAAATTGAAAATTATTTTAATGATTAATTAACTACATTAATATGTATTATAAAGACGTAAAGATTCTCTTTTTTTGTTAATATGTGTTAATTTAATTTAATCTATAGGTACATATAATAAAATTGTAACCAAGCCGAATCTGCACATTAAATATTTTTTAGAAAATCTTACTGAAACAAACATTATTATCGATACAGAGGCCGAATCTATAGTTTTTAGAATTTTTGTGGCTGTCTGTTACCGCATCACAGAAAAACCACTGGAGGGATTTTGATGAAATTTGGTCTGGTGATAGCAGGTTATCCGGGTCAACATATAGGTACTTTTTACTAATATGTAAAACCTAAAAATTCGGTTTTTAGTCATCTGAACGCGGGCAGAGCCACGGGCAATGCTAGTTAAAAATAAATTAACCACAAAGCTAATATGCATATTCTGAAAGGAGCATAACAATAGGTATAATTATGATAGAATTTGCTTTAACAAGCCATGAGCTTGCTCAATAGTCAATAAGACAATGGTAACATTATAGATAGTACATATTCTAGGTGGTAAGGGAATTTACATACAAAATCACATTTTAGTCCAATGGAAAGCCTTTTTTAGAGATATATGTAGTATCTCTATTCTCTATATATCTTAAATATAAACATCAGTCCAATAAATAATACATAATAATTAATATCATTTACACTTAATTATTAAAAATGGCCAAATAGCTTCCATATAATGACAGAATTAAGAATTTACTTTATTCCTTTAATATAAAATAATTATGCAATTTATATTTTAATTGCCTTTAAGCAATGTTTGTCAAATTCCGTCTTAAAGAGTTTATCCTCCTAAATGTAACAAACAAACAAACATTACCAATAAATAATACTATTAAATAAAAATGGAGTCAGCATATCATAAACGATAGATAGATTCGATAGTCATTTTTGTTCTTATAATTTACCAGTATATATATAACTAAAGTTTTATACGTAACTCCAAAAATGATGCGTTTATTTCATAAGTCGTCGTCGTCGTCTCATCAGAAACACGTCCACTGCTGGAAATATAGATCTCCCTCAAGGATTTCCACGACCCAGGTCTCGTGCCGTCCGGATCCAGTGGGAGCCTACTGGAGACTTTGGCCAAGTCGTCGGTCCATTTACTGGGAGGCCTGCCTACGCTTCGGCAACATTTATTTCATATGTATGTTTTCAACAAAACACAATCGGTAAACATATAAAATTAATCATAACAATAATATTGACTTGTATTTCGGTCAATTGGAAAACTACGCAGCTCAAGTAAGGGTGATAAGATTACTTCTACATCGGGCATTTGTTTATTGAAACACTTAATAGAAGGAATTCGAGGAAAGACATTATTTTCATAATAATTTTCTGGGTGATGTATTTTTAAAGAAAAGAAAATATAAGATTTAATTGATTCACGTATCAACAATCAAGCTATTCATCAAGCTATATATTTTATGTTAGATTTAGTGTCTAAGTAAAGTTTATTATTTTTTTAAATAGTCTGATGTTATTAGTGAAAATAAACGTTCTAACTAAGACATCTTTTTGAAACATTCGTAATATATTGTATTCAACCCTTTTTAACGCCGCTGGGCATGGGTCTTTCTTTAATACCAGCCCCCTAGTATTGAAGGAAGTGCCATCAAGCTATAGTCCACCACGTTGGCCAAGTGCGGGTTGACGGATTTCACATGTCTTTCGAAAACCTGCTAGTCCTCTCAGACATGCAGGTTAGACAAGTGGCAATCATGTTGGACATAATTCGCACATGAAAATATCAGAGTACGGGCCCGGGATTTGAACCCGCTTTAGGTACTACCACTTCCTTAATATATTGTTCTGTATCAAATTCAATATTTTAAAATGACGAAATCACTAGAAAATATTTCTAATCTATAATTGAATCGTAAACATGTCTGTCTGTATATAAACAAACATTGAGAGACGATAAAACTTAGATAAGTTACAATTGACGTCGCGTCGGTTCAAAATATCCACAGCATTACGTACTATTGCATAACTTGGCGCGTCATAGCCATAAAGTTTAACACCTATAAATTAAATTGTGAAAGTTTATATACACTATACTTATACTATATGTAAATTACTCTATTTACTAAGTCATCAGATGTTATATATGTACATTTCATTTATATAAATTACTTATGACTAAACTTTGATATCAGAATATTGGACTGAAAGGGTATTAAAAAAGTAAACATAGTTTTTGAGTCTTAAAACAAAAATACAGCCGAATTGAGAACCTCCTCCTTTTTGAGGAAGTCGGTTGAAAAAAAATGACTGATATCCATCCAGTCCTGGTACACATTTTTTTTACACCAAAACAACCAATATAAAATAAGTTTTTTTTCTACTTTTAAGTAGATTTTCATTCATAATAACTTAATTACTTTCATTAATGTGTATTTTTAAAAGTCTGCTTTTTATATAAAAACACAGACAAATACTTCAATTGATTGACAAGTATTGATTGATTTTATTAAGAACTCAAAATATATGTTGCAAAAATTTAGAAATATTACGTACTTATTTCATAGTTATGATATTAACTAAAAAATGGAAATCCCATATATAATAAATCTTTACGTCTATAATTAAACAGGTGACTACGTCTTCAAAGATCAAGCTGTAATTTATGATGGACCATTGAATGTATTGTAAAGAGATAATACACTCTATATTAAATTACTTTAAAAGCTATAATTGTGTGAGCTAGGATTTGCAATATAAGTACCAATTCCCACGCTGTTAGGAATTGCCTTACTTCATTGCGGTTATATAACGTTATTAATGAAAAATTTATAAGAGGAAAATATGGGAAGAATTCCTTGTAGAATCTGTGTCACATGTCTGACATGAATGATGGGTTTTCCTTATAGATGTAAATATGTATAAGTATAAAGGAGTATAAAGTTCCGAATAGTTTCTCTATACTTTTTCTAATGAAGACAGTAATGTAAAATAACGAGTTTAGATTAAAATTTTCTATTTAGGTACTTAATTGAAGCAATAATAACAAATTTAGCAATATTAGCCTGTTTGTCTGTCAGTCTGTTTAAACGTGCCAATTGGATAGATTTCAAAGGTTCAAACATTTTGACCGACCAAAAAAAAAGATGGTAGATACTAAATTCGGACGAATGTTTATGTGTATATCAAACGAATTCCTTCCCATTTTCTTGGAAATATGGATGTTACTTATTCATTAAAGATGAGTAGGTATCACTAGAATCGATGTGAGATTGACGGAGATACCTTGTAACATATATACAAAAAACCTACATCCAAATTAAGTTATTGCTCTTTTTTCACAGTCACGTAATTCTATAATCTTATAATACGATGCAAAATAGTCCTTCGAATAACAATGTAGTGTAATGTCTAGTCCGGATCATTACAACGTTATTATACAATGTAATTAATACGTCGAATAAACAGTACACGAATAGATTTAAGCGAGAACAATCAATTATAAATAAATGCGTAGTATGCCGTGACCTAGCTCTGATCCGTCCTTCTCTGTACTTTGAACTTTACGTTGGCATTATCGAGGTTTTCATCCATATTGCTTGCTTTTAAATTTAGACACTGAGACAGTTCGTTGTCATTTCATATGAATAACACATATAATATTATAAATGTCTAGTTTGAGAGTCGATGTGTTTTGACTTCTTCTACTGTAAGGGCTATCTCTTTTACGGAACTAACAGAAAGTGGAAATGTGTATAATACTAGCTACTCACCCCTGCTTCACTTGGGTTCCTCTCTTATTATAAACGTTATTTTCATATATTGGCAACGATTTGGCCAGCGTAGGCAGTTAAATCGGCTATTTAGCGTATTTTACTCTAATTTGATTTGCAAATATTAAGATTAAAATTTGAAAACTTTTTTAAATCAAAATTTAATATAGCCTATATCCTTCAAGAGTAGTGTAATGTAGCTTTCTATCAGTGAAAGACTTTTCAGAATCGGTTCAGTACTTCCAGAGATTACCCTCTACTGCCTATATACAAACAAAGTTTACTTCTTTATTATATTATTATATACGTCGACGAGAGCCGGAACAAACTTGTGTCTGAAGTCGAATCTCTGTTAACCAAAGTCTCGGATTGGGGTTGACTAAACTTAGTCCAATTCAACCCCAAAAAGACACAAGTTTGCGCGTTAACCGCTAAAAAGTCGCCATTTATCGTAGCTCCTCAATTTGAGGATACTCCTCTGTCTCCCACAGCCAGTATCAGAATACTTGGCGTCGACATCTCGAGCAACGTCCAGTTCCGTAGTTAATTGGAAGGTAAGGCCAAACTGGCCTCAAAGAAGCTTGGTGTGCTCAGCAAGGCGAGACAGTACTTCACGTCGCGTCATCGTCTTATTCTTTATAAGGCGCAAATTCGGCCCTACATGGAGTAATGTTTTCATCTTTGGGCGGGAGCTCCCCAGTACCAGCTACTTCCATTTGACCGCATTCAACGTAGGGCGATTCGAGTTATCGACGATCAAGCTCTCTCCGATCGGCTTGATCCTTTAGCTCTGCGTAGAGATGTTGGATCACTCTGCATCTTCTACCGCATCTATCACGGGGAGTGTTCCGAGGAATTGTTCGGACTGATCCCGGCTGCTGAATTTCATCATCGGACATCGCGCCAAAATAGTAAATTCCATCCACACCACCTCGATGTCCAGCGTTCCACAACAGTGCGATTTTTAAGGCATTTTCTGCCCCGCACAACCACTCTGTGGAACCAGCTATCGCCGGCGGTCTTTCCGAACCGCTACGACCTGGCCACCTTCAAGAAGAGAGCGTATTCCTTTCTTAAAGGCCGGCAACGCATCTGCAAGCCCTGCGGTGTTATAGATGTCCATGGGCGGCGGTGATCACTTTCCATCAGGTGAGCCTCCTGCCCGTTTGCCCCCTTAGTCCCATAAAAAAAAATTCAAAAAAAAGACAAACACTCCTTTTTACCAACAGTGCGAGTGGAGCAGCGGACCAAAGATAATATTTATTTATCGAATTAAATTAATTTATAAGCTTTACAGCGTACTCGTAATTCATGGATAGAATTTATATTAAATAATAATAGGTTATAATAATAATAGGTTATGCATGTAGAGATCATTTGATTAGTATTGCCAATAACTACCTAGTAACTTCTGTCCCATCAGTTAGTCCTACACCTGAAAGCTGAACATGTAAAAGTGTGTTTTTAAGTCAAAATAAATAAATTTAATTACTCATTTTTATTTCCATACTTTAAATGTGTATCACGTCATATATCAATTTACTCCAGGATGACTTAACATTACTTCCGTTTTATAAGGAAGTGCGTGAAACGAAAAGTATATTTGTAGATCTAATCGGCTGATTAAAATGAAACGTCGCGTCGTATGTATTTAGTACAGAGAGCGTAAGCCCCATGGAAAACTGGCCAGACCTTCTCGGGAGATACGTGATTAAACAAACCAATATTTACACACATGACCTATAAGGCTTACGAGTATCTTTACATATAATAAAACAGTAACTTGGCTAAATCAATGTGCCAGTTTCACGCAAAATGTACTGAACCGATTTTAACTAAATTTTGTGTAGTGATAACTTATTACTCGAGTCGACATGCAGGATATCTTTTACCATAGGGAAATCTTTCATTTCCACGGGAAAACACAATAACTGATTCGGACGATTTCTTAATAATTTACATGTCTAACGCTGGCTAAACCTTGAGAGATACATCAACATAATGTACTTACTAGAAAATTGAAGATCTTAATAAGGACATAAACATAAGTCTTTCTCCTAAGAGACACTCGCAATAACTATTCATATCTATTTAAATCGTAGGCCAGGGCAAGTCACTAATAATTAGATTAAAAAAATATTTTAGATCTGTATACGTATTAAAAGTCATATCAATAGTTATTAATGTTCGTCTATTTGTGACTGTTTATAAACTAGCGTAATAACTAACAAGGTATTACATAATTTATTGAGAAAAAGATATTTGCCGTCTCGCCTAATAAAATATATACGGAGTTATCTATCTATTTATACACCACAGTACAATAATAAATCAAGGAAAATCTGCTTCTTGTGATATTTTAAACCTTATCATAAAATAGCGTAAGGCTCAATTTATAAAGTAAAGCAAAATGACGTTGACCTATTTCAATCGCCCTTTATGTGGAAAATAACAAAGGGCAAAGACCTAAACCTAAAAGAAAATAAGCTATTTACTTACTATAGGCTTATTATATTTGAGTACATATAATACGGTTGATAACATTCTTTTAATCATCTTAAAAGTATTTTTGTCGCGCCACTCGCTCTTCATAAATATTGGCAGCCAAAAGTCATTTGTTTATTTCAAACAATATAAATTGTGATTAATTAATAAGACTCAAATATATGTAGTATATATGTATAATTTATAAAATTTTGTATATAATATATATATATATATATATATATATATATATATATATATATATATATATATATAGTCCTATGTGATCTTATCGCTTTCTTAGATTTACGTGAATATTTGATATTTTAAATAAAACTGTTTTACGGTTTTTTTTATTTTTCGTGGATTTATTTTCATTTTTGGTTCTCGATGATTCAAATGCTTTACAGCATACGTTTTTTTTTTTTCTTTTTTTTTTTTTTTTTTTATTTTGTTTTATTCCTGAGCCTCCAACATGGGGGAAGGAGTCTGTGTTTTCTACTTCTTTCATACCAGTTCTCGCTTTTATGCTTCTCGCACTTTCATTCCGCATACTATGTCTTTCTATCATTCATCCGCATTCGTTCCTAACTATCTATCTATCTATTTTATTTAGTTTCTTTGTTCTTATACTATGTAACACGGGGATAATAATTGGGGGTAGTCGGTAATTTTTATTTATAGTTTAGGCTTATTTATATATGCTCTTATTATTAGACTTATCCTTTTTATACACTATACATTATATATGTTACCACTAATATACTATACTATATTTGTTTAACATATTATTACTAACTCTTATTTCTATTGTTTACAGTTTTACATAATTTTTTACAGTATTGCAGGAATTTATCTCTTTTTTTATTGTCTTTCATAATTTTTGGTAGTGCATTTTTATCTAGTTTTAGTCCGATTTGTGCTTCTAAATAATATCTGTCTCTATCGTGTACCGGGCACTCTAAAAGAACGTGGAGGGCAGACTCTGGACATCTAGGGTCGCAGACGCACGACGGACTCTCCTTGCACTTGAAGCGATGCAAGTACTCGGAGAATCCGCCGTGCCCCGTCAACATCTGGGTGACGAGCCTGTCCACCTCCATCTTGCCAACTATCTTATATGCCGCCGTCGCGTCCGGGAAGAACGTCTTCGTTACGCTAGCGGTCTCGCCATATTGGTATCGCTGGTTCCATTCATCAAGCGATCGCATGCGAATGCTCCGCTTGATGAATGAAACCGGGCAGCTGTCGTAATCGGGGGCACGCTTCAATTTTAGCGCGGCTTCCTTGGCCAAAACGTCGGCTCGCTCGTTCCCTTCTAGGCCTGCGTGGGCCTTGATCCAGAATAAACTAACCTGTTTATTCTGGAGCAAGGCCCTCCTCAGGTGGCCCCTCGCCTCGACGGCCAGGGGATGAAGGGCTTCTGTGTTGGTAATTGTTTGCAGTGCTGACATAGAATCAGAGTATAGTCCGAACGTTTTGGCCGAGTTTTCCGCAGACATCTGCGCCGCCCTGCATATCGCCAGTAGCTCCGCCTGGTAGACCGTGCAGAAGGACGGTAGAGCAAGCTTGAGGGCCTTAGTTTCGGCAGCGCCGCTCCATGCGGATAGCGCCGCACCCACTTTGCCTTCAATCTTGCTCCCGTCCGTGAAGATGTTAATATCATGGCCACTATGGGCCATGAATTGATCTCGGTCAGCCAGGCACTTGAGCTCCAGGTCGATCTGCTCGGCGGGGTGAGGTGACTGTAGTGCCGGGTACATCCGCTCAATCTCCCGACCCCCTGTCTCTCGCTGGGGCACCCCCCTCCTCGCCCCGTACAGCGCCGCGGCTTCGCGGACACGCAAGTCGAGGGGGAGTATCCCAGCGAGCAACAGTGCCGAGTTCAGGGAGGTGGTGCGGTAAGCCCGGCATAGCTTCTGTGCAAATCCCCTCTGGACCACGTTAAGCTGCTTGCGGATACCTAATTTATTTACAGCCGGCTCCCATACGGCGGCCGCGTACATTATTACAGGTTCCACCACCGCCCTGTAAATAGATCGTATGACCTCAGGGTGCAGACCCCAGCTCGCTTTTGCGGCCCTCGAGAGCTGCGAGTAAAAGGCTATCGCCTTCTTACAGACGTTTGTGACGTGCGTGTTGAAGGTAAGGCGCTGGTCTAAGACGACTCCCAGTAGCCTGAGCTCTCTGACCATGCCAATGTCGACTCCGCCCATGTGGAGGCGTGGGGTGTCGTGCTTCAGTTTGCGCGTAATGACCATCGCATTGGTCTTATGCGGCGCAAACCTTAGCTTGTTAAGGACTCCCCACTCCCTCACATGTTCGAGGGCGGCATTGGCTTGGTGTTCGACCTCATGAGCCGTCTCACCTTCGAAGACCAGCACCACATCGTCAGCAAACGCCTGGACGTAGTAGCCTTCGCCCTCCAGCTCCCTGAGCAATGGGTCCAGCAGGAGGTTCCACAGCATTGGTCCACCGATGGACCCTTGTACGCAGCCCTTCTCCGTGTCCCTTACAATCTCCTCTCCACAGTAACGCACTCTCACCTTCCTATCGCCCATGTAGCTTTCTAAGAGCCTCCTAATGTTGATGGGGATTTGTTCCTCCGCCAGTCTAGTTTTTATACGCGGCCACCATGCGTTATCGAAGGCCCCCTCTATATCCAGGGACACAAGTGTTAGCAATTTTTGCGTGCTAGCCCCTGTCTGATGTGATTGACCAGGGTATAGAGGGCGTCTTCAGTGCTGCGCTGGGGCATGAAACCAAACTGGCGGGTGCTTAACCTGGGCGCTAGGTGGTGTTTTAATCGGGCGACTAGCATCTTCTCCAGCACCTTCCCAAGCACTGGGAGGAGGCCTATTGGGCGATACGACCGTGGGGTTGTATAGGTGTTTTTCCCCGGTTTACGGAGAAATATCACCATCGCCTCCTTCCAGGGCGTGGGAAAGTGCCGGAGTTCGAGGCACCTGTTGAAGAGGGCCAGGGAAAGGTCGGGGTCGCACTCTATCGCGTTTACGCATATGTCCGCTGTAAATCCATCCGATCCCGGTGCCTTCTTCGGATTTAGGGATCGACTGGCCAACTTCAACTCCACTGGAGTGAAGGGCGGGTCCCATACATCCGAAGAGGTTTCGTCACAGGAGTGCTTGGCCTGTACCCTCACCCTTCGGTGCTCCTCGGTGTCATGTTCCTCGGAGTCCTTAGGGTAAAAGGTTTCCGCCATGAGCCTCACTGAGCCCTTTGCGTCCAGCTGTATGTTGTCCACGATCAGCGGTGGATCCTCCTCTCTCTTGGACGTTCTGCCCAGCACTCTATAAATACCCCCCCATACTGTTTCCCCATCTTGGCGTTCGCAGAACTCTACCCAGCTGCGCGTTTGCGCTTGCCTGGCCTCGGTTTCGTATCTCGCCTTTGCATCGAGGTAAGCATCGACCACCATCCGACGCCTAACCGGTGCCGCGCACCTAATCCTACTTTTCTTGGTGGCCACCTCGCGCTTGAGCGCTGCTAGCCCCTCGGACCACCACGGCATGGTAAGTACTTCTTTATGTTTTATTTTAGGTATTGTTTTACTGCATGCTATATTTATTGATTTATTAAAGTTTATTATTAAATTATCCAATTCTATTTTTGAGTTTAAGTTTTTAATTTTCTCTATTGTAATATTATTTTGGCCTATAATTTGACCCAGTTTCTCATGAAACTGGGTCCAATTTGCCTTTTTTGTAAAGAATTTACGAGTAGTCTGCCTAATTTTATTAATGTTGATGTTTTAGCTTTGATTGAAAAGGTTATGCCGTTGTGGTCCGAGCTGGTCAGGTCTTCGCGCACGCGCCAGTCGTCCACCAAGCTAAGAAGATCAGGTGATACAGCAGTTATGTCAA
The DNA here is from genome assembly GCA_947093115.1 of Brenthis daphne. Lineage (NCBI taxonomy): Eukaryota > Metazoa > Arthropoda > Insecta > Lepidoptera > Nymphalidae > Brenthis > Brenthis daphne. Next base: position 12,890,605 of record OX352483.1, read on the forward strand.
CATAACTGCTATACCTTACGCCGCCACGGATAGTGTCGAATGTTGGGATCTCCCCTCTATTCAAGATGCAGAGACCGAGATCCTCCAAAGTCCCGTGCATATCTACGCCTCGTCTATCCGTGCTAGGGCTCCCCCACCATGCGCTTTTTGCATTGGAGTCTCCCCCAATGATCATACTCCGATCTCCCGTTTCGCGCTGCACCCGGCGTAGATGTGCTAGATACGAGTCCATCGGCAAGTCAGGCTCGAAGTAGAAGGAGACCAGGACGATTTCCTTTGTGCGGATTCGGATCCCCACCACTACGATGTTATTTGTGGTGAGTTCCGGATACTGTTTTATGTATGTGTCCGCATCAAAGACGATTATTGCGGCCTTAACAGTCCCATTTCCGCGATCCACACGCTGGAAAACCCTGATGCCCCTCTTCCCCCTCACACAGTCCTCTTTGCCGACGTATGGCTCTTGTACCAATGCCACCCACGCTCCGAGTTTAGGGGCTTCGACAAGCAGCTCGGAGTATGCCAACTTGCTGCGATGTAGATTGGCTTGGAGGAGGTTTTTTACGGTCTTATCCATTGGGGCGCCCTTAGCAATATGCAACAGCTGATCGGGCTATTTCGTCCCACCTTCTCCTTACCGGACAATCCTCGCTAAAAGCATTGTGTTCAGCATTGCTGTGCTTCGCCTTACGGCAATTAATGCAAGAGGGTGGGACCTCAGTTCGCGAATCAGGGCACTCCACTCGGAGATGCTCGCCACCACAATGACTGCATAAGTCCACCAGGTCCTTACAGTACTTGCGTGAATGACCATAGCCCAGACATCTACTACACTGGACCAAAGGTGACTGGTCCTCAGCCCTAATCCACTGGAGATCGATGCGAACCGTCTGTTTTTGCGTTATTTTACTCCAGAGGATGGGCGAGGTGCCGATCACTACATGCGTTGTGTGCGGATTCCTTGCCCTCTTCCTATACTTAATTATTATGCGGTCATCCTCGGGGCCGAGGCCGTCAAACAGTCCCCTATTCTGGTTTCTCAGGGCCTTCGTTATATCCTCGTCGGTATAGCGCGTAAGAACGCCTCTGAGAACCAGAAGTGGGTCCCGGTTTTTGGCGTCCTCGACCATGAGGCCCGTTCCTTCCTTTGACATCTTGTCCTTAGCCTTTTGCCTCTCCTCCTCATTCCTAAAACCCATGATTACCTTCCTGTCCTTCGCCTTCCTGACTCTCTCCACCTTTATCCATCCTTCCTTTGCTTCCATCGTCTCTCTTATTCTTTCAAGTACATCTTCCCCTGAATCCTTCTCGTTCTTGGAGGTAACTACCACCGATTGCAGAGCCTTTGGTCTTACTTGCTGCGGAGCCACAGCGGCTACATTGGCGTAGCTACGCTGATGTGTCTCCATCGCGTCGTTATACTTCATCATCTTCTCCCCGAGAGCCCGAGTACACTCCGTGTTCTCTAGGAGAATTCGAGTGAGCTCATCTATCTTTTCGACCGGAACTTGGGCCCGGTTTGGGTCCAGGGGCGCCGTGGGTGCGAGGTCAGTATTTGTACCGACCTCCACCCCACCCACGGGGCCCCCGGTTCCCCTCCGGGCCGTCGCGGCCTCTGAGATGGACTCGGGGTCGCGTGCCAATTTTTGGATCCATGCTTTGACCCGCTGCAAGCTTATTTTGAAATCTCTTTTAAGGTTTCCTGAACCTTGTATTACTGTCTCTACCAGGTTTTCCATTTCTTGCGCTCCTTGCACTCTGTATCTTTGAGTGGCTGTCATGGGTGAGTGGGCCTGTATGAGCTTCCCCTCTTTAGGACCTTCCTTATCCTTTTTTCCGATTTTCGCCTTGGGGGTGACTGGGGCGCCCTGCGCCTTTGTAGAGACAGAACCGGGCGCTGTCGTCCCAGACTCCTCCATGGTACGTTTTTCTACTTCTGTTCCCTTTGTCCTAGAGGGGGGAATACTCGAAGATGCAGTGCCCACTTTACTTGTCTTAGGAGGTGTGCGATGCATGTTGGAGGTTGCGTCAATTTTAAGAAAATATAAAATAGTTATTAGTTTTTAATGTTATTTATTTAAATTGTATATGTATAAGTCGAAGTCAACTATCTAATATTCCTGCAATAGCAGTTTGTAAATAATGTAAATATGTAAATATTAAATTTTCACAGTCCTTAGATCCTATTTAACTTAACTATACTTATACTATAAAGGTTTCCGCTCTCCGCGGTCAAAATGTAGAGATACTCTATCTCGACTCTAGGTAGAGTCTTGTTCTGCACTATCTGAAAGGCCTTCAAAGGGGCCATAGAATGAAGAAAACCACGTCGCGCTATGACCAGCGGTTACCGAGATATTCGAGTTTAAAATTTTCCAAGATGGCGTCAGATAATAAAACTAAGTCTAGATTTACTTTCAAAAAATTATATCTCCGGAACCACTAGGCGCAGACTAACGTGCGATAGCTCTCCGTACTGGTCTCGACGAGCTCTATCATAATATAATACAAAAAAGGGGAGATTTTTGTCGACTCTACCTAGAGTTTTTAACAGCCTACAATTGTAGCCCTGGTCTTAACTAAGAGAATATAAACAGTCGCAATTTTCTACGATGATCCAAACTCGAGATATAATACTTTTAATAGTTGCAAATGGCGGACAGTATGGCCGCCAAAAGTCAAAAACGTGATTAAATCCTATAATCTTGCTCGAAATAGCTCGAGTTTGGGCTCGATCGATCGTTCTTACTATGTACTCTTCAACTAATTTCACAAAAAATTTTTTAATAACAATCCCCGATTTATGGGGTGTAAAAAACAGTTAAATTTCACTAAAAAAGTAAATAAAGTAATAAATACTGAGTCAAAAATTTCTCTAAAAAATTCTTAGGGCTAAACTTATTGTCTACTAATTTTCTATAAGGGTTGTGATTTAATTTCTTAAGGGGTTGTCTCACCACGTGTGCACCCTTAATTTTCAAAAAAATCGTATCTCAGAAACAACAGCTTCAAAAAATTTTAAATTTAGAATATACTTAGAACTAATTAAGGTCTACAAAATGCAATAAGATTTTTGGGGGGTCAACGATCTTAATTTCGAGAAATACAATTTTTAAAACTAACAAAATTTAAAATTACAATATCTCTACAACCACTTATCAAATTTTAACGTTCGAGGTGTCGTTGAACTGCTCTCGTCGTGCTCCTCCCGATGAACTTGTCTGCAGCGCCCCCTGGCGCCGGGAAGTCGGACCACGTGGCCACGTGGTTGTCAGTTTCTCTTACTTATCTCCGCGCGCAGGCGCGGGAAAAATCAGCACCAAGTATATTCTTGTATAGTTCAATGAGGCGCGTCAGATGACACCATAAAAAGCCTACGTTGTCGATCTTGTTTAGGCAGCGTTCAACGTTAAAGTTTTATATTTCTTAAAAGTTCCGGTTTTTCGGCGATTAAAAATCCCAATTTTTCACGTATCACCAAGCACTTTACACCACAGTGTAGGCCGCACTAACACGCACATTTTGATGTATCACATGTTAAAATCGGACCCGATAAAACCACTTTTCTCGATTTTTAAAACTTCACGTGTTCACAAGTGCACGTTCTATATGTCTTCCTCAGTTGCTTAGCACATGTTAGTTGTCGGGTCAAGTTTAGTTACAGCATACGTTACGGGAGAGCTCATACGCCGTTATATATGTAATTGTTACAGCCGGCCACAAAATTGTACAATGATTTTCGGGCATAATGGGGAGCGTGTTAGTATCCGAATATCCAGTTGGGCGTGAAGCGAAGAAACGCACTGAGGGGCGGCCCACTTCGGTGAGCTTCAGGAGGTGTACCATGTGTGTTGCCTCTGATACTTCTCTGATATCCTCGATTTTTGTCTACCTTGGAAGGCCAGCTATCGGGGCGTCCGCGTCATGACTAAATGTAATTTACCACACTAAAACGGAGACACATTAAGTTTTAGCTGGAGAATCTTTACATAACAACCAATATACATGTGGTTGACGTTAATGCATTTCTCAACGTTAAAAACTAAATATCATTTTCAATCACTTTGATTTCAACTTGGTTGGTGCGGTTGACTCTGGCCTTGATATCCCTCGCACTAAAGGGAGACTCGTCCCAAGCGGTGGGACGTTAAAAAAGTTGAATACAAGCACGAATAGTGTAAAATAAAACTGGTCTAAATGAATTGCAAAAAATGTGTACTTACATCATGAATAGTAGATTCACAAAAAATATAAGTACTTTTAGTGAATAGGGACCGTTTGAAAAAAGGCGTATACATACGTTGGCTCACTATTACAAGGTTCTATGTTACAATTTTAGTACTTATTTAGTTATTAATGCTACAAGGTTCTATGTGTCATTAGTTACAGTTTTGCAAAAACAAACCACTAGATAGCGGCACTAAAACTACAAAATATTCAATTTTACATGGTTCTATGTTGTTTTTTTTACGATAACAAAATAACGAAGTTCTATGTAAAAATTACTAAACTTCATTAAAATTAACATAGAACCTTGTAATAGTAAGCCAACGAATTATGTATGTACAATATCTAAGGCTTGGCCATAAAGAGTGGAACCACGAAAAATCTCGGTCAGTCGCCACGGCATAGATAGTCACGATACACATATCGACCCTTTACGGAATTGTGACCTGATTACTTACTCGATATCTAGAACAAGGTTGAATAATATTACATTATCTTAAATTTCTTTCAAGGTATGTATATTATAATATACCTAACTAGCTTATGTTTGTGTTTTCGCAGACACGTGCCGTTATTTGGTCAGAAGTCTCAAGCACTTCAAACTAGCGAATCACCCTCGCTTCGCTCGGGTTCGTCCCTAGGTGGATTCCCCATATAACCTTTCATCACCACTTTCACTCCCTTAAAGGATAATTTCCGGAATAAAAAATATCCTATGCCCTTCCCAGGGTCTCAAACTATCTTCTTACTAAATATCATCTAAATCGGTCCAGCAGTTTTTGAGTTTATTCGTCACAAACATACAAATATTTCATCTTTGTAATAGTGGTGTAGAAGTGTAGAAAATGACAATTTTTAGAGCACTAGTTATTCTGCTCGTGACGCCATTCGCGTGGTAGGCAAGTCGTTAAAATACACATTATATTTAATCAAGGACATGATTTTACTCAAATACGTAAACCTATTCCAAACTAAAAATGTAACATACAAAAAAACATACGCAAATACTCTAGCATGCACACACGCATGCGGACGCTCATATTCGGATCCTACTTCCTCTTATCTTTGCCATTTATAATCAAAAAATGTTTTATTTATAATAGTTAAGCCGTTTTCTATTTATATTAGTTCTGCAGTTTAGCCTATTAAAATAATATTCAATTGACAAATATCATCGTTACTACTTAATTATATATACATATATTATTACTGAATGAAATTCACATCAATTTCTCAGGTTTAAGAATATCTGATAAACTAAATCTATGTGATCAATCAGAATTAGTGATATAAGATATTAAACTGGTAAAATATATTGGCTTTATCTTTTGTATTTATCTTTTATATATTAATTTGTAAAGAATGTATTTTTTAAATTAAGAAATACAGATAAAACCAGTATTTAATCTATACATATAATAAAATTGTAACTAAGTCGAATCTGTACATTAGATATTTTTTGGAAAATCTAATTGAAATAGACATTATGATCCATACAGAGTCTGAATCTATAGTTTTTAGAATTTTTGTATGTCTGTCTGTTACCGCATCACGAGAAAACCACAGGACAGATTTTGATGAAATTTAGTATGGTGATAGCTGGTTATCCGGGTCAACATATAGGATACTTTTTAACGCGGGAAATTATCTCATTTCTGAGAAAAAATACAAAAGCTGCATTGTAAGAGTATACTAATATGTAAAGCCTAAGAATTTGGTTTTTGGTCATCTGAACGCAGGCGGAGCTGCGGACAATGCTAGTACTTAATACACTCGTTATTTTAAATTTTTATTGTAATAGACGTATTATAATTGATAGATAATTTTTTATACCGTATGAATAGTGATCTTCAGTGCTATCAAAAAGGTCAAATTTTTGATCAAAAAGTCACAAGTCAAAGTCCAAAGAAAACTAAAAATGAAATGGTCTGACGTACCTACCTACTAGAATCACGTGAATATTACTTCAGTTACGTGTACGTCAATCTCTTGTATTATTAATTTCTATTTATAATACTATTCATGAGGTAGATACAAATTACAATAGCATATGTGAACTAGTAAGTGACGTGGCACTGCAGCATTCCACACAGATTGCACAGTGATCTATACATATAATAAATTGAGTCGAATTTGTGCATTTAATAGGCCGAGTTTTTAGAATTTTTGTCTGTCTGTCTGTGAACGCATCACGAGAAAATAAAAAAAATCGGTATTATGATAGCTGGTTATCTGGGTCAACATACTTTTTACCGCGGGAAAATATCTCATCTCTGAGAGAAATCTATAGTAACCATTAAAATGCTAGTCTTTTAGTATGTAAAATATGTAGCTAATAACTAGCGATACTCTCACTTCGCTTGGGTGCGTCATTAGGTACCTATATACATGCTACTTCAGGTTATAAATTATAATCTTTCTAAATCTTTTTTAAAGTCGTAAACTAAATTTTATCCAAATTCATATAGCGTAAAGGAGTAACAAGCAACAACCATACACACATACTTATAATAGTACTAGCAGTTACCATAAAATAAATTTTAATTTGCTTTCATATCAACACTTTTGTGGCATGGATGAAGGTACTACTAATTTTTAGCAGGTATACGAGTCCTAAGAATCCCAAACAACTTTTATCAGCTTTACTAGAGCAAGTTGTAAAATTTGTAGAAAACGAGCTTTACGCTGTCTTATGGTAATGAGAACTAGAGAAAAGTTAAATGCCGCCTTTGATCTTCTTCGAACCCCCGATCTTTGAAACAATAGTCACTTCCGACGACAAATAATTATTCACTATTTCTCCGTTTCAAAATAGAACCTTCATAAACAACGTTATCTTACTCTTTGTTTGTACGATGTTGAAAACCTTGAAAACTTTCAATGTAAGTGGGAATATTTCCTTTTGTACGAAAATTCTTTTTCTTTTTGCATTAAAATATCAATTAAATTAAATTTAATTGAATTGTAAAGCTTTTAAATATCATCTTTAAAACTACCGACTTGAAATTACAGAATATGTATATGATATAGCTATAAATATAAAAGTAGCTTTGTCTGTCCGTCCGTTAACTTTTTACGCTTGAACCGCTGAACAGATTTTGAAGCAAAATTAGCTAAAACGCGGCGCGGCGGGGATAAAGCCTAGGTTCGTATCTAGATCACCCTTTTACCCGCCCGCTTAGTTACATATAAAATAATTAACACAGTAATTAGTTAATTACCTTATAAGTATTTTCAAACTATTCTAAATTAAAACCATAAATAAAATAATATAATACTGAAAATAACTTTGGGTCATGTAGTAAGTAGCACTAACATGCTCGTATGCATTACTCATACATACGGTACGAGTACGTTGGCACAAACGCTTCATCACGTAGTAGCGTAGCGTGACGTCGCGCAAACATTTGTAAGGTCAGCAAACAGGCTGTTAGACAACATAAACCGACGAGGAAAGTAGGTATTATTTATAGGTGTACTTGAACCAGCTCGTATCAAATTGTTTGGTTTAAAGATAACTTTTATTATTTTAAGTAAAATAAATATGTTGGGACATTAACACACAGCACCATCTAGTTCCATGGTAAGCTACGAGGCTTGTGTTATGGATAACAGCTAGTTGATACACTACATATATATAACTTTAAATACATACATATTATAAATATAAATACCCATAACTAAAGTACAAATATTCTTGCTCATCAGTCATCACACAAATGAATGCCCCCAGCAGGACTGCAACCCGCGACCGTTGATACAGCAAGTAGGGTCACTACAAATTGAGCCAAACTTGTCGTCAATATCAATACTAAACCTAGGACAAAAGTTAGACCTACAATATACAAACCTAACACCATCAATAACAGTATTTAAAACTTTAAAAGCAATTTTAGTAAACTAAAAATACCTCATTTAAAAAAAAATTATAAAAATAGCACAGTATCTATAACATATAACAAAACCAAACACATTTTTTTTTTTTAGTTATTTCGTTATATTCGTCGCCTGTATATTAAGCCTTTAAGTATAGTATCAATAGATTCATTTTCGCGTGTCGCCATAATACGCTTACGTGACTAACCACACGTTAAGTGCAGTATCGGTTAAAATTTTGGCAATAACACACCCTATTTTGTATAACTTAGAGATGATTATAAAGCGTCGTCTTTTAATACATTCAGGGCTCTAACACCACACGGAAGCGTTTATATTCTAATGGTTATCCAAATAACGAATTGTAATAATCAAGTTTATAAACAAATTATATAAAAGACCTTGAATGGAACAGTACCAAGTAGATAGTGTAGCATAAAATATAGCAAATCTGAACAGAAATTTTTATTTGGACAATAATTGCGAGCATACATAAAATCAGTGCAGATAAACTTAAAAAAAAAAATGTATTATAAAGAAGAAATATATGACTTGTAAATTAGAATGAGTACCTGAACATAGAATGGTCATCCTAACATCCATATATAAAAGTAAGTCGCCATGGACCGTCTGTATGTGCGCGCTAATCTCGACAACAGCTGAAGCCGGAAAAAACCTATAACGGTATCCGGTTTTTGATGTTTAATCCGGTTTTTGATGTTATTATTTGATGAGTCTAGAAAGGTTTTAGTGTATGAAAGTTAGCGCATGAATTTAAAGAAACTAAGTACCTATTGACAGTGCTACAGAGTCGCGTCGAAAAAAAAGGGTTGCCAGGTCGCCTTATCGACGTGCGCTGCATAAAATTCTATAAATACATAAATGAAAACAATACAGTGGCAAAATACCTGTTATAATTTTACAAAAAAGTTCGCGATATCATATAGATACGAGTATATTGTGATATTATTTTTAGTGTTACATAGTTCCAGATACAATAAAGTATTTTTTGACTAGGTTTTGTTTAGAAATATAAATTTCAACATCACAAGTATACATACGTATACAATTTGTTGAAGAAAAAATCGCAAGAATATAAATTATTCAAGGATTCAGCGCTAGCTTGATGATTTATAAGTCTGTTATCACCAATATATGTATAATAAAATTCTAACCGAGTCGAGTCTGAACATTAAATATTTTTTTGGAAAATCTTATTGAAATAGTCATTACTCTAGAATCTACATACACGGACCGAATCTATCGTTTTTAGAATTTTGTTTGCATGCTGTCTGTGACCGCATCACGAGAAAACCACTGAACTGATTTTGATGAAATTTTGTATGATGATAGCTGGTTATCCGGGTCAACATACAGGATACTTTTTACTGCGGGAAAATATCTCATCTCTGAGAAAACTATACTAAGCGATAAATCGTATCGGGTAACTCCAAGCAGGCAAGTATAACCCAATAAAACCACATAATATCCAAGTAAAATGTTTTGAAGGATAATTACCCTTCTTATTGTACAAATTGTATATTTATAATTTGCCAATTACATGTTGTATTTTAATACTCGTTTACCTCTACAGTACAGTTACTTTAGGCACGTACATATGTAGGTATGTATGGATAAGTTACCTTGAGATTCTCAAAATGCTCGTGAGTCACGAAGGAATGCGACAGTGAAGAGCAAAGTGGGCAGTGCGTATTGCAAAAGATAAGTATGAATAAAAATAATTATATTATCGAAATAATATAGTAGGTACTTCTTTTACTTATAAACTGAACTAATAGTACATATGAAAGTATCAAATCTTATTACTAACTATCGACTCACCCTTGCTTCGCTCGGGTTCGTCCCTAGCTTGATTCCCTATACAAACTTTCATCCACATTTTCACCCCCTTAAGTGATGATTTTCAAGATAAAAAGTATCTTATGTCCTTCCCATGGTCTCAAACTACCTTCTTACAAAATTTCATCGAAATCGGTTCAGTAGATCCAGAGATTACCCCCTACAACATCACAAACTCACAACCTCACACACTCACAAACTTTACCTCTTTATAATATTAGTATAAGTATAGATGTTACTAATTAAATGGTTAATATGAAGGACTAAATAAAAAGAGTTTATGGCTAAATTAGGTTTTTGTAGATTGCGTAATATTTTATAAAAAATGTGTAATTCTTTTCAATATTACATTATAAATATTAAGAATATAGTTCTTTTCAAGTTACATATCGAAAGTCTCTTATCATATCTTGCTGCAGTTGTTTCAAATACTTCTGATAATTCGAATATCTTGTGATTACTTTAAATATCTAAACCTAAATTTAGTATGATTTAAAAAAACGATACTAAAGGATATGAAAGTGCAGTTAAGATCTAAGAGAAGAGAAGTCGAGTTCGATAGTTTGCATGTATATTCAGGGTGGAATGTCGATAGATTTGTTCCATCCTGTATACTATGACCTGGAGTAACACATGATGTGATGATGATGTTCACTTGACCGATTCCGGCCACGGCGGCCAATCTCATTGAGACTAGCCAACTGCGCAGGAGATATTATAGTGCACAAGTGTACGCGCAGACACAAGTGCACTCTATATAAATAAATAAATAAAAATTAAACACACAGGCTACTATTAAGCACATAGTTGAAAATATTTAAAAGAAATAAGAGAAAGTAATGAATTATATGTGCATGATTCATTTGTTTATACCCAAAACGACATATTACCAAAGATAAGATATAAAAGATATAAAAGCGAGTACTGTCAAAGTATGGTTATCCATTCATTTGTAGGTGTGGTCGTATTTAACCTGAAGACTTTTTCTAAATAGTATTATTTAACTAGCGGCTTATCCTGGCTTTGCTCATGTGCTTCTCTAAGTTCATAACAATAGGATTTTAGTTATTACAAGTCATAATCTACCTGTATACTACATCAAAACCACCCAACCGTTTAAACGCGAAGAATAAAAACCACACACACTACACAAACATACAACCAAAATATGAAACCACACAAACTTTAACAACACGTAAATTCCGCATTTATAATATGTAGTCAGATGACTCAAATCGGATGGACTCAAAATCTTAATATCATATACGTCATTGTATAGTTTTTTATCGTTTTGTTGAATCTGGCTAATGAATTAAAGTTTCAAATCTTTTTATCTTTATTTCTATGTATAAATGGATTAGATATAAAAAAATGGTACGAGCTAACAAATTCTTTCACAGGTAGGTTACTGGCTAGTAGAAAACGCTAGAACAGCGATAAGCTCACCTCATGATTTTTTATTTTATTTTATATAATAAAGAATAAAATGAACAAGAAATAAGTAAGACTAATATGACGATGCTTTAATATTATATTAAAAGACGTTACGTTTTAACGTTTAGTATATATAGATCTCTCAGAGATGAGATATTTTCCCGCAGTAAAAAGTATCTTATATTATATATAGGATAACCAGCTATCATACTAAATTTCATCAAAATCTGTCCAATAGTTTTCTCGTGATGCGGTCACAGACAGACAGACAGGCAGATAGACAATACTTTACAAACTATAGACTCGGCCTCTGTATCGATAATAATGATTAAGTATTTCAATTAGATTTTTCAAAAAATAATTCGACTCCGTTACAATTTTATTATATTACATTTAATAGAGTATGTTACATAGAAAAATGCAATTTTTGCCTTTTGTAACATATAACCTCAACATATAACTTCCTTTTTGGAAGTCGGTTATAAAGAGAAAACAGTTTTATCTGCCGAATCTTATGACAACTAAGAAGGTGCTAAAGAGACATGGATTTATAAAATTTACAGTAAAAAAGAAAAAGACAATTAAAATAATAGAAAGAGCAAATATTTTGCAAATATTTAAAAGATACCAACCAAATAAGTATATAACTTTCTTTTTTTGAAGTCGGTTAAAAATACCCCTTCTCGTATCTGAAAATGCTATTAAACTAAAACACCTAATGACTTATTTAGTTACTTTAAAACAGTAATTTTTGATATTTCAGCGTTTTAAGTCTTAGTTTATATGTAGATATAAAAATAAATTTAGCTTTAGCTTACTTACTATTATCAGTAGATTAAATAATCTTAGTCGCTAAATTTTTGATTGTGTAATTTAAAGAATCATTTCACACGTGACTATTGGCATTTTTCAATATAATTTAAGTTTTTTTTTATATATTTTTTGGTTTTTTTTTTATTACAATATAAATGTTTTAAGTTTGTTTTATTATACATTAACATAATTTCCAAAATGATGACCAAAGACAAGTGTTCTTACGGTGAAGTAAACCATTGTGAGAAAACCATGGCATGTCTGGGAAAACCTAGCAAGTTTTCATAATACATGTAAAGTCCGTCGAACCGCACTTGGCCAGCGTGGCGGACTATGGCCTGATCCCCACGTATTGAAGGGAGGCCCCAGCCCAGAAGTGGGACGTAAAAAGAGCTAAATATATATGTACATGTATAAATATACTCAATTATATAATCTTATGTATGCATTATGTAAAGCAAAGGCTGTTCGTTAGTAAAAATATTTTTAATATCAAGATAGCATTCCTATATAGACCTAATTGCAATTTAATTTTTGCCTACACACTACGAGTATAAGGTGTTGTCTCGTCATAAACATGCATTATCTTACCGGAATGGAAAAATTTGTCGAAATTTTATCTAAACGCATGTGATCGTTTTATCTTAATCATCTTCAATTTTAAGTACTATGTTCAATGTTGTTATTTTATGCAAGGTACGCAATATATTTTAAAATTTCATTACATTGAAATAAATAGTTATGACTAATACACATTATAGGAAAAAAAATAAAATGTACTTATATATAAAACGTTATTAGATATGATCTAATCAACACATTTAACTTGGGGAAAAAAATTAAATAAGAAAAATATAAGGTATTTCATAAAATAAAAAACGAATACTAAACTTTTTTTATTAAATAGCAACTCACCCTCGCTCCGCTCGGGTTCGTTCCTAGTTACGTTTTAACGTTTAGTATAAATTTCTCCGAGATGACATATTTTCCCGCAGTAAAAAGTATCCTATATGTTGACCCGGATAACCAGCTACCATCTTACCAAATTTCATCAAAATCCCTCCATTGGTTTTTCCGTGATGCGATAACAGACAGACAGAGACAGACAGACAGAGACAGACAGACAGAGACAGACAGACAGAGACAGACAGACAGAGACAGACAGACAGAGACAGACAGACAGAGACAGACAGACAGACAGACAGACAGACAGACAGACAGACAGACAGACAGACAGACAGACAGACAGACAGACAGACAGACAGACAGACAGACAGACAGACAGACAGACAGACAGACAGACAGACAGACAGACAGACAGACAGACAGACAGACAGACAGACAGACAGACAGACAGACAGACAGACAGACAGACAGACAGACAGACAGACAGACACAGACAGACAGACAGACAGACAGACAGACAGACAGACAGACAGACAGACAGACAGACAGACAGACAGACAGACAGACAGACAGACAGACAGACAGACAGACAGACAGACAGACAGACAGACAGACAGACAAAAATTCGAAAAACTATAAATTAGGCCTCTGTATTGATAGTAATGTCTATTTCAATAAGATTTTCCAAATAATATTTTAGGTTCGGCACACACACAACACATTCGGCTTAGTTACAATTTTATTATATGTATAGATAATAATGATTAATTTTAAATGCATTGCGAATTGTTTTTATTATCGAATGAAGTAATTCATTGGAAATATTGTTTGAATCACGCGAAAATCGGAGAAAAAAAGTAATTGAATATTGGATCTTCTTATTGTTTTCCGCGTCCAAAGGATCTTTATCTATATATAGTTTATATTTAATACTAGAGACTTCCCCTCTCGCTTCGCGCAGGGGTGTCCCTACTCCCTAGGTATATTTTCTGTCTGACGGACAGAAATGTACAACAGAAAAAAAAAACAGAACAAACAGAAAAAAAATATTATACTACAATTACAATCTTATAATACTTTCTAACGCATTTAGTAAAAAGCTATTGTTTTGCCGAAAAGATCCCCGTCGCATTAAGGGAAGACCCTTGCTCAGCGGAGAGGCGTTTAAAAAATGGCTAAACAGACATCCACCAGTTTACTTGTGCAGTTTATACGTATATAATCTAACAAAACAAAGATTAGTATGACGAAGTTAACATTTGAAATAGCCATTAACAATGTATGTATGTACTAAGTTAGACTAATTTATGTTTTAATAATAATTTAACATTACTATCAACATCCTCTAAACCAGGGATTCCCGGACTAATTTGGGCAAGAAACCCCTTTTCCAAAATGAACTGATACCTAGACCCCCATAGCCAAATTACTTTAAAAATCCTATCTATACTTTTTTCCTATTGATACAAAATAGGTACTTACCAATTTAAAAACTTTGCGGTTTTCTTAAAAGAAAACCGCAAAGTCGATTTATGTCGACCCTGGAAACCGATATCGAGCCCTCGGGGTCTACAGATAAATCCGGATACCTGCGACCCCAGCCTTGTGGCGACAAAGTGGCCTTTCGTCAGGTTTTTAGTGGGTAGGCTGCCGAACGCTTACCATCTTTGCGCGGCTTTTAAATAAAAATCTATGTTTGTATGTTTATCTTCTACGTTCCTAAATCATGAATCTGATATGGTTATTCTGAATACGCTTGCGAAAGTTCCTGGCCTAAATATCAAAATTTTCTTTGGGCTTTTAAAGCGAGGAAACGAGGGTAAATTGCTAGTATATTATAAAGTACAAACAACATAGACCTAGGGAAACACGTGTCTTCGATTTTACCACACATTCCGCAAAGGATTAAGGTTTTAATCATACCGTTATCGCTAGACCAGCTTAACTTAATTATAAGATAGTAATAAGTGTCGTTTTTGACCGGGTTTTTTCACTTCTTATTAATATCCAATTACAGTTATAATCTTAATAAATAATATATAAAATTTACGTGTTACAATGTTGGTCCGGGATGAACTCCAAAAGTACTTATCCGATCTTAAAGTATTCTTTAAAAATGTGTGATTTGTTCCAACTTAAAAGATAGGATAGTTTTTATCACGATTATTTCCCTTTTTTATAGCAAAATGAATCTTTTTCATATTTAACGAATTATACGAGTAAGTGCACTACAGCAACGCGTAGCCGGGTCTGCTAGTATACTAGTATTTGATAATAAAAAGTTGAAGTAATGATTTTAGTGGTGTAAAGTTATAAATGGCTATTTTTTTAAAATTAAGTAGTTAAATATTATATTCTCTATATTTCGGGAAAAATCACAGTCCTACCATAAAATCAAGAGTACCCTCATCATAATACTATCAATATCAAACTTAAAACACCTTTTACAGTTAACGCTTTTCAATGGACATAAACAACTAGTAGGTAATATTTTTTTATTCAGGAACTCAGATTTCTCTTTTGGCGTACTGTTGTCATCAAAAGTATTCTATTAATATACCTTGGAAAAGGCATAATAAAATTAACTTCTTATGTATTTATTTTTTTCTATATATTTATATGTACTAAATTTTGTGAAATTTAAAAGCATCATTTCTGTAACGGTAAAGCCAGTACAATCTAACGTAACGTACCTAACACACACATAATATAGTGTTAGTTGTAATTTAAAAAAAAACCTGTGACAGATTCTCACTATTCCCTAAAGTTTCAATTTTATCATCAACAAATACTTAAAAAATAAACAATGTCATAATTTTAAACATTATCTACTCATATAAAACCAGGTCTAATTCTTTTATTTATTAGGTTTAATTCTTGGAATTTACTAGCTCATGACATAGATGTGACAAATATATACTAAAAGTTGTCATTTCTGTTACATTATCGTTACGCTAACTACTCGCACTCACGCATTTGTACTTTGATTTTCAAATTGTATGTATGTTACATTAAAAAATAAAACGACATCTTAGTCGGTCTTCTTTGCCTGCGCTTGATATTTTGATATCATATCATTATCCAATAGATTGTAAATTAAAATTATATTATCATAATTTCTTGTTATCTAAGTGATTGATTACAACTTTCCCGTCAACTATTTAAATAAAATCCCCAAGAGGAATAATCTAATATATAAAATTATCGTGTCACAGTGTTTGTAACAAAACTCCTCCGAAACGGCTTGACCGATTCTTATGAAATTTTGTGTGTACATTCAGTAGGTCTGAGAATAGGACGTAAACGTATTACGTATTTTTTATTCCTAAGGGTCGTTCACACCAAAAAAAAAATTTTTTTAGACATATTTTTTTTTATGATTCGGCATAAAAAAATACATACAAACCCAAATGTTTACTAGAAACGAATGCGAGAGCAGTGAGGATGAGTCGCTAGTACTAATATATAATTTTACAATTATAAATTTATAATACTGTTTGTGCGTGACGATACTTTGTAAAACATATATCAGTATATCACCAACACAATTGTCTGTCGAAGGTCGTATCGGAGGATGGAGGTCGGAATTGCTTCCGTAGAAATCGGAAGAAAAAAAGAGCCGTAAATATTTCACTATAAAATTGTCGTTGAAGTAAATAACATTATTAAAAACAAAAATATCACTTTTACTATGATTTTTAAGAGTGCATATTTTTGGTTAAAAAAAGGGTAATTATAGTGATATTTTTAATTAAATAGGCTTTATACAGCCAATGGACTTACATATACACAAATAGAAGGTGCCATAAAAGGCCAATACGGGTTTAAGTTGTTTTAAGATTGCATACTAGTTTTGAAGGCAAACTATTTTTATACAAAATTTAGTTATTCTTAATTATTTTCTATTTATAAAATTCTTATTTAATAAATATTTTCAATTTATTAAAAAATCTTATATTTAATAAATTGAAAATATTTATTAAATAAGAATTTTATAAATAGAAAATAATTAATTTACATAATGTAAACACCATAATATGTTAATTTTATCTAAAGGATCGTCACCAACATTGTTTATTTGCCTATTAAGTGCATACATACTCGTATATGTACATCTGACCTATGCAATGCGACAAGGGCAACAATTAGTTTGTAAGTCATACCTACGTTATCTGATCCTGGCGTGTTAAGTCCGTTATAAATACTAATTATTGGCTGCATACTTCAATATTCTTAATTTATTACGAAGATATTAAGCGATTTATAATATCTTGACAGTTAATAAGCCATAGTGGTTCTGTTGAAGCATATGTAATAACTAACAGTCCCCATCGGTTTTAACTTTTATCCGCATCCAAACTCCCCATCGCTACAAAATTTCATAGGATCACCCGATGGAAGAATCTGAAGATTCTTTGAAAATTTAATCAAAATCGCTCCAGCCGATTTTAAGAGTCAATACCTAACATACATTAAGGGACAACAACGTTAAGGGATTAAGGATAAGACCGATGGCTTAACGTGTTCTCTCGAGGCACGAGGGTTTAACACCGCCAACTTTTCAAGTCAGGGTTGTTACTGAAACCCAATAACTATACTCGACCCAACCTGAGACTCGAATCCAGTACCTCCAGATCTGCAGTCATACATGCTAGCTATATCTACATATACGACAAACGAGGCAGTGGTTAGGGTTCGTACTTCGTACACTAAGACGACGACGACGACGACACGATAACGTAAGACGAAAGAGTACAAAGTTAGGAAATAAATACTTCCAATAAAATACGGTTATTGCAAAATTATCATTAATATATAAAAAAAACAAGTATGGAATATTGATAGTGTTGTGATTAATTAATTCTAATGTTAAAATTGTCAGATATATTCAAAGTAACCTATAATTATTGTTATTAATTGGAGTTTCAATGATATTATTATTTTATATTAAGTATGCAAGTGTATTATTTAAAAAAGAAACTAAATTGATTTTAAATCAAATGTTGAAATGATTTAGGAATAGTCAAAGTTAAACTTAAATTATTGTTGTTGTGATTTAAAAATTATGAAATGTACTCGAAATAATTTATATTTATTTTAATAATATATTACAGTTTTATTTTGTAAATTAGATACGTAAATGAATTATTGTGATTACGACGGAAGTAGTTGAAATGACATTAAAATTATTAAGAAGGTGGGTTGATTAAAATTAAAATTATTATAAAAGGATTGCTTCGTATGATTATAATATATTCTAGTTCAGATAAAGTTAAGGTGAACTTATGCTGGAACAGTGTTGTAAAGTAGTGATATATTTAGTGTGGTTATATATGTGAATTAATAGTAACATTAGTAAATATATGTTTGAAGTATACTCTGGTGGTTTTTGTTATATATCAGAAGTGTCACGACCCACGAGCCATGCCCAGGAGAATAGAACGTAAGTAAAATAATTTTGATTTCATTTATTTTAAATAACAGGTAGAATGTATTATTCATAATAGCTTTATAGCTTAGCTGAGAATTTGTGGTTAATCTGAGAATTTATTATGAAGTTTAGCCATGTATGTGGATATTGGCCTTGTAGATGTGTCATAGTAACCGTGCATTAGCCATGTAGGTGTGCTATGGTATCCATGCATAAGTTATGAGCCATGTAGGTGTATGTGACTATATGATACAGCCATGTATGTGTGCTGTGGTAGCCATGTAGGTGTGCTATGGTATCCATGCATAAGTTATGAGCCATGTAGGTGTATGTGACTATATGATACAGCCATGTATGTATGATGTGGATTTTGGCCTTGTAGGTGGGCCATAGTGGTAATGTATGCATTATAACTATCAGTCAACAGGTGCGGTGCAATGTTTTGTTAATTTGCTATGTCAATAACTATTATTTTAATGTATTACATTAAAAATTGTTTTGAAGTTACAAATACCCTTCATTTATTTTTTTTATTTTTTTTAAGAGATATAGTCATGATTAAGTATTTACAGAGGTTAAGATAATAGCTAATTTACTAGAATAGATATTTGCGTAATAGTAGTATATCCATGACTTTAAAGTATGCAGTTTAAATTACAAAGATAGATTTTAGTGCTTTAAAAAACTATTCTTCAGGTGACCGAGATGACGAAGAGGGACTTACTCCAGAAAGGCCCAGCCGGCGTCGAAGGAGGTCATCCTCTGGTGATACAGAATTACCAATTAAAACGAAACGGTCATCCGGTAACCTAACAACCGAAGATCTGATGGAAATTATAGCAGCGCTTCGAGATAATCCAAGTAAGACTATGAACTCTACTAATGTAGTTCCGGAATTTGACCCTGATAATAGATCACAAGATGTTGAGCGATGGCTAAAGAAAGTTAACGAATGTGCTGTAATTTATAAATGGGACGAAAATCAAATTATTCATTATTCTTTACAAAAATTGTGTGGCTTAGCAAAAAGATGGTACGAATCTTTACCAACGCTCGATTTCTCGTGGTTAGAATGGCAGGATAAAATTAGAAAAGCATTCCCGAATGATGAGAACTTTGGAAAGCTACTAGAAGAAATGTTAAGTCGTAAATCTCGAACAGATGAAACCCTAAGAGAATATTTTTATGATAAACTTTCATTATTAAGTAGATGCGATATTGTTGGACGAAAGGCAGTTGATTGTATCATTTTTGGTATAACTGATAACTCTGTGCGTAATGGAGCCCAAGCTCTTAGGTGTAATGAACCAGAAGACTTGTTGAATTATTTAGCTTCACAACAGTTTAACCAGATTAAAGATAGCTCTAAAAGTTCCTCTCTTATAAATAGTAATACCTTTAGAAAACGAGATTTTAGAAATGGTCATGTTAGTCATAATAAAATTTTACAAAATAATTCAAATAGACAAAATACCTTGACATGTTTCAATTGTCAAGAACGTGGTCATACTTATAATACTTGTACAAAACCTATTGTGAAGTGTAATAGATGCGGTAGAATAGGACATAACTTCGATGATTGTTCTAAAAAACCCCTCCTTTCACACGAAAAGAGTAGTCAAAATGAGCAGGCCTCCAATAAAACTGTTCTTAAGATAATATCAAACACAGAATTTAAATCTAGTGTTAGGTCAAGTGATTTCATAAACGCTAACCGTACTAGTGTTGACATTTCATCTGAAGCAAATAGTAAATATATTAAAAAAGTGTGCATTAATGACAAGTTTTTAAGTGCATTTATAGATTTCGGTAGTGACTGTAGTATTATGAAATGTTCTATTGCTAATGTGCTTCAACTTAACGAAAATAAGGAAAATTTGCCCACGATCAGAGGCTTTGGTAATTCAGTAATTAATCCAAACTTTCAAGTAAATGTTAGTGTTAGGGTTGACGAAGTCGAAGCTGAATTAACGTTCTTGGTTGTTGAGGACTCATTTTTATCTACTGATGTATTAATAGGACAGGACTTTACGGAATTACCTACTGTAACAGTAATGAAAGACGATAGAACGCTATTCTTTTATAATTCTCCTTCAGAAAAACCGTTAGATATCAAATCTATAAGCCTTTTTGTAGAACGAAATACTACTGTAAATAGAGGGGGCTTAGTAGAGGTTTATTGTAAAGAACTTTTTTCGGGCGATGTTTATTCTAATGGCAGCACTAGAATGACTCCAAATCAAGAATACCATTTACATCAGGGTTGTTACAAAATAAGTGACAATAAAGGAATAGTATTCGTTACGTCATTAGCTACAGTGCCTATAATATTTAAAATGGGTACCCTATTAGCTCGTGTTAATCCTATACCGACAGTACAGACACTTTTAATAAATAGTAAAGATCCTTCTAAAGATCTAACACCACTAAATGTTTCTGAAATTAAAGTAGGTCAGAATGTAGATAAGGTTATTTTAGAAAGGTTACATCATACTTTGATGAAGTACAGATCTTGTTTTGCTCAAAGCCTTGGTGAGATAGGATGTGCAAAAGATATCGAGATGAATATAGAATTACATGATAAAACCCCAGTAATATACAGACCATATCGCTTATCTCATCATGAACGACAAAAAGTTAGAGACATTGTAGAAGACCTAATGCGGAATGATATTATTCAAGAATCAGATTCTAATTATTCCAGTCCTATACTAATTGTTAAAAAGAAAAATGGAGAATCTAGATTATGTGTAGATTACCGCGCTCTAAATAACAAAACCGTAAAAGATAAATATCCCTTGCCCCTGATAGAAGACCAAATTTCGAATCTAAGCGGTCACAAATTTTTTAGTACGTTAGATCTGGCCTCTGGGTATTATCAAATACTTATGGGAAAAGAAAGTCGCCATTTAACAGCGTTTGTCACTCCAGACGGCCATTACGAATTCAAGCGTATGCCGTTCGGATTGGCAAATGCACCTGCAGTATTTCAAAAGATGATTAATAAATTATTAGGACAATATAGATTTGATTCAGTCTTAGCATATATGGACGATCTTCTTATCCCTTCTACTACAATTGATGAAGGCTTCCAAAAATTAGAAAATGTCCTCAAGTTGTTTAAAGAAGCTGGTCTTACACTTAAATTATCAAAATGTCGATTTTTCGATGAAACAATTGAATACCTGGGATATGAAGTTTCTGCTGAGGGTATTAAACCTAGTGAGCGTAAAATTTCGGCAGTTAGGGATTTTCCGGTTCCTTCTAATGTACATGAACTTAGGCAATTTCTCGGTTTAGCTAGTTATTTTAGGAAATTTGTGAAAGGTTTCGGTGAAATAGCTCAACCTCTAACTAAATTGCTAAAAAAAGATGTTGCTTGGCAGTGGCATAAAGATCAAATCGAATCATTCACATTATTAAAATCTTTATTAACAGAGCGTCCTCTACTGGCTTTATATAATCCTGAGTTGGACACTGAACTCCATACCGATGCCAGCTCCTTGGGCTTGGGTGGCATCCTTATGCAGTGGCAGTCTCACCCTAGAATACTAAAGCCAGTGGCATATTTCAGTAGACAAACCACGCCAGAAGAAAAATATTATCATTCTTATGAGTTAGAAACTCTGGCTGTGGTTTGTTCACTAAAGAAGTTCCGCCCTTATTTACTGGGTCTTAAATTCTCGATATATACAGACTGTAGTGCACTTAGAGCTACATTGACTAAAAGAGATTTAATTCCCCGCATAGCACGATGGTGGCTACAAATCAGTGAATTCGATTTCAATATAGAATATCGTCCTGGTTGTCGTATGAGCCATGTCGATGCTTTAAGCAGAAATCCACCATGTAACACACATTTAGCTAAATCTGTTAATACATTTAATATAACGACCGATAACTGGGTAGTTACCTTACAAAATGCTGATCCAGAACTAAATAGAATTATTAAAATTTTAAAACCAAGTACAAATGAAGAAGTTCCAGAAATAAAAAAAAAATTACGTAATCAAAAATCATACTTTATATAGAAAAATTGACGATAATAATTTACGGTTAGTTATTCCCAAGAGTGCTAGATGGCAAATTTGTAAAGCTAACCATGATGATATAGGTCATTTTGGATTCGCGAAAACTCTTGATAGAATTCGTAATCAATATTGGTTTCCTAAATTAAGACGTTTCGTAAAAAAATACGTAGCTGCTTGTATCGAATGCGCTTATAATAAGGATAACGCTAGTAAGGCACATACTGGATTTCTGCACCCTATCGAAAAAGTGGCAAAACCGTTTCATACTCTACACCTAGATCATTTAGGGCCTTTTGTTAAAAGTAAACTAGGAAACTCTTACATCCTGACCATAGTAGATGGTTTCACAAAGTTTTTATTTGCCAGACCAGTAAAGGACACAAAAACTAAAAATGTTTTAAAGATTTTAGAAAATTTATTTAATGATTTTGGAGTACCGATTAGAATTATTTCAGATAGAGGCACTGCTTTTACATCTGGATCATTTAAAGATTTTTGTTCTAAACATGGTATAAAACACATACTTAACGCGGTTGCTTGTCCGAGGGCCAATGGCCAGGCGGAGAGATTTAATCGAACAATTCTCGCATCTTTGTCTACCCAAAACTTTAATAAGGATGAACGCATCTGGAACAAGCAGCTGGGTAAAGTACAGTGGGGCATTAATAACACTATAAATGCTACAACAAAGAAATGTGCTTCAGAATTATTATTCGGGTTAAAATTAAATGTTCCAATTGATAATATGTTAATAATTGAAGATTTAAATACCGGTGATTTAACGAACGGTTCTTCGCAATCTTCAGATATATGTCAAATTAGAGACGAGGCTTTTGCAAATATACAAGAAAGTCAAGTACAACAAAAAAATTATTATGATTCTAAGAGGTGTCCCGCAGTCACATACTCTGAAGGGGATTTAGTAAAAATTACAAAACTAGTTACTGTAATGATGGTAAAAGCAGAAAGTTAATGCCAAAATTTATTGGTCCATATAAAATTTCAAAATGCTTGGGTAATGACCGTTACAAAATTGTAAATATTCCCGGTTTTAACACCAAACGATACGAAAGCGTTATTGCATCGGATAGAATGCGACCCTGGATTCATGTTCAGGCATTAGAGTTGGACAAATCTTCTGGTTCTGAATACAGCTCCTCAAATTCTGATAACAGTGATACTGAAAAATAATTATAATTAAACTAAATACTAAAGGATGTTATTATGTATGTATTAGAATATAAGTTATATTAATGTTTAGAAATATTTTGTTTGTAAATTTTCATTAGTCTGTAAGGAATATTTGTTTTTTTTTATAAATCATTGATTTAAAAAAAAAAAAAAAAAAAACGAACCCATGAACTTGCCTTAAGCTAGTGTTGTGATATTTGCGTGCTCCGGAGATAGCACGCATGTCGATGGCCGAGTGTTGTGATTAATTAATTCTAATGTTAAAATTGTCAGATATATTCAAAGTAACCTATAATTATTGTTATTAATTGGAGTTTCAATGATATTATTATTTATATTAAGTATGCAAGTGTATTATTTAAAAAAGAAACTAAATTGATTTTAAATCAAATGTTGAAATGATTTAGGAATAGTCAAAGTTAAACTTAAATTATTGTTGTTGTGATTTAAAAATTATGAAATGTACTCGAAATAATTTATATTTATTTTAATAATATATTACAGTTTTATTTTGTAAATTAGATACGTAAATGAATTATTGTGATTACGACGGAAGTAGTTGAAATGACATTAAAATTATTAAGAAGGTGGGTTGATTAAAATTAAAATTATTATAAAAGGATTGCTTCGTATGATTATAATATATTCTAGTTCAGATAAAGTTAAGGTGAACTTATGCTGGAACAGTGTTGTAAAGTAGTGATATATTTAGTGTGGTTATATATGTGAATTAATAGTAACATTAGTAAATATATGTTTGAAGTATACTCTGGTGGTTTTTGTTATAATAGTAATTAGCAATTCCGACGAGCTTATTCACATAGAAGTATCTAGTCGATAAATACATGACCTTAGCTAGCCTTATTTGGGTTTGAATAATTTATGAAAAGTCGATTTGGGTATAACGGATGTAGTCAACATTTATGTATACATTTTTACTTATGTATACATTGTAAACGTTTATTTACATATGTTGTGTAAATTAAACCATATAAATATTCACTTTCGATAAATAAACATTGTTTATTCATATATATATTTGTAACATATTTAGGATTTATAATGTTTTAATCATTACTTAAAATCATATAGATTTTCTATACATTATTAAATAAAACTATCTTTACGGATTATTTCGCGGATTTATTTTGATTTTTGGTTCCCGACGTTTCGAATGCTTTACAGCATCCATGGTCACGGGAGAGACTGAGGTGTTACATGTCTTGAAGGTATAGTTGTTACAGACAGCCTACCCACAATTAACAAAATGAAAATTGCACCAATTACATTATAATATTTTTTAACTTTAAACATTTTTATAATTTTAATTGAATATGGAAAATTAATAATAATAATAATAATGAACACTTTATTGCACACCACACAAGAAAATAAATAAAGAAGTGAAATACATAACAATAAAAAGATGCACAGCAGGCGGCCTTATCGCTAGAAGCGATCTCTTCCAGGCAACCTTAGGGTAGAGGAATCAGTATATAAAAATGGTAGGCGGTGTACTTGTATAAATACATACTTATACACATACATATATACATACATACATACATACATACATAAATACATACATACATACACACATAAATACATATAATATACATATAATATCAAATATATTGTACATAATATATTATAGTAAGACAAACTAAAGAGATAAATAATGCGTTTTTAACATCGTCTTAAACTTGTCCAAATTATGAGCCCGTCTGATGTGTACAGGTAAAGAGTTCCATAGACGTGCAGTTTTCACAGAAAAGGAGTTGGTAAGAAAACAAGAGGAGTGAGAAGGAATTTTGAGGATAAGCGTTTCACTAGAACGCAGGGAACGAGTATGAGAATTCCTTAGAAGCTCGAAACGTTCTTTGAGATAGGAAGGGGTAGAAGGATTAAACAGCACGCAGTAGAGGAGATGAAGTATGTAAGTATTCCTGCGAAAGCGGATTGGGAGCCACTTGAGCTTTTTGCGAAAGTGAGAAACGTGGTCATATTTACGGAGACCGAATATGAACCGTATGCAAAGATTTTGAAGGCGCTCAAGTCGATTCAGGTGCTCCTCTTTAAGGTCAAGAAAACAAATATCAGCATAATCAAGTATTGGTAATAAAAGTGAATTTGCATGAAATGAAATGAATGAAATGAAATGATGAAAAAATGAAATTCATTTTTTCATTTGTAAAAGTAGATATTAATAGTGTTGCTTAGTAAGTTGTTTTTAAATAATAGCAAACTAAATTAAAATTATTATCCTTAATTAATTTTAACTTCTTAAATTACACATAGAACAATTATATGGCTTAAATAATTAATACTATATTTTATATTTTTCTTTATGGTTATAAATATAATAATGGCAACACTAAATATAGATTACTAATTAATATTTTAAAATTGTAATAATTATAAAAATAATAGCAAAAAATTAAATAAATAATTTTCCATATTCAATTAAAATTATAAAAATGTTTAAAGTTAAAAAATATTATAATGTAATTGGTGCAATTTTCATTTTGTTAATTGTGGGTAGGCTGTCTGTAACAACTATACATTCAAGACATGTAACACCTCAGTCTCTCCCGTGAAGATGGATGCTGTAAAGCATTCGAAACGTCGGGAACCAAAAATCAAAATAAATCCGCGAAATAATCCGAAAAGATAGTTTTATTTAATAATGTCAAACATTCGCGTAAATCTAAGAAAGTATTATTTTCTATACAGATAAATAAAATTGAAGTGTCTGTTTGTAATGTAAAATAACAGCGTTTTACTAAATGCATATAAAATTATATACGGTACTTATAAAAAAAACACATTTTTTAAATTTTTGTCTGTCTGTTTGTTCCGGATAATCTCTGAACTGATTCTCTCGGCTGGACTGGTTTTCACGGGACTTTCACTGGAAGATAGCTGATGTCATAGGCTACTTTAATTTTAGAAAAAGAATTGGGGTTCCGCTCAATATATAAATAATATAATATTGCGGTTCGTTAGTCTCGCTAAAACTCAAAAACGGCTGGAAAATCGAAAATTTCAGAACTGTTTATTTTGTCCCTATATATAGGTATATATAATGTTATATAGTCTATCTATTCTATACTAACCATTGAAACGTACTTAGGGATGTAACCAAGCGAAGCGATGGTGAGTCGCTAGTTATATTTAAAAACTGACGTTTTGGTTACTAAAGTATGCCGCAATCATTTGAATTCTTCAAACGCAATGAAACTGATAACACTGGCAATCATTCTATTGATAGCTTGACAAATGCATCAAAACATGATATAATTGATCATAAATAGAACTATATTATTCACTTTGCTTACTAATGAATGTGTCACGTGTCTTATATTATCATCTTTTTAAATAAAGAAAACGTGCTTGTTAGTGAGTAGTGGTACTGTTTGTTTGTTCTTTGATGGATGCTATTATAAAGTAAAGTACAAATATATTTGTTAATAATGATTTCCTATTAGGTTTTTTTTACCTATGACTCCATTTGGAAGATATGCGAAGTGGGGATGAAAAGTAGAATGTAACCGTCCGCGTCCCTTTGATGATGTATGATGATGAAATATATGTATTAGCCTAATTTCATCGAAATCTGTTCAATGATATAAGCATGAAAAGAACAGAGTAACAAGATTTACCTTTACATTTATAATATTAAATATACATAGTAGGATTATTGACCTATAGATTTTATTACCTATAGATTTAAAATATAAATATGAGTTTCACTACCTAATTATGTTATATTGTGTAAGGTAAAAAAAATATTTGCTATCTTCGGAAAAACGTTTCGAAAAATACATTACTTAGAAAATTCCATCTTAGGTATCATATAATATCTAACAGGATTCCTAAGTTATATGATAGATTGGATAAATAAATGACATTTAATTTTATTTATTAGAATAAAGTAGCAATTTTCTAACATAAATACTAAATACCTATAATAACTACATAAAATACTAAAAATGTACTTGATTTATACAATGATAAACGTTCAAAGATTTTTTACGTAAGTACAAGTAAAACTACAATTATTCACCATCTAACTGAACCCGCTACCCTTGTTTTTATTGTTATGGTTGTTTCTTCGCGGAAAGTCATTTAATCTACAACCAGAAAAAAGAATGCCAGTTTTAAAAACAACAACTTTTAAAAGCACTTTATCTTAATACCGTATATGGGATAATATTAAAAGCTTTAGATTAAAATCATCGAGAAAATATTTTTATTACTAGTATTCAGTATTATTTCTTACGAGATTTATTGAATTTTATAGAAAGTTTAACGCAGTAAGTTACTTTGTAGCAAAACAAGTATACTGATAGCAGAGGAATTTCTTATAAACCTGTCACCGACATGCTAACATCGTTATGTAATCAGTACTTAGTGGTTAAAGAAATATCACTCAACATTCTTAGAGCTAAACATGAAGAAAGCATATACCATATAGTATATTGTGCTGTATGTTATTAATCCCTCCACGGCCGCGGACACGCCGGCGTGTCAGTTAACAATAGATTTCTTCCAATTTTAATTAATTTCTTAGAAATTTACCTGGAGCTGTTAAATTTTACTTATGATTTCAAACCACTACTTTAAATGCGAAAGATTATATGTATGTGTGCTACACCTTCACGTAGAAAAGGCTGGAACGATTTGGATGAAGTTTAGTACCCATACCTGGAGTAACACAGGCTACTGTCAGGTACGTAGGGACGCACCGAAGTGACGTAAGGATATATCGCTACTATAAACATGTAATTTAATAATATTCTTGTTGTGATTAATTAATTCTAATGCT
Organism: Brenthis daphne; assembly: GCA_947093115.1. Taxonomy (NCBI): domain Eukaryota; kingdom Metazoa; phylum Arthropoda; class Insecta; order Lepidoptera; family Nymphalidae; genus Brenthis; species Brenthis daphne. Next base: position 12,919,202 of record OX352483.1, read on the forward strand.
AAAATTGTCAGATATATTCAAAGTAACCTATAATTATTGTTATTAATTGGAGTTTCAATGATATTATTATTTTATATTAAGTATGCAAGTGTATTATTTAAAAAAGAAACTAAATTGATTTTAAATCAAATGTTGAAATGATTTAGGAATAGTCAAAGTTAAACTTAAATTATTGTTGTTGTGATTTAAAAATTATGAAATGTACTCGAAATAATTTATATTTATTTTAATAATATATTACAGTCTTATTTTGTAAATTAGATACGTAAATGAATTATTGTGATTACGACGGAAGTAGTTGAAATGACATTAAAATTATTAAGAAGGTGGGTTGATTAAAATTAAAATTATTATAAAAGGATTGCTTCGTATGATTATAATATATTCTAGTTCAGATAAAGTTAAGGTGAACTTATGCTGGAACAGTGTTGTAAAGTAGTGATATATTTAGTGTGGTTATATATGTGAATTAATAGTAACATTAGTAAATATATGTTTGAAGTATACTCTGGTGGTTTTTGTTATATATCAGAAGTGTCACGACCCACGAGCCATGCCCAGGAGAATAGAACGTAAGTAAAATAATTTTGATTTCATTTATTTTAAATAACAGGTAGAAAGTATTATTCATAATAGCTTTATAGCTTAGCTGAGAATTTGTGGTTAATCTGAGAATTTATTATGAAGTTTAGCCATGTATGTGGATATTGGCCTTGTAGATGTGTCATAGTAACCGTGCATTAGCCATGTAGGTGTGCTATGGTATCCATGCAAAAGTTATGAGCCATGTAGGTGTATGTGACTATATGATACAGCCATGTATGTGTGCTGTGGTAGCCATGTAGGTGTGCTATGGTATCATGCATAAGTTATGAGCCATGTAGGTGTATGTGACTATATGATACAGCCTGTGCTGTGGTAGCCATGTATGTGGATTTTGGCCTTGTAGGTGGGCCATAGTGGTAATGTATGCATTATAACTATCAGTCAACAGGTGCGGTGCAATGTTTTGTTAATTTGCTATGTCAATAACTATTATTTTAATGTATTACATTAAAAATTGTGAAGTTACAAATACTTTATTTTTATTTTTTTTAAGAGATATAGTCATGATTAAGTATTTACAGAGGTTAAGATAATAGCTAATTTACTAGAATAGATATTTGCGTAATAGTAGTATATCCATGACTTTAAAGTATGCAGTTTAAATTACAAAGATAGATTTTAGTGCTTTAAAAAACTATTCTTCAGGTGACCGAGATGACGAAGAGGGACTTACTCCAGAAAGGCCCAGCCGGCGTCGAAGGAGGTCATCCTCTGGTGATACAGAATTACCAATTAAAACGAAACGGTCATCCGGTAACCTAACAACCGAAGATCTGATGGAAATTATAGCAGCGCTTCGAGATAATCCAAGTAAGACTATGAACTCTACTAATGTAGTTCCGGAATTTGACCCTGATAATAGATCACAAGATGTTGAGCGATGGCTAAAGAAAGTTAACGAATGTGCTGTAATTTATAAATGGGACGAAAATCAAATTATTCATTATTCTTTACAAAAATTGTGTGGCTTAGCAAAAAGATGGTACGAATCTTTACCAACGCTCGATTTCTCGTGGTTAGAATGGCAGGATAAAATTAGAAAAGCATTCCCGAATGATGAGAACTTTGGAAAGCTACTAGAAGAAATGTTAAGTCGTAAATCTCGAACAGATGAAACCCTAAGAGAATATTTTTATGATAAACTTTCATTATTAAGTAGATGCGATATTGTTGGACGAAAGGCAGTTGATTGTATCATTTTTGGTATAACTGATAACTCTGTGCGTAATGGAGCCCAAGCTCTTAGGTGTAATGAACCAGAAGACTTGTTGAATTATTTAGCTTCACAACAGTTTAACCAGATTAAAGATAGCTCTAAAAGTTCCTCTCTTATAAATAGTAATACCTTTAGAAAACGAGATTTTAGAAATGGTCATGTTAGTCATAATAAAATTTTACAAAATAATTCAAATAGACAAAATACCTTGACATGTTTCAATTGTCAAGAACGTGGTCATACTTATAATACTTGTACAAAACCTATTGTGAAGTGTAATAGATGCGGTAGAATAGGACATAACTTCGATGATTGTTCTAAAAAACCCCTCCTTTCACACGAAAAGAGTAGTCAAAATGAGCAGGCCTCCAATAAAACTGTTCTTAAGATAATATCAAACACAGAATTTAAATCTAGTGTTAGGTCAAGTGATTTCATAAACGCTAACCGTACTAGTGTTGACATTTCATCTGAAGCAAATAGTAAATATATTAAAAAAGTGTGCATTAATGACAAGTTTTAAGTGCATTTATAGATTTCGGTAGTGACTGTAGTATTATGAAATGTTCTATTGCTAATGTGCTTCAACTTAACGAAAATAAGGAAAATTTGCCCACGATCAGAGGCTTTGGTAATTCAGTAATTAATCCAAACTTTCAAGTAAATGTTAGTGTTAGGGTTGACGAAGTCGAAGCTGAATTAACGTTCTTGGTTGTTGAGGACTCATTTTTATCTACTGATGTATTAATAGGACAGGACTTTACGGAATTACCTACTGTAACAGTAATGAAAGACGATAGAACGCTATTCTTTTATAATTCTCCTTCAGAAAAACCGTTAGATATCAAATCTATAAGCCTTTTTGTAGAACGAAATACTACTGTAAATAGAGGGGGCTTAGTAGAGGTTTATTGTAAAGAACTTTTTTCGGGCGATGTTTATTCTAATGGCAGCACTAGAATGACTCCAAATCAAGAATACCATTTACATCAGGGTTGTTACAAAATAAGTGACAATAAAGGAATAGTATTCGTTACGTCATTAGCTACAGTGCCTATAATATTTAAAATGGGTACCCTATTAGCTCGTGTTAATCCTATACCGACAGTACAGACACTTTTAATAAATAGTAAAGATCCTTCTAAAGATCTAACACCACTAGATGTTTCTGAAATTAAAGTAGGTCAGAATGTAGATAAGGTTATTTTAGAAAGGTTACATCATACTTTGATGAAGTACAGATCTTGTTTTGCTCAAAGCCTTGGTGAGATAGGATGTGCAAAAGATATCGAGATGAATATAGAATTACATGATAAAACCCCAGTAATATACAGACCATATCGCTTATCTCATCATGAACGACAAAAAGTTAGAGACATTGTAGAAGACCTAATGCGGAATGATATTATTCAAGAATCAGATTCTAATTATTCCAGTCCTATACTAATTGTTAAAAAGAAAAATGGAGAATCTAGATTATGTGTAGATTACCGCGCTCTAAATAACAAAACCGTAAAAGATAAATATCCCTTGCCCCTGATAGAAGACCAAATTTCGAATCTAAGCGGTCACAAATTTTTTAGTACGTTAGATCTGGCCTCTGGGTATTATCAAATACTTATGGGAAAAGAAAGTCGCCATTTAACAGCGTTTGTCACTCCAGACGGCCATTACGAATTCAAGCGTATGCCGTTCGGATTGGCAAATGCACCTGCAGTATTTCAAAAGATGATTAATAAATTATTAGGACAATATAGATTTGATTCAGTCTTAGCATATATGGACGATCTTCTTATCCCTTCTACTACAATTGATGAAGGCTTCCAAAAATTAGAAAATGTCCTCAAGTTGTTTAAAGAAGCTGGTCTTACACTTAAATTATCAAAATGTCGATTTTTCGATGAAACAATTGAATACCTGGGATATGAAGTTTCTGCTGAGGGTATTAAACCTAGTGAGCGTAAAATTTCGGCAGTTAGGGATTTTCCGGTTCCTTCTAATGTACATGAACTTAGGCAATTTCTCGGTTTAGCTAGTTATTTTAGGAAATTTGTGAAAGGTTTCGGTGAAATAGCTCAACCTCTAACTAAATTGCTAAAAAAAGATGTTGCTTGGCAGTGGCATAAAGATCAAATCGAATCATTCACATTATTAAAATCTTTATTAACAGAGCGTCCTCTACTGGCTTTATATAATCCTGAGTTGGACACTGAACTCCATACCGATGCCAGCTCCTTGGGCTTGGGTGGCATCCTTATGCAGTGGCAGTCTCACCCTAGAATACTAAAGCCAGTGGCATATTTCAGTAGACAAACCACGCCAGAAGAAAAATATTATCATTCTTATGAGTTAGAAACTCTGGCTGTGGTTTGTTCACTAAAGAAATTCCGCCCTTATTTACTGGGTCTTAAATTCTCGATATATACAGACTGTAGTGCACTTAGAGCTACATTGACTAAAAGAGATTTAATTCCCCGCATAGCACGATGGTGGCTACAAATCAGTGAATTCGATTTCAATATAGAATATCGTCCTGGTTGTCGTATGAGCCATGTCGATGCTTTAAGCAGAAATCCACCATGTAACACACATTTAGCTAAATCTGTTAATACATTTAATATAACGACCGATAACTGGGTAGTTACCTTACAAAATGCTGATCCAGAACTAAATAGAATTATTAAAATTTTAAAACCAAGTACAAATGAAGAAGTTCCAGAAATAAAAAAAAATTACGTAATCAAAAATCATACTTTATATAGAAAAATTGACGATAATAATTTACGGTTAGTTATTCCCAAGAGTGCTAGATGGCAAATTTGTAAAGCTAACCATGATGATATAGGTCATTTTGGATTCGCGAAAACTCTTGATAGAATTCGTAATCAATATTGGTTTCCTAAATTAAGACGTTTCGTAAAAAAATACGTAGCTGCTTGTATCGAATGCGCTTATAATAAGGATAACGCTAGTAAGGCACATACTGGATTTCTGCACCCTATCGAAAAAGTGGCAAAACCGTTTCATACTCTACACCTAGATCATTTAGGGCCTTTTGTTAAAAGTAAACTAGGAAACTCTTACATCCTGACCATAGTAGATGGTTTCACAAAGTTTTTATTTGCCAGACCAGTAAAGGACACAAAAACTAAAAATGTTTTAAAGATTTTAGAAAATTTATTTAATGATTTTGGAGTACCGATTAGAATTATTTCAGATAGAGGCACTGCTTTTACATCTGGATCATTTAAAGATTTTTGTTCTAAGCATGGTATAAAACACATACTTAACGCGGTTGCTTGTCCGAGGGCCAATGGCCAGGCGGAGAGATTTAATCGAACAATTCTCGCATCTTTGTCTACCCAAAACTTTAATAAGGATGAACGCATCTGGGACAAGCAGCTGGGTAAAGTACAGTGGGGCATTAATAACACTATAAATGCTACAACAAAGAAATGTGCTTCAGAATTATTATTCGGGTTAAAATTAAATGTTCCAATTGATAATATGTTAATAATTGAAGATTTAAATACCGGTGATTTAACGAACGGTTCTTCGCAATCTTCAGATATATGTCAAATTAGAGACGAGGCTTTTGCAAATATACAAGAAAGTCAAGTACAACAAAAAAATTATTATGATTCTAAGAGGTGTCCCGCAGTCACATACTCTGAAGGGGATTTAGTAAAAATTACAAAAACTAGTTACTGTAATGATGGTAAAAGCAGAAAGTTAATGCCAAAATTTATTGGTCCATATAAAATTTCAAAATGCTTGGGTAATGACCGTTACAAAATTGTAAATATTCCCGGTTTTAACACCAAACGATACGAAAGCGTTATTGCATCGGATAGAATGCGACCCTGGATTCATGTTCAGGCATTAGAGTTGGACAAATCTTCTGGTTCTGAATACAGCTCCTCAAATTCTGATAACAGTGATACTGAAAAATAATTATAATTAAACTAAATACTAAAGGATGTTATTATGTATGTATTAGAATATAAGTTATATTAATGTTTAGAAATATTTTGTTTGTAAATTTTCATTAGTCTGTAAGGAATATTTGTTTTTTTTATAAATCATTGATTTAAAAAAATAAATAAAAAAAAACGAACCCATGAACTTGCCTTAAGCTAGTGTTGTGATATTTGCGTGCTCCGGAGATAGCACGCATGTCGATGGCCGAGTGTTGTGATTAATTAATTCTAATGCTAAAATTGTCAGATATATTCAAAGTAACCTATAATTATTGTTATTAATTGGAGTTTCAATGATATTATTATTTTATATTAAGTATGCAAGTGTATTATTTAAAAAAGAAACTAAATTGATTTTAAATCAAATGTTGAAATGATTTAGGAATAGTCAAAGTTAAACTTAAATTATTGTTGTTGTGATTTAAAAATTATGAAATGTACTCGAAATAATTTATATTTATTTTAATAATATATTACAGTCTTATTTTGTAAATTAGATACGTAAATGAATTATTGTGATTACGACGGAAGTAGTTGAAATGACATTAAAATTATTAAGAAGGTGGGTTGATTAAAATTAAAATTATTATAAAAGGATTGCTTCGTATGATTATAATATATTCTAGTTCAGATAAAGTTAAGGTGAACTTATGCTGGAACAGTGTTGTAAAGTAGTGATATATTTAGTGTGGTTATATATGTGAATTAATAGTAACATTAGTAAATATATGTTTGAAGTATACTCTGGTGGTTTTTGTTATATTCTCTTTTTATTATATATCTATCTATCGATGTGCTCTTGTATTGTTCAGGCTTCGTACCTGAAACAGATTAGTAGCTGACGAATTCACTACAATATGTTACATACATACGATTAAAAGCAACAGCAGCCTATATCGTTCTACGCCCTATAAACTATTCTTTAATAGTATATGCTCTAATTGTAATGGCTACGTAAACGAAGGAAAACGTAATATACACACATACGTACATTAACATTTATAATATTAAAAATATGTAGTATGTATTGTGTTAGGTCAAAAGGGCCCACCAAAAGCGAAGTCCTAAGTACAACTGGAAATATCCTATCCTACTAATATTATTAACGAGAAAGTTTGTGAGAATGTATGGATGTAGGTTTGTTGCTCTTTCATAGAAAAACTAAGCAACGGATTTTTATAAAACTTTATGTAGTAATACATACATATATCTTATACATCAGAGTAACACATGCATATTAATATTATAAAGTAAAAGTGTGTTTTTTGTTTATTTATTTGTTTGTCCTTCTTTCTTTGATTTTTTTGTATGGAGATAGTTGGAGGGCTGGAGAGTGGAGAGTGACTTTTTACCGCGGGACATTATCTAATTCCTGCTTCCTAAACTGGAAAACACGTTATAATACAATCCAAAACAAATATTTATAATCAGAATTACTTGAAACTTGGTATCAATGCTCTTCAATAAAATTAAATAAATACGTGTTTTAGCATTTTTCGAAATTTATTCCACAAGGAGGTAAAATAGGGAATAAAAGTTTGTATGAAACCTACGTTTATAGAGATTTTTACTGTCTTTGGCCTCATGCATCCAGTTTTTTCCTGCTGTGTTTATTATTATTATATCATCGGTCCATCTTTTCTTCTGTCTTCCCACTTTTCTTTTGCCTTTTGGGCCCTGTCATTTAGTTGTTTGGTAGGTCCATCTCTTATCTTTGTTCCATACAGTTGTAAAGATATACGGAAATGCTAATACCTACTGCTTATATCACAAAAAAATTTAACTTCAAAATAGAATTAACTACATACTTCCCTTATTTAGTCAAATAATAACAATACTAATAGCCAGTATTACATGAATTCGTATTAAAACTATTATCTTTTATAGATTAGAAACTTTTGAAGTGCAATTAAAATTATCTCCACCGACATCGATTATATTCTGAATCGATTAACTCATTATGAACACGTTTTTGATAAAAAGAAACATTAAAATACCAAATACATATACCTATATAATTATGACTTCCTTTATTCTAATGTTATAAAATTTAATGTCACGGTATTTCCTTGATAATATTCATATTACATATATACAAAAACTAATGAATTAAGCTACACAGAATATAAAATAATTATTCTATTCAGTCGACAAAGTCACATTGCTACAGTAGTTAAGTTTAACTCAAATAAACTATACCTATAACAAGCTATCTAACTATCCTACCCTAGATATATTTCAGTAACAATTACGCATACTTTTCTACATCTACAGTGAGTTACGTTATGAAACTCTAATGTTTTAAATTAAAGCTATCAATGAAGTATAAAAATCTTTAGCGTGTAAAATTAAACGGTTAATTGCGTTTAAACGCGTTATCCAGTCTCGTAGTAAAGTCATTGTACTGAGAATCATTGATTTCGACAGATGTGACGTCACAGCGTTAGGGATGTCTAGGCTCATAGTTCAAATAAAGGTCATGTTTACCATAGTACGTATTAAATTAAATTACGGTTTTTACTGGACCGGACGGCACATACCTGGCGCCGGCACTCGGTGGGGAGTGACAAGTAAGGTCACTCGGTGTATTGTCGCGAAAGATTATTTGTTTTGTTATCGATACTATTTATTATTTTAAAGAAATTATAATGTAGTTTATAAAACAACAAATTTATTAATAGTTTTTATACTTTTTTTCACTTACTAATCTATACTAATATAATAAAGGGGTAAAGTTTGTGAGTTTGTGATATTTTGAGTTTGTGACGTTGTAGGGGGTAATCTCTGGATCTACAGAACCGATATAGATGAAATTTGGTAAGAAGATAGTTTAAGACCCTGGGAAGGACATAGGATACATTTTATCCCGGAAATCATCCCTTAAGGGGGTGGGGATAAAATTTTGTATGGGGAATCAAGCTAGAGACGAACCCGAGCGAAGCGAGGGTGAGTCGCTAGTTATCGAATATAAAAAAAGGCATATTAACGACTGACCCTAGATAAAGTTTGTTGCACCCTACGAATAAATAATAAGGCTACTCGTAGATTGCACTAGATATTATTGTAAATCACGTGCATGCAAGGTACTAAATAACTATATGTAAAAATAACTCATTCTAAGAAACTGTCTTGAAATATTCGTAGTTGATAGCAGGTTCTTTCCTCATTTAAAGTAATATATTCGTCACGGTCGGCGTATTCGCTCTTCTTTTATTTCAAAAACGAAGCAATTTTGCTATTGTAAAAGCAATTAATGAAATATGTATTTTATAATTTAAATTACATTTATGATCTTAGTTTAAAGGTCAAACTTAGATATTAATTATAATTAGAGAATTAAGTTCAAAATTATAATTAAAATATGATTTATTTTTTACTATATAGTTTGCCATTAAACACAGAATAATAGTGGGAAAAATTAAAAGAATGTTCTCAAAAATTAGTTCCAAATTGTAACAGACTAATCACATTATCGCTTATTTACTATGATATCGCAAATAAAAAGAATTGATATCTAATACTACATGTTTAGTTAGACCTTTAATAGAAACAAAGTTGATAACATATCTAAAAGTACAAAAACGTTATCAATATTTTTATTATCTGCTAAATTTTATCGATAAACTTCTACCGCACGCGAGCTTCTCTAGATGCGCTGCATCGAAGAGGCGGGGGACCCGTCCCTTCCCGCCTCGTCTGCCCCTGTTCGTGTAGTATAAAACGCCGAGCAACACGCGCGCCGCGTTTTACGTGCCGAAGCCGCCGTATAGATCTGTGTTCGTTCACCCGCGAAGCCACGCGGTCTTTGTGAAAGTGCAGTTTCTCATAGTGAGAGTTAGCGAGCGCCCTTAACGCTAAATCTAAGTGGTGTGAATTTATCGTGAACATAAGAGAGTTCAATGGAAGCCAGGTTCGTCACCTGCCGAAGCTTTCAGCAGATCAAGCCGCCCGAGAAAAGCTTAGCGCCGCCACCGACCGTCAAGGGGCTGCTGTCTCGCTTCGGGAGTCAAGCTCAGGCCTTATTCGCGCCGAAAAAGCCGAGATTCGGTTCATCTGTTGCTATACACAAGTTACGTGAATCTAAGTGGTTCAAACATGAGGAGCAGAATATCTTATGTGCAGTCCTGGAATCTGGATTCGTTTTGGAAGTCCGAGCTGAAGACCCTTTGCCGCCTGACTCAACATTGTCCCCTGACTACCATATGTACGCCATTGCCATGTGGAAGAAGGGTAAAGGTAAGTAATTTTTTATGGAAACTTTGAGATAAGTATTGGTACAGCGATAACGTGTGGGCGTGACGGTGGACTAAATAACAATACGTTGCGTAGCCGTCGCGCGCCGTCCTAATGATCTCACAATGGGATTTGTAAATAATTAATGCATGCTGCAACGTCCGCGCCTCTTAATGACGCCGAGCGTTGAAATGTAAATTAGTTACGATACCCGTTGATAAATAATAATATTGTGGGTTTGTCGGAGCTTTTACCGGTTGAATTAATCTTGCTTATACACAATAAATACTGTTTTAGTAACATGATTAACAAAATTTATTGAATAAGTAAAGTGAAAATACGCTCACTGATTAAAAATAACTAAAAAGTAAACATTATTGGTTAAATAACCATAAATAGACTGATTACATATGTGCATTCAAATTATCTACATTAACAAGTCAATAAATTATCATTACAAAACGGATTGTCCATTTTTTTTAAAACGACATTGTATTTTATTTTGTAGAAAAAACAAAGAACCCGGAACAGATAGAGGTGTACACAGTGCAACAAAAGGGTGTGCGCAAACGTATTATCAAGACTACTTTGGGTGCTTTCTGGAAGAAAGATTCTGTCATACGTATCAACAACGTAGATGACAAGCAAGAGACTCCTAACAGTGAAAAAGACATCAGGGCCAAGGTAAATACACACAGAACGCACACGTTTCCAATTCGCATTAACCCCTCATGATGTAGACTCTTTACCCTATATTTAGGAACTTGATCTTCAGGAAGTTGAAATTAGCATTTAATGACGATTAAATTTAATGAAATTCATTATAAAGTAGATATTTTGTAAATGAAAATCAACGTCATATGTTCCAATAGTAAGTTGCATAACGCGGCCTTCTAACAATGTTTTGACACGCAACATGAATTACGATTTTGTGAAACATAACAAATGAAGTCCTAACCTGTATAGATAAATAATAGGTTTCTGTAGATTTTGTCACAATTTCTGATGATGAACATCTACTTCAAAATAAAGTGATAAAATTTCAATAAAATATTTGTAGGCATGACTAAAGAAATACACCCCTTTTGAGCAAAAAAAATTCAAAAGACGACAAGTCTATTCCTGTCTAATTTAACCGTCGACCTTAAAAGGTTTTGCTCCGCACTTTCCTCTAGGATAGACGTCAGAATTGGAAACCTCTTATTTCAGATAGCCTCATCGGGGCTTTTTGAAAACAGTGGAACAGCTACTAAGGAGCTTCTACTGATTGCAGCTCGACATGGCTACTAAATCCAGATTTGAAAGGAATTGGCATAATACACTGCACTTCGTCCACTGGTGCCGGTATGGAGAGACTCCCCAAGAGGCTCGCATGAGACAGGTAAATTATCTAACATATATATGGCATAGATTGTAGAAAATTTCAGAACCCTTGTTACTTTTTGATCAATGTTAAAATAAACTTCTCTTTTCCACCTTTATTTTTCGGTTCTGAAGTTACTGTATGCATGCTACATAAAAAGAACTGTCTTTACGTTTTGTGATGTTTTTTATTTTCAAATAACTTTCGCATTGTATATATTGATTTCGCAATTTAGTATTGGAATTTGTTAGGATTTCTGTGTTATAAATTTATAGACTAATATTTTAGTTCATATGTTTATAATTAGAAATCCGATACGATTTATGTAACGACAGATTCTTGGACAAATCGATTCATTTCTCCATTATTCATTCATATAAGATTGCTTACTTTGAAGTTTGAAGCTTAAGTGAATGTTCGAGTTTTTAATGTGAATTTCCGCCATGCTTTCATTTGAATACGTGAACCTGGCACATTATGAACGAAGACATGGGACATCGATGGGGTAGAATAAAAAAAAGACACGCACAAAGTAGCAATTTTGTTACAGATCAGCCTAACGACATCGAAAACACCTATGATTATCATATTTTGATGGTAATCGTTGAGGCGCTTTGGACTGGTTGACGACTTTACAATATCGGTGAGGTTTTTATATTTCGGATTTGTACCGGATTCAATGTGCCTTGTGTGAACTTGTGTGATACACTTGTGCTCTAATGCTATACTTTTCCTAATTCTACGCTTATTATACTTAGATCATCACTAAACGTTCAATATGAATCCCTTTGTATTCAGTAGAACTTTTGTACCATAGTGCCGGCGTGCAGATTCATTAAATATGCACCTGATTTAAATACTCGTTTAATCATATCAAAAAACTTGTTGGACTGGTTTTTAAAATACAATCCCTTAATAAAAATAAACCGACATTTTAAAATGGATGGTATTTTTTTAATAAAGACATAATTTAACAACAAAAAACTTAAGCATGAAACGATATTAGTAACATAAAAAATCATATACAATATTATATATAATTATAATAGTACGCAATGTAAGTACGGGTCAATAGCATCGACACACTCGTTATAACTTTAAAAACGTTAGTTTCTAGTAAATTCCTCGAAGTGATACAAAAAAACTTAGAATATGATAAGGCAAGAATTCAAATCGAAACACGATTTGCGTAAATAATTTATTATTCCGTTATTTCTTGCGATGAAAATGTAAATGAAACACGAATGCATTGTACCTTATTACGATTACCTTCGAATAAATTGACTGATTACAATAGCAAATAACTTTTTGAAAAGTTAGATGACTATAATTATATTTAAAGAGCAATTCCAATTAATTGTATAAATTGAATAACCTAATACAGTAAATTGAAATTCCAAAGCTCTCATTTCTTCGTACATATAAACGAAAGGGACACATGTTTAAACAATGAGATCATCAAACACTGTCGTTATAGTTGTATAGCCGTAGTTTTTCGTATTATTCAGATGTCATAAACCGCTTTTCTAAATACGCAAGCTATTTATGTAAATATTTATGTATAAGATATTTATAATATACAGAAAAATGATCAGAATTAACAAAATTATTAATCAATACATATTGCAAAGCTTACAATAAAATTCTCATTTTTTTATTTAAGATACTTCATATTTAGTTGTATATGTATTTATTAAAAAATAAATATCATTAAAAAAATTACCATCTAAACCGTTAATGTCATGATTAATCAATGGATTTTTCTTCAAGTGTGACACTTTGTGACATTGGCAGTTATTATGATTTAGGTTAATTGCCCTCGAGTTCACGTTTGGGTCAATTTGTTTCAATTTTATCAATAAATATGTAGAGCTGTACCCTGAGTTTTCACAAACGTAACTATATAGAACTGATAAAGAATAATTATGCAGTTGGTTAAATAATTATATTGCATAATAAAAAATATATGTTCATAAAATTAAATTATAACAAATTGAATAAATTACTTATTAATTAAAGCGGAAGTCATATTATAATACGCATAAATTATAATATTTATTGTAATTCTTAGTCGCGACGCATAAATATGACAGATTATGTATAAAAATAGTTATCGGCTCAAAATGTTATCATAAGAAATATACATTTTGAAACGACCTTTGATAATGTTTAATAACGGTAAATTACCAATAAATTTATCAGTCAGCGACAGTAATATCATTGTGAAAGTCGTTAATAAAATATTACTTTGATGTTTATATAATTCAAGTTACCTTTTAATTATAACAAAAAATTATAATACCTATTGTTCTTTTAGCGATAAAACTCTCACTTTACGAATTACTTAACTTGTTATACTTACTATGTCACTTAATATGTCAAAAAAACATCTAGAACTAGCAAATCTATTTAATGGTCGATTATTTTCTTGTTACAGATAAGCGAATCTCTAAAATGGGGTAACATCGGCATGAACATGGGCGTGATGTTAGTCAGCCAAACTAATGGGCGAGCTAAAGCAAAGTCCGTTTGAGTGTCGCACGCCGGCAGTGCCGGCACTTGTCTTTGCTTCTCGCGACCCGGTAACATCGACTACGTTTGAATTTAGAATCATTCCATTTTTTTTAAATTAAAAAAAAGTTCAGATTTAAAAAAAGTTTAAATCGTTATTTGAGATTTTTTATAATTTTCGAATGTTAATTTTTTATATTAATTTGAAGTATATTTTTGCACAGGTTATTATAAATGTATATTAATTTACAGATTAAATATAAAATGTTTTTGATAATTGGTGTCCCGGGTTTATATCGGAATTTTTCGCATTATATTAAGAGTTCCGAATGTTTGAATGATTAATATTATAATATATCGGAATCTCTTTCGTTATCGAGGCCCGACTTATTTCAGAACAAGTTTTAAATAATGTTCCATTCGCAAAAAAAATCTAAAAATTTAAAAATTCGCGGTTTTTTTAGTAATGTGAGGAATTAAAAAGCTTTAATTTTGTTTAGAAATTGATTTGTTCGCAGTAAACATTCCTGTTTGAAAAGACGCGCCTCGCGGCTTCTAATGTATGTAAATATATGATATAAACCGTATTATCCGTTATATTTTTACATGTAAGAGGATAATTATTGATAAATTTTTGTTCACTATTAATAAATAAGGATTTCGATTCTAATAAGACTGTTCTGATTTTTGAAATCATTATTAAAACTACGAAAAACGCGTGTAACTTTTTTTTCTTAATTTAAATTTCACCTACTGCCTTTATAAATAACGTTTCCAAAATATAAATAAAATAATAAAATATTGTTCATCTAGTTACTTGGCACTATGTACTTAAAAATTTGATGTATTTTAAAAAGTTAACATAGGATAGTCACTTAGTTTTTCGTAGTTTGTACTTTGATGAGTATTGTTAAGTATTCATATTTATAACGACCTAATGAAAATGATATGTTTGTGAAATGTGTTAAGATTGTTTACGAGTTATGTACAAGTTAATGTTCTATTTATATGAAGCATTTTTAAATAAACAGTTTGAAATAAAAATATGTATGTATTTTATTTAATTTTCCTTTATAATACATAATTGTGTACAGCCTCCTTTTAACGTCTCATAGCTGGACACGGGCCTCCCTTCAATACGAGAGGGGTCAGGCCATAGTCCACCACGCTGGCCAAGTGCGGGTTGGCGCACTAGATTAGATATATCTTTCGAAAACTTGTTAGATTCTTTCAGACAGGTTTCCTCACGATCTTTTTCTTCACCGTAAGACAAGTAGTAATCGTATAGGAAAAGATTTGCACATATAATATCAAAGGTGCGAGAACCGGGATTGGAAGCGTCCTGGGTTCTATAGGACGGAAAATGTTAGCATACCGATCCCATATCTATAGGTTTAGACTAGATGACATTCTACAATTAGTGTTTACACCAATAAAAAATAAAGAGATATGTAAAATGATACATAATGAGTACTTGACACTTAAAACTTATTAATAATAGTTCTCATTTGTCTGTGGATATTTCGTTGTTTAATTATGTATACACAGACATAAAATGACTACCAGTCGAAGCCAATTTGGACTTTCTATATTAAGTCTGCTTACTTATACACTATACAGTGACCTAGACATATATTTTTATTTCTAGTTTAAAGTCAAGTAGCGACATCTAGCGATAGGAATAGTAATTATGACTTTTAGCAAAATACGATTCTAGTGGCGTCTTTGAATCTATAATACATTTACACTAATATTATAAAGAGGCAAGATTTGTATTTTTGTATGTTTGTAACGAATAAACTCAAAAACTAAGTACTGGACCGATTTAGATTGAGACCCTGGAAATGACTGTAAAATATGGGTAACCCTATAATGGTGAAAATGTGGATGTAAGTTTGTATGGGGAAACAACCTAGGGAAGAAAATATTTTCACTACAATAATGATTTCTTAGACCCTTTTAAAAAAAGCCTTCCGCTAAAATTTTACCAACAAATACTTTTTTTAATTGGCCTTTAATACACTACAGACATATTGTCCGTGCCTTTTTTATATCTTTAATAATGTAAACATTTACACTCGTCCATCTTGCTCAAAAAGATAGTTCATCATAATCATCTCCCTGCCCATTTCCCAACCACTTGGGGTGAGAGTGCAGTACATCTTCCGCATTGCTGATAGGATTTGGATAAAAGTTATACGACCGGCGCTTGACTGACAACAACCCTCCTTGGGAATGTTATTGTTTATTACGGAAAGGACCCAAGGTGCGATGAACTGTACATCTAATTTAGATTTAGATATATAAAATTAATAATAATAATATGCTGCTCATCACACAAATGAATGGCCCCAGCGGGACTCTAACCCGCGACCGATGGCACAGCAAGTAGGATCACTACTCACTACAAATTGAGCCCAATGTGTCGTAGAGTCGAAAATTGAATTGAAATCTATGGCCAAATTTAAAAGAATTGTTAAAGAACGTTTGTGTGCTAAAGGTTATTATACAATTAATGACTTTATAGAAGATGGCACGCCTTGGGCATGAAGTGATCGCCTCCAGGCTACTTCAATTTTATAGAAATATTGTAATTTATAATTTAACTCTACAAAAAAAAAGATAATGAAATAATATTAGTCCCGCTGAGTTTCTTTCGCCAGTTCTTCTCAAGTCTGAGGCTTCTTCCTTCCGAACTGGTAGTAGACTCATGACGTCCATTAAAAAATTGTAACAATGTAATGCCGAATAAAATATTTTGAATCTGAATATCTGCCCACGTACCTCTCTCAGCAACCCGAACAGCATATCAGTAGAGAGGGACCTCTCGTGGGCCTCGTCCATGATGATGGCGCAGTACTGCTCGAGGTCGGGCTCGCGCAGCCCCTCGCGTAGCAGTATGCCGTCCGTCATATACTTGATCTTCGTGGCTGGAGATGTACAGTCCTCGAAACGGATCGCGTAACCTACTTCTTCACCTGTAGTGGAAAATTTAGTTTTAGATATAAAGTAAATGTAGGCCTGCCTGTAGAGCCAATTTATTTTATACGGCTGGGTAACTCAAATTATACCAAATCAAATTTTATTATATAAACTAGCGACTCACCCTCACTCACTTCGCTCGGGTTCATCTCTAGGTACGTTTTAACTGTTAATACGGATCAATCAATTTAATGGCCAATCTGTCGCTTCGTTTTGACGTGAAAAAAGGACAAATGAACAAAGCCAAGTCAAACTGTATATCGTAAAAAGAGAAAGAGTCACATCTACAAATACATTCAACTACTTCAAGTGCCTTATATTAATTTTAGGGTTGCGTTCATAATTATAAAGTAAGGAAAAATAAAAATGTGCTTTTTACGCTCTTCCGCGAATTTTTTTCCAAATTTTCTCTTCATAAGAACATTTCTAGGACTTCAATATTAGAAAAAAAAATAGCTGAATTGGTCGAGCCGTTCTCGAGTTTTGCGCTTAGCAACATTCATTTTTATTTATATAGTATAACAAAAATGTTGAAAAATAGTTTGTAACGAATCAAAAATTTCAATAAAAATACGTACTAACTTAAAATGAAATATATATAAAATAACCATATTTTTTTTCAATTTTCTTATCCAATTATAGGATCTGGCAGCTCTGGTAGTACCAGCGCTGGATTTACACTGGGGGCACTCAGGACTAGTGCCCAGGGCGGCAAATTTTTATGGGCGGCAAAATTCGGAGAGTGGGAAAAAAAATCTATTCGCGTTATCGAAAATGCTTTTTTATTATCCAAAAAATTCATAATTAAAATAAAAAAAATACTACTGAATTTTTTGCTTTTATTCAAAAAATTTATAATGAATAAAGTTAGACCGAGTAATGTAGTGCAGTGTCTTGTGTATGTCACAGTGTAATCTATACAGATAAATAAAATTGAAGTGCCTGCTTGTACTGCAAACTAACAGCTTTTTACTAAATACATATGGAATGACTAGTATATATGGTATTTATAAATAAACACGTTTTTTTTATTTTTGTCTGTCTGTTTATTTGTTCCGGCTAATCTTCGAAACGGCTAGGCCGATTTTGACGGGACTTTCACTGGCAGGAAGTTAATGTTACATGGAGTAACTTAGGCTACTTCTATTTCAGTAAAAGAATTAGGGTTGCGCTCAAAAGGGTGAGGCGCTAGTGTAAGTATATAACAGTGCAGTGTAACTATATCATACTTGGCGTCGGACATGGCATAGTGCGGACGTGCGTCTCGTCGGGGACACGCTTGGCGTCCAACTTAGTAGTAGTAGTAGTAGCAGCTTAGTGTCACTATATCACAGAGTAGTGCAGTACACAAGACGCATTTGGCAACGGACATAGACGGCATAGTGTGGTGTAGTGTAATGTAGTGATGTGGTATAGTGTAGTGTAGGACACTCACCCAGCTTGACGTGCATCTCGTCGGAGACGCGCTTGGCGACGGACATGGCGGCGACGCGGCGCGGCTGCGTGCAGCCCACCACGCCGCGCCGGCTGTAGCCCTCCTCGTGCAGGTACTGCGTCAGCTGTGTCGTCTTGCCGCTGCCCGTCTCGCCTGCGGGGAACGAACAAAAAAAACGATTAGTGTCGTGGGGCAATCGGTAGCTGACTTATGTAAAGCTAGCAAGGCAAAGTGAGCAGAATCGCTTAAACTAAGTGCATAAATTAGTGCTCATTTAGTACTAATTTAGTGCCAAAAGCTAAATTTCGCATTCACTACGAAACCCCAAGCTATCAACTCATTTTTTTTAGTGTAGGGAAATGCATTTACGCATACCACCTGTAAACATACAGGTGGTTATGTAGGACCCACCGGGTAGAAAAGCCAGTACTACCCACTAAAACCCAACAAAACCTTCCCCCGTCTTAATGGGCGTCGCAGGATCGCTTACGCATTCAACTACGACGCCCCGATGACAGGTCTGCCGAGGCAGACCACAACGACCATGGGGTTGCTCCAAAGTCCATTCTGCTATCAGAGAAGTACCAGGAGCAACCCGCAAGGTACACCGCCCTCCGAAGAGGGGCCACCTCCCTGTGCGTTTCTTGGCTTCGCGCCCGGCTGTATTGCCGGGCACTACTGAGCGCCCTCACCACGACAAGGTGAACGCACGCTTGGGGGAAACTATTAACTCCTACTGCAAGACGCGTTGAGGAACTACGTTCTAATATTTACGTACCCATATATCCAATATGTATACTCGTATCGCAGATGACATAATAGATAACTAATACCGATATATGTGATATTAGTATATAAAATGTCATGAAAAATATTGGAAAGCAGTAATTTAGGTTCATCTTCGGGCTATTTTTATTTGCTTTAATAGATACTAGATGTCGTGATTTGCAAACTCCAAAGAAAAATTTTTCGTTTAGGGCAGAAACTTTCACAGATGTATACTGCAGATGTCTAGTAATAATTTAGTGATAATTATTTTGTCATAGAGGAAGGAACTGTCGTTTGTAATACAGGCCTCGGCCTAGTACAGTCAGCAGTAACAATCCCAAGTAACTTAAATTGTAATTAGCTTATTTTGCGATTAGTGTAAATAATGTAATCTAATGCTAATAAAGTTTTATTATTATTATTACAGAATAATCCACCAGAATTTCATTACAATCGGATTAAAGGAAATGTATAAAAGACAAACATACGAACATTCATTTTTATATATATCTATTGTATCTAATAATAATGTTATTTAGAATACATCTTACCAACAATAATAACGACACTGTTCTCTCTGATGACCTGCATCAGCTCCTCTCTCACCGCGAACACCGGCAAGAACCGCCTTTGCTCTCCAATTGACATTTTCTTTACGAAATCCGACTTAGATTCCGGTTCTTTCTGGTTCTCGTCTGGAAAATTAGAAAAACACAAAATCAGTCATAAAAAAAAATTTAAATAAATTGTCGGTATGTCTATCTGGGAATGCATCACGACAAAACCACTATACAGATTTTGATGAAATTTGGTATGATGATAGCTGGTTTTCCGGGTCAACATATAAGATACTTTTTACTGCGGGAAAATATCTCATCTCTAAGAAATCTATACTAGACGTTAAAACGTAACGTATATATAGCTAAAAATACTTCTACATACCTTTATCCATATGTTGTGCATATTTGTAAGCTGTCTTTGTGGGACCGTCCTCCATTTCTTCTTCTTTCCTCTGGATACCCATTATGTTGCCTTAAAAAATAAACATGTTTTATTAATCTACACTAATATTATAACGAAGAAAGATTTGTATTTTTGTATGTTTGTAGTGAATAAACTCAAACATTACTGGACCGATTTAGATGAAATTTAATAAGATAGTTTGAGATTCTGGAAAGGACATAGAATATCTTTTATTTCGGAAATCATCCATTAAGGGGTGACAATGGGGATGAAAGTTTGTATGGGGCATCAACCTAGGGACGAAACCGAGCGAAGCGAGGGTGAGTCGTTAGTAATTCATATTAATCCTTAACAAGTCCTTTAGATGCTGAGCTTATAAACTTATAAAATTTGGCGTGAGCTGCGAAAGCGAGGACGAACCCAAACGAAGCGAGGGTGAGTCGCCAGTCTATACATATAATAAAATTGTAACTAAGCCGAATACATATGAATATGTACATTAAATATTTTTTGGAAAATCTTATTGAAATAGACATTATTATCGATACAGAGGCCGAATCTATAGTTTTTAGAATTTTTGTCTGTCTGTCTGTTACCGCATCACGGAAAGACCACTGGATGGATTTTTATGAAATTTGGTATGGTGATAGCTGGTTATCCGGATCAAAATATAGGATATTTTTCACTGCGGCAAAATATCTCATCTTTAAGAAGTCTATACCAAAAGTTAAAACGTAAGTAGGGACGAACCCGAGCGAAGTCTAAAAAAAAATCATTGAGAACTTTCATTGCGAATTGCATGAAAATTAATATACTTATTATATGATATGGTTTTAATATTTACCAATTTTAGTTCCCTCTAACTTCCAGTGTTTCTTCTGCGCTTTCCTTCTCTCCTTCTGTTCTCTAAAGGCTTTTACCAGCGCCGAACCTTTTCGAGCATTTAAAGCCATGTCCGATGTGGGATCCTTTACCTTGGAAAATTACATCAATATTATAAATATACTAACAGAACACGCCGCTACACCCGCGTTCAATCTATAAAAAAAACTCTTTAGCTTAATGCTAATCAGCGATGTATTTATGTATTTACTATTTATATAATATTGTTGATACATAAATACTGAAATCACGATTGAATAATAGGGGGTATACTTTACGACCTATTCTCATACCTGCCAAATATACATTTTTTTTTAATTAAAATCGGTCGAGCCGTCTCATAGGAGTGCGACCACAAACACCGTGACATATTTATTTATTAGATAGAACTGTGTGAATGAGTATGTTTGTTACATTTTTACGCAGTAATGCTTAACATCTCCAGGTAAATTTCTAAGAAATTAATTAAATTTCTAAGAAATCTATTGTTAACTGATACGCCGACGTGTCCGCGGTCGTGGAGGGGTTAATCTAAGACTAAAAATTGTATAGACGGAGTCCGTTAAAGTAAATTTCAAACGCCAAATTAGTAGCGTGTGTGTTTTCTGTTTATGCTACTATTCTCGATTTTGCTAAATAGATCATTTACTTCCTTTAAAGAATAAGAAAATTTCAGTTAATTTAATATACATTTTTTGTGAATAAAAGAAGAATAATAAAAATAATACTACATAATATGTATATTCTTTTGTATTTTTTAATCATTAGTTCTCTTCCGTTCGAAAGAGTGATAGCATAATATTAGGTAATTTAATTTTATTATTTATTATAATAAAATCCGTTACTTTATCACAGTAATAAATATTCTATAAATTTAACTTTTGTTTGTTTGTTTGTTTGTTTGTTTGTTTGTTTGTTTGTTTGTTTGTTTGTTTGGCTTCATGTTTAGTTCTATGACACTATATTATTCCTCAGTCTGAGACTCTACCATAGCTTAATCAACATGTAATTCTTATTTAATTCAATAGTATAATTAGAATACTTACTGGTATAACAGGCTCTGGTTGTTTGGTGAAGACTATCCTACCGTCTAAGAAAGGAGGTACGATGTTGTGTACTAACAGATGAACACGATCTACGCTTTCCTGTAAAATAAGATATAATATGAGAATAAAACAAAAATTATGGACTGTAAGAGAGAGATTTCTGTTAGATTTACTGCCAATATTTGACATTTTAAATAAAACTATTTTTTCGGATTCTTTTCCAGGATGTATTTTGATTTTTGGTTCCCGACGCAACGTTTCGAATCCTTCACTGCAATGAGTCTCTTCAGTGACCATGATTGTGCATGAAGAATCAATAATTTCTCAAGGGTTACTTATATATTTTTTATTTTTTAAATTACTTATCTATTTTTCTGCACCAACATATAGTCTTATCTATAGATATCTATTCCATACTAACCGTTAAAGCGAGGGTGAGTCGCTAGATTTATAAAAAGAATTAAGACTCAAAGTATAAATAAAACTATTTTTTCGGATTTTTTCGTAGATTTATTTTATTTAGATTTTTGGTTCTCGACGTTTCGAATGCTTTACAGCAATCATGGTGACGGGAGAGACTAAGGTCTTAGACGTCTCAAAGGCGTTATATGCTTGTTACAGACATTGCCTACTATTTTACAAAAATATCGTATATTTGCATAAATCTAAGAAAGTATTGCTCAAAGTATACAATAACTCACCTCATCCAAATCATTATTAACATTGATAGAATGCACCACCCCGCTGGTGAGCATTCTGTTTCTCTCCCACAGCTCGTTATCCTTATCTATCTGTTGTCTCGCGGCTGACACTTTTCTATTGCGACGCTTCTCTATCTGCTCTTCTTTACGTGCTATGTATTCTGCACTTGTTCCAGCGAAGGGGTCAGATTCGTCTGTTTCACCTTTAATATGAAAGAATAGAAATGGATGTATGTATATATGACGGGTCAGTAAAAAAAAACCGTTCTACACTTAGTAGTACTCGAGTACCATCCATTTTATTGAAAAATGAAAAATATACTACCCGGAGTGGAATTTTTCGGTACTGTGACTAGAGTTTTGCTCTGCTGAAACTGAGCCAAACGTGTCGTATTCTAAGTATAAGAAAATTAAAAAAAACGTGTGTGTGCGTACTTATGTACGCACGATGAAGTTATACTTCTTTGGCGTAAAAGAACAAAAATAGCTAAAGATTTCATCTCGTATATCACAACTCTGTTTGTAAAAGGAATGCAGCTAACTTTATCATATCGCTTTCAGCTAAGTTTCATTCCCCATGGCACTATATTATATGGTTTAAAAAATCCTCGAATTTCTATATAATGTGTTTATATAGTCTAATAAATATTATATTTAATTTACGATATGTTTATTTGTGAGGCATTAAAATTTGATCTTCAGTTTTGCATGTTTCATTTGTATTACTAGGTAGTATAACCTAATATCAACAAGAGAGCACATCTAGTACCTTTAAATGAGCCACTCTAGTATATTTATTTATATATAACGGCGATCTCGGCAACGTCTCTAACGATTTCGTTGAAATTTGGTATGTGGAGATTTTCGGGGGCGAAAAATCGATCTAGATTAGTCTTATGTCTAGGAAAACGCGTGTTTTTGAGTTTTCATGCGGTTTTCTTTCGCAATATTCCACGCAGAATATGGTCCCTAATTTCGCACGCTCGGACATAAGCACAGATATCCGGGTTCGAATCCCCGGTCGGATACAAAGTTTTACTTTTGTCCTTTTTTTGTTTTTTTTTTTAATATTCATAAAAAAACTTATAAGTGGCCATGCAAAAGCTAACCTAAAATAATGGTTAAATACAAATAATTGTATAAATTACCTTCACCCATATTATACCAAGCTCTGTCCAATTTCTTTTCAGCTTCTTGCCATTCAGGATCATCGACATCTAAGCCTCGACGAGAGCTCACCCATCTGTAAATATATTATAAGTTATAATGGTCTATAATTGTACTATATACATAGAAAATAAAAAAAAATAACTTATAAATTATTATTAATATAATTGCATCAGGATTGTATCATGAACGAATTAGCCACTGGACCAGACATAAAAACGGGCGTACCTTTAACGGTCTTGTCAGTAACTAGGAGATTTTAGCCTTGGTCGTTTGTTTTTTGCGTCAGTCTCACGCACATACTTGTCAACAAAAAATCTCCCAAAAATGACTAAATGTTCTGCAAAATCGTGTAAAAACTATAGCGGCGGAAGAAGCACTATTTCTTTTTACTTGTAAATACATTATTTTGTTACATTTATTGTTATTGATCACCCACAAAATTTAATTACATGTAAAATAAACTATCATATTATCCAACTATGTTAAATATAGTCGATATTTCTATGTATTGTTGACATCTGACAACCATAATAAAATGGCTGGATTATACCATTCAGAACAAATGACAAAAGTGTCGATGGAGTCCATTTGACATCGACTAGTGCTTGACAATGTCGAAAAATATATCGATATTTGACGAAATGACTGAACGAATGATGTTATTTGTATAGTACAAAAACATAAAATACTTTTATCACAGTATCCTAAAATCTGATGACAATAAATTTATAAAAATATTTTCTGAATCAAATAAAAATATTATAAATGCAAAAATTATAATTAGTATGTGTACTTAATTTTTTATTTATATAAATCAAATTAATAAATAATTATTATTTTACACATTATTATTGCCTCTTTATTTCATTTATTTTAATTTATTATAATAAATACAGATATTTTAAATTAAAAGATGTAAAATTATGATGACTATGCTAACAAATGTCTAAAATGTCTTTCATTCGTTCATCGACATATGTATTTTATCGATTATGTTCAAGCACTAGAAATATTGTATTGTGTATTAATTAGTGTTTATAATAATGTAATAAAATCTTTATGTGCGTTATGCATCACTTGGTTGAACTAGTTTTCATACATTTGTATTTTATGTCAAGTCCTGTGTTTAATTCGTTCATGGATTGCATATATTAAACAAATCCACTTTTAAATTAAATTGCATACATTTTCACTATTTTCCCTGACATTTCTAACCTTAAAATTGCCCAAGAGGTATTTAATTAGGTATTTCACTCATATTACCTACAAATGCACAAGTGTGTGTTTGTTCTTTCAATTGAGTAAATCAGTATAAAATATAAAGTGCATAGTTTAGAGAGACAAAGCATGGGCCATTTGTCATCCCGATATATGAAAAATTTATGGAGTGGCAGCCCAGTGGAAGCATTGCTTGGAAAACCAAGTTAAGAGGGTTCAAATCCCGGTCTCGCACCTCTAACATTGTCATGTGTGAATTATTTCCAACATGATTACCACTTGTCTTAAGGTGAAGAAAAACACCGAGAGGAAACCTGCATGTTTGAGCTATCCTAGCAAGTTTTCAAAAGACATGTGAAAACCACCAACCCACTCGGCCATTGTGGTGGACTATGCGCTCATACATGCTCCTTGTAATAACGAAGGCCTGTGTCCAGCAGTGGGACGTTAAGTAAGAGCTGAATACGAAAATTCATTGAAAACAAGTAAATATTTGTATATTTTAAATCCTAAATTACTTACTTATGTGGTGTAGCTCTAACAGTGTCATCATATGGACGTCCTTTATAGTCTTTAGGTTTTTTATATCTGTCATTATCCCTTGGTAATGGTGTGGGAAAGTCCCAGCTAGATTTACGGACAGCTTTAGGATCGTCGTCATCATCATCCCATGCTGTTTTATCAGTTGGTTTGAGAGCTTTGATACTGAAATATAAGTAATGTTATTTGAATAAAAAGCAAAAACTTAAAATATTACTCAACTGAACATTTTCAAGCATTTTTGTTTATTAACAAGCTTTAGCCTGTAGCTTTGCCTGCGTTTGTATTTCTGTCAATACATAACCACTACACTGAACTAAATATTTCATATATTTTTTTTTTTAAATCTATACATTTAGTGTGGAAATAAATATACAAAAAAATCTATTATTATATTAATTCATTCATAGTAATCATTTATATTCAAATACTAACTATAATTGAATCCTAACATTGGTAACATACCTTGGTGTTCTAGGTTCATCCTTAAATCTTGGCTCATAATAACTTCTACGAGAGCTGTCTCTGTCTGTATCCCGATCTCGTCTCTCCGAGTCTCTCCTCCTATCTCTTTCACTTCTATCACTTCTCTCTCTATATCTATCTCTTCTATCATCATCTCGGCGCCTATCTCTATCACGTCGATCGTAGCGGTGATAATGACTATCATCATCGTCTTTAGATCTAAATTTTTTCTCTTCCTGTGTCGAATAATGTACACCTTTCTCCCTTGTTTCTTTTTCTTTTCTAGAAAATATTTAAACACTATGCTATTAATCTTATTTCAATTCCATAAAGGACAAATATGCAATTAATATCTATATGATATAGAACAAACACCTGCCTGTCCTGTGCCTATGTTTATCTTTGAAAAATTGAATCTTTTTTTCCACTTACAAGTAAAAAATCTATTTAAGTAAAAATATATTTAAGGTCAATTACATACTTAAACTCATTGATAGTATTATAATATTTTTTTAGCTTAATCATTATGTTAATTTAAAATTAAAAGTGTCTTTACAACTGCACTCATAAATAGTTTTATAATATGTAGATTAAAAAGAATCTTACAAATGACTAATTTAATTTTTTTTATAGTATGAAATAGGAATTTGATTTGGTTTACAAAAATTATCTTTTTTTTTAGGTTATGATGTTAACTTACTTTTGTAGTCTTTCTAGCATGCGTTCCCTTGCTTGCTCTGATAAGCCTCCTGTATAAGTAGGAGTTTCTTCATTATGTTTTCTGTATTTTCTTCCTTTACCATCAGAAGAATCTTGTTTACTATCAGATTCCTCTCCGTCATTATCCTCGTTTTGAAAAGAAATTAACCGATTTTGCTTCCTTTTAGCAGCGGCTAATTTATCTAAACCTAATAAAGAAGGTCTAGCAAATTGAAAATCAGGGGGTTTATCTTTTTTCTTAATAATTAAACCACAAGGAGCATCAGATGAAGTGCCTTCGAGCCTATGTAAATTTTCCTCACTGTCTGACATCGCAAACACTACGTTACACGAAAATATGTAATTTTAAGCAAAGAAATCTATTTAAAAAAAATATATAAATATATTAAAAGGATTCTGAAAAATATTTAGACAAACAGCAAAAACGAAATTTACTCAGTTGCAAAACAAAACATTTATGACATTTTTGACAATGACACTGTTAATTGGACAAATGACAACATAGTGACACAGACAGCTGTCACAGACTACGAGTATATTAAAAGATGCATTCATAATTAATATCAGTAGTAATATATAGGTACAAATGTTCAACTAGCAGAACCCGCGACTTCTCCCGCGATTAAACTACGAAATATAAAACTTTTTCACAATACATACTTTATTATTTGCAAAAATAACTTCGTGTTTCATATTATTTCTTAAAGATATATCTAAAACAAATTTAATTTTAGCGATCGTAACTCAAAATATCCCGGATTTTAAAAGATATTTAATTTAGGTATATTCTGTAAATAAATTTTCATGTTAGGTACTTAGCAAGCTACAATGCTTCTATTTTTTGCACATTTTTCCACTCCATCTTTCTAAAGTATGATATTGAATAACATGGTAACCTTGACTTGATGTTGAGGTATCACCTGGAATCTGCAGGATACTCCTCACCAAATTACAGCAGAGGTATGGTGTTAGGGCTTATTGGAATCGTCTCAATCTATAGGTTATGGATAGATAGATGGTATGGTTTTTAAGATTAAGTTTAGACCAAAATTAACAAGTGACGTGTCGTTCTCACTATTTATTTGCCTTAGGTCAAAATGACGTCTGTCACTCATTGATTTTGTATGAAAGACGTTACACTAGACACTGTTTTTATAATGTTTTACTTTCCCGCAGGAACCTCTCACTTTTATAGGATATATAAATTTTATAATACACATTATTTGACCGGCAATATAAGGTATCAGCATGCCAAATTTTACTAAATTAGGTGCACACGTTGTTGTGTACTAAGCTGTATAAGTTACTACAGTTTTTTAACTATCCCGGGAACTATTTAATTTTCCGGGATGAAAAGAATCTTAAATATTGACTGGAGATATAAGGTACAACCATGCAAAATTTCATTTAAATCGGTCTTCCAGTTTCGGAGATTAGCCCATACAAACAGACAACCAGAGAGAAAACTAAAATTTTGAAAAAAAAACTGGATTTTTTCTATTTCTGTTCTTACATCCCCCTGACCCGGTTTTTACATATTTTTTTTCTATGTACAGACATTCGACCTATACAGTTTTATCACAGTAATATATGCATTACATTACCGTGGTTTTATTATACATATGTTATAATATGTAGGTATAGATTTAACTTCCCAAGCCAACTTTACGAAAAATCCTTGATTAATGCTATTTATGCCTATTATGCTTCCATTTTTTAGACGTTATGTATTAAAATGTATGTTAATTATAATTCTAATATTGTATGTAAATATGTACAATTTTCCACAGTATCGAACAGGATTAAAACAATACTATGAGCTCATCATGTGCTGGCAGCTGATTGATATACAATATAAACAGACATTAATATCATTTTGTTTTATATTTATAACAAAAGGATGATATAATTATTTCATATAGTTATTATGATAGGTAATAAAGTAAAAAGCTACTCATTCATAATAGAGTAATTAAAAAAATAACGTTTTCTGCATACTGTTATTTAAAGATGTTCAAAGAGATCATTGGGATTGCTTAGATATAAATTATTGTGGATACATAAAATATTACGCACTTAGTGTGTGCTACGTAAATTTAATAATTTAATAGTCTGCTTATTATATAATAATTGAATTCGATGGTCTACAAAGTAAGTTTAAAAAATATTCATTACACCTAATTTGATATTATCTCTTTGTAAATGAGTTCATTAAAATACGTCAAATTATATATTTTTTTCCTCCATACTTATTAAAATTAGGTGTGCTAATATTGTTGAGAGACTTGTAACGTGTCAGCCAGTGGCAATTAATAAAGGTTTAAATGTTTAAAAAATATATTTTAAGTTTTCATTTATAGCATTGATTTATTTAATTTTAGCGTAATTTTTAGTACTAGGTACTAGTAGAATAACAGAAAAACACTAATTCTCATCCTGTAACAGTGTGAGTTTTGGTATTGCTACTCAACTTTTACTTTTTAATAAACGACTTCAAAAAAGAAGGTTCTTAATAATATGTCACACGATATTTATGCGTCATTAAAATTTCATGAAATATATACATTTTATAGAAAAATAGTTACCGTGATTTACATACTTTACGTATTTAATAAAAATGTTTATGTACCTACTGTAGGGCTACAACTTACATTTTTAATTGTTAGTGTTTTAATGAAAGAAGTTAATATATTTGATTAGTTTATAATTATTATGCGTAAAACATTTAACCACTAGAACCCCGCGTTTTTTGACAAGCAACACCCGTTAAACACCTAGCCCGCGCGTCATTTTTCCCCGATAAAACCATTACATAAAAAAACACTCGTAATTCAAATTATATAGCACCGATTTAAAATGTTTTTGCTGTTTTGTGTTTTTAAATAATCTGGGCATTTATGACATTATGTAAAATACACTTTTAACTATTTATGAATTATAAATAAGCTAACAATATAAGAGTGTTAGCTGAATATTTACTAGTTGTTGTAATATATTGATTTCTGACAATACCACGGTCTATATTTACACTAAATTTGAAACACTATTTTATGAATATACCTGTAATCGCACAAAACCATCCTTTGATTTATTTATATTAGTTGTAACTAACAACCAAATTCAAAACTTTATAGCACTCGCGGCTCGTAAGTTGTATTTGCGCAGTTCATCGCGCAATTTTCAAAACAAACATCCGAGTTATAATGTGTGGATTCGTAATAAAAGAATGCTAAAATACAGAATAGTCCTTACTTTAAAAACATGCGCCAATAAATCTTGAAAGTAAGCCACTGTAATTAAAATTTGGATGGATTTCTTATAAGAGAGAAAAATTGATTAATTGTAATTAATGTTTCTGTATATAAATTTAGCTTCAATTATAAAATAACAAGCTAAGCATTATCACATATATGAAAACTTAACACTTTTCATTCAAAAAACTAAACATTTAAACATGTGAAGTTGACTAAAATAATTTACTAATAATATTTAGATGCGTAGTGATGCACCCAATCACCCATATAAATGTAAAGTAAATGTGTAAAAACTATCGATTATTTTTGTGAACGGCTAAACACACATAAACACAATAACAATTTTTATATTCTTTTATTACAATAAAAAACTAAGTATTTAAAAAATTAAAATAGGTGCAATAAAATAATGTAATTTTTTGGACAAATTACATTCAAAATCATTAAATAAAGTGCGATTTTTATAAAAATATAACATGAATAAAATTATTATTATAAAAAATCTAATAAATGCAAGATTTCAAGTTTTGGCACGCAAGCTAGCTAGCTCTCGTAGCGTGAAAAAATTAATTTATGTATTTTAATACATTATGCAATATATGTATTACGAAAAAAAAAATATATATTGTTTATTCATCTACAATACTCTTTTCATGAGTAGTATAACTTGATTTGTATTTTATTGTATTTCTATGACAAATAAGAGACAATTTTTGTATGTAACAATTGCCCGTAGCTAAAAAGATACCATATCACAAAAACCACTTACATATATTCTTCAAATAATAATTAACGTTAAAAGTATATAAAAAGACAAATTATATCTCAATTTAAATATTTATACCTTTTATATGGTGTGATTTTTAGGTTCATGTAGTTTTATATGCCCCTCTCTTTTTATTTTTAAAATAATAATTTTAAAAAGAGAATTTTGATATTATAGCTCTTATAGTTTTAGTTTCTTCTAGTGTTGAACAATGTGAAAAACACTATAAGTACAATATTTGAAACCTCTCAAATGGTACACACTTTCTTAAACTATTATTACTGAGTATTTCTCAGCAGAACAACTCAATAACATACACTACTTTTATGGCTTTTTACACTACTATTAGTCCGACGAGACAGTCAAGGAACGCTTATTTTATTTCAGAATAGCGACTCACCCTCGCTTCGCTCCGGCGTGGAATAGATATAACTTGTTTTCCCGTAGAAACGAGATAATATCCCATGGTAAAAAGTAGCCTATATCACTCTCCAGCCCTCTAACTATTTTGACACAAATATCACGACAATCTGGCATTTTATTTCGGCGTGAAAGGAGGACAAACAAACAAACAAATAAATTCAACGTCAAATTGTATACCGTAGAAAGAGAGATTGTCAAATATACAAATGCATTCAAATAGTTTACATTAATTGGTAGGTTGCGTTCATTATTGTCATGTAGTAGTAAGGAAAAAGAAAAATGTGATTTCTACTTTTTCCGTGATTTTTTTCTAATTTTTCTCTACATAAGAACCTTTTCCGACGAATATTTGAAAATAATAATTAGCCTAATTAGTACAGCCGTTATAAGTTTTGAGCTTAGCAACATTTTGCCCTTCATTTTTATTTATATAAATACAGACGAGCGTCTTTGTATTCCTATTATAGTGTCGTAAAATATGTTTGACTTTGTATTTAGGCTCTTACATATACCTACCATATTTTATAAAACATATGGGTATTTTTTTGCATTTTATTCTCCACTGTGTCTAACAAAAAGTAAAAAAACAATCTTACTTTTTTAACATATATTTATATTAAAATATCGATATTATCGATAGCACATATCACATATACACATAACTGGTCTTTGATGAGAGTTCAAAATGTCATATTTGACAGCTCATAGGTATTATTTGTAAATAAACATAATTTATATAATAAAACTATTGAAATATGCTACAAACAATTGAAAATATTAAATTATATTAGTTTTTCTTTAGTGATTTACCTTCATGAGACACCAAAGCAGAGAATAAAAGTCAAAATTCATGTTATATAATCACGACTTATTTTACGAATTTTATACATCAAAATTCGTTGGACCAAAAAACTACTTTTATAACGTGATTATACACTTATTAGTATCTCAATAATCGCAAAAAATTCTAAGAATAAATATTCATACGCTTACGGCACAAAATCACTAGTTTAAATATTTTAAATAACACAAAAACAATAGCGAATCACGCGCGCTTCTGTTGAAATTTAAACAATTTTTGATGAGTTTGTTTTTAATTTTGTCAGCATTTAATTAAAATTTTATTTTATTATATAGTTAATAAAACTTCTAAAGTTTGCGCGTATCACTCATTGAGCATAAAATAAACTAATTTCGTCGTGTAATAAGTGATAAAAGTGCAGCGGTGGAGGTGGTGCCTATAGGCACCAGCGGGGTTTGACGGTAACGCCGGAAATGGTGCCTATAGGCACCCGCGGGGTTCAAGTGGTTAAGTATATTTTATACGACCTTGTACGATAGGAATTTAATTTAAAAAAATAAAAAGGGCATGACTTTAGATATTTTTCCCGCGCTATTGGTGAAAAGCGGGAGATCTAACATGTTGGCATCAACTAGTACAGATTAGTCATGAATTGTTTGGAATGTTAAAAATTGTTATTATAAATTCTATAATTCAATATTTAAAAGAGCCACTGGCGTGTTTCTCGCTTGTTCTTCTTAGTAGAACAGATTTCCATGCCGGTGGTAGCTTAAGCTTCGACACAGACACTACTTAATTTAAAAGAAAAGTTCATGTAGTGTCATTGTACAGACTATTAAAAATAAACTTGAAAAATGTTTCCACTAAAAAGTTTGGTGGAAATTTAAACATAATATATAAGTGTAGTACAGTAAATAATATACAATATAATCGAACTAAC
Organism: Brenthis daphne; assembly: GCA_947093115.1. Taxonomy (NCBI): domain Eukaryota; kingdom Metazoa; phylum Arthropoda; class Insecta; order Lepidoptera; family Nymphalidae; genus Brenthis; species Brenthis daphne. The sequence goes on from OX352483.1 coordinate 12,952,186, forward strand.
AATGTATCGTATATACCTACATACATAAGCAAAATCTTTTCATTTTCTACAACAAAAATAGAACAGTTTGTTACTGACTCGCTTGGTATCGAGACGTATGACAAGCGTCTGAAAAAAAACTAACGCGAGTGGCGGGAAAGTTATAACCGATTTTAACGAAATATTATTTTTGAAATAGTGTTCATTTTATGTGTTACTAATTATATATGTGGTTTTATATAAAATATGCGTGACAAAGTTAATTTATGAGATATTTAAATTGAATGTTATTGGAATAGAGTTGATAAAAGTTTGATTTGTGTATATATTTTGTGCCGTATACATATAAGTGAAAATGAATGACATCGAAAATATCACACAAAAGGACTTACCAGGTTTGTTATATAACAATATTTATTATATTATTATTTTAATGAGATGTTGATATAAAACAACGTATACTGTATAAGTTTGGTATAGGTCAGTGTACCATTGTCCAAGTCAAGGGTTCATTATACGGTGACAAAATATATACATATCGATCGCCTTAATTAGTTTCCTAGTTATAAATTATAATGTTGCATGTTTTCTGGTCGTGATCGGTAACATAAAAGTAAAATAACACCATAGAAAGAAGTAAGTAATTAATTTTGTTATACTTGTAAGAGTATTTGCGTGACGATTTTGTTAATCAAGTGTATTTTAGTGTTGAAACAATGTTCGTGTAAATATGTGACCCTAACGATAAATAATTGTCGAAATAAAAATAATCGTAGTTATAATAAGGTCTGGGATTTATGTATATAAATAACGAAATACTTAATACCTATTTATAAACAGGTAGACAATTAGTTACTTATATATTATTTAACTAGCGACTCACCCACGCTTTGCATGGGTTCGTCCCTAGCTTGCTTCCCAATACAAACTTTCGTTCCTTCTTCACCCCCTTAAGGGATGATTTCCGGGATAAAAAGTATCCTATGTCCTTCCTAGGATCTCAATCTATCTTCTTACAAAATTTCATCTAAATCGGTTCAGTAAATCCAGAGATTATCCCCTACAACGTCACAAACTCACAATCTCACAAACATTACCTCTTTATGATATTAGTATAGATAATGTGGAACTATAAGAATTAAACAAAGTAACGTACGTGTATTTAACTAACAAATAACTTTAACATTATAATATGTAATACTTATTTAATGTCCAGTAAATTTAAATTTTATTATCTTATAATAGTTACAAAGAAGGATGACGTCGAGGGCTACAGATAGTAAGTTAGTAAATTACACAAGCATACACAAGGATCATATTAATCAACCAAAGCGTCTTTGTATACGTAGAATAAAATTGAAGAGGTCAATCTGTCCATTAAATATTTTCCAGGAAATTTTATTTGAAGAATGTAAAATATTACTATAATTATAGAATCATGCGTCACGAGTGGAATTTTGGTAATATAAATTGTTATTGGTTTTTTAAAAGACTACTTAATATTAAATAAACTTAACTACTTAATATTAAAAATATTTTGTTTTTTACGTGGTTTGTTTTTTTTTTCAATATAGAGGAATAAGTATTTAAGCATTAAAAATCTTAAATCTAAGATAATATTATATTATAAATAGTTTAAGAATATTTATCTAACAATAAATAACAATTTAAGACGAGATACGATATTTTAAAAAATAGCTAGGCACACATATCATCATATTTAATAACAGTTGAGGCACATTGACTTACTATGCGTGAGTGAGTGTAAAAAAGAAAATAAACATTTTAAATTTTCAATTAGACTGAACGAATCTCTTTGAAAAAGATGATGGTGATTGATAAATGGTGAAAAAGAATATTGTGTTCTAATAAATCATTGCTTATTTATTGATGGCCTTTATAAGCATTATCTCTAATTTCCGTATTCAATAAGAATCTTTAGAATAACGCACAAGAATATCTAAAAGGCAAAAGTTATTTTATTATTTATGAATCCATTGATAAAGTTTCACGATACTCGTTTTATCTATTCCTTTATTTAAGTTAGACTAGCGATATACCCTGTCCTCGTTTTGCTGGCGCGCGTCTCATGTTTTAAGAGTATTCAGCCCTTTTTAACGTCCCACTGCTGGGCACGGGCCTCCCTTTATTACAAGGGGGATCTGGCCATAGTCCACCACGCTGGCCAAGAGTGGTTAAAACTTGCTAATCTGTCAAACATGCAGATTACCTCACTTCCTTATTCACCGTATAAGACGTTCATGTTGTAAATGATTAGCACATAAAAATATAGGTGCGAGACCTGGGATTTGAACCTGCTTTACACGGCACTAACAATAACCCATAAGCTATCACATACATATTATAGTAGCGACTCACCCTCGCTTCGCTTCGTCCCTAGACGAAAACAAATTATCCCACGGGAATCGTACATTTTCCAGGGTTGATATATAGCCTTAATAAACGGGTTATCTAATGCAAAAAGAATTTTTACATCGGATTAGTAGTTACATTATAATATTAGTATAGATTACTCCAGTCTATCTGTGTACTAAATTCGAAGAAGTAACAAACACACCCACACCTACAAACTATCGTATTTATATTACATAATAGTGTGTTTTATTATTATATTATCGACATCTTTACTTTTATCGTTAAAAAACGCGGGAAAACATTGACGTTGTTGTATCTTTATCGGCTAAGATTACATAAACAAAAGTTACAAAATGAAATATGCTAAAATACTCTTTTAAATAATTTTACATATATTTTTATGTAGATACGAAAATTATGCGAATGTTTGTAGATAACATAAAATAATGGAAACAGTTTATTATTTTTTTAATGTGTAAAGAAATAATTAAATTTTTAATTTTAAAGGCCACTTAGCAATTGCCATTATTTGCCAAATATGAAAAAATACACTTGCCATGCGGGTTGCTACAGGTTCTTCTTAATCCCCCCCCCCCCCCCCCCCCCTCCCTCCAACGTGCGATACCTTGGGGTGGTGACGGGAGAGGGGGGGGGGGGTGCTCATTAGCGTCCGGCAATTCAGCCGGGCGCGAAGCCACGAAACGTACAGTGAGGTGGCCCACCCTCCTGGTACTTCTCGTGGACTGTGAGAGTGGAATGTGGAGCAATCCCCTGGTTGTTGTGGTCTGTTTCAGCATACCTGCCGTCGGGGCGTCGTAGTTGAGTGCGTAAACGATCCTGCGACGTCCCATTACGACGGGGTAGGTTTTGTTGGGTTTTAGTGGGTAGTAGGTACTGGATTCTCTACCCAGTGAGTCCGACATAACCACCTGCGAGTACTGAATATGCAATGCTATGCGTAAATGGATTTCCTAACATTCAAAAAAAAGGTTAATTAGCGTGTAAAAATTTTTAGTTGTAAACCGTTATATATTTTATAGGACGAGCCGATATATCCGTTGCGAATCTATACGGTGAAGTGTGAACATACGAAATTTTTTTTGGCGGCCTTTTTAACGTTAGATATTTAACTAATATAACGAGATACCTACTATTTTGTCTTTTTAGGGCAAAGTAAATAAAGCGGGTTAAATTATAATACCTTTATTTTAACTTTATAAAATTAAAATTTGTTTTGATGTTTAATGATTAATATTTACTTAAAATTCAATACAAAATAGACTTAAACAGATGTTATTAATTAATGTAGATATGTTTGTAAAATTCGTATAATATTTTTAATGTATATAAATAAAAATATATAATAATAATAATAATAATAAACTCTTTATTGTACACCAAGAATAAAAGAAAAATAAATAAACAGAGAGTAGAAATGTACAAGAGGCGGCCTTATCGCTAAAACAGCGATCTCTTCCAGGCAACCTTTAGGTGTAGGAGATAGCAAACTGCAAGAGGGAAGGGGTGTAAATAATAGAGTAAATATGTATATTACAATATATAAAAAAAAGTTGACTAGTAAAATGCATAAGTATATATGTTTATACTAATAGATACATATACATATACTTACACAGATACGCATACCTATATATATACATATATATTATATATAATAAAATATAATAAAATAAAAATAAAAAAAAACAATACAAAAGGCAAGACAAGACAGCTTACAAAGAAAGATAAGTTAAAAAATAACAATAATAATATTCGTATGTAAAGTGTATGTAAAGTCAAAAACTAAGAAAGTATTCTTTTAGCAGTTTTTTAAATATTGTTAGTGACTTCGCACGTCTGATATTAAGGGGAAGAGAGTTCCAAAGACGTGGGGCTGTTACAGTGAATGAATTGCTATAGAAGGAAGAGGAGTTAGAAGGGATTTTAAGGATAGGGTTAATATCAGAACGAAGACAGCGAGAATGTGAATTACCAAGAAATTGGAAACGCTCCTTTAGGTAGGGTGGGGTACAGGGATCGAACAGAATACAGTACAGAAGATGAAGAATGTGAGTATTCCTGCGAAGGCGGATAGGGAGCCACTTGAGCTTCTTGCGAAAAAGAGAAACATGGTCATATTTACGTAAGCCAAATATAAACCGGATACAGAGATTTTGAAGCCGCTCAAGTTTATTTAATTGCTCCTCTTTAATATCAAGGTAACTGACATCAGCATAATCAAGAATTGGTAAGAGGAGCGATTGTGCTAACGAAATTTTGGTGGAAATTGGAAGAAAGTTACGCAGTCTCTGAAGAGATGATATTGACGCAAACATCTTTCTACTTACCTCACTTACCTGTGCACTCCAAGACATATGTTGATCAATGGTTATACCTAAATTCTTTACAGTTTTACTGTAAGGTATAATAACACCGTTTAAAATGACATGTGGTAGAGTGTCAAAATTAATCCTGGCTATGAGCTTGGGACTGCCTATAATTATTGTTTGAGTTTTTAAGGGATTTAATTGCAATCCAAAGGACTCACACCACATAGTTATTTTTTTAAGGTTTATATTGATGTCATTAATAGCGGTAGGTAGATCTGAAATTTTTGATTGTGTATATATTTGCAAATCATCTGCATATAGGTGGTAGAGAGAAGAGATATGCTGACAAATAGTATTAATAAACATTGAAAATAAGAGCGGAGACAACACGCCACCCTGCGGAACGCCAGCCTTGACTGGAAGCCAGTCAGAGTACGAATCATGAATTCGTATACGTTGCCGACGTCCATACAGGTAACTACGAAACCAGTCAATTACATTAGGAGATATGTTAAGGGAACCTAAAGAAGCAAGCATAATCTCAAAATCAACGGTACCAAATGCATTGCTGAAATCCAACAGGGTTAGTACTGTGACCTGCTGCTTTTCCATGCCTAAACGAATATCGTCAGTTATTTTAGCGAGCGCAGTGGTCGTACTGTGACCAGGACGAAAGCCGGATTGCAAGGGATTATGAAGATTATGAGTAGAGAGGAATCGGGAGAGTTGACGCTGTACAAGACGCTCAAGGACTTTGGATAAAAACGGAAGGATAGATATGGGACGATAGTCACTAAAACTTGTAGGATTGTTTTTTTTAGGTAAGGGTATAAGTTGAGCGTCCTTCCACGACGTAGGAAATTCATTACAATCAATAGAATAATTAAGAATGCAGGTTATGACAGGGGATAGAATATCGACGATGGGAATGATCATATTACGACTAATACAATCAGCACCAACTGCATTAGAATTGATGGCAAGGATGTTCTTCTTAACATCACTTTCTGTAAATTGACTAAAGAATAAACTTGGAATATTAGGAGAGGATGAAGCTAAAATGTTATTCATAGTTCTTAGCTTGGTTGCCTCATCAATGGCAAAAGAAGAGGAAAAATGCTTGTTAAGCTCATTTAAATTGATATTATGAGGATTTACGTTGTTGCGAGCTTTCCCCACTCCTATAGATTTAAGAAATTTCCAAACTTTTAAGGTGTCATTTTCCTCAACCACGGATTTATGAATATGGCGTCGTTGATTATCTCTACACAACCTATTGCATTGATTACGAATTTTAGTATACTTATGTCGGTTTACATCGTTAGCATTTGCACTAAACTTAATTTTGGCTGCATTTTTCTTAACTTGTAGCTTTCTGATTTCATCAGTTAACCAAGGAGCAGGAAGATGTTTCAATCGAACTGGGCGTAAAGGAGCATGCCGGTCGTAAAGTTCTGTCAAAAGCGAGTTAAAAACATCCACTTGGTCGTCGATAGAAGCGCCTTTTAGCGCATCTAACCAATCAATCCGAGCTGCATCTTCCCGTAGATGATCATAGTCTATTCCATCAAAATTTCGCAGCAGAAGAATTCTTGGTTTAGCTTTAGGGGGCTTTATTTTGTAAGATAAGTAAAGGAGATCATGGTAGGAAAATGCCGAAGCAGGATATTGGCCATATTTTTCGACATGGTCAACAGAAGAAACAAAAATTAAATCTAGTAATGAGGGTTTAGAGTCTTTATTTATGAGGGATGTAAATGAAATGTAAAATGTCTTTAATACATATATTGTTCCCAAACGTTACACTTATAAATACATATAAGACTCTATAAAAATACTATTGTGTGAGAGAGAAAGAGAGAGGGACCGTCGGGGCACTCGCGAAACTAACGACTGACTTGTTAACACGCCTGCGCTGAAGGCGCGGGAGCGGTCGCGGAGATAAATTCCGCTGACGGTGCTGTAGACATTGCGACGCCACGGTGCGGGCGCCGGATGCGCATTCCGCTGACGCGGCTATCGCCAATGTGTCGCCACAACACTCCCCCCCTTTTTCAAATTTTCACATGAAACAAAAAAAAAAATTCTATCATACAGGTAACCTAAAAATATTTTTTTAACAAACACATTTAACAAATAACACTGTCTTATAATTAACACTAATATCTTATACTAACACTAATGTCTAACACTATCTCAATTTTAACTATAATATCTATTGTGCGTATCCTGATTGCGAGCGATTTTGGTTCGCCTGTGCGGCTAGACCCAACTCGACCGATGATACTATTTCTTTTTTTATCCATTTCTGTCCTTTATTTCGGCAACATTTTAAGATGAAATATCCCAATATAAGTATGCATAATACGACGATTATTATGGAAATTGTTCCGAATTTGTGTAGCTTTTGTTCTAATTGACTGAATGATGCGTCGTTTGCACCATTTTGGGCTATTATTATCTCTTCCGTTTTGTCAGTCTGTTTGCTGTATCCCTTGCCCATTATTAATAAATGTCTAACTGGATGTTTACTCCTAACTACTTCGTCTTGAAATGATGCCGTTACAATAACATTAATTACTTATAGGCTATACTAAATATGCGAATACACAGTATAACTGATTATTAAGCAAAAAATAAAAATGGACTATGTACTATTGTTATTTTGCATTTAATCAAAACATCTAATAAATACTAAATTAACAATTTAAGAAACGCACTGGTGGCTTAATAACTCGGCCACTGCGTGTGGTACAATGTTGCAACGATTCTTTTATGGTATTTGAATTTCCCTTTTTATATTCAACATCACTATCATTAACAATATTACTGTTTTCAGTAGATAACATACTTGTATTATCGATTTCCGTATTTTTTAACAAATAAGCGGGTTTTAACCTATCTATTGCAATTTCCGTTTTTCTATTTGGTAGTAATATGGTGTATGTCTTATCGTTCCTTCTTAATACTTTATAAGGCCCGTTATAATTTGGTGTCAATGGTTTTTTTACTAAGTCGTTTCTAATAAAAACGTGTGAACAAGACTTTAAGTCGTTGTGCACAAAAATTTTGCGAGAATCGCTATTCGCTCGTGACTTGGGTTTGTGACTACTAAGTATTAATCTCAATTTGTCAACAAATGCACACGGTGACATAGATTTCGTGCTTACCTCAGAGAAAAAATCGCCAGGCAGTCTTAGGTTGTGCCCTAGAACCATTTCTGCTGCGCTCACATCGCCGTCGCTTCTACATGCTGCTCTCAAACCGTATAAGGCTGTAGGTAACTCGTCTAACCATGATGCATTATCTGCTAATCTGGCTGAAAGTGCAACCTTTAACGAACGATGCCACCTCTCGATTTTGCCATTGCTCTGTGGGTGGTATGGAGTTGTGCGTATTTTCTGCACCCCTAACAACTTCATCAATCCGTTAAAAATGTCACTTTCGAATTGCCTACCTTGGTCTGTTGTCATTCTCACTGGACAACCAAATCGACAGATCCAGCCTTCGTAGATAGCTTTGGCGACTGTCTCTGCTGTGATGTCAACTGTAGGTATCGCTTCCGGCCATCGCGTATACCGGTCAATCATTGTTACACAATACCTATACCCTTGCGCGCTCGTGGGGAGCGGGCCTATTATGTCAACATGTATATGTTCGAATCTACCACTAAAAGGAAAAGTTTGCCAATCAGAAACGGTGTGCCTATTTACTTTTACTTTCTGACATTGAATACAACATCTTGCCCAATTATTAACATCTTTATTCATTCCGGGCCAAAAAAATTTTTGTGCTATCATTTTCCTAGTGACTCTAATACCTGGATGGCTAATATTATGTATGGAATCAAATACTAATTTTCTAAATGTCTCTGGGACAAAAGGTCTTATGTACTTAGTTGATAACTCGCAATAAATCGGATTATTCGTACCTGGAATAGTTAATTGTTTTAACGATACCTTGCCATTGTTGTTTTCCAGTAGGTGTGTAACCTGAGAATCACCTTTCTGTGCTCGCGCAAGTTCCTCGAAGTCGATGCTCGTCGGACACCTTATCGCCTCGACTCTAGACAAGGCGTCAGCAACTGCGTTCTGTTGACCTGTAACGTGACGTATTTCGCTGACAAACTCGCTAATATACATCAAGTATCGGGTTCTCTTTGGGTTCTCGTTTTTTGCTACCTTTGTTAACGCGAATGTTAATGGTTTATGATCTGTATATACGATCAATTCTCTACCTTCGACCATATTACGAAAATGAGAAATGGCCATGTAAATTGCTAAAAGTTCGCGATCATAGGTACTGTATTTACGTTGAGTCTCTGAAAGTTGTTTTGAAAAATAACCAAGCGGTAACCAGTCGTTATCTACCCGTTGTTGCAAAACTGCGCCCACACACGTATTGGACGCGTCCGTCATAAGAGATAACGGTACCTCAGCTACTGGGTGCGATATTGTAGTGGCATTCCTAAGGCTCATTTTACACTGCTCAAAAGCAAACTCGGCTTCATTATTCCAATTTATTTTAGTCTTATCTTTTTTCTTTGCCCCATGTAAAAATTTATTTAGCTCTGCCTGGTTTTGAGCTGCGTTTTTTATATGAGACCTGTAAAAATTTAACATGCCGAGGAATCGACGAAGTTCTTCGACAGTTCTCGGTTTCGGATAGTCTGAGATTGCCCTTATTTTATCCTCCAGTGGACTTATACCAGCTGGTGTGACTTTATAGCCTAAAAAATCGATTTCTTGTTTACCAAAACATGATTTACTTAAATTAATAGTTATGCCATACTCATTGAATTTTTTAAATAACTGCCTTAAGTGTGCCTTGTGCACGCTTTCAGTGGTTGAGGCTATAATGACATCGTCAATATAACAAAATAAAAATGATTCTTCCCCGTTTGGATTTTGAAAATATTCTGACCCTTGTAACATAGAATTCATAAAACGTTGGAAAGTTTGAGCGGCATTTCTTAGACCAAATGTCATTTGTGGAAATTCGAAAAGGCCAAACGGGGTAATTATAGCGGTCTTTTCGATGTCTTCAGGTGCCACGGGAATATAGTGATACGCTCTATTAATATCGATTCTAGAAAATATGTTCTTACCTGTTAGTCCATATGTGAAGTCCTGTAGCCTGGGGACAGGGTATCTATCCGGTTTCGTTTTTTTGTTGAGTAGGCGGTAGTCACCGCACGGTCGAATCCCTCCATCTTTCTTCGGAACTGTGTGAAGTGGACTGGCCCAAGCGCTTTTTGACGGTCTGCATATACCTAATTCTTGCATTAATTCAAATTCGATTTTTACCTTTTTATACCTGTCCGGTGGGAGTTGTCTGGCTCTCGTATAGACGGGTGGACCTTCTGTTTCTATATGATGAAAAACGGTGTGCTTTGTTGGAACTTTAAATGAGATTGGTTTAGTAATTTCAGGATATTCCTCGAGAATATCTTTGTAAACGTTATTATTTTGTATACTGTTAATCGAGAAACAATTATAATTTACAACGGACCCAATAGAGTACAAGTTTGTTACAGAATCTATTAATTTCTTATTATGTAAATCTACCAATAACTTGTGTGACTTAAGAAAATCTGCACCTAAAATAGCATGCTTAACGTCAGCAATTATAAATGACCAGCGATATGGTCTTCTTAGTCCCAAATTTAACTCTAATATTTTAATACCAAAAGTTCTAATTTCTGTGTCATTAGCTGCAAAAAGTTTATAGTTACACTGGCTTCGTTCTTTTACACTCACTTTACTCACTGGTATGACAGATACGTTAGCACCGGTGTCTACGAGGAAAATAAGTCTATTCTTGTTGTCGTTGATGCAAAGTCGGTGGTTGTCGCTCAGGTCAGTGCAGGTTTCCACCTCAGCCTGCACTGCACCTAGTTTCCCTCACTGCCCTTCCAGTTGCACGGTTGCTCACAGCGCGTCGCCTTGCTCTTGAACCTGTAATGGTACCTGCACAGCCATCCGGGGTCTTCTGGTGCTCTGCGCTTAAGGGAACGGGATCTGCTCCTGTATTTCGGTCTGCTCCTGCTCCTAGGACGCCTGCTGCTCTGTACCTCGCTACGCAATGATGCTACCTCCAAAGCAAGTTTGTTCATTTGGTTGACCAACCCTGCCAGTGGTTCTGGTGACACCTGGGCTATGCTGTTATCCACCGTGGCCATTTCGTAGGATCTACTGTTCTCAACGATCTTGTCCGCAATGGCAGCCAAGCTATCTAGGGATTGGTCTTGGCACACTGCAATGACTGCCCTGACTGAAGATGGCATACGGGATAACCAGAGGCTCTTCAAGGTCTGATCTGAGACCTGTGCTGGGCGGCCTAACTCTTTCATGCGGCGTAATAAGTGCGTAGGTTTCTGAGCACCCAGCTCTAATTCAGAAACGAGCTTTTGGAACTGGCGCTCGGCACTCTCTTCGTACACCTGTAGGAGCCTTTCTTTCAGCGCAGTATACTTGTTTTCAGCAGGTGGCGAGGTAAGTAAGTCGCTCACTTGCTGGATTGAGTCTCTTCCCAGTTTAGCGATGACCATGTTGAATTTCGCTTCTTCCCCTTGTTTCTGAGGGGCCATTACGGCTTCAAACTGCGCGAACCAAAGCCGCGGCATGTCCACCCAGAAATCTGGCAATTTATTTGATACTCCTATGGCTGCCAGAGTCATGCCTGGTGAATCTGTATCCTCTTCTTTTAGAACCGGTGGCATTGCTTGCCCACCTACGGATCGCATGGTTTGCGCCCCTAACATATCTATTCGCTGCGCTGGGTAATTTATTGAAGAAATCACTAGTATAGGCAGTAACTGTTTTACCACAGCACTCTATGTTCGTAACGTTTCAACTTTTTAATATAAAGTTTATTAAATCTTTACTATGTCGCACTTCCGACGGCCAAGATTCCCCCTCGGAGTCGCTGTCCGCTAATTTAGAATCGGGGTCACCAATTTAGAGTCTTTATTTATGAGGGATGTAAATGAAATGTAAAATGTCTTTAATACATATATTGTTCCCAAACGTTACACTTATAAATACATATAAGACTCTATAAAAATACTATTGTGTGAGAGAGAAAGAGAGAGGGACCGTCGGGGCACTCGCGAAACTAACGACTGACTTGTTACCACGCCTGCGCTGAAGGCGCGGGAGCGGTCGCGGAGATAAATTCCGCTGACGGTGCTGTAGACATTGCGACGCCACGGCGCGGGCGCCGGATGCGCATTCCGCTGACGCGGCTATCGCCAATGTGTCGCCACAAGGGTAAACAATTCGGAAAGGTATGAGTGGCTGAGAGTGGGAGGATATTTAAGTTAGCACCGTTTACCACTGATTTCAAACGCGACGAGCGATGGTCGTCCTTGAGAAGGCAAGTATTAAAGTCCCCCATTATAATAGTGTGGCTATACAACGGCTTAAAACGCTCCAACAGGGATTCAAAAGAAGAGAAGTAATCAATCGTAAGGCTTGGGTTATAATACACACCAAGTAAGACCTTTGTGTGACTAAAAACAACTTCAATGAATAGATGTTCAGGACCCACATTTGACTCATGCTGGGAGAAGTCCACAATAGAGAATGGTATATGTGAGCGTAAGTAGATAGCAACTCCGCCTCCAGTACGGCCAATACGATCGTTACGGATCAGATGAAACCTAATACCAATACCTATATATATATACAGATAAATAAAATTGAAGTGTTTATTTGTAATTGTCAAAATAACAGCGTTTTACTAAATGCATATGAAATTATATATGGTACTTATAAGAAAAACACAATTTTTAATAGTTTTGTCTGTCTGTCTGTTCCGGATAATCTTTGAAACGGCTGGACTGGTTTTGACGGGACTTTCACTGGAAGATAGCTGATGTTATAAGGAGTAACATAGGCTACTTTAATTTTAGAAAAAGAATCGCTCAAAAAAATTAAAGCGTACCTAGGGACGAACCCGAGCGAAACGAGGGTGAGTCGCTAGTATATAAATAAAAATGAATGATTGTATATTGGACTTTTATGTGTTCCTAAATCATTATTCCGATTGTGATGAAACTTTGGTGGATTATTCTGTTATCTATATACGCATGCGAAGGTAACTGGCGCAAAAACGGAATTTTTCTTTGGACATTTGTCTTTTATGTGTTCCTAAACCATTCTCTATTTCCAAGCTTAGGGACGCGCTTGTGCGAAGCGAGGCTAAGTCGCTAGTAGATATAGTATAAAGTATAAACTATTACAAAATAATGTTTAAAAACTAATACATTTTAAAAAAATTACATACTTTCTTAGATTTACGCGAATATTGAACAAATTATCCCACGGGCACCGTAAATTTTTCAGGAATAAAAAGTAACCTTTATGCTATTCCAGACTATAATCTATCTCTGTGCCAAATTTTATTAAGATCCGTTCCGTTCTGGCATGAAAGAATAACAAACATCCATCCATTTAGCCTCATAATACTTATAATATTAGGAGACACTCTCCCGTGACCATGATTGTTGTAAAGCATTCGAAGCTTCGGGAACCAAAATCAAAATAAATACGGGTTTTATTTAAAATTTAAAAAATAGTTTTTTAATCTTCCCTTTTCAATAGCTAAATAACACTTTGTTCGTAAGTAAGCGTTGTAAAACTCGAATCGATTTACATTTAACTATTACAGTTTTCCTAGAAAATAAATTCAACTTCTATTGTTTGAAATAACTACGTACTTATATGTATTACGAATCGGACATACTAATTATAGAATTGAATGTAAAACGTAAAACACCTTTGGCACAATCAATATGTAGAAGTTCATTTAAACAAAAAATCTATTATATAAAAATAAAGTATATAATTTTTTTTAATGGACGAATGTGTTCAGCTTATGTAGTATATAGGTAGGTATACTAGCGGCTCACTCTCGCTTCGTTCGAGTTCGCCTCTAGGAAAACAGAAGCAAACTTATTCCACGGGAACCGTACATTTTTCCGGGATAAAAAGTAGCCAATGTGTTATTCCAGACTATAATTTATCTCTGTGCTTTTCATTTAGATCCGTTCAGCCATTCTAACGAGAAAGAGTAACAAACATACATACTTACAAACTATCACAATTATAATATTTATGGGGCATTCCACGCCATATATATATATATATATATATATATATATATATATATATATATATATATACGTATATATATGTATATATATATATACAATCGTCGTGTAAACTAATAAAGTTATATGAAAACAATGTATTACATTACAGAATTATTCCTTTTAAAAAGATATTCCTATTAAACTAGCTACGCTATTTGCACATACATAGCGAAGGAACGTACCCGAGCGAAGCAAGGGTAAGACACTAGGTGACTCTTTAAACTGGCGTAACTTTTTTTATATATGAACCGATTGAAATAAAACAGATACTAAATGTTAAGTGAAGCTTAAAATTATTAGTGAATATATTACAATATATTAGTGAAAACCGCATCCAAATCGGTTTAGCCGTTTCTGGGATCAGCGCCCATAAACGCACAGACAAACCGACAAAAAAAGACAAAAATTCTATATATCATTGTTTTGGGTTCTATTGCGTAATTAAAGACCTTCCATTTTTCTCAAATATCTTCCATGTACAGACAGCGATTAGTTACACTTTTATTATATGTATAGATAGATAAGCTATGAAACATAGCCGAGTTTGATTGAACTTCATTAAATGGATAGAACCCAGCTTTTAAAATAGTGAACTTTAAATGAAAATGGTGTTATTTTTCAGAGATTACGATTTTTAATTATCCGTAACAAGTATTACTACCGATTTGGTATTATGAAATGTTTTTTGCTTTATATGTTCCTGACTAGGCACTTAGTGGTTTTATTGATATTGATAGCGGCATTAAATGCCATTTTACAAAAGTTCTTATTTGTCGGATGTCAACACTTGTATTTTCACTGTCAACATATTTAAGGATCAATAATAACTTAACAGGATTCATAACATCAGCAGCAGCAGTATCTACCTACAAGCTGGAAGAAAGGTCCACTTTTGAAATATTCTCTTAAAAAAAGCTTGTAAAGTAAATGCAGTTTGATTTATCAAAATCACCAAAGTATTTGATAATTTTGATAATCTTAATAGTTATCGAGTTATTTGCGAAATGCGAGATCCTTATTTTGACGACACGTTTGGCTCAGTTTGTAGTGACCCTACTTGCTGTGCCAGCGTTCGCGGGCTAGGGTCCCGCTCGCGCTGGGGGCATTAATTTATGTGATGAGCACGAATGTTTTTACTCCAGTCGTGGGTATTTATATTTACAATATGTATGTATTTAAAGTTATATTATGTTTAGTGTATCAATTATTATCTGGTATCCATTACACAAGCCTCGTATCTTGCAATGGAACTAGATGGTGCTGTGTTCAATGTTCCGACATACTATTTAGGAATGTTTAATTGCTAATAGCTTTTGCAATCTTTTATGTGTTTTATTTTGATACTTTTGCATATTTTTCTATAAATGTTTACTAATCCATTAATGCACGTATTTTAATTCGTAGTAACAATAATTAACATTTATTTAAAATTGTAAATAGACTAGATTCGAGTCGGCTTAACATTTAACAAATTATTTTATTTTATCAGACAATTTATATAACGCAGACTTTATCTCATAATGTCGTACCTAAAAGCCTGAGGCCTTCATTAAAATGTTGTACGTCAGAATATATACGATTTAATTGAAAACGTGAATAAATACGGCGGCAGTAATTACATGAGTCGACTGAAAACCATTTCTATATCTATTGACAGCATTTTATCATTTATAGATATTTATATAGCTTTTATTTTCTTATATTAGTTTTTCGTAAATATTATTTATTATAATCGATGTTAAAACGAATCGCATAGAACCTATTATTTAGAAATACTGGCTGGTTTTTGCTCTGATTACCAGAATTATATCAGCCCTTTTCAACGTCCTAGTGCAGGGCACGGGTGCGTGGAGAGCCAAGCAATAATCCACCCCGCCAAGTGCGAGATGAAGGACTTGTGAAAATAGGAATAGGATGTTTTTCGAAAACTTGCTAGGTTCTCTCAAACATGTAATTGTTTCTTCACGATGTTTTCCGTTGTGGTATCAAAATCTCTATTTGATTTTGTCGTATGAGTTGAGGTATTTTATAAGAAATCGATATAATCATTTCTAAATTTAGTCATACTGATAGACGAATGTTTCTAATATCATTCTTTGACAGAGCTTTAACTATAAAATGTAAATTACTTATTGAAAACTAAAATTTGATGTGTTTCAATAAAATGCGAAAGCTTCTACAAAAATACAACTGTCTCATTGAAATACAATTCTTTGTGTCCTTGAACCTATTTTTTATACTAAAACTTTTGAATACCTTCTTCTAAAAGCTTGGTTGATTTGAAACCTTCAACCTATAAAAGTTTTAATTTTTCTAATGAGAAAAGTAGATAGAACTTAAACCAAAACAATTAAAATATTAAATATTGAGCTATAGAAAAAGAATAACTGCATAGATTTAAAAAAAACTATTTTTAACTGTCCTGTAGAAATTTGTCGAAAGTGAGTACTACTTCTACTTTTACTTTTTTAAATGTGTTTTTTTTTATTCCGGGACTATTAATAGGAAAGTCAAACGAAGTCAAAGGCTAAGATTGTTAGAATATTATTCTTATTCATAAATAGGCAAAGACAAAACAGTTCAGTACCTTTTTCTCTTCTTTTTGTCAACCGTTTTTTTGGTAGCTAATGGCGAGCTTTAGTGTTATCAATAAAAAAAGTGTGTGTGTGTGTGTGTGTGCAATTCACACATATTAGAAGTGAAACATGGAAATGTATTCTATCTCATTCTATCGCCGGTATAATCCTTTATACCTATTTATGTGTTTGTCTCTTTTTAGTGTCGCATTTCCGTTTCATTGAGCTTCAAATCACAATGATTCTAAAGAAGTTTTATATAGCTAGGTAAATTCTATTCACATTTTTTCTTCAAACTCAATAGGCGAATACTAGTTATTATAAATGTTAAAATATTGTTTGTTTCAACGCATTAACACATCAGTTTATGGTCCGGAGACTGGCATAATTGTATGTATTCAGCCCTTTTTAACGTCCCACTGCTGGGCACGGGCCTCACTCTATACGAGGGGGATCAGGCCATATGGCCAAGTGCATGTTGGCGGACTTCACATGTTCAAACATGCAGGTTTCTTCACGATGTTTTCCTTCACCATAAGAGAAGTGGTAATCATGTTAGAAATGATTCCCACATGAAAGACTGGCATAATATGTATTTGAATTTTTATTCCTATATTTTGATTCGTATATCAATCAAGATCAAGTGTTAAGACCTTCGCGAAACGAGATCTCTGCTATTATTAATTACTTAAGTACATATTAAATCGCTACGCACTAAAACATTAATTTAGTTTTTGGTGCTTCTGGCGTTATTTTCTTCTTATACCTACTACTTAAATTCTGAAAGCTTTTACTTAAATATACCTTACACGAAAAGGTTGCTACTTCGTCTTTAATGATTGTAACGTATTCTCTCAAGGTGATCTTCATTTACAAATATATTGGAAGCGTTTCACTTTTACTGATATATATTTATACTATACTAGCGACTAACCCTCGCTTCGCAACGATTGGTATTGAATAGATAGACAATATATTATAAACTAGCATTGCCCGCGGCTCCGCTCGCGTTCAGATGACCAAAAACCAAATTCTTAGGTTTTACATATTAGTATACTCTTACAATGCAGTTTTTATATTTTTTCTCAGAAATGAGACATTTTCCCGCGGTAAAAATATCCTATATGTTGACCTGGATAACCAGCTATCACCGTACCAAATTTTATCGAAATCCCTCCAGTGGTTTTTCTGTGATGCGGTAACAGGCAGACAGACAAACAGACAAAAAATCTAAAAACTATAGATTCAGCCGCTGTATCGATAATAATGTCTATTTCAATAAGATTTTCCAAAAAATATTTAATGTACAGATTCGGCTTAGTTACAATTTTATTATATGTATAGATGTATAATGTATATACATAGAAACGATTTGTTGTGGGTTGTATTATAACGTGTTTTCCTTTGGGAATGACATAATCTCCCGCGGTAAAAAGTAGTAGTAATCACTCCCCAGCACTCCAACTATCTTTACACAAGAAATCAAGCCAACCACACTTTTTCTACGTGAAATAAGGACATACAAACACATTTAAATTTATAGTTTTAGTATGGATAACTGAATAATTTTTATCATTTACATCGTGGGCTGCTTATCTGAAAAATATTCAAAATAGCGGCGGGTGGGTAATGCAAGCTTCCTTAAAAATTACTTCCGAAGCACTTTAATTATTATGAAATTTTTGTTCATCAATTTAAACATGAGATAATTTTGTATCAAAGTTTGATATTCCGATGGCGAAGATCGTTTTCATGTCAGTGTTCAATACATTTTGTTTCCTTTTATATTTAATTTACAGCTTGCTAAAAATAAGTTGCACCCAGTACTGTGCATTAAGACATTGCAAGAGATTTATTTCGTTATTACTTATATCATTATATAGTACTAAACCCGATTCTTGAATGTAATCTATGTCATTGCCATATCAAAATTTGTTCAGCGGTTTAAGCGCAAAAATGTACCTAATAGAAAGACGAAGTTCAGATAATTTCTAATATTAGTTGTATTATATCCCAATTAAACATACATTGTTTTATTTTACCTAAACTAAGTGACATACCCTCGCTTTGCTCGGGTGCGTCCCGAAGTACATTTTAAATAAATATAAATAGTTATTAGCGAGCATTAGCCACAGAATATTTTTTGGGTCGTGATTTTTTCCGATGTTTTAATAGTTATTCTGCTATTCAGGCGGATACAAATTCAACAAATTAAAGATCATCAAAATCGGTCCAGCCGTTCTTGAGCTATAAATTGTGTAATAACCCGACTTTTTTTTAGATTATAATATATAGATTTATTATATATAGATTAACTTAACAAAGATATTTAAAATGTAACATAAGTCAGTAATATGGATAACGATATTGCAAAATTACTAACAAACTGGTATTTTTGAATTTTAGTGCGTCGTTTCCCGGAAAATTATTTATGTTTTATGATCATGCGGTATCTGGAAATATTACTAATCTGATCTTTTTTTAGTTTTCTATCTCAATAAGTCATGTTAGAATTATTTATTAGGGCCGCTCCACACTATAGTGCCGATCACAGTCCGTTATCGGTCTGGTAAAGTATTTCTATACAAGAAACGTTGCTGGAGCGGGATTCGACCAGAACGTGAGTCTTACTGATAGTGTGAATGTACTCATTATTTCTTGTATAACAATACTTTACCGAACTGGTATCGGACCGAGAGCGAACTGCAATCGGCACTATAGTGTGCATCGGCTCTTATCCTTCCACAGATGACAGTTTGCCTATGATTTTCAGAGTTGGAGAAGTGTGTTTTATGTAACCAAAATGGATTACACTTTTTTCAAAAATTTTAGTTACAACAAATAGACAATATTACAAGAAGTT
The DNA here is from genome assembly GCA_947093115.1 of Brenthis daphne. Classification (NCBI taxonomy): domain Eukaryota; kingdom Metazoa; phylum Arthropoda; class Insecta; order Lepidoptera; family Nymphalidae; genus Brenthis; species Brenthis daphne. The sequence continues at coordinate 12,971,467 of OX352483.1, forward strand.
CTAATTCCATAGAATAATTTTAGGTTTAAGTTAAGATACAACATTAAATATTATTAATATTTTACCATCTTAAAAATGTAGTTATTTTTAGTTTTTACACAGAATGTGAAGCCTGGTTATTATTATACCTATCATCCGTGTTGAACATTTCACGAAAGTTGTGAAACATCTCGACAAGTAATAAAAGTACAAAAGTTTGTTTACATGCGCATATAAAACACTAAATCCTCTAAGAACTTGGTTGTATTTTAGAAAATTGGTTTTTTGAAGACGAAAATAGGCTAATTTTTGTTAGTAAAAAATATTTATCTGGTGTTTGACAGAAAAATTGTAAGAAAAATGGATATTGTAAGAGAAATATGCCACTATATATATTAGATAATTTCTAGATTTTACTACATTTTCCCTATCTAAATATTCAAATTAACATAAAAGGTACCATATATTTGAGATCGTAAAAAAATCTCGTGTTATTTATTGCTGACATTTTTTGTAAAAATTTCAATTGTATTTGATTGCTAAAATTAATTCTTAGACTAATAACTTTGTTGGTCAATTTGATCATAAAGATAAATTGTCTTTCTGTACAATCACTAAATCTAAGTAGCATTAGAAAAAACCTAGTTAGTAAATTCATTGCAAGTAATCCCAGAAGAGTCACTTTTCGTAGCGTATTCGTAGTACTTGAATTTTTAAAGCTCTGAGAGACTCCCTTTCGTATTTTCTTGACTTATAGACTACTTGACGACATGTTTGGCTCAGTTTATAGTACTGTGCCAGTGGTCGCAGGTTCGAGTCCCGCTGGGGGCATTCATCCGTGTGATGAGCACGAATGTTTGTACTCCAGTCATGGGTGCTTATATTTATATTTTTTTAATATTAATCATATTTATGTATTTAAAGTTATATCTGTGTATTGTATCACCTTTCTGGTATACATAACACAAGCCTCGTAGCTTACCATGGAACTAGATGGTGCTGTGTGTTAATGTCCCAACATATTTATATTTCTCGCACTATAAAGCACATAGTAGTGTAGTCTTACTTTTACTTTAAAACTAGTGTGTTTCATTTGAGACTAACCACTCTCTCTGCGGTTCCACTTGCTTGTTCATAATAAAATCTTTTAAAAATATCAATTCAACCTAAAACAAGGTGTTAAAGCAGTTTTGGATCAAAGCCTTGAAATGGAATTAAATTAAGTTATTTATTCAATTCACATTATTAAGAGTGTAAAATAATTACACTTCTAATTACACAGCAGTGGAACAAATAAAAATAATTTAGTACTACAGAGAAGTAAAGGAATTGCCGCACAAAGCTATGTAAATACATATATAATACTAGCTGACCCAATAGACATTGTCTTGTCCAAATTTTAATTTTCGCTAAGATCTTTACAAAAATCTTATAAAAATAATTTTCTATTTTCCCGATTTCCCCTCACTTTCAAGGTTCTTTTCCGATAAAGTACCATAAAATATTTATAAAAAATTTGCCAAATCGGTCCAGCCGTCCTCAAGGGTGCGTTTACTAACAAACAGCGTATCACTTTCATTCATTTATATGAAACACCATTGTAATATTGAAGCTGATAGTTAAAATGATATTATATATATATATATTAATCTGTTATCTGTAAAGTTGTCACGTCAATGGCCAATGCTATAACCACACAGTCGTGAGCTGTCACTGTGTAGAGTACTTTGAAGTACGATTGTAAACTTGGGACATCAAAGTTTCACAGTTCCATACGAGCAGTACGAAGTTATTTATACGAATGTAATGTTTTCTTTAGTATGTTTTCTTTGGATTGGATTTAGTCGACGTAAACTTGACATTGGACAGGAAATCGACTAATGAATGGATTTATAGCCGATGCCGGATTGTTTATTAGGAACAGGAAGACTAAATCTTTCCGTTAATTTAGTCGTAATGACGTATTTGAAGTACATACTTAAAATACGTCATTACGTCTTTGAACATAAATTGATATTATATAGAATTTTTACTAATAACTTGTGTGTCATCGTATTATCACTTATCTTCACTAATTTTCAATCTTGAGCGTGTTTAATAGTGTTTATAGAAAAAGTGTGCCACAACACATCCTCTTAAGGTACATTTGAACGTATTAGCTAGAAGCTATTACTTTAAAATTATTTTACTTCTGTGCAATTATAAATAATATATTGATAATACACTAGTTAACTAAGTGTAAAAAATAAATCAATCACACAGTGTATTAATCATAAAACAATTAACGTTTTCTGAACAATGAGCTGGCTAGCACATGCGGGCCGCTTGCCAAAACGCAACAACCATTGTTTTTACTAAATCTGTCAAAAATATATTTTAAATACATGAAATTCCTAACTAAAAACAAATTCAGTAGTTTTCGAAATCCTTGGAATTTTTAATATCTTATGAAGAGATAAGATGAAAGATATTATTATGTTCAGGGCCGTCTTAATCCATGCGGGGGCCCCGTGGGTACACAACACTTTAGGGCCCTTTTTTAAAGGTGAAAAATTTTGTATGACGAAAATAAAAATTAAGTAAACTACAAAAATAAAAATAAAAACTTGATGGCGAAAATCAGTCAGCTAAAAAAATAGAGAAAGTTAACAACAATATATTATTCAGTCTATAGTGTATTATAAAATAAATATATTGAGTTTCTATCTTTTTCATGTACCTAAATGAAAATATTTTTTTCCGCACCCTCGTCGGTCGTCGGCCCTCGCTCTCGGCCCTGGGCATGTGCCCCGTGTGCCCTTAAGGTAAAGACGGAACTGATTATGGTACGTGTTCTTGTAAGTTGTAATAAAAGTGATTACTAGGGACTGGATGATGTGACTTTCTTTGACATAAGAGAGATGATGAGATGGGTGAGAGAGAAGAGATATTTTTACTTAATTAATTATTATTGCTTAGGTACATAGTTTATAAAGTAAAAGTTACAAACAATTTTTGGTTAACATTTTACTTTAGTAAAACGTATGCACTTTTCAATAAAATAAGACTAAAACCATATTATAGTTTTTACAAACTGACTAAGTGTGAGTCAGACACGCGTAGGAAAGTATAATGTATGAAAATTTTTGAACTTGAGAAGATTGAGAAGATTTGTTTGTATTTTAATGTTTTGCTTTCAACTATAAAGTTATTAGTAAAAAAGTTCTGAACTTAATCCAAAACTCTAGGTTCAGTAGTATTAATTGCAAATGGTACATACATTAGTTTTTATAATTTTTCCTGTAATTCTTTGTTTAAAAGTTTTTTAAATTTAAAAAAAAGCTTTTTAAAACTAAATAACCCATATATTTATAGCTCTCATAATTATCATTTTATGTTTATCCGTCATGTCATGATACGTCACATCAAGCATTCGGCAAATACTTTTTAATTTTCTTCTGTACTTTTTAGTTAATTGATAAAAGCTACATGTTTGGACCACCGAAACATCCGTCATCGGTCCTCATCATATACAAAATACCAAAGTATCAGTGTTTAGTCCAATATATTTGGGGATAATAGGTAGTGATAAACAGATGAACAGACAGATAACCGATCGATATAATTTCTTTGGATGTATGGAACTCGCGCGATATAATATTTTGAATAGTCGGTAGGTATTTACTGTCACATTGAGTTATGTTGTAAACAACTTAATAATATCTAGATATTGACAAGATGTTGAGATAATCAAATATATATTTTGTAAAATATTTCCAAGAAATGTGGCAAAAATACTCAATATAATGAAATGTTTATTGTTAGGTAGGCGAATCTTTGTATGTATCACTTTCCTCTTTATGTTTATAGTACGTGGGTGACTGAGCGTCGCTCGAAGTTTTTTTGTTATATCGTATTTTTTAGATCAAAAAAAATCTTAATTAAATACAAAGAAAAACAAAAGTAAAACCTTTCTATCCGACCGGGATTCGAACCCGGATATCCGTGACTGTCAATCTTGCGCCTTGGTCGCTTGACCACGATGCTTATGCCCGAGCGTGCGAAATTAGCGACCATATTTTGCGTGGAATAATGGGAAAGAAAACCGCAAGAAAACTTGAAAACACGCTTTTTCCCAGACATAAGACTAATCTAGATCGATTTTTCGTCCCCGAAAACCCACACATTGGTACCAAATTTCGGCGAAATCATTAGAAACGTTTCCGAGATCGCCGGTGTATAGAAATAAATAAATATGAATAATTGCTCGTTTAAATATATTAGACTAAGAGTAGTGTTCGACCAGTTCATAATAATTATGAACACATATAAATATGAATAGAATCTATCTATCTAAAAAAACTAGTTTTTTTCCAAATATTTTCATTAATACCTACCATTAAAGCTCGTCAATAAGCTACTAAACCAAAGAAAAAAAATCTTTTGACAAAAAAAATATCACAAAAGCTTCAGTACGGAAGTTTAATTCGCGAATTAATGTATTTCAATTATTCAATTGAACCTTTTAAATGTTTCGGGAAATTAATGACATGCTAATACAGAAACAGATTTGTCACATAAATTGAGAGGATGTTGGTTTCAAGCGCAAACTACCAGTAGGTGGATCAAAATATAAATCGCGACACGTGTATTACAGCTCGTATTTCTCTAACCGAGAAGTTTGAGAAGTTTCTAATTATTTATCTAATCTGACAATCGTGTTGCTATGTGGTGTGTCTTACTGGCTTTGTTTAATTATTAAGTTTTATACGAGATGTTGAGTTCAAAGATCTCTCTTTCCACCTTATATATGTGGCTTAACTAAATACGAAGGTATCCCGTCTGTCAAAATAAAGTTAGAACATATTACATATCTTGATTATTATATAGTAAAGGAAATAATCATCATTTTAATCTAAGGAGTAATTTTATTCAAATAACTATATTTAGTTAGATTTAAAATTGCTATAGAATATCTAATAGCGTAGGTTTATAGCTCTTTGTCGTTGACGTATAATATCTGCAATTAACTATTGCATAATTATCACTGATTGGTGATTAGCTTGGATGGATAATTGGTCCACGTTTCATTTATTATTAAACACAGTATTTGAGATATAAATAAGTGAGTACATATTATTTGGCAATCTACATCACTCATATATGTATGTAGTTAAAAACCATGTACATTTTTGCATGTATTTTATAATTGAGTACATAAAAATCTTTGAAAAGGAATATAGAACGTATAAACATTTTTCTTTAACCAGAGGTCACAATTATAAGCTACTCGAAATTATACTCTACTCGAAATTATACTAATTGGAAAAGAAAACTAGCTTTAAACCAAACTAGATCTTTTAAATAGTGTTTGTTTAATTTATTTACTTATTTATGATTACAATAAAAATTATCTACTTCGCTTTGCACGCGCTAAAATTACAAAAAAAAAACTAAAAAGGTTGTTTCGTACAAACTTTCATCACCTATTTTACCCTCTTATATCCTGAATTTCGAAAAACGCTAAAACACGTATTTATTTAATTTTATAGAAGGGCATTAATACCAAGATTTAAATAATTCTGATTATAAATATTTTTTTGGATATTATTATACGTGTTTTCCCGTGGGATTTGGATAATCTTCTGCGGTAAAAAGTAGCCTATGTCACTCTCCAGCGCTCCAATTATCTCCACACAAAAAACTACGCCAATCAGTCATTCCGTTTCGACGTGAAAGAAAGACAAACAAACAAATATACACACTTTTACATTTGTAAGATTAGTAATTATGGATTTATTATCTAGTAATTTAATTCTTTTAAGTTTAAAAAAGAAATAACGACATCATTTTGACTATTACTTTAAGATTATTTTTATTGTGACAAATTAAACTATTATACATTTCATTTGCTACGTTAAACAAGATTTGCTATATTATTGAAAAACGTCATTATAATCTATGAAAATTCTACTAAAGCAAAGCAATATTGTCATATTTGAAACGTTATATTGAACCTAGATTCATATAAAAATTAAATCTAGCAAATTTTCTTTGAGTCTTGCATCGTATGGCGACATTTTATTCGAGGTACATCTGAGTATATGTTACAGAAATAACATCTAAAATGTAATCGGGATTTGACACTTGGCGTCCGGCCAAGTACGTCGCCATGGTAACATACGTGAATATTTGCGTTTTTAATAGTTAATTTCCGAACACTTTACCTTCTTTTAAACCCCATAAATAGAGATCGAGATATATGTATATACAGTGTATATATATACAAATGCTAAAGTTGTATCCAACAAAAGGTGTATATTTTTAGATTTATATGCTGGATAAACAATCAGTTACACGTATATTGTATAACAAAATAGAGTACAACTCAGATACACAAATAGAAAAACTTAAAAAAAAACCGACTTCCAGGTACTAAAATGTAAAAAATAACTAAGCGGGGGTTTTAATTTAGAATAGATACCTAATCAGATATTTTCGAAGTCGGTGCCAGCCGACAATATTTTAAGATATGAATATCTAATAGGTAAATATGGTTAGGTATGAACTCTAATATAGTTAAAACTAGCGGCTCACCCTCGCTTCGCTTGGTTTCATCTTTAGAAAAGCACAAACAGATCTATCCCACTCGGTCCAATAGATTCGGTGGTTAGCCCGTACAAATAGACAAACAGACAGAGAAACAAAAAAATTGAAAAAAGTCTGGATTTGTTCTATCTCTCTTCTCGCATCCCCCTGACTCGGTTTTTAGCAATTTTTTTCTATGTACAGACATTCGACCTCTACAGTTTTATTATAGTATAGATATTATACATCAATTTGTGACGTATTTTATGTATCAAAATATAATAGAATTGCTTTGCATCGGCTGACACCGACTTCAAAAATATCTGGTTAGGTATCTGTTCTAAATGAAAACCTCCGTTTAGTTATTTTTTACATTTTAGTGCCTGGAAGTCCTCCTCCTTTTTCCAAAAGGAAGTCGGTTAAAGAGGTAAATAGAAAAACATTTTTAAAACAAACTTTTATTTTAATGTGCTAAAAAAAGAAAATAAACCTATTAAAATGTTTCCTTTTTACCATTAATTTATTATAGATATTTACTCTGTAGTAAATTTCTTTACTGCGCTTGTATACCCGTCAACGCAATGTTTGTGTACATGAAAATCAATATATTATAATTTATAGATATCAGCTGTTACTTTTCACGAGTATTGTAATGATGTATTTCTATGTATACTTTACTTTTATAGGTCAGGTTCGTCCCTAGTTACGTTTTAACGTTTTAATACTATAGAGTGACTAAACTGTCGAGTGAGTCCATTTGACATCGACTAGTGCTTGACAATGTCGAAAAATATATCGAGACGAAATTACTAAACGAATTGTGTTCGTTCATGTATAGAGTCTATAGATTTCTCAGAGATGTAGTATTTTCTCGCAAAAAGTATTCTATAGGTATGTTGACCCGGATAACCAGTTATTATCATACCAAATTTCATCAAAACCCCTCCAGTGGTTTTTTCGTGATGCGATTACAGACAGACCGACAGACAGACAAAAAATCTAAAAACTATAGATTCGGCCTCTGTATTGATAATAATGTCTATTTCAATGAGATTTTCCAAAAAATATTTGATGTACAGATTCGGCTTAGTTACAATTTTATTACCTATAGGTATGTATTGATTTTCTCACTTGACATACTTTGGCCTGTTTGACATAGTATATAAATATATAATTAACATATATTGTAATAACACACGTGTATAACAAATTAAACTCTTTATGAAACAGGTTTACACTGGAATTTTCTTATTGGACACTTATCTGCTAGACATATTTTTACAAAACTGAGTTATATAATAAAAATACCTATCTCTCATTGGCCAATATAAAATCTATGCCTATAATAAAGCAGAATCTGTAATTATTTAAAAAAAATGAGAAATCAGTTATTTTTAAATTATCATTACAGGATGGGGCATGATTTTTAAAGTTGTAAAAAGGAGTATTGATAAAATATTTATATGGTTTTTAATATTTTAAAAACGGCTGTACCGATTTGAATAATTCTTTTTTTGTTTTGTCGTGTGTGTGTTTAAGTGTGTGTTGTTTAAGTATAAAAATATATATAGGGAAAACATATAAGTGCTGTAAAATCAAAAGGTTCAGAACCGTTTATTTTGTATGATCACTACTTCGGATTACTTTCAATAGATTAGAAAAAAGAATAGCGTTAGTGGCGGATCATCTACAACAATGCGTCAAGTTTAAATTGGAAAAAATAATATAATATACTAGCATTGCCCGCGATTCCACCCGCGTTCAGATGACCAAAAACCAAATTCTTAGGTTTTACATATTCGTATAGGTACTCTTACATTGCAGTTATTGTATTTTTTCTCAAAAATGATATATTTTTCCGCGATAAAAAGTATCCTATATGCTGACCCGGATAACCAGCTAACACCATACCAAATTATATCAAACTCCCACCAGTGATTTTTCTGTGATGCGGTAACAGACAGACTTATAGACAAAAATTCTTAAAATTATAGATTCGGCCTCTGTATCGAGAATAATGTTTATTTCAATAAGATTTTCCAAAAAATATTTAATGTACAGATTCGGCTTAGTTACAATTGCATTATATGTATAGATAACATATAGACTATCTATTTCATACTAACTGTTAAAACGTACTTAAGAAAAAACTCGAGCGAAGCAAGGGTGACTCGCTAGTAAACTATAAATATTCAATACATTGTCATAATTTTATATACATTTTGTCAACTCCCTATATGTGTCTATGTGCACATATCTATGTATCACTATGTAGACTTTCAGTTAACAACCGGCGAAGCTGTCTTGCACTCCGTCTGTTATAAAATCATAAGATATTCTTTTATATAACAATGAATTGCCCTATTCAATTGATCCATTAGGCACAATTTAGATGGCCATACGGCTTATTGAATATCCGTTGCTACTAAAGTGTATGTACGTGTCGCTTTGTGATAGTCGTATAAGTTTCTTGACTTGGCTACGAAATCGATATTTAACAGTGTATCGGTTTATTTCAAACACTTTTGATTCAAAGTATGTAGATAGAAAATTGTAATATATTTATATTGAACTTGCGACTTACCCTCGCTTCACTCGGACCGAATCTAGAAATATCTATTTCCCTTTTTACGAATGCTTGAGCCGTTATAATGATACTTACATTCACTCACTCAACTTCATTTTAGAATATCATTTTTTTTATTTTATACAGAAAAATCGCTATATAATAATAATTAAAATAGAAAAATAAAATTACTAAATTTTGATTAAGTTTTCATTTCTTCATCAATATATCTGTTTTCTGCTAAGTATGTGCATCAGTATGATATGTGGCATCAATGAGTCATAAATAGGTATCATTTCTCACATTTATCTGGCTAATGGGCGACGTGTAAATGATTTAGATCAGCTTAAATTGCAATTACTGTGGTCCAATTACGTTGTTATTCTGTACTAGTTGCTATGGATCTCTTTCATTCACAACTTGTTATTACGCGGTATGAAGTCGTAAAATAAAAGTAAATGACCACTCCGTAGTGGTTCATAAAAGTGCATACTGTGTAATAATATCGCAATTTCTAAGCGAGAATTACTGTTAAAATGCAGTGGGAAGGTATTCTCTAATTTACACATGAGATTTTAAGAAACTGATCGTTAATTAAAATTTTAATAATGTATGAAAACTTGTTATAATTTTATTTTTTAATAATTGTTTTTTTAGTAATCATCGGCCGTGCAAAATGGCTTTTCAAAGCTTTAAAGCGATTTAAATGACTATTTAAGGAAAACAATCTAATTTAAATATATTAAAAAAGAATTACTCCTTACTTTCACAAAATGAGTTTTTTTTATTTTGTTTGGGTTTTTAATTTTTATATATAAATACAATTTTCGCATTTAATACTTTCTTAGATTTACGCGAATGTTTGACATTATTAAATAAAACTATCTTTTCGGATTATTTCGCGGATTTATTTTGATTTTTGGTTCCCGACGTTTCGAATGCTTTACAGCATCCATGGTCACGGGAGAGACTGAGGTGTTACATGTCTTAAAGATATAGTTGTTACAGACAGCCTACCCACAATTAACAAAATGAAAATTGCACCAATTACATTACAATATTTTTAACTTTAAACATTTTTATAATTTGAATTATAATTGAATATGGAAAATTATTTATTTAATTTTTGCTTTTATTTTTATAATTATTACAATTTAAAAAATATTAATTAGTAATCTATATTTAGTGTTGCCATTATTATATTTATAACCATAAATAAAAATAGAAAAATATAGTATTAATTATTAAAGCCATATAATTGTTCTATGTGTAATTTAAAAAGTTAAAATTAATTAAGGATAATCATTTTAATTTAGTTTGCTATTATTTAAAACAACTTACTAAGCAACACTATTCATATATACTTTTACAAATGAAAATTATTAATCTGATAAGCTGTCATTTTGATCTACACAGTATGAACTTACTACATCTGTCTGTCTGTTATATTTATATTTATTATTTGATTTTATTATATTAATAACAGGATCCCATGACGATGGTAGTACCCAGCCATCTTCCATGGGATCCTGTTATTAATATAATAAAATCAAATAATAAATATAAATATAACAGACAGACAGATGTAGTAAGTTCATACTGTGTAGATCAAAATGACAGCTTATCAGATTAATAATTTTCATTTGTAAAAGTATATATGAATAGTGTTGCTTAGTAAGTTGTTTTAAATAATAGCAAACTAAATTAAAATGATTATCCTTAATTAATTTTAACTTTTTAAATTACACATAGAACAATTATATGGCTTTAATAATTAATACTATATTTTTCTATTTTTATTTATGGTTATAAATATAATAATGGCAACACTAAATATAGATTACTAATTAATATTTTTTAAATTGTAATAATTATAAAAATAAAAGCAAAAATTAAATAAATAATTTTCCATATTCAATTATAATTCAAATTATAAAAATGTTTAAAGTTAAAAATATTGTAATGTAATTGGTGCAATTTTCATTTTGTTAATTGTGGGTAGGCTGTCTGTAACAACTATATCTTTAAGACATGTAACACCTCAGTCTCTCCCGTGACCATGGATGCTGTAAAGCATTCGAAACGTCGGGAACCAAAAATCAAAATAAATCCGCGAAATAATCCGAAAAGATAGTTTTATTTAATAATTTTCGCATTTGTTATAGAATTGCATTTAAAACATTGTAATTATTATATTTTAATTTCTTTTTGATTAAAGTCCATTTTCCTGTTCTAATTGTGTTAAGGTTAGGTCAACTTTGAACAATTTCATATACTAATATGTAGTCACAGAGTCGTAAAATATATGTAGTCATAATGGTTATAAAGTAGCAGTAGCACATCATCTAGACTAGTGGTCGAAATTCCACTATAATTATTATAGAAAATTTGAAGTACCTAAACATATAAATAGAATTTACCTATCTATATAAAAAAGTTCTAATTTTTTTTTATATAAGATTTAAGCTCGTCCAAGAGCTATTAAACAGAAAAAAGAAAATCTATTAACAAACAGAGGAGTAAAATGTACTAAACTGTTTTGTCTTTGCCTATTTATATATCGAAGATATTTTTCTTTATCAGATGGATGTATCATTATTGAACATAGAGACTAGCGCAAATCTTTTGCTTTGTTCACTGTTCCCATGATGTGTATGTTTCCCTTACAAACACATATACGTTTACAATCCTTACAAATTGTAGCTATTGCATTCAGAGTTCAGTTCGAATTAACAAATCTCAAACTATTTGATAAGATTTGCATACCTTCCACGTGTTGAAAGTTCTTAGTACTTACTACCTGTGTTAGAAACTTTCGCACTGGAACGCGAAGTTCTAATATTGGAACTATCAGGAAAATAAGGCATAGAAGTCGAATAAATTAAATACTTAGACTAAAGAATTATATAAATGGAGTCCGCCAAAAAACTGTCAGTCAAAAATAGTAGAGTGATTTACTTGTTTATGCTAGTATTTTCAAATTTTCCATACAGATCTTTTATTTTTTCAAAAGAATATGTGGTTTTTTATATACGCTCAGTATAGATTTTTCAGAGATGAGATATTTTTCCGCAGTAAAAAGTATCCTATATGTTGACCCGGGTAAACAGCTACCATCATACCAAATTTCATCAAAATGCTTCCAGTGGTTTTTCCGTGATGCGGTAACTGACAGACAAAAATTCTAATAAAAACTTTTTAACAAAAAAATAAAAACCGACTTCAAACACAAGCACTAAAAAGTAAAAAATAACTGATTGGTAGTTTTCATTTACTATACATACCTAATCAAATATTTTTGAAGTCGGTGTGCTTTGCTTTATATGGGCTGGCACCGATTTCGAAAATATTTGATTAGGTATGTATTTAATAGGTAGGCTTTAATTACTTAGCCAAAGCACACCGACTTCGAAAATATTTGATTAGGTATGTATAGTAAATGAAAAGTACCAATCAGTTATTTTTTACTTTTTAGTGCTTTTGTTTGAAGTAGGCTTTTATTTTTTTGTTAAAAAGTTCGTATTTTTCCCTTTTTAGTGAAGACAGTTGTTTCGGACGACCAGAACCAGGGTATGTCTAGTACCCGGAGGTCGACCTGGGACAATCTCCCAGACGTTCTTGGCGTACACGGCAGTATGTCCGTTCGCTGGTAATGTACGCCACCACGCACCCCTGAATGCGTAGCTTGGGTCCCGATCCACTAGGGTTTCTTCGTTGACAGGAGACTATACTTAGAGGCGATGAAATAAAAACACAATTTTTCCTTTTTTCTCTCTTGGTTTCGGTTCTTCCTTTTCCTTTTAGTTGTTGCCTCTTCGGTGGCTGTCTTGCGACTGACTCGAATCTACGTGGTCATCTCACATTCCCCGTAAGGGGAGTGGGGAAACGGTATCGGGGCATAGCCCCCTGACCGTGGGTTCTTCCGCCGCCCACAAATATGGGCGCGTCGCTGGGAGGGCCCTTCTAGGACCCTTGAGGTTTCTTAATGTTAGTCGCCCGGGCGATCGGCCCGGCCGGGTGAGACCCTATTCAGGGAGGCCCAGCCAGGCGATCAGCGGCCGTGGCGGCTACTAAGCGTCATGTTGGTGTAGGAGATCCCTAGGGAGCGCATAACGGTCCGGTGGGCGGGCGTGCCAGGGGGCTATGTCCCTGACGTGGGCATGGGATGAAGCGTCCGCCCTCTCCAGCATCCCCCTACTGGAGCGGCGGATGAAGTCGTCGATGCTCTCGACACGGAGGTCACGCTGTATGGTAGCGTTCCTCACGTACCGAGGGGCACAGACTATTCTTCGTAGGCAGATCGCCTGTTGCACACGGAGTCTCTTTCTCTGGGTTTCTGAGGCGAGGGCGAACCACGCCGGGGCTGCGTACGTTAGTCGGGACCTAACATAGGTCTTATAGATCCCGACTTTCGTACGCAGGGGCAGCTTCGATGACATGACCGGGCGGAGCTGTGCCATCGCGGCCTTGGCGCTGTTGATAGTGGCGGTGATGTGTCCTTTCATTGAGAGGTAGCAGTCGATGTTGACACCGAGGTATTAAGCCTTGGCCGTCCACTGTATTTCTGTAGCTTCCATCACTAGGGGAGGCGGCGGGCGTCGGTCGTGGCCTATAGAGACTGCCTGTGTCTTAGCGACGTTGACCGACAGTCTCCATTTGTCCAGCCAGGGGGGCAAGGCGTCGAGGGCCCTCTGCATCTTCACGGCGGCGTGGGTGACGTTGAGGGACGTGGTGATGAGCGCCACGTCGTCCGCGAAGAGAGCAAGATGGGCACCGGCGGCTACCGGGATGTCGTCGGTGTACAGCGAGTATAGAAACGGCGACAGCACGCTTCCCTGGGGGACTCCGGCTGAGATTGGCTGCACGGATGACGTGGCGTCGTCCACCCGGACGCGGAAGGAGCGCCCCCGGAGGTACGACGCCACCAGCTGCACGATGCGCCTGGGTGTTGAGGTGGCGATGAGCTTGCAGAGGAGACCCTCATGCCAGACTCTGTCGAAGGCCTTTTCGATGTCGAGGAATGCGGTAACAATCTTCTCCTTCTTGTTGAGTGCTGCGGCGACGTGGTGGAGTAGTGACTCGAATCGAGAAATGGCTCGCCTTTTATTTGGCCCGTTAATACCTTACAGAGAGCCACGTACTTTGAGCTCATTTTTCGAGTAAAATTTCCCTAAACCGAAACCTTGAGAGTCCTTTTATTTTATGTTTTCAGTAAAACACCTTACACATATTTATTTATTTACATGCCTTACATACTATTATACAATATTAAAACATAATATTCAATATATAATAATTAATTAAAAAAGTCTTAAAACAAAAATATCTAAATTTCTAGGTTGCTACATTTTTACTATACATTTTCCCTTATAACTTTTGAACGGATAGTCCTATCGACCTAATTCTTGTTTTATTATAAGTTTTATAATAAAATCTTTTATTTAAAACATAAACTATTATGCTATTGCAAGAAACAAAAAATCTCATTTTCAAGTTACGTAATTATATGCTAACATTTTACTTACGTACCTATTCCTTTCAAATTAATGTTAAATAGTCTTATATGATTCAAATAAGCAAAAAATACTCTAAACTAACCTTATTACACTAATTAGAACTTATTTTAACATAATAAATCTAATAAGAATGAGATTTCATATTTACAACAATTATTCATAATACGCTAAAATGACATTGTCCCTATATTAATACACACGTTACTCGAAGATAGGTTTTCCGTCGCCGACATTCTCCCCCTCGTGCTTTGCACCAACTCCTGGACTCGGCGACGCTCCCGGCAACAACAGCACCACTCTCGAACTGGGCCTCCGTAGAACACCTCCTCTGGTCTCGACGTCGACGACTCTGGTCCGCCCGTCTGGTCCAGGATACACATGCAGGATTCTTCCGCGTGGCCAGATGCATCTTGGTAGGCTGTGATCGACGATCAGTACGATGTCTCCGACTTGCAAATCTGTGGCGCTGACTCTTCCTTTGGTCTTCCTTGGTAGTAGAGTGAGCAAATACTCTCTCAGCCAACGTTGCCAGAAGTGATCGGCAAGTCGCTGCGTAGCCTTCCAGGTGTGTCTGCCCACAAGCTCGTTGTCCTCGAAGCTGCCGATTCTTGCTGCGCCACATGATCGCCCGATGAGAAAGTGGTTCGGTGTAAGTGCTTCTTCTTCAGGGTTCTCGGAGAGGTGGGTGAGGGGCCGAGAGTTGACTATGTGCTCGGCCTCTAACAGGAGGGTATGAAGTACCTCCTCTTGTGGTTGCCTTTCGTTGAGCGTGGCGTCCAGTGCGGTTTTAATGGATCGCACCAGACGCTCCCATGCACCTCCCATGTTTGGTGCACCAGGAGGTATGAACTTCCACTGCACGCCGATCTTCTCCGCTTCCGAGATAAGGTCTTCTTGCTTCATGGTGTCTAGTGCTTCTTTGAGTTCTTTGTTGGCGCCAACGAAGTTAGTGCCATTGTCGGTGTAGATTATCTTTGGCATTCCCCTTCTCACGGCGAATCGTCGTAGTGCCATGATCATGCTGTCAGTGGAGAGTGAAGGAGTGAGCTCAATGTGTACAGCTCGTGTTGTTAAGCATGTGAATAGAGCACCCCATCTCTTCTCATGGCGTCTTGCTACGGTGATCGTCATAGGGCCGAAGTAATCTATTCCCGTGCACGTAAATGGAGGGTTTCCGTGCATCAGCCTCTCAGCAGGTAAGTTGCCCACTGGTAGTTCTTGAGGTCTTGCCTTTCTTGTTTTGCACCACTGGCATTGATGTTGAATGGTCTTGATCGCTGACCTCAGTCCTAGCACCCAGAAGCGTTGTCTTACTTCGTTCATTACGGTCGCGTGATTCCCGTGATTGAAGCGGCAGTGAAATTCTTCTATGATGAGAAGTGTTGTCTTGTCCTTGCTGTCGAGTACGATGGGTCGTTTGTAGTCTCTGGTAACCCCTCGTATCGCGTCGATTCTTCCTTTCAGTCGCAGGAGACCTTCTTCTAGCACTACGTCTAGCCTTTTCAACTTGCTGCTGCCCTCTAATTGTTTTCCTTGCTGTAGGCACCTGATGTCCTCTTTGAAGCATTTCTCTTGACTTCTTCTTAACAACAGCGTTTCAGCTTGCTCTAGTAGACTTGTTTCCAATGGTATGTATTTCCTTTCTGACGTTTTTGAAGACAGATGTCGCTTCTCAACAATTTTCTTATTCCTTTTTGTAGTTTTCCAGGTAGGATCTTCTTTGCTGGCGTGGACCTTTTCCTTTCTTCTGCAGAGTTGTATGAACTGCAGTACTCTTGCTGTAGCTCGCCAAAGTCTTTTCCACGACGAGAACTTTTCGGGATCTGGTGATGGATAGGAGCTGCCTGCAGTCGCTACGATGTCCGCTGCCTTTTCTTCGCCAGTGGTTTCTTTCTTGAATGTTCTTGCCGCAGGCCAGTGAACTTCATCTCTTCTTAGAAACCCTGGTCCGGTGTACCATCGGTGTTGGCAGTCGAAGTGTTCTGGTACGTCACGTGTTGCATCATCTGCAGGGTTCTGCGCCGTCGGTACCCATCTCCAGTCCTGTGGTTTTGTGAGATCTTCTATCTCCGCCAAGCGATGAGCCACGAATGTCTTGAAGGTTCTCGGGTCCGTCTTGATCCATGATAGCACGATACTGGAGTCTGTCCAAAACGTCTTCTTTTCAATGTTGAACAATCGGTTCTTGGCAGACGTGTAGCTTTCAGGCATCTGTTCATCTTCATTTTTCCATAGAAGTCCAGCTTCAAATCGACCATCTTCTAGTCTTCTGCAGGTCTTCTCTAGGATGGTGAGTGCTCTTCCTTCTGAATCCGTAGTGGGTCTTCTTGGTAGTACTCCAAGTGCTTCGATTGCGAAGTGATCCTTGATGGCTTGATGCATCTCTTCTTCTGGCGTGCTGACATGTAGACACGTGTTTAAGAAGTGCACCACTTTCGCGCCTCCAGTGTCTGACCCGTGGAGCACCCATCCAAGTCCTGTTCTTGAAGCGACTGGTTGTCCTGGTTTCCCTCTTCTTACTTCTTGAGTCACGATTAGCTCCCAGTTGTCTTGACCGATGAGCAGCTGTGGTGACTCCCCCTTATAATATAGAGAGTCAGCAATCTTCTTCAAGTGTTGACACTCTTCTATCCTTTTCTTTTCTAGGAACTGCGGTGCAAGCTTCAACTCGTCGATGGTCCGGACTCTTCTCAAGGTCTTCTTGGTCCTCTGATGAATCCCCTTCACCGTAAGGTCCAGCATCTGAGAGTCTTCCTTCCTTATCAGCCTGCCTCCAACAGTCTCGATGACCAGTTCCTCCTTTCTTCCTTGAGCGCCGATTTCTTCTGCTACCTTCTGGTCTAGCAGCGACACTGTTGACCCTTCATCCATGAGGGCCAATATCTTCTTTGATCCTTTTGACCCGAAGATTTCTATCGGAATTATCTTCAGGTATGTCTTGCGTTGTTGACCGCATTCACCGATGCCATGATGCTCGCCACTTCTTGTGGTTTGTTCTTCTGTTCTTCCGAGGAACTTTTCTCTGTCTCGACGTGCAGCAGATGATGATGCCACCTCTTGCATTCCTTGCACGACGGCTTCTTGCAACTCTTCTTCCGATGTGTCCCTTGTAAACACTTGAAGCAAACGCGGCTTTTCTTCACTATTGCCCATCGATCTTGCACAGACGCCTTCAGGAACTTCTGACACCCGACGAGGAAGTGTTCACCCTCACACATGGGGCAAGTCTTCTCTGATCTTGAAACCTTTTCTTTGAAGTCCTTTTCCTTAGTTGAATGCGTTGCTTGTCGATGAGTCCGTCTGAACCCGCTCTTCTCTTCTGTTGATGCATAGGCTCCACACTTGTCTGCTTCTCTGTTCAGGAACTTGGACACCAGTGTTAGGTCGGAGAACTCGCCTTCTTCTGTTGTTTCAATGAAGTCGTACCATCGGAACTTGAGGATCGTAGGCATCTTCTCAATAATTTGTTTCACCATCTCAGGTGAATGCAGGTACTGTGGTTTCTTCAATCCTTTTATTGCCGCTACGCTGTTGCTGATCTGGCTCGCGAAGAGGCATATGTCCCTTGGGTTTTCAGAAATCTTCGGCAACGTTTTGACCTTGTCCAACTCTGCCAGCACCAGTGCATCTGGTCTTCCATATCTTCTTCTGAGGGCTTGAATCACTTCCATCGGAGAGGCTTCGGAGTACAGCAGACTCTTGATAGCTTCTCTTGCGTTGCCCTTCAGTGCTCTTCTTAGCCGAGCCATATTCTGGACGTTGTTGAACATCGGTGCTGTATCTTCATAGACAGCCTTGAAGGCCATCCACTCGCTGCTGTTGCCGTCGAAGTAGGGTAACTCGTGAATGTAGGTTGGCTGTCCTGCTGGTCCTCGCGTGGTAAGAGCTTCCTTCAATGCTGCCGTCAGTGCTTGAATTTCAATCGTAGCTCCTCTCGTTGAGGAGTTCTCTTCAGGCTTCATCTTCTGTGGCTCTTCCAAGGGGTGTGGACCTCGCATCTCTGGTTGAACTTTGTTGCCATCCTCCAGCACAGACGTCTCGATCCAGTTCTGCACCTGTGCTGTTCTGTTTTCCAGGTCTTCATCCACGGAGTCCTCTTCTTCACACTGTGCCATCTCCAATCTGACACGGGCTAGCTTAGTTTCAGCCTGTGCTTGCTTCAACTCCAGGCGTGCCAACTCTTCCTTTGCTTCTAGCTCGCGTCTTCTGGCCGAGGAACTCGTGGTCTTCTTGGACCTGGCGCGACGACTGACCCCCATCGGTTTCAGGGTCTTGGAGGAGCCTTGAACATCCTTTCCAGGTACATCTTCTTGGCTCTTCCTGGTCATCCTCTGTGCAGCATCTTCTTTGTTGCCTTCCATAGACGCCGCCGTAGTTGCAGTCGTAACCGTAGTCTCCGTCACTGTGGTGCCCTCCGTGGTCGTGGTACCCGAAGAAGTGTTCAATGTAGTTGCAGTTCCCGATGACGCCGACGCTGACGTGACCCCTTCTGATCCCGACGTTCCATCTGTCGCATCCCTATCTGAAGGACGGGACCCGGGACGTGAGGGGGCATCCTTCTGCGACCTGGTTACCGGCATCTTGAACGCAATCTTCTGTTTCTTCTGAACTTCTTCTAGCAGGGATCCGGCTCGAAGGACCAACTGTTTCGGACGACCAGAACCAGGGTATGTCTAGTACCCGGAGGTCGACCTGGGACAATCTCCCAGACGTTCTTGGCGTACACGGCAGTATGTCCGTTCGCTGGTAATGTACGCCACCACGCACCCCTGAATGCGTAGCTTGGGTCCCGATCCACTAGGGTTTCTTCGTTGACAGGAGACTATACTTAGAGGCGATGAAATAAAAACACAATTTTTCCTTTTTTTCTCTCTTGGTTTCGGTTCTTCCTTTTCCTTTTAGTTGTTGCCTCTTCGGTGGCTGTCTTGCGACTGACTCGAATCGAGAAATGGCTCGCCTTTTATTTGGCCCGTTAATACCTTACAGAGAGCCGCGTACTTTGAGCTCATTTTTCGAGTAAAATTTCCCTAAACCGAAACCTTGAGAGTCCTTTTATTTTATGTTTTCAGTAAAACACCTTACACATATTTATTTATTTACATGCCTTACATACTATTATACAATATTAAAACATAATATTCAATATATAATAATTAATTAAAAAAGTCTTAAAACAAAAATATCTAAATTTCTAGGTTGCTACATTTTTACTATACATTTTCCCTTATAACTTTTGAACGGATAGTCCTATCGACCTAATTCTTGTTTTATTATAAGTTTTATAATAAAATCTTTTATTTAAAACATAAACTATTATGCTATTGCAAGAAACAAAAAATCTCATTTTCAAGTTACGTAATTATATGCTAACATTTTACTTACGTACCTATTCCTTTCAAATTAATGTTAAATAGTCTTATATGATTCAAATAAGCAAAAAATACTCTAAACTAACCTTATTACACTAATTAGAACTTATTTTAACATAATAAATCTAATAAGAATGAGATTTCATATTTACAACAATTATTCATAATACGCTAAAATGACATTGTCCCTATATTAATACACACGTTACTCGAAGATAGGTTTTCCGTCGCCGACAACAGTAGTAGCAAAGTAAGAATTTTAACGTGTTAGGCTTGTCAAATTAAACAAAATAAGCCCAAACTCAAAGTATCTACCATTAGCCGTTGAAGAGTTCCACCTATCCACCTTCTGGCCTTGCCATCAGATCAGCTCAATAATACCGAACCACTGTACTATCAACGGAAATAGAAACACTTGCAAAGTTTCAAGTCAATATGACAATTAGAAGTAGGTTAAATTCATCATTAGCTATTTTTCCACCCTTAGGGGTGGTATTTTTTTTGAAATTTAAATGGGAACAATCTGGAAATATACACTTTCAAACAACACAAAAATTGTCCAAATCGGTTAATAAATGACGGAGTTCTGAGGTAACAAACATAAAAAAAATACAGTCGAATTGAGAACCTCCTCCTTTTTGAAGTCGGTTGAAAACTATAGATTCGGCCTCTGTATCGAAAATAACGTCTATTTCAATAAGATTTTTTTAAAAGTAATTAATGTACAGATTTGACTTGGTTACAATTTTATTATACGTTCATATAGATTACTCGTTAATTTACAATACTTGAGAAGAAAATATAAATAATACTGAATAATAAATACTATAATGTATCTATGTTCGAGTATTCTATTTGTATACTGAAAACATTATTGTTTGACTTCATGTTTAGTTCTATGACATTCTGCCTATATTATTCCTTAGTCTGAGATTAAATGTTAAACGCAAAGTAGAAGAAATACAAAAGTCAGTACTTATAGGCCATAAAAATCTATAGGTATACAAGAGACTCTCAAGATGTTAAATGAGAGAAGTCAATGCAATTGTCAGTGGTAATCGTTTCTGGGCAGTTTCCTTGTTAAGCAGCCATGAAATTGTTTCATGATGCGTTTTATGTCTCGAATATGAATGTCAAGTCGTATTCAATTGCCGGGTAATAGGGGTCCGTACTGTTACATAGCGGGTTGAAATAGCAGATGTGAGCTGAGATCCGCATATTTTTTCTTAGATTTTTCAGATTTTATCTTTAAACTAGCTTTACGCTATTTTATACTTCAGTTTTTTTTTACTAAGAGTCGTAACGTGACGTTAGATAGCCTATAAACGTCCTAAATAAATATAAAATGCAAAAATATTTTTTCTAATCTAACTAATACATCCAGACATAAAAGCGCGGAAAAACAAACTGAAAAATAAAACGAACGACTACCGCTTTATAATATCAGTATGGACATCACTCAAAGATTTTAGTAGTATTTCATTTGCTCCTAAAACTATGTTGTGACATATTTTGTCATCAGTAAATAGCAAAATATATTCTCTTAGATATTGTATTTTAAAATATAACATAAAACGGCATAGCGTGTGATTCTTCATAACATTGCAACGTCACGAGACGTTGACCCTGTTTGATGTCGAATGACCTATTTCTCCATTTGATTATGAACATTTTTAATTTGCTTTCCATAAAAAAAATATTTGATAAAAACTGAATGATAATGTAGTAAGCACTTTCTGACCTTAAGTGAAATTCGAAAGTAAATTTTAATCTAGCCATCTTTCATTTGTTATCAAACTGCATTGTGTGTGTTTTTGTAGGTAACAGTAATTTTTTTGATTACATATGTACCTAATATAATCCTAAACTAATATTTCGAAATATTGAAGGACCAGAATAAAAATGTTAGACTAGGTATAGTAAGACGATAGATTAAGCTTATAAAAAGCAAAACAAGCTTTTTAGCATA
The DNA here is from genome assembly GCA_947093115.1 of Brenthis daphne. Lineage (NCBI taxonomy): Eukaryota > Metazoa > Arthropoda > Insecta > Lepidoptera > Nymphalidae > Brenthis > Brenthis daphne. The sequence continues at coordinate 12,993,433 of OX352483.1, forward strand.
ATCTATCGGGAAGCTGGCATCCTACATCAATAATGCCACTAAGATAAACCGAGACTCGAGAGCACAAAGAAAAAACCTTCAAACAGCAGACATGAGTGCTCATCTAGGATGAATTCTATAATTTCACAAAACTGTTACTGTTAAAATTTCAAATTTGAAAGCGAGATATAAACCTTAATTTTTAAAACAAATTAGCCCTCCACGACCGCGGACACGCCGGCCGCGACGTGTCAGTTAACAATAGATTTCTTAGAATTTTAATTAATTTCTTAGAAATTTACCTGGAGATGTTAATCACAAAAAATAAAATTAAAGTATAGTAACTGGCCAAGAGTATGTTACTTTTATTAATTACTAGCGATTATAGCCGTTTCGGAGATTAGCCGAAACAAACAGACAGACAGGCCAAAATTTTAAAAAATTAAGTGTTTCTTATAAATACCGTATATAATTCCATATACATTTAGTAAAAACCTGTTATTTTGACATTACAAACAAGCACTTTAATTTTATTTATCTGTATAGATTGATTAAAATAACTATCCATAAAATTCATTCATACTGGGCGCAGATATCGCGTAACATACGTCCGAGTTAAGCACCCCTCCTATTTTGAGTCGGTCAAAAAAGCTTAATCTCTTTCAATTTTAATTTGTTCCTTTGAAACTAGTTATAATAAAAAAATGCCATCGCTATTTATCTTTTTTCGATTGGTACGTTATTATAAAATTGAATATTGGTCATTGAAATAAATTATACTTTATAATAGTTTGAGTTGAATTTCGTATTTTTTGTTCTCATCTCGTATTACAACAAAAAGATAGCGAGAAATTCTTATTTAACAAGTCAAAGCGATGGATTTTTAAGATATGGCCCTCAGAATTTATCGCGTACAGGTGGTTATTTAAGCGCTGAATGACATGTTTATTTTTTCACTGAGTTTCTACTATTGAAGCCAAAAGGTATTTGCAATGATAAATCTAATATGAGCTTTATGTTGGTATATGTATATAGAAAAGTGTTTTAAAGTGCGTAGAAGTTATTTTGTATTAAATTATGCAAATTATAGCTATATATTATAGACAACAAACGACAACAGGTGTATCCTATTGTTTTGCGAATATATTTTTATGATTCTCATATTATTTTAACTATCAAGTTTAATTATTCTTTAATCACTTGAAAATTGTTATTTTATCGCATCTTAACCTTTTTTAATCTAATGTCAAAAGTAATGACATAATATAAAATAAATACGTAAATAATAAATACATACGAAAATAGCAACACCATCATGATAAATAATCGTTACGTCATAGAGTCCTAATATTAAGTCAGTCCCGTATATTTTTTCGATGTCTATTTTATAACGATTGTAGAAATCTCTCATCTGTGTAGATAAATAAAATTAAAATGTCTTTTTGTAATATCGTAATAAAAGCTTTTTACTAAATGCATATGAAATTATATACGGCAGGTATCTACTCATAAGTAAAAAAAAAAACAATTTTTAAATTTTTTGTCGGTCTATCTGTCTGTCAAGCGGCTGGACTGATTTTGACGGTACTTTCAGTGGCAGATAGCTGATGTTATAAGCTACTTTAATTTTAGAAAATGAATTAGGGTTCCGCTCATAAAAAAAACAAAATGCACCTAGGGACGCAACGAAGCCAGACTAAGTCGCTAGTATTGTATAGTAAGTCCACTGAATCGAAATAGTTTCCAAGTTTTGAATAACATGTTTTTCTTTTCACCTGTACAAAAAGTGTAATTTCTGAGCAGCTGTGTTTAAGGTAGTTTTATTGTTTCTCCGCTCACAGTTAAGACAGGAAAAAGTTCACGTTAAAATTTTTATTTTCATAATTAATCTTTCTTACATGACCTGAAAATTTCATATTTAATTTTGACGCAAATCAAAGATAACTTAAAGTTAAATCCATACTTATAATGTTTATGCTTAAAAAATAGCTCTACCTAATACCTTGTTATTTTGGCTTCTTTATCCAATTTAATCCCTCCACGACCGCGGACACGCCGGCGTGTCAGTTAAGAATAGATTTCTCAGAATTTTAATTTATTTCTTAGTTTACGTGGAGGTGTAATATATAATCAGTTGGATATATTTTGTAACCTAATGAAGGAGTAAGGCCACTTCATTGTTTTAGTGAAACCACCTAAAGATGTAGGTTGATAAAAGTTTATATACAAATTATCGTTATACGAGTATATATATGCGTGAGAATCGAATTAAATAAAACAACCGTGTAGTGAGGAGATGGCTTGCTCGCTTGTAATCAAATAATACCTATTTCGCATATTCATTTAGATTTTTGGTTCCGGATGTTTCGAATGCTTTACAGCAATTATTACAAAAAATACGAAAAGAAAACTGATTTTTTTGTAATATTGTAGATAGGCACTGTCTTTAACAACTGTGTGATAACCATTGAGACGTTTAAAACCTTAGTCTCTCCCGTGACCATGATAAATGTTAAAACCATAATTAAATTAAGACCCGAAATGTCGGGAACCAACAATCAAAATAAATCCGCGAAATAATCCGAAAAGGTAATTTAAATTGTCAAATAGTCACTTTAAGTTTTAGCACTTATTATTAATTCTTTCCATCCATGAATTCAATCAAAGTATTTAAATTTATTTACACTACTACGAGTATGACTTAAACTGTTATATATTAATTAGTACATTTTACAAGCGATGTGAACTTCGTTGGCACTAAGACAATAGATTAGGTACGCTATTTACCGAGGTTATACGTAATTGTACTCACGTACTTTAGCACATGTCTGTTTGTAGCAGTAGACATTGATGCCTACTTTATATTTACTACTAGAGATTCATCCTCGCTTTGCTCGGGTTCTTCGCTAGGTACGTTTTAGCGGTTAGTGATTCCCATAAAAAATAAACAACTCTAAACTTTTCGAATTCCAGCAGTTTTTTTGGATTTTCCCTATTTTTTTCCTTATTTTTAAACCACCCCTGCCACACCTCCAACAAAACAAAAAAAGAATTATTCAAATCGGTCCAGCCGTTTTTGAGTTTTAGCGAGGCTAACGAACAGCAATTGATTTTTATACACTACTTATCGAAGGTGTAAAACGACTCAAGCCACGTCTACTTACATAATGTATGTATGTGCTCGACTGATGTAAAATTGTAACTAATGGAATACCATGAAATCGAATGATTTCTTCAAATTTTGTTTCATCCTTCAACAACACTTTCGTTTTACATTCATTCAGTTTTTATCGAAAAATACCAAAATAGCGCCAATGTCGCAGCTGTCAAAACATTAATGATAAAATTTTGGACGATATTTGAAAAGATTTGGAGTACCTACTGACATAAGACAAAGCCACTTTCAATATTGTCCAACATTGAAAGCGGCTTTGTCTAAAAGAATTACGGTTACCTCACTCACTCTATTTGTTAGGTAAGAGTACCTAACAAATAGAGTAAGTAAAAGAAGGAAAAGGAAGAAACAGAAAGAAAACGTAAAAAATTTCAACCAGCTACTTTCATTGCAGTTTCAATTTACAGTTTAACGTTGCAATTCATTTTAACCAGACCGAGAAATAAAATAATTGTGATAATTGTATAGCAATTGTACGAGTATGAAGTTGTACCCAACCTAATTATTTATCTTTACGTTTCCCTTGCATTGTATAACGCAGAGAGCACAGCTACGTATTGTGCGATGTTTCTTAAGGCATGCTTTGCTTATTAAATGCCATTGGGTTAAACATTTATTTAAAAAATTCAAATATATATCTTGAATTTTTATCGACAGATCAAAATAACCTATTTGTGCTTTACTAAATAGTGATATGAATTTCACATAATATTGTGAAAACAAGTGAAACGTTATATACATGTTTTTCAATCTTCTCTAAATTTTACTGACTACTTCGGTATTTCAGCATCTACTTAGTATGCAACAAAGAAGATACATTTAGAGTGCATCGTGGCCTATTGGGTATTTTAAACTGAACAACGCCGTCGTTAGAAGGGAAAATACCAAAAAGTATTATATCAATCTTAGGGCATATTCAATTTAATGAATTCGTAGTTCAAAATTTTAGCGTTTGAAAAAAATATTATAAACTTACAATATGCATATTGAAATAATTATGATAGTTCCACGTATAGTGTATACTTCGTCCTATAAACTTATTCTAACGTAGTTAACGAGAGTGCCACCGACGAAGTTCTCAAGCTAATTTATATTTCATCACCTAACTTCACAGCAAGACATTAATTAAACAGTAAACGAGATATCATCACTTCTCTGACAGCGTGTTTAAATCCAGAATCCTGTAGTAATTGCTCCATAAAATTATCTCCTTGTAAATACATTTTAACATTGCTAGAGTAAGATTTATGTACGACTAGCGACTTGCGTCTCTAGGTACGTTGCTATTTTTTTGAGCAGAATCCTAATTTCTTTTCGAAAATAAAAGTAGCCTAAGTACACCAACTATCTGCATTGCCTTAAAACATCAGCTATCTGCTAGTAAAAGTCTTGTCAAAATCGGTGCATTCATGTCGGGGATTAGCCGGAACATACAGATAGACAAAAAAAACTTTTTTTCTTATAAGTAGGTAACGTATATGTATGTATACTTTCATATGCATTTAGTAAAAAGCTGTCATTTTGACATTAAGAACAGACACTTTTATTTATTTGTAAAGATAATATAGGTACATATTTGTAAAATGTTTTTAAGCAAGTAGTATTAGAAGTAACAGGATTGTTTGTGCCTTTAAATACTGTTAACGCATCGTAAGGCTTAACTGCTTCTTAATACCTATCATAAAAACTTTGTTTTAATATTAAAAACTAGTAAATACAACCATACAGTAGCAGTAGAGTGGGTTCAAGCACGGGTCGTGGACCTCGGAAATTTCGATGTGCGAAGGAAAATATCGTGAGGTCTGTCTGTCAGAGAAAACCTATCTGATTTTAGAAAACATAGAATTGGGCCACTCTGTAAATTACCAGTGTGATGGACTATGGCCAATTACCATTATTCTAGCTGAATTATGACCTATACATACTCGTATAATTAAATAGTAACAAAGCGTTAGTCTGCATATCTGTGTACTTTTCAAGCAAAATATACTAAATAAATTTTAACTTTACGTCTGGATAGCTTTTACTACAGGAAAATCTTTCATTCCCATGGGAAAACACATTAACTGGTTCTGTCGAGTCTTCCTTACACATTTACATGGCTAACACTGACTAAACTTTAAGAAATAGATCAAAATAATGCATTAAAAATTGTAGGTCTTAAAAAGGCCTATAGAAAAATCCGCAATACCATAAGGCTCCTATGGTGCCACATAATAAATATCTATATCTATAAAACGTACCTAGGGACGCACGGGTAAAGTTTGTGAGTTTGTTAGGTGGTAGGGGGTAATCTCTGGATCTACTGAACCCATTTAAAAGAAATTTAGTAAGAAGATAGTTTGAGACACTGGGAAGAACATAGGATAGATACTTTTTATCCCGGAAACCATCCTTTAAGGGGGACCCATCCCATCCCTAATGAAAATGGGGATGAAATTTTGTTTGAGAATTCAACCTAGGGACGAACCCGAGCGAAGCGAAGGTGAGTCACTAGTATTGTATAAACTAATTCCGTAGTTATTGCTTTGTTGTTTATGTAATGTTTTAATATTAACACAAGAAATATATAACAATAATAAATAACAAAGCTTCACTATTTGCACCTGCTTTAATATTTAAAGGCATGACTTGAAGACCTGTACAATGTACAATGTAAACAGATTCCAAGAAGAATAATAAAATAATAGCATAGCGATGCCATATTATTAGCTCAGTTATAATACTGAATCCTATCGGTGTATCCATTTTTAGAGAAGTATTTTAATTTCACAAAGTATTCCACATTATGGGTGTGCTAAGAAATGATTTATACAAAGAGTTTAGAGCAGTTATTTAAAACTTCAGACAGACACTTGAAATTTACTACTAGCGGTCCGTACTCGCTTTGCTTGATGTCATTTACTATTTTTAAATTATGCTAATGTGTCATATAAAACTGTTAATATATAGGTTACAGAACATCCGGGCCCTAAAGGTAATTATACAATAAATAATTCTATAGAAGATAATATGTACACATAGACATATAATAAGATTCTGAGTCGAATCTGTACATTAAATATTTTTTTTAAGTCTTATTGAAACAGACATTATTATCGATACAGAGGCCGAATCTATAGCTTTTAGAATTTTTGTCTGTCTGTCTGTTACCGCATCACAGAAAAACCACTGGAGGGATTTTGATGAAATTTACTATGGCGATAGCTAGTTATCCGAGTCAACATATAGGATAATTTTTACCCCGGAAAAATATCTTATTTTTGAGAAAAACTACAATAACTGCAATGTAAGAGTATACTAATAGTATGTTAAACCTAAGAATTTGGTTTTTGGTCATCTGAACGCAGGCGGAGCCGCGGGCAATGCTACTATATGTATATATTTATTTATGTATGTATATATATATATATATATATATATTATATTATATTATATAATACTTATCAGTTGTACCGTCCTACTTACAGTTTCATTAATCCTGTCTGTAAAAAATTGCTCATAGCAATAAGACCGCCTTTGCATGCCTTTTGTTATGTTTCGTTTTGTTTTCATTTTATGTATTATCCTTGTGTGTGCAATAAAGAATTTATAAATAAAGAAGATAATATTGACTATTTCAATAAGATTTTCCAAGACTTTGGTTTTTTTTAATAACACCTTGGGAATGATGAGATCGCCTCTAGGCTATTTCCATGTGGGAGAAGTATTGTAATTTATAAGTTTGTGTACAAAAAGATAAACAAATATAATAAATAATAATATTAGTCTCAGTGAGTTTATTTTGCCAGTTATTTAATTCAATTTTTTTGTTAATGGATTCAAAGCAATTTACCAGTTCTTTTTTAGGGCAGAGTTTTTCTTTACGAACTGGTAGTAGATTTGTGGCGTTTAGTAAAAGAATATAATAATTCCAATAAAAAGTAATAGGTACTCATACAAAGGTACTCTTTTGTGTTACATAAAATATTTCATTACATCTGTTGCTTCGTTGATGTATAAATAATAAATCAATAAACTTTTGTATTTATAATATTTACTAGTAGGATTATAATTCGAATTACATTCATTGCCTGCGGTCTGGCCGTGTGTGTACTCGATGTAGATTACTACTAATAAATGCCGAATTTTCTAATTTGTGTGCACTGAAACTGTTACTCTATACGCTGTAACTGCTGAACCGATTTTGATAAAATGTAATATACAGATAGTCTATGACCTGAAGCAACATAGACTATCAGGCACCTGACGACACGTTTGGCTCAGTTTATAGTGCTGTGCCAGCGGTCGCGGGTTCGAGTTCCGCTTGTTGTGTGGTTGTGGGCATTAATTTGTGTGATGCACGAATGTTTGTACCACAGACGTGGATGTTTTGTCCTAAGATATAACGCAACATAACCTAGCGACGCACCCGAACGAAGCGATAGTGAGTCGCTAGTTGAAGATAAATGTATCGTATTACGACACATATATCAGTATTTTATGGTATTAATGTGATTGACAATAGAATTTTATTACACCTAATAGAGAAGTTGGAATCAGTTTCGCGAATTTATTTTATGAATCTTTCTTTTTTTGATACAAACGTTAATTAACATTATATGTATGAATAAAAGATATAATTTATAATAACTTTTATCAAAGTTTTGTAGCCGATATCCATACTGAAAACGGTTTTATAAGTTAACATTGGTAGTCAAATGATGAATTCAATTGAATTTATTATAACTTTGTATTCACTCTTTTTTTTAAATTGTGTGTACTACTGAATTTTATTGTTTATAATCTAAACAGGTAAATAAAATTGACGAGTCTTTTTGTAATTTCAAAATAACAACTTTTTACTAAGTTCATATGAAATTATATAGGGTAATTATAAGAAAAACACATTTTTTAAAATTTTTGTCTGTTTGTTCCGGATAATCTCCGAAGTGGGTCAATTGATTTTGGCGGGACTTTCAGTGGCAGATACCTAATGTTAGGAGTAACTTAGGCTAATTTTATTTTAGAAATGGGTGCCGTTCTAAAAAAATTAAAACGTACTTAGGGACGCACCTGAGCGAAGCGAGGGTAAGTCGCTTTGATGCCCTCTGGCGTGAAAAAACAGGTAGCAAAATATGTTACTCCAGGTCATAATCTATCTGTTATTAAAATTCATCTAAATCTGTCAAGTTGTTTCAGTGAAGGATTGACGCAGAAACTTTCGCATATCACAGTAGTCGGATGACGCATGACGATTTAAATGTTGAAGTGATATGGTTTGATAACTATTAACTGGCATTTTATCAAAGACTATGCTATTTAAAACAATACTAGTAAATCTGTAATAGCTGTTTCGGTGGTCTAATGGCTAGCATGTACGGCCGCAGATCTAGAAGGTCATGGACCCTATAGGTTTTTTATTATATATAACGCTGGCTATGGTTATAATTCCATAGGTTTTTATTATATAAAACTGGCTAAATAATATTCTATGTATATACGTAATTGAATGCAAGAAATGCTGGTTTATTTATTAGTTACTGTAGGTAATTAATTAGCTGACCCGACAAGCCCCATTCTGGCAAATTAAGTATGTAGCAGGCCCGATTAGAAAAACTGAGTTTTTACGTTTTCGTTTACGTTTAAAATTGAATTTTTCTCTTCAGAACCTTTCTCGGACTTTAGCGAATATTTGAATAAAAAGAATAGCCGAATTAGTCCAGCTGTTCTCGAATTTTGCGATTCAATTTTATTTAGATAGATAGATGCGGACAAAGCCGACAGCAAAGATAAGCGAGAAATAAATCTTGATTCCTACACCGGATGCGGTGAACGGAAAATAAACCCCTGTACGATGATAGAGTATTAAAATAAATATGATATTAATCCGCAAATCGCGCAATCCTAATACGATATATCCGTTCATGTGTGAGGCTGGCATTGAAATTTGGTTGGTCTTCACGAATTAATTGTATGACCCTTTGGACACATAAAACATTCAATCTTTTATAGCTGATGAACCTAAAGCGTACTTGTTTCTAAACCTTTTATAATGTTATTATTATGATTTAAAACGGGAACGCCATGGTCACGGGTAAAAATGTGTACTATCAACGATGGTGCTTTTTACAGTGTCGAAATATTTTACATCATAATCTATATTAATATTATAAAGAGGTAAGTTTGTGAGTTTGTGAATTGTGAGTTTGTGACGTTGTAGGGGGTAATCTCTGGATCTACTGAACCGATTTAGAAGAAATTTGGTAAGAAGATAGTTTGAGACCCTGGGAAGGACATATGATATTTTTATCGCGGAAATCATCCCCTAAGGGGGTGAAAATGGGGATGAAAGTTTGTATTGGGAATCAAGCTAGGGATGAACCCGAGCGAAGCGAGGATGAGTCGCTAGTATGTAATATTATTCATCACGATGAAAGTTTACGGACTATATACCTAATGTTTTCTATTTCCTATCACTGTTGTACCACATAACCAATAATCATTATTATACTATTATATCGAGTTATTTTTAGGTACTCTATAATTTACCTAATATTAAAGAATAATAATAATAATTGGTTAGTTGATAACAATTTTAAATTGTTAAAAGTTGTAACGCTAAGTTGTGTTGTGTTAAAAGACTAAATTTATTTTCATAGATATTCTTTTTATAATGACTAGATTATAAGTACCTCAAGTACAGTCCTAGATTTTTAAGAGAAAAAATCATCCTACACATGAAATAATAAGTTTTAGAGTAATCAATCAGTCCGTATACCTTTTAAATTAAGTAAATATGGAACTAAATATTTGCTTAAATAGTCTTATTGATATAAAACCTAGCTGGACTCTTTAGTAAAATGGTAAGAAATAAATATTATTATCAATTCTATTATTATTTTACATAATCAACTTATAATAAGTGTAAGAACAAACTATCGGGATGCGCTTTCCTAGATCGTTTTCTATTTGAAGTAGGTACAGTTAAAAATTAAATATAAAGCTATATAAACGTTGTTAAAATTAGAAAAACTTAGCCTTTTGAACCTCGTAAAAAGAGTGCTAAGAATTGATGACCATCCATACTAATATTATAAATGTGAAAGTGTGTTTGTTTGTTTGCTTGCTTGTCCTTCTTTCACGTCGAAACGGAGTGACGGATTTGCGTGATTTTTTTGTGTGGAGAGAGTTGGAGGGCTAGAGTGACATAGGCTATTTTTTACCGTGGGGTATTATCTCATTCCGACAGGAAAACACGTTATAATACAAGTATACAACCCAAAAAAATATTTATGATCAGAATTACTTAAAAATTGGTACTTATACTCTTCAATACAAATAAATGAATACGTATTTTAGCATTTTTAAAAATTCTACCCATAAGGGGGTAAAATAGAGGATGATAGTTTGTATGAAACCTACCTGTAACCTAACTTATCTTTAAACTAATAAATAAAATAATACGTATATCAGATTTTTAGCGCGAGCGAAGTCGCGGATTCTGCTAGTATACCATAAATATAGTTCACTAGTCATTGCTAATGTTCCTTCGCCACATAGCTGCATTCATACAAATATTAGTTCACGTAAAGTATATTTATTAAAGGAGCGCTTATTTCAAACTAGTGCTACGATATTACTTTTTATATACTAGCTAGCCACTTACCCTTGCTTTGCTCAGGTGCGGCACTGAATATGAATAGCTTAGGAATCTTTGCAGGTGTATACTGAATCTACCAGAGTTTCATCACAATCGGATCATTGGTTTAGAAACGCATATAGGACAAACATAAATTTTTAATAATAATCGCACGATTCGAACACTTAGCGAATTAATAACGAAGAAGAAAAAACAATAACGAAGCTTATTCGAACACTATTATTCATAAAAAATCATAAAAATATCTTTTTTACTTACTCTAATTATTATATGTAATGTAAAGCGCGGAATATTGTAGAGTAGGTACAAATACTCGTAGTTTGGTCTGGACTTATATCCAAATGTAAATGTAATAAAAAAACAAAATTATAGTATGTTATTTACAAAATTACAGTAGAAAAAAATATATATCGAATTAATCAGATAAGGGAGGGCTTTTGATAAAATAAACTAGGAATATTAATTGTGTACTGTATTAAAAATTATTTAATGTTTTATATGAAAGCTTAAAAGTTTATATATTTATCAGCAGCGTACATAGAGGGTTAAGTGAAAGACTTGCTTGTTCTCTTTAAGAGTAATTTTATTTAATAATCTCATCAATTTATAAGGTATATAATGGTTGATAGATTAAAAGTAGTATACACGTACAATATACTCAAATTACAACTTTTAAATTAATATAAAACCCATTACAATAACCTATTTTCATCGAGGCCATTTCAATGAGCCTAAACACGATATCTCTGTCGTATTTTAGTAGAGTTGAGTATCTTATCAATCTTACCAAGGCCAATGTTACCATATCTATGCAATGTCATTGAAGTAACGGGATACCAAGTTTCGAATCGATTAGATCTATGGAAGTTTCCCATATCCTTTTACCGTCAAGAAAAGAGCTGATAGCCCGCAAACGGCTCAACGGATTTTCTTGATTTATAGCTGAAAATACTTTAGACCTTTAATTTTTTTTTATTAAAATCATCCGTTCGCTTGCTATGATGCCACAGACAGACACACAGATACACATGTTAAACTTATAGTATCCCCCTTTTGCATCGGGGGTTAAAAATATAGTAGATCAGTTAAATACATGAGCATATTTTTATTTAGTATATTTATTTCACGAAGAGAAATACAAAGTAAAATTAAACCCTTAATAATTTTAAAACTCTGCAATGGCTAATCGAGTAAACTGATTATATTTAATGTACTTTTAATGAAATCTTGTGTTTTTCAGAAAAAACAATCCTCTCTCACCTCTTTCTTTTTTACTGCAATGCCTTCATTTACTTTATTAATTGTGAAAATCCTTGGATTTTTTATCTTTTTCTTTGTTTACCATCAAAAATATTGTATACACTTTCCACATTACACTTTTCATATCTATTTACTCATTTTAGTATGTTTACTATATATTATATTAGTTTTTTGCCTATAAGTGACCTTTGATTATGCCTATAATGAAATCTATGCCGTCGCCGAATTTCATCGAAATCTGTTCAGCGGCTTATGCGTGAAAAGGTACCAACAGACGGACAATTTTACTTAATATTAATATGTATTTACATTTTCTTTTTATCTCAATATTGTCATAATTGTGGATATTTCTTTTTATGATTGCTTCAAATGTCTAGAACTGACGTCTGATTCTTAAATAAGGTAATTAAAAACAAATAAAACTAGTCTACAGTCTGAATAATATGAACTCAATAATTTAGATGTCACTACGCAAATAGTGTTTCTATAAACAGATGTATAACACCGTCTCATACGGAACCATGCAGCGTGAGTCATGACCTTGTCTAGCAGATATACTATCTGTTGATCGATACGAATAGTTGAAGATGATAAGTTGATTTCTGGGGCTAAATTTTAAACTGCCTTTATAATTTTATTTATTTATTTATAACACTTTATTGCACACGAAAATAGTACATTAACATAAAAAAAATATATAAAATTAAACAGATGTGCAAAGGCGGCTTTTTCACTAAAAGTGATCTCTTACAGGCAACCGTTAGAAAAGGATATAAGAAAATAAGTGAGAAGAGCGTAAAGGTGCATAAAGTGCAAATCATTATCATTAAAACTTAATATAAATAAACGTACATAAAAATTTGCATATTTAAAATTCTAGTTTTACCATAATATATATTTATAGTACCTAACCATAAGTACCATAATATTATATAAGTACCATAATAGTATATATGATAATAAAATAATGTCTATATATGTATATATAATATATTGCATAAACAAATGACATAGTACGGCACTAATGACAAAATTTAATTTTAGTATAGAATAATAATAAATATATACATTTTTCTTTTCACCCTTCAGTTACATGTATGGAATTTTTAATTTTTTGATTTGATACGAGACCCTTGTTATGCCACTACAAGTAGTTTATCGACATCGATAAAATATAAGCTACATACTTTTTACTATTCAGGGATAGTGAATCATTCTATTTATAATGAAAGAATTTTTAATATCAGTACAGTAGTGACTAAACAAAAGATGTTTTTACTTTAACCTGAAAACACTAAAAAAAGACACTAAAGAAAACAGAAAAGCAATACGCAGTGATGCTATTTATTCTTTTTTTTTATTAATTACTTAACAAATATTATTTTGTTTAAGGATAAGATCTTTTTAGTGGAGTTATTCAAATATATTTCTTATTTATTTACGCCACACTGCCAATGAGATCTCATACTATAATAAAAAAAAACCCAACATAAATCAACTTCAGGTAGAGCCATTATTTCGTAGAAATAGTTGGTACATTATATATATCTCTAGACCAACAGTAAGCGATCACTGTCCGTTTCCGCCTAATATACCAACGTCAATTTCTGTCTACGTGGCTTGGAACAAATTCTTTAAAACAGTCTGGAATTGTATTTTATTGTATTCAGTCCTTTTTAACGTCCCACTGCTGGGCACGGGCCTCCCTTCAATACGAGGGGGATCACACCATAGTCCACCACGCTGGCCAAGTGCGGGTTGGCGGACAGTCTGGAATAAATCCTACTAATTTGTTATATAACAACATTAGATTCTTAACGTCTTTCTCGTCGTCTCCAGGTGAATCTTTAGACGCCTAACAGTAGCCTATGTGTTACTCAGGTCATACTTATAGTCGATCTGTGTTCTTGTGTCCATCTTGTGTTTGATCTGTGTACTTTTAATCTAAATCTGTCTAGACCTTTCAGCGTTAAGGGTAACAAGCATACAGGCATATATACATATAAGCTTTTCTATTTATATTAGTATTTCGTTTAAGCGAAAGTTACGTGAAGAATGGCGTCATTTTTCATGTAACAACGGAGCAATGAATTTTTTGTTTATAATTTATGAGTATGAGAATGATACAGGGTTCTTATACCTACACGTATATCAAATGTTTCACGTGGCATGTTAGTATGTTGAAAAAAATACTGGAGATACGTTTGAGCGAATAAATGCAAGAAATGGCGCAAATATTAATTTTTCTTCTTGTTTCTGTGCTCTATTTGATAAACGACGGAAATGACTTGAGAAGTTCTATCATTCTATTTTCTATGCCAAGAAGCGATTCAGAGGATTGTTGCATTCAGGATTCAAGGCTGATTAACCCCCACAAATTCTTGTGATTCAGTCTTAATTTAGATTCAAAGATTATAGATAGATCTATGAGATGTCTTACTATGAGACGTTTTCCGTGACAATTCTATGTGTTGGAAATAATTTGTCATTACAAAATTATTATACGTACTACTAAAATTTGCAGTTTTTTTTCGATTATAACTTATTTTGTACGGTTTGATTTTGTTTTTTTTTATTTTAAACTGTCTAAACTCTATGATTCGCCATGCACTTTGTTCTACTTTGAAGCATTTTGATTTATACCCATATTGAGGGTGTTGTGAAAAAGTATGTAATGGGCCATTTTGTTGGTGGCCATATTGGATTTACAATGATACTTAATATATTTGATTTTCATCATCATCGTATTGTCATCCGAACTAAGAGGCGTGTACCAAATATCAGATTAATCTGTCAACAGGAAAGGGGTACAATTTTAATTACTAAATTTGACCCAAACAAATAGGTCAAACTAAATAAAACCGTTTAATTAGAACTATTAGTTTATTCCTACAAACCCCATTTATGAACACATTTTGTACACTGCTACTATACAGGGTCATTTTTAATTTACTGAAAACCTTTTGGGAATATACTGTTTACATCATAACAACAACATCTGTAAGAAAGAAAAAATATTTCTTAAATTTTATAAAAATAAAAATGTTTTTATTGCTCCTTCTAAACGGTAATAGTCCAGCAATTAGCAAAAGAAAGCACGTGATCGGTGGAGGGGTGTAGGAAGTGACCCTTACTCATTTAAACTTGGCCAAATGCTAGAACTTTGCCGTTTAGAAGGTGCAATAAATTTTAATTTTTAGGTTTTCAGTAAATTAAAAATGACCCTGTATATTTATGGGGAAAACGATTGTGTATAATCTAGGAGAAATCTAATTTTATTTTATGGGGGTCTTAAAAACTATGCATGAGTATACAATGTATTGTATTGACTATAGATATTAGATAATAATCATAATTTATTTATTGTACTATATAAAGTGACAATATAAGGGGTTAAAGTAAGTAAAGCTAAAAGATAATCACTTTATTGTACATCATGAAAGAAACATGTCTTAGAATAGATTAGATTTACGCGAATATTTGGCAATTTACGGTCACGGGATGGTCACAAGATCATGGCAATGATTGCTGAAAAGCATTCGAAACGTCGAGAATCAAAAATCAAAATAAATTCACCAAAAAAATGCGTAAAGATAGTTTTATTTAAAATATAAAAAGAAAGTTTTTTGTTCTTTCCATTTCAATAGCTAAATACAACTATACTTATATTTATATTGGAATAATTTCGTAATTTTTGTACTAAAATTCCTAACAAAGTATTGCCAGAATCTGCAAAATTTTGTAAACAGCGAATAGTTAACGTACTTCTATTTAATTTTATAATAAACTTGTGCGGTTAACATTACCTCTTAAACACGGTATGTCTTTGACTGCGCGTATTTTGTTAATCCTTAATATTCAAAAAAATTTGATCTGAATTCATTTCTTATTCATTATTCCTATATATTGCGAGGTTAAGATAAGCTATTTACAAATAAATAGCATGCTTAATAGTATATTTAATATTCAATAAAAACTTTTTAACAAAAAAATTAAAACCGACTTCAAATAAAAGCACTAAAAAGTAAAGAATAACTGATTGGTAGTTTTCATTTACTATACATACCTAATCAAATATTTTCGAAGTCGGTGTGCTTTGGCTAAGTAATTAAAGCCTACCTATTAAATATATACCTAATCAAATATTTTCGAAATCGGTGCCAGCCCATACAAAGCAAAGCACACCGACTTCGAAAATATTTGATTAGGTATGTATAGTAAATGAAAACTACCAATCAGTTATTTTTTACTTTTTAGTGCTTTTGTTTAAAGTCGTTTTTATTTTTTTTGTTAAAAAGTTTTTATTTTTCCCTTTTTAGTGTGGACAGTAGTAGCAAAGTAAGAATTCTAAAGTGTTAGGCTTGTCAAACCAAACAAAGTAAGCCCAAACTCAAAGTATCTACTATTAGTCGTTGAAGAGTTCCACCTATCCACCTTCTGGCCTTACCATCAGATCAGGTTAACAATACAGAACCACTGTACTATCAACGGAAATAGAAACACTTGCAAAATTTCAAGTCAATATGACAATTAGAAGTAGGTTAAATTCATTATTTTCAAATTTAAATGGGACCAATCTGGAAGTATACCCTTTCAAACAAAACAAAAATTGTCCAAATCGGTTAATAAATGACGAAGTTCTGAGGTAACAAGCATAAAAAAAAACAGTCGAATTGAGAACCTCCTCCTTTTTGAAGTCGGTTGAAAAGTGTACATTGCCAATAGAGAACTAGAAAGTTTTGTCTTTTTATCTTTTAACTAGCGAATCACCCTCGCTTTGCTTGGGTTCGTCCCTACGTTACGTTTACGTTTTAATGGTTAGTACAACCTGTATAGTCTATAGCCATTCTCAATAAATGGGCTATCTAATGCAAAAAGGGTTTTTCAAATCGGTTTAGTAGTTCCTGAGATTAGTGCTTTCAAACAAACAAACAAACAAACAAACAAACAAACAAAAAACAAACAAACAAACAAACAAACAAACAAACAAACAAACAAACAAACAAACAAACAAACAAACTCTGCCTCTTTATATTATTAGTATAGATTAAGTTTTCTTGTTAAATTAATTTTTCTATAATTTTGTAGTTAAGTCAACAAAGTTCATTTTAAAAGTTATAAGAAGTCCCTTCAACTTTCTTAAGGGTACACAGCATTCATTACGTTTCTTCATGCCTCAAGGGAGTAAAAGCCAGAACTGTAAAGGTCGTCGGCTAATCCGTATAATCTCTGCCTAAGTTAGACACTTATTCTACTTCATCTTCAATTTAGTTTTCTTTTGATCCTTTGGATTACGTAGTAACTTTTGCTGGCATTTTAAATTGCATTGCAGGGTTAAGTTGTCAGTAAATGAAGTGAAAGGAAGTATATATATATATATATATATATATATATATATATATATATATATATAAAGCTAGATTTTGCTGGATAAGAGTTTTATTTTTATTATATCCTACTATTTGACGACACGTTTGACTCAGTTTGTAGTGACCCTACTTGCTGCGCCAACGGTCGCGGGTTCGAGTCCCGCTGGGGGCATTCATTTCTGTGATGAGCACGAATGTTTTTACTCCAGTCACGAGTGTTTATATATTTATGGTATCCATAACACAAGCCACGTAGCTTACCTTGGAACTAGATGGTGCTGTGTATTAATGTTCCTACCGGGCGCGAAGCTAAGAAACGCACAGGGAGGTTGCCCACTTCGGTGGGCGGTGGGAGGTGGCCCTCTTCGGGGGGCGGTGTACCATGCGGGTTGCTCCTGGTACTTCTCTGATAGAGAGTGGACCTTGGAACAACCCCATGGTTGTGGTGGTCTGCTTCGGCAGACCTGCCGTCGGGGCGTCGTAGTTGAATGCGTAAGCGATCCTGCGACGCCCCATTAAGATGGGGGAAGGTTTTGTTGGGTTTTAGTGGGTAGTACTGGCTGTATTACGCCGGTGAGTCCCACACGTCGTGCGTAAATGCATTTCCCAACGTTAAAAAAAAAAGGGTTCTATTTAGGCTTTGTACTAAAAGCTTCAGATTTAATATATTTTTATCCGACTTCGGCGGAGCCCAAGGAGATTTATGTGCTTAATCTATATGTACATATGTATGTAACTACGAGTATGTAACTATGTATGTCGTATCCTTAACGGCTTAACCCATCTTAATAATTCATTCGTTGTTAGATTCGTCTTTATAACGCGATGTTATAGACTATACCTATGGATAACTCTTGTTCTCTATTTTTAGTTCGCTTTTTACGCTGTCGGGTCTTTTGTATATAGTAAAAATCTGAAAAGAAATATGATTTCACTGCAACATAAAAAATATCAACAAATTCTCTTACGAATACGTACTTGGCTAGAAGCCACTCTAACGATCCTGTACGTAATCTACTGAAATTAACAATATCTATTTTGGCTTTTATAAAATAAGACCTTTAATAGGTATCTCATTATAGGAAGCTTCTTCGAATTCTTTAAAACAAACAAACGAACAGTGTGCTGTTTAGAAAATAACTAATGGAATATTTATTATTACTGAATGCTAAATAAGAGCAATGCAATTTAAATGGAAAACTATGTTTAATTTGCTCTGAAGTTACATGAATATTCAAAGAAATATTTAGCATAACGAAACTTGCAGGAAAGCTTAGTGATAAAAGTTGTGCTTCACTAAAAATTATAGATTACACGATGTCTTGTACGATGTAGGCAACGGCGGTCAATCTGTATAAACTGGTATATAGCCATGTACGTATAAAATATGATAGAACACAGGTATGCGCGAAAACACAAGTGCATTCTTCTTTCACTATCAAACTCTGTTGGGAGGACGACTACTTTATTATAACGACGAGTAATCAAGTATAGGATGGCTTTACGTATTCCCCGAGACACGGGGATGAATCGCCAGCTTCCCAACTCCGTGTTGTTAATGAGAATTTCTTGATAGACAAAACATAATATTTATTTATCCCTAGGGATCCCCTGGGACACCAAAACCTCTGTGTGCAGCCGTACCATTACAACAGCCATAACATTCATTCATTCATTCACCTTAGCATTAAGTACATAGTAAAAACTATGGCCTGCGAGCTCACTTTTTATTATTAAAAAACTGTAAAAATTATATCAGAAAACAAAGTTCTATAACAGTTGTATTGTATAAAATAAAATTAATCAATTAGATAGTCTAAGAAGTAATTGATTGGCTGATTCGCCAATAACATTACATAATAATAATTTACTTAGAAAAAAATCTTTATAATATTTATTTATAACTTAGAATTCTAGTAAGCACTGTGAAAGCTTACCCGCTCCTTTATAAAATATACAATTCCAAGTATTTAAATATTCTGAGAGGAAATAGAATTTTCATTTGGTTTACAGCAGTTATTTCCTTTTGATACATTTGTGTTAAATATTATAAAAATACTAGTTTTGGCTCGTGACTTTTCTCACACAGTAAAAGAGATGGAGATAAAAGGTCTCAATCATCAAATGATGCAATATATGCCCTTGCAAGTTACATCGAATTATTTTGAGCGCTTTACGTGAAGAAGTAACATATATACAGATAGAGTTTCTTTCACATCACATTACTATGGATTTAGGATAATTTTAAAATAATTGATAAATATTAGAAAATAGGTTATACCTGCGTTATTTTTTGTGGAGAGAGATATAATAAAAAAACTGTTAGCTTCTATCAAAATTTCGCCCAAGACTGAGCTCAAGTAGTAAATGTGCTAATTATTGACTGCGAAGTATATGCTTGACTGTGTTTTATTATATTCACCGTTGCAGTATTATATTGACATTGTCGAGATAAAATCGGACATGACTAATGGCGAATCTGACTCGCACATCGAAGGCTTCGTTCGAACCATAAAACATTAAAATTAGTTTGTAATCTCAAAAATTAGATTTTTGTAATGTAGCTTTAAATTTATGGTTTTCGGATTTACCCCATTACTTTTGCTATAAAACATTGCTTCTTGCAATTTCATGATTCTGGGTTAACGGGAAATAGTACCATTTAGGTTTTGATTTCCTTGCGAGTGTCAAAATATGCGGCATAAACGACTGTATCTTTTGATTGCGTTTACTTAGAAGTTTGATTTTTCACAGCTCCAAGGTATTGCAATATTTGATATTAATTTCAACTTGATATCTCCACGCTTTTCTGAGAAAAAAATCTTGCAAAACAGACCGACATACGGACAACGAAGTGATGCTATAAGGGATTTTTTTCCTTTTGAGATACGGAACCCTAAAAATGTACTGATGTAGCTTTGTGAGCTACATCAATCCATTTTTACTTACACATCCATAATAGAAATGTGATTTTAATTATTTTTTATTGTAAACTATTTTAACTGTTTATATTTTTATCAAATAATTTATTTTCTATATACATATAAGACACGCAAAAAGAAATACCTATCACAAATGTCTAAATAAATAAATGTAGCTTAAAATCTACAAAGTATTAAATATTTCATTAAACTAATACTTAAATGTAATATTATCTAATATATTATGTTTATTAAAAAACTTTAACACTAGGAATGCTGCGAATAATGTACAGTACTCAGCGTCAAAAAGGTAAATGTAGTCTGTGACTAAACGGATATTCATTGAAATATGCTATTTATAATCTGTATCTTTAATATTCTTTATATTTAAAATTCTGACATGCATGTAATTTAAATTCGTAATTCTTATTCTAAAGAGCTCATATTTTGATGAAATTTCTTGTGTACTTTATATGAGGTTATCTGTATATTTTTTAACTGTTGTTAGTTTGTTTTCGTTTTTTCTATATTAATTTAAACATAACAACATCTGTCGGGACGGCTAAGGTTACATTTCTTCATCGGAATCTCAAGAACAGACTAGAGTTTGAACAATATAGCTTTTTTTAAAATCTATGATTCACATTTTCTTTTTACCCGTTATATAATATAATGAAACAATATATGTTTTATTGATTAGTTTATAAACTCGAAAATTATTTAGTTATATTACAAATATGGAGAGAATAGAGTGTATAATAAGATACAGCTCATGCAGCCCCATATATAGTCACGCAGTGTATTAATGTAAATACCTTGTCGCAGGTACACTTAAAATTTAAGAGTTTATAATATTAAAAATAAATTACTAATATTATAAATTTCAAAGTGTGTGTTGTTTATTTGTTTGTTTGTCCTTCTTTCACGTCGAAATAGAGTGACGGATTGGCGTGATTTTTTTATGTGGATATAGTTGGAGGGTTGGAGAGTGACATAGGCTACTATCTATCGCGGGAGATGATTTCATTCCCAAGGGAAAACACGTTATAATACAACCCAAAAGAATATTTATGATCAGAATTACTTGAAACTTGGTATTAATGCTCTTTAATACAATTAAATAAATATGTGTTTTAGCAGTTTACGAAATTCATCCCATAAGGGGGTAAAATATAGAATGAAAGTTTTTATGAAACCTACCTTTTCAGAGATTTTTTGTAGTTTTAGAACGAGTGAAGCCGCGGGTTTTGCTAGTATATTATAATTCAAATGCGATAGATTCATACGTTCACAAGCGTATTAATCATATTTCGACAAAGATTTACGTATGCTATTAGTTGCACTAATACCTTACATTTTTCAACATTTATATTCGTTTGTGTCACTTTATGCTTACAAATTTTTCGCGTATCATTGTGGTGCATTACGCTTACTCTAGCATTAGGGACTTCATATTGATTCCTATATTTCAAAATTGAAGCAAGTGCCCCAGTAATTGCGTAAAACAAGGCCATTTAAAAATTGCGCTACTTAATTTACAGGGAAGTTCAGGTTTATAGCGCTAGTGCTAGTTTCAAATCTCATCAATAAATGTCATGACAATTTTGATTACTTACTTGATAAAACAAAATAACATTTTTATTGAGTTTAACTTATAAGTTTTATTAACTGAATCAAAATTTGTGGAAAATTAGTTTTTCAAAAAACCAAACAAATGTGGAATCCTTTGTCTTCCAGACACAGCTAATACTGGCATTTTGGACCAACTTTACAAGAAGAAGAAATACTCATTTAATTGTATGTTTTTTGTTTGTGTCATACATAAGTTATACAATATCTTCGCCAATTTGTGACTCGCTTGTCATGATTATTTCTTTAAGAAATAAGTTATATCTACTATATAAACTTCAAGAAAAAAAAATCACCTCATGGGCCGAATAATAGCTTCCATCTTGAGGTCATTGTTCTGTGATTCTAGTTAGTTATGAATTATATTCATTTTCGTTTCTTAATTTTAAAATATCTCTCTATTTGGTCATGTATACATAATTAAAATTTAAATAAGATTTAAAAATAAATCTTCAAACGATAACATTTTGCATTTCTATAAAAGTAACAATACCTGGCAGGTACACTCTTAAAATATCTTATATCAAAATAAACTGTTTGTTTAGTACAGTGCCTTACAGTATAAGAATTTAATGCAACTGTACAAATGTACATATGTAGGTCACATTGAAGGTTAACCTTTCATATATTTCGGGGTATAGTGGTAAGAAATTGATTCCTACTCGATTCCTCTGGGATTTATGATACCGTAGATTCGATCCACTCTTTGGTTTTTAATGAGACTTGAGATTTGAGCCTTTATAAATTCAGTATTATGTTTAAAGGAACATTTTAAAAAGAAATATTTCGTTCGAAATATTAACGAAATATAACTTTTTCTTTATAAAAATAAAGTTAATTAGACGACAGTTCATAAGTTTATTCTTTTCATGAAAATAGATAT
This sequence comes from Brenthis daphne, assembly GCA_947093115.1. Taxonomy (NCBI): domain Eukaryota; kingdom Metazoa; phylum Arthropoda; class Insecta; order Lepidoptera; family Nymphalidae; genus Brenthis; species Brenthis daphne. The sequence continues at coordinate 13,016,291 of OX352483.1, forward strand.
AATGCGAACTTTCCAATTTTACGTCGCAAGGGACGTATCTATAACACGAATGCCGTAAATTCACATTAGTTTATTATTTAATTTTTCTCTAATTTTGCTATAATTAATTAAATTATTTGAATTTATCTCATTAACTAGTAATTTAACCTCGCTCCGCTCGGATGTGTTTGTCAGTATATTTTAAATACATAAAAATAGTTATTGCGAGTATTCCTTAGGGAATAGACATACTATGCTATTGTGGACTTTTCTGTAGGCCTTTTTAAAATTTTCAATTCTCTAGTATACGGTTTTGATGTATCTCTTAAGATCTACAGAGCTAGTTATTGTGTTTTCCAGGGAGAACTTACGATAACTTTTACTATAGGAAAAATTTTTATTCTCACGCCAAAACACAAGAACTGGTTTGATCGAGTCGTTCTTAGAAATTAACATGGTTTATATTAGTTAAACCTTAAGTAAGTCGTTAGTTTGAAACAAAATAAATGTCACCTTTATTTACATGTATGAACGCACGCAAATGGCAAACCCTCCAACCTAAAAGAATCCACTTACCTCAATAATAAATTAAGAAACCTGTATGACGTTCAAGTCTACTGCAGACTACGAAATCCGTAGCTGTATTACGTCTTATGTACGTACATATCGATGTAATGAAACATACGTGGCTAGATCGTGAAGCCTTGATAATAATTAGAGGTCTATTTATATAAGTACATTATTTTCATTTTATACACTGTACCCCTTGTGACGTAGTCTGAGAGAAAGACTGTCAAACGTGAGAGATAATCTGAGAGATCTTATCAGCTATAATCTTTCATATCAATTACAATTTCTGTCCTTGGTCCTATATTATATAATTGTAAAATTCCTTGAATTTAAGGGCTATATTATAATAGGCTTAATTTTATAATCAGATAACCTTATGAACTAAACGCAGTAGGCTTCTATTTATATGTGTGTTTTAAATAAGGAATTATGTACACGATGATTTTTTAACGCGCTGCCAACGTCCGTTCGACCTCGCCAAGAAGATCTAGGAGCACAGGAAGAAAGCTCCAAATAGCAGCCATGAGAGCTCCTTTAACCAGAATTCTGTATACTCCTTTCTTAAACCGAATTTTTGAAACTAAAAAGAACCTCCAAATAAAACAAACAAAAGTTTAAATAGGCATGGACAAAGGTTTCTGCTCAGACTCATGTAATAAAAAAAGGCGTCCGTTCGACGTGCAGTGAACGCGCGTTTGTTCTGCGTTTGTTTTCATACTAAAGTAAGTAATCTGTGTTTTTAAGTATATTAGCGTAGACTATGCGACGAAGTTCGTTTATATTCTCGTTGTCGGCGCGTTTGTAAAATTAGTGCACAAAGGCCCTAACGGCTCTGTAAATGTGAGCTGTAAAATTCATATGGATATAACTAATGTTTTGCTTATTTGAATTTGTGTATTTATCAAGTTCTTTTCCTTCTTTCTTGTTTCTGACCTGAGCAAAGCTGTGGTCATAAACTAGTTCTTCATAAAAAAAATTTTGGTGCCAATTTATATTATAATTCTTATTTTTTTAATATTAAAATGATTCTGTTTTATGGTAGTGTATATTGCTACATAAAAATGATTTATTAATACTAAATAGACTTTCTATTTGCGCAATTTTCTGTTTTATTAAGTAAAATTACAACCTATGTAATTGTAGGGGCTAGATTATGACGCTTTAAATTTAGTTAATTATGACATGGACAGAAGCCAACTTTAAGTCATATATTAAATTGAATAATGATTATGTCACTTTGTAAGAAAAGAAAATACAATGAGGCTAAGTCCATATAATTTATTTACACAAATAGCAATGATTACTAGAGTGGGCCAAAAAACGGCAAATTTTTTCTTTAGCTTTAAATTTTACCAGATTTTTTTCCCATCATTTTGAACGATATTCTCACAGTAACTAAAGAAAAAAAATGAGTTTTTTTGTCCCACCCGAATAATTACTTCACAAGTCATTCCCTCATACCATTATTGCAAGAATGCTAGCTGAATTTCCCCCGCTGAATCGCTATGTCGATTGTTGGGCGAAAAATAAACTTGCGCTTTTGTTATCAGTAGAGGCGATAAGAGTAAGGTAGAATTGTATAATTAACATAATTGTTTATTATTAATTTATAAAATGTCTTATCTTATGGTAAAAGGTAAAAAGAGATATAGCTAAAAGTTCAATTTTTCTTAAAATTTACATCAAATTACGTCATCTTAATACAATGTACTGATAATATAGAGTTATTTATAGTTTGTTTCAAGATCCTATTCGTAAAGTTACTAACCCTTCGCCACATTTTCCCGCGTCTCTGAAAATTTTCTCGAACAGGTTAGTATGAATTGCTCATTGCCGGTAGACGGTTGTGTCGATCGTCCCATTTTCCCACCAAAACTTCGTGAACGAGATAGAATAATAAGATTTTCGATAAAAATACCATTTTAGTCTCATTTTTAATATGTTTAAATGAAAAAATTCTTTGGAATAATTAAAACAAAGTGAAAATGTTAATAAAAATGACCGAAACGGACAATGAAGATAATATTGAAGGTAATAATTACAAAGTTAATTAAGTTCTAAGATTGCTTTTAATTTATTGTAAGAATTTAATAATCAAAATCTTTTTAGAGTAATTACCAGTCAATTTACGAGTGAAAATTGAGCTTCATTGGAGATAATAATCACTATAATTATCTTAGAACTTAAAACTTTAGAGTAAAAGCAAAAATAAATTTTAGGTTTGGAAAGTTAACTCGATATTTTTATCTCGATATTTCAAGATATGCACTTTTTAATTAATAGACGAAAAATAGGAGGTTCTCAATTCGACACGTATTTTTTATGTTTGATCACGCATAGCTTTTTACGCTGTATCCAATTTAGATAATTCTTTTTTTATTGGATTGATCAAAAAGTCAATCCCATGTAAGTTTCAAAAAAAAATCCACCCCAAGTTTAAGAATTTTTAAAATACTTCTTACTTTGCTACACAATAAATGAAAAAATAAAAACAAAAAATAAACTAAAAGCGACTTGAAAGTCGGTGCCAGCCAATAATTAAAGCACATCGACTTCGAGTGATTAGGTATCTATAGTAAAAGAAAACTACCAATTAGCTATTTTTCCTTTTTATTGTTTTTTTTTCGAAGTCGGTTTTTTTTTATTTTTATTACAAAACGTTTACTTTGTAGTTTATTATATCCGACTGAAATAAAAAAAAATATGTCTTTAATTGTAGCTATAATAATAATTAGAATTACAGCTATTCTCAAGTGAACTCACGGTTCTCAAAACTGTTAACTTCTATTTCTATTACATCCCCTTAAGAATTAGACAAACTTATTTTTCAGTATTAACTAATTTAATAATTTAAGAAGTTTTATCCATCATATTTTATATTGCTTTAAACTTATTTTTCCATCCCATCTAAATAATAATTTATAATTGTTCTAAGGTTTTTTATATACATACTGTTTGCTAAAGATATACGATAGGACGCTGCACAAAGCTAAATGAAAGACGTAGTCATTAAACGTGTGTCTTAAATAAACAACTAAAAGCCCAAGGCAGACACTGAGAGTCTTTAGGCTCAGAGACTGCTACGAAATTGCTTGTTCCCAATAATAAGATGCTTGGTCTCAAAAAGCTTCCTATCAAAGACAGTGATTAATTTGATTGTAATTAACCAAACGTCCAAAGTTCGAATCCTTGTATCGAACTTACGATTTAGTAAAAAGCATTACTTGGATTGGATTGGTTGTGTATGTATAACATATTTCTTCTAACAAATCACCTATTAAAACAATTGTAAGGCAATAAAAAATTAAAATTATCAATTCTACACATAAAAAAGCTTTAAAACAGTTATTAAATTATAATTTAAATTTATCTGTTTATGAGAAATAATCAATAGTGTAATGGGAACATATAATCTATACTCTATACTAATATTATAGAGAGGTAAAATTTGTGAGTTTGTAAGATTGTGAGTTTGTGACGTAATCTCTGGATCTTCTGAACCGATTTAGATGAAATTTGGTAAGAAGATAGTTTGAGACTCTGGGAAGGACATAGCATACTTTTTATCCCGGAAATCACCCCCTAAGGGGGTGAAAATGGGGATGAAAGTTTGTATGGGAATGAAGCAAGGGACTCGCTAGTCTATATAAATACATCTAAAATACTGGTCGTTAGAAAGTTCATAGACTTGTCGACGAAAATATCCTTAATATCCTGAATAAGGTTTTTGGGAAAAAAAGTCTCAGAAATATGGGCAAATACGTGAAAAACTAAAAGTGCTTTATTTGTATGGGGTTATTTGGACAAAGTGACTATTACAAAAAAAAAAAAATTAGGCCAGGACGACTTATGTCGGTTCAGCTAGTACGAAATATAAAAATATACTAAATATTATAAATTATAAGCAAACTAAGTCTTCACAAGCAAGGAAGTCAAAAGTTGTATAGTTAACGTTGAGAATTGAGATTTACTATTTAGTAACACTTTTTATAATTTATATTTTGGTGAATTTTGGGGCATTTTAACTACATATTTTTGGGCAACGCCAACGTAAATAAATGTATTGTATCCTAAACGCCTGTTCTCATATTTAAAAAATATGTATACGTTTGTCAAATACCGTAGTAGCTAAGTGCTAACGAGCTTGCATGAGAAATCAAGTGAAGCGGGTTTAAATATCGGGTCTCATACCTCTGATATTCTCAGCTAATCATTTTCATCATTGGATTTTCATAAAAAAATATCACGAGGAAACCTGCTCTCCGAGAGAACTTATTAGTTTTCAAAAGATATGCGAAGTCCGTCAATCCGCACTTGGCCAGCGTGGTGGACTGTGGCCTGATCTTCCTCCCAAGGGAAGGCCCGTGCCTAACAGTGGGACGTTAAAAAAGGGCTATTATTATGTAAAAATATTTATTCATAAGCTTACCCGCTTTTCTTTCGGACTTGTTCCTAATTGACAGTGCGAACAGGTACAAAAATACACAAACATACAAACTTTCATATTTAATATAGTATTCCTATTCTGTATTTTAACTTGAAACTAATACACTGTTACAAATGCTTATCTAAATATAATAATTTATATAATTTAGAATCGCTAACAATGAACAAGTTATAACTTGTCGTGTTTATTATGTGTTTATCGAGACTTATTGTTCACGCTTCCCAAACTCCTTTGTATTGTCCAAAAACTTTGAGTAATCACCGCATTTATTCATTATTGTGCGATTGAGTTTGAAAATTTTAATAATATTTTCTCTTGAACGGTTAAAAATCATGTAATATAATTTAAAAATAAAACTTTAAATAATTTTAATGGTATATTAGGCCATTTTAACATGTCCGATAAGATGTTACTTATTCATATAAAATTATATATTTGTATATATATATATATATAATTTTATATATTTGTATTTATGCTCATCTCTCTGCCCATTTCCCAATTACTTGCCGTCGGCGCAATACATCTTCCGTACTTGCTGATCGGTTTTGGCAAAAGTTGTACGATCGGCCACTTGTCTGACGTTAACTGTCTTTGGGAATGCTATTAATTATTTTTCGAGCAGAGGACTCTAAAGTGTAGTGATCGTACAGGCTATCCTTAAACCTTTTAGTCATAAGACGCCTTGTAACTTGTAATATCTTGAGATTTTTTTATTTGCCTTTAATTTAAATTTAGTTAAAAATATTAAATTGCAATCCATTTTTTCTCCATTTTCATTGGCACAGTCCATTGCTTGAGATTAGGCGTAGCTTAATACTTGGACATCTCATAACTTCTTGTAATTTGCATGTTTCATATTCATTAGTTATAAAATATTTTTATTAGTATTATTCAAAGTTTTAAGCTAATTTTCTAATATATTTTGAAATAAATTTTGAACACATTTTTGTGTCGACGTTATAATGTATACAAGCTTTTATGTTATAAATGATGATGATGATGATGTTCTCCTCACCGATTCCGGCTACGGCGACCAATCTCATTGAGACTAGCCAACTGCGCAGGAGATATTATAGTGCACAAGTGTACGCGCAGACACAAGTGCACTCTCTATTCCTGTCACTCTCATACTCTGGTGGGACGACCACTCGGCACGACCAGTGTGAGTTAAGGCGCAGGACCGACGGCTTTATGTGCTCTCCGAGGCACGGGGGTGAAACACCGCCAACTCCCCAACTCCGGGCTGTTACTGAGACTTAATATACAGAAAGACTCAATAACTAAACTAGGCCCGACCCGGGACTCGAATAGCAAAAGCAAGTAGGGTAACTACAAACTGAGCCAAACGTGGCGTCAAAATTATGTATTTTAATTACTTTTTTCAAATACATATATAAGAAACATTGTTGCAAAATGATGACAAAAATATAATAATAACTCATATCTCAAGCAACCATTATGTCATGCAAGGTATAATAAAGAGAAATATAAGCCGCAATAAAATCCTTTTGAGTTGACATTGAGGGAGGTTCAAGAAATACTAAACGTAACAAAACGTGCATTAGGATTAAAGCCAGAAAATATTTTCTATCGACCGATACTAAAGGGAAGAGCTTCGGCGGAAAAATGGTATTTTTTTTAATTTCTAAGACCCACTGTATGTCAGACTTTGCTTTATATTGTAGCGGAGTTATTTTTATAGAAGCTCTTCGGTGAGTGTCGAGTTATATAGTGTAAATAGGTTATATTCATATAATCAATTTTGTAATTCTTGGAAAAATGTACTTAACCTTTTTATATAATACTAGCGGCTCACCCTCGCTTCGCTCGGATACGTTTTAAATAGACATAAATAGTTATTACGCAGCGTTAGCTATGTAATTAGTTAATTTTTTTGTAAATTTTAATATTTATTCTGCTATTCGGGGCTTAGAAAAATCCAACGATACAAAAACCATGAAAATCGGTCCAACAGTTCTCGAGTTATAAGTGTTGTAACACATCCGACTTTGTTTAATAGATATAGATACATACATATTACATACTAGCATTGCCCGCAGCTTCGCCCGCGTTCAGATGACCAAAAACCAAATTATTGTTTTATAGATTAGTATACTTATACATTGCAGTTTTTACATTTTTTCTCAGAAATGAGATATTTTCCCGCGGTAAAAATGTTGCCCCGGATAACCAGCTATCTCCATACCAAATTTCATCAAAATGCCCCCAGTGGTTTTTCTGTGTGCGGTAACAGACAGACAGACAGACAGACAAACAAAAATTCTAAAAACTATAGATTCTGCATCTGTATCGATAATAATGTTTATTCCAAAAAATATTTATTGTACAGATTCGGCCTAGTTACAATTTTATTATATGTACAGATGTATGTATATATAAATTACAATTCGTAATCGAATTACTATTATAATTAATAAGTAAAGTTCGTATGTGTGTCACTGTGTTTGTATGTGTGTATGTATTTCACTGGCAGGTAGTTGATGTTATAAGGAGTAACTTACGCTCTTTTTATTTCATTAAAAGAATTAGGGCTCCGCTCAAAAAAAATGTATTTAGGGACGAACCCGAGCGAACTGAGGGTGAGTCGCTAGTATGATACATATTGAGGTTAAAAATGATTTGCAGACTAGATTGTAGGTACGACTGATAAGCTTAATGACTATAATTCCATAATGGTGCTGACATTGTGAATGAAAACAGACAGTAGGTAATAAAGTAACTTCTAGGGGCCACTCCTGTTTAGAGCAACACGCGAGCCTAAATTGGTTCGACACTGAACTTGAGCCTCTTGAACTTTACGTATAAATGTTCAAGGACAAATATTACTGCCAAGGTCGATTCCCCCGTAGAATTTCAATGTACGTGAAGTTGCTTTTGTTACTTTCTCTTCCATTTTTATTATAATAAAAACGGAAATATGAACATTAAAAGTATTTTTGCTTTTTAGGTATATTTTATAAAAATCTGTTAAGTTGTAAGGTTTTTTTTCTATCTCCACATTTCACTATCAATTAAAACAAATTTTGATACAAATTAAATTCAATGGTCCTACAACAGTATGATAACCTTGATTTCCAGTTCATTTTACAAATTATCTCAAATGTTTAACTAATTGAAGCTACATATATCGTGTTTCTTTGGTCTGTTAATAAAAATGTCTTCTAAGCCCCTGACATGCGAAACAATCTTAACTTTAAACTGAACTTAAAAAGCAATATTGTTATCACTTTTTGATGCTTTGACACATTTTCGAGTTATTTCGTAAGCCATACATTTTATGATGATTATTGCAGGTTCGATTAGAAGACAAACGTGTAATGTAATGTGAGTTTCAGGAGTGAACAAAATTACTGTCACCTGTACAGAAACATGCTGTTTGCTTCGTAAAAATTTCATTTTAAGGTTAAAAATTATTTGAATTTTTATTTAAAATTTTAATTTTAACCAACTTCCAAAAATATTTCTCAACTATACCTGTTTTAAAAAAAATGCTAAAAGATCATTATACATTTTGTATTGTGTTAGTTATTTTAAAATAGTTATATTGATATTTTTGGATTTCAATGAATACATTTTGTTGCATCCGCAGTAAGATCTTCCCACAATATCTCTTGGGGGTAACCACAATATTCGCTTTTTTGAGGACATAGCCTGCTCCAGAGTATATTCAAAATTGTTCAGTTCAGTTCTTGGCTTTAATGCGTGCCAGTTGAGCACAAATTATTTCGCCAATGTCACGTTAATATTCAAAATTGACAAACTAAGATATTTATGGTCTCTTGACATCCATTAAAATTCGCGATCTATTCGCGATATATCTATACTAATAGTATAGAGAGGTAAAGTTTGTAAGTTTGTGAATTGTGAGTTTGTGACGTTGTAGTGGGTAATCTCTGGATCTACTGAACCGATTTAGATGAAATTTGATAAGAAAATAGTTTGAGATCCTGGTAAGGACATAGGATACTTTTTATCCCGGAAATCATCCCTTAGGGGGGTGAAAATGGGAATGAAAGTATGTATGGGGAATCAAGCTAGGGACGAACACGAGCGACGCGAGAGAGAGTCGCTAGTAAAAAATATATGTAACGAAAAATTTAATATTGTAACGATGGAACATACATAGATATATAAAGTACCTATATAACTAGTTAATAGCAGCTCATTATATTATTATAACTCACGTTCGTGTTCACGCTCAGATAACAACTAAGCAGGTTCTAAAGCTTCACCATCCTAATAAGACTGTAGGTACTAACACGATATTGGTTTTTGAATAACCTTTTTAAAAATAATATACATAATTATACAATTTTAAAATAACAACCGATTCAAAAAAAAAACAAACAAAAAAACACTAAAAGGTAAAAAAACATGAACTGATTGGTAGTTTTCATTTACTATAGATGCCCAATCAGACATTTTTGAAGTCGGAGTGCTTTGATTTGTATCGGCTGGCTAGCTGGCTGGTATCTATAGTAAATAAAAACTACCAAAAGTTATTTTTTACTTTTTAGTGTATTTTTGAAGTTGTTTTTTTTTAAGTTTTTCTTTTTTTTTTTTAGTGTAGACATAGTAGTAGCAAAATAAGAAGAAAGTCTTTTAAAAACGCATTAGGTGAAAAATCTATCATCCCCTATTTTCTACACTTAGGGGTGGATTTTATTTTTCAAATTTAAATGTTAACATTTCGGAATAAACCTCTTTTAAACAAAAAAAGAATTTTGCAAATCCGTCTATATATAACGGAATTATGCCTGAACATACACAAAAAAAAATAAACATCCGATTTGAAGACCTCTTTTTTGAAGTCAGTTAATAAAAAAAATACCTGTTTCAGAAGTTGTCTACTTTTCATATAAATAATCAGCTGTCATTATTTTTTTCCAAATAATTTGGATTTACTTCAAATAAAAGTTGCTTTTGCACAGAGGATTATACGCAGAGCCAAACGTAAAGCTTGGAGACAGTTTTGCAACACTATTAATGAAACCATTTCAACCGTTGAGATGCTGCGCCGAATGAGATGGATTAAGGGATATCGATTACCAAAGACATACATCGATGAGGATACAGCCAATAGATTATTACGCAGCCTGACGCCTGATTATACTTCTTCAAGAAAACCAAAATTTACTTCTGTTAATACAACCTTGGAGAGTTCCATTACAATTCAGGAGTTTAATCGTGCTATTAAAGCCAAAGATACGGCCCCAGGTGACGATTCTGTATCCTTTTCTATGTTGAAACACCTCCCGGTGAATGGAAAGCATATATTAGTCAAGATTTATAACATGTTTCTTGTATCGGGATTTGTACCATTTCAATGGAGACAAGCTAAAATTGTTCCCATACCAAAAGCAAGCTCCTCTACACAATCTATTCCTGAAGTAAGACCTATAGCTCTCTTATCGTGTCTCTGTAAAATTTTTCACACTATCTTAAAAAATCGATTGGAATGGTACTTAGAATCTAATGATAGCTTTTCGAAAAATACTGTAGGTTTTAGAAGAGGTCGTTCATGTCTAGATAGTCTTACTAGATTAGTGTCTCAAATTCAATTGGGGTTTGCTAATAATTTAATAACCTTAGGCTGTTTTGTGGATATTGACAGCGCCTATAACAATGTTGATATAATAGTGTTACTAAATGCGTTGGATAGGCTTGGGATAGGGTCTAAGTTCTGTTATTACTTATGGGAGTTTTTGAGTGCTAGAAAATTAAGTATAAATTACTCAGTTTCCGGTAGCCTTACCAGATCAACAAATCGTGGACTTGCACAAGGAGACCCTTTATCTCCAATCTTATTCAATGTACTTACTAGGGATATTTGCCATGATATTGTTAACACACATATTTCTCAATACGCTGATGATTTCGTATTATACGGATCATATAAGTATATAGGAGAGGGATGTGTACAGTTGCAGTTAGCTCTTAATAAATTGTGTGAACTGGTTGAAGGTCTTGGCTTAGAGATATCTGAAAGAAAAACTAAAATATGTTTGTTTCGGAAAGGGATTAATAGACAGGAAGTAAACATCAACTTAAAAGGAACTCGAATTCAATTAGTAGAAAGTGTTAAGTATTTAGGGGTTTGGTTAGATAGGTCTTTAAAATGGGGGAAGCATATAAACGAAATTACTGACAGGACTCAAAAATATTTGAATATTCTTAAAATATTAGCTGGCACTGACTGGGGCTTACATCCTAAACATTTAAGGAGATTATATATTTCGGTTATACGTAGTAGAATGGACTATGCAAGCTTTATATATGATACAAGTGTTAAATCCCATCTTTATAAACTTGATAAGGTTCAAAATCAGTGTATGCGTGTGATTGGGGGGTTCATCAAGAGTACCCCAATACACGTAATGGAAAGTGAGCTAGCCCTTCAACCACTTCACATTCGTAGAATTTACCTAGGAGGAAAGTATTGGTTGAAGAGTCGTGCTTTACAAGATAATGGAAATATTGATGTAATCGGTCAGCTGTCGGTACAATGCAATAATTCGAATTATTGGGCGAATAAAAAGAAACCAGTCTTAGCGTCAGTCCATGGAATATTGAAATGTTACCCTTTTCGATCTTCTAGAAAATTGGAAATGTTTTGTCTTGACACATGGGTACAAAATATTAATTTAGATAATAAGATATTTTGCTCTATAGATAACATTGGACAGTCAAAACGGTTAGTAGATGCTACGGTTTTAAAAAGCAATAGTCTGGAAATGATTAATATTGAATATAGAAATTTTTATAAAATATACACAGATGGTTCTAAATGCAAAAAAGGTATCGGAGCTGCTATTTACGACCCTCAATCTCATACTGATATCGAATTTAAAATTGAATCAATAATTTCTATTATGTATGTTGAGTTGTTTGCCTTGTATGAGGCTTTGGAGTATATCAGCAGTATTAGTAATTTCAAAAATTTTGTTATCTTTACGGACTCCAAAAGCGCGCTCCGACATATTGCTCGGTGCACCTCGACTTTTCGAGGAGCTCCGATAGCATATAAGATATTGAAGGCTATATGTAAGCTGGAAGCATCAAATAAGAGGGTAACATTTCAATGGATTCCGTCTCATATAGGATTGGCAGGTAATGAACGTGCGGATAGATTAGCGAATGACGCAGTATCAAAAGGTATACCACTCAGCGTGTTACCTTCTATTAATGACATCGTAGTATTGCTTAAAAAATATGTATATAAGTTGTGGACCGCACACTTTCAAAATACATCGGTAAATAAAGGGATTTGGTATAGGATCTTGAGATCTGACCCGTATTCTTTGCCTTGGTTTGAGTCTTGTAGATTAGACAGAAATTCTATTGTGACAGGGTTAAGAGTGCGTTCCGGGCATATTCCACTGAATTATTTCGCGTTTAAGATGAATAAAGCCGTATCACCGAATTGCACTAAATGTGGGAAAACCGAAGATGTGTATCATATTTTAGTGGAATGTACTCGGAACGAACGCATGAGGAGAAATATGTTTGTTAACAATTATCACGAATTAAAACAAATTGGTAGCTGTAACATAATGTTAGCAAATCCTTGTTCAGATCATGCCAAAGCTTTGTATAAATTAACCAAGGTTGGCTTACGTGTTAGATCTAGTCAAGACGGTACATAATTATTGTTATTTGTATCTGTAATAATATTAAATTAGTATAATATTGCTATGTCCGCTAAACTAGTAGAATCTTTTCTATATTATGTATTCTTTACTCTGCGCATAATTTTATTTATAATTAAGTATTTACTCGTTATTTGTCCATGTGTAAAATTTACAAGGACGACATGTTCGCTTTTTGTTATGTGAACAAGTCCTTCAAATAAAGATTAAAAAAAAAAAAAAAAAAAAAAAAATGTTCATGTAAAATAGGCTATGCCTGTAACGATTCATAACTGTCCGTCATGGCTGTCATAATTTCACTATGTCCGAAACATTTAATAAACTGTTTTTTTATATAAGTTATGGGCCAAGTGATTAATTAAGGCACTATTTATAATGCCCGGTCTGAATAAATAATGGCAAGTGAAATCGGACCAAGTGATTAATAATTATTTAAATTTTAAACTTCATTATTTATCGCAGTGTCTGGGTATTACGAATATTCTAATTTGATAATGTCATAATTACTTTTCGTTCAGTTATAGAATAAAAACGCTCATCACACTATTATGGACACAAATGTTAATTCAGTTAGCTAAAGCTAAATTTAACTCCCCATACCTTTAAATATTCAACAGGATCAAAAAATTGATATAGTTGTATCTCCGTTTGAAAGACAAGATCTAGAAATAAATGAAAAAATACAGGGCGAAGAATCATGATCTCAGAACCAAATGTAGAAGAGCAGGAAAGAAAATGTGATGCTTATTGAGAAATTGACTTTAAGTAGGTAATTTACAAAATTAAGCGGCTGCAGTTTTAAGCTGTACCAACGCAGAGATTTTACTGAGAGTGTATAAGAATATCATCTAAGCGTGGAGGCCAAGGTTTAAGTTGATGTGTCTATAAAGGCGGCTGTAATCTGACAGACGTAATTGTCGCAAAGAAAAAAAACTGTGCAATTTAAAGTGTCAAAGAGTCAATTGTTGTACTCCTACACTACTGTCCTACTTACTACTGAGTGAAAACTGAGTATCTTAAAACAGAAATCGATTTATATTTTGACTAGCGAGTAGCGACTCACTCACCCTCGTCCCTAGTTTCGTTTCAACGCTTAGTACAGATTTCTCAGAGATGAAATATTTTCCGGGAGAATAAAAATTATCTTACACGTATATGTTTACCCGGATAGCAAGCTATCATCATACCAAATTTCATCAAAATCTATGCAGTGGTTTTCTCATGATGCGGTCACAGACAGATAGACAGACAGACAGACAAAAATTCTAAAAACTATAATTATTCGGCCTCTGTATTGATAATAATGACTATTTTAATAAGAAATTCCAACAAAAAATTCAATGAAGGTATAGATTCGACTCAGAGTTTTATGTTGGTTTTAAAAACATAGTTAATTTAACAATTACCTAACTGTAATTAATGTCGTTGATTTATTTAGACAGTCGTTATATTAAAAAGAAATATTGTTTAAATATTTCTTTTTAATATAACGACTAATTATTGTTCTTTACAGTTAACAGTATTATGTCAATCATAAGTTTGATCATACTTTAAACTTTCTTAACTTTAATTAAACACACTTCATATTTTTCTTTGATAGGCATTAATGCTTCTTTTCGTGTTGTTTTTTAAAATATTTTAGTAAATAGGTAGTTCTTTTGATTATTCTGCCCAATAGCTGAAGGACACTATTCATCAAGCCGGTCAATTTAATTATTTTAAATAGACGTAAAAATTTAAATAATTATTAGAAAAATAGAAACAAGCTTTTTTCTATTTCTAGTACTTATTGTGTCTATAAGCAGATTTCGACTCCAAAAGGTAAATAAAACCTTCATGGGCCTGAGTAAACACATATATATAATAAGATTCCACAAATTGTCCTAGATTTATCTTTATAACAATTTAAAGATAAAATTAAAAATATTTTATTGAATAAAGCATATTATTCTGTTCAAGAGTTTCATGTTGATGGAAATTTTCGCTCAAATGCGGGTTATTTATAATGTTATGTTATTAAAATTAATAAAATGTAACTTCGATATTCGAAAGGGCCACAGCTGTTGATTTCTCGCCGAATCTACTCAGGAGAACTGAGAACACGTAATGACACTGACGCTCTTTAAATTAAATTGAAGATACAAAAGTGCTTGTAATCAATCTAAATGAATAAAGTTTAGTTGCATTTCATACAAAACTTTCATAAAATTCTTCCTTTTATTATATATAATAGAACAAACTCATAGCATTGAGTGAAAGTTAATGGTTTTGCCGGTACATATGTACCTAATAGCTATTAGCCAATCCATTACGTTCGGACTATTCAGTTTTATAGTTCGTTAGCAAGTAGTACGGCTCCATTTTGAACTTTAATTGAGAGCGTGCATCATTCAGCTATAATAGTGACCAATAGATATTATGTATATTATATTGTACTAGCATTGACCAAAAACCAAATTCTTAGGTTTTACATAATATTAGTATACTCTTACATTGCAGTTTTTGTTTTTTTTCTCAAAAATTAGATATTTTCCCATAGTAAAAAGTCCTCCTATCCTATATGTTGACCCGGATAACCAGCTATCACTATACCAAATTTCATCAAAATCCCTCCAGTGGTTTTTCTGTGACAGAAAGACAAAAATTCTAAAAACTATAGATTCGGCCTCTGTACTTTGAATAGTAAAGTACTAAAAAATTAAACTGTTTAGTTTATTTTTATATTTTTTCACAATATTTTTGCTTGTATTAACTTAACAAAGTTAAATATATTAATTTAATTTATAACGAAGCGACTTACCCCTCGCTTGGTTCAGCTGCGTTTTTAAAGTTCTTTTTGTCATACATCGCTTAGTTGTTTTATTTCAAAATGTTTAAATAGCGCACGCCAATAAAGCATTTTAACTGCAACTTTTCTTCCGATTTCAATTAGTTATTTACATTTTTGCACAGTAAACTCATTTTTATCAAAAAAAAAATAGCATATACCTAGCCTAGCACTCGACGGTAATATAATGAAAAAAATTTTAGAATCACATACAAATGAGGAAAGTTTTATTCTTCATAATACTAATGTAGACTGTAGACTTAAATCTTGTAAATTGAATGTGAAGTCCGGACAGAATTTTGATGATTTTATATCTTACCTTTTTATTTATGTCTATAATTTAATATGATTGCCATCCAAGGTTATCCAAATTAATGATGTTGTCAATTTATTATAAATATTTACACCCGGGTATATTGTATGTACTAAAACCTATTATTATATAAAACTTCGTACAAAAGTAATTCAATTTTGTAGCCTGTTTACGATATGAGCTTTTCGTTAAAATAGTTATTGTTCTACGTTATTTTATGCTTTAATATGCAATTTTGTGCTTCGAATATTTTACTTTTAGTAATTATTGATAACATTCACCGCAAATATAAAGCGTGATTAAATAACACTTTTGCGTTCATAGGCGTCTTAATTTGAAGGAGGCCAATATTTTTGGCAAATCTCTTATTTACCTTTAAAAGTGCTATATAGCTGCCAGATATCATTTCTTACTTTAATCTTTTGACGACACGTCTGGCTCAGTTTGTAATGCCTACTTGCTGCGCCAGCGGTCGCAGGTTCGAGTCCCGCTGAGGGTATTCATTTGTGTGATGAGCACGAATGTTTGCACTCCAGTCATGGATGTTTATAATTATAATATGTATGTATTTAAAGTTATATATGTATAATGTATCAACTATCTAGTATGCATAATACAAGCCTCGTAGCTTACCATGGAACTAGATGGTGTTGTGTTAATGTCCAGACATATAAAAAAAATAATCTCATTTATACGAATAAAAATAGATTTTATACCGTATTGTATGACATCGGTCCTCACAAAATCCAATGCCAAATATTCATATATTTTTTACTCTCTTTCTTACAGAAACCTTTTCTTTTCCTTGACACAAAAAGAAACCTATGTAACCTTTGACTGGATAGCTACTACTTCGCAGTAAAGGTCCGCTTAAAATCGATTTATCCGTTATTATTTTCTTTTCTAAGGATATAACGTGACACATGTCTTTTCGTCCTTAATCCGTATACAAGTGTGTCAATTGCATTAAAATTATATAAATTGTTCCAAAAATTAAGATGCATAAAACAAGCAGCATATATATACGTATAATAAAATTCTGAGTCGAATCTGTACATTAAATATTTTTTGGAAAATCTTATTGAAATAATCGTTATTATCGATACAGAGGCTGAATCTATAGTTTTTAGAATTTTTGTCTATCTATCTGTCTGTGACCGCATCACGCGAAAACCACTGGACAGATTTTGATGAAATTAGGTATGATGTTAGCTGGTTGTTCGGGTCGACGTATAGGATACTTTTTACTACAGGAAAATATCTCAATTCTGAGAAATTTATACTAAACTTTAAAACGTAATTAGGGACGTACCTACCTACTAATAAATATAAGAGCTTTGTGTAGAGTAGCTATTTGAAATTAAAGAGGTACTTAAATTTTATTGGTAAATAAAGATGAATTTAGACGTCTATCAACACTGACAGAATTAAACCTGCCATATATTTTAAGTTTTTTTTTCTGTCAGAAATTTTTTGACGCTCCGCACACTTATCAGAGACTTCGCTCCAACTACTACAACTGATACGAATTTCTGATAAGGGTGCGGGATCTAGTACAAAATATATAGAGAGCGCGTCCCCGACGTTCTGATCAGAAAAAAAATCTGACGTCCGATCGGCGGCATTCGGAACTCATCAGAAGCGGACGGTCAGACACGTCAGAATTCTTATAGTATGCGGGGTCTAGACCAATATATATAAGCAAAGTGCCTTCTGGCGGGCGTCAGAAATCTGATAAAAAAATCTTATAACATGCGGCCTGCCTTATGCAAGAACTCTTAGCAGACAGCTAAAAATAATTATAAGTAAACATTGCCACGTGTTCCATCGGCTCTTTACTTTGACACTGCAATTGTCTCTCAAGGTGAAAATAGTTAATGAACGTAATCAACGTCTTTGGCAAGGAT
This sequence comes from Brenthis daphne, assembly GCA_947093115.1. Classification (NCBI taxonomy): domain Eukaryota; kingdom Metazoa; phylum Arthropoda; class Insecta; order Lepidoptera; family Nymphalidae; genus Brenthis; species Brenthis daphne. The sequence continues at coordinate 13,034,007 of OX352483.1, forward strand.
TCAATATAAATTGCCAATGACCGACTCTATATCGTGTCTTAATTAGACGGATTTAGGTTGAAATTCGCGTAAAATATATTTATACGTATATTTAACAAATTGTCGCCAGTAATCGTTGGTCTGTTTGGATCTTCACTGGGACTAATTGTTTTTGATACGGTTGTTTCCTCATTCTGAGAAGAGTTGTAAGGTCATATTAAATAATGTTTAGTTCGTAACTAAAATAATTAAAATGAGTTAATTTGATGTGTTAGTAATCACAAAGCAGAAGGTTTTGTCATAAGGTCGTTATACGTTGATTTAGAACTACATATGTATAATCCATGCTTTATTAACATTTATATTAGAAGCAGAATCCGCAGCTTCGCTCGCGCCAAAACTACAAAAAAATCATTAAAAAGGTAGTTTCATACAAACTTTCATCCCCTATTTTACTCTCTTATAGGATGAATTTCGGAAAATGATGAAAAATAATTATTTAATTTTATTGTAGAGCATTCGTACCAAGTTTCAAGTAATTCTGATTATAAATATTTTTATGGATTGTATTTTAACGTGTTTTCCCGTGGGAAAGAGATAATCTCCCGCGGTAAAAAGTAGCCTATGTCACTGTCCAGCCTTCCAACTATCTTCATACAAAAAATCACGCTAATTCGTCACTTCGTTTCGACGTGAAAGAAGGACAAACAAACATACTTTCCCATCTATAATATTATATTAGTATGAATTTAGTAAGCAATATGTTTTCATTTTTAATAAGATATTAAAATATATACTGCAATCTCTATTCTTTTATATTACATAATCACTATCCATAAACAAGATAGAAAAAAATCTCGCTTGAACAGGACGTTTAGGAAGGCACAATTTTCACTCAGATTTATTGAATATTACCGACTTGATCATCCTTTGGTTTAATATTATGATAAAATTACTTTTAACGTCGACATTGTTTTATAATTAAAACCATAAAATGTTAAAAATTATTAAACTTCTTTTTATTAATTAACTATCGACTTACCCTCGCTTTGCTCGGATGCGTCCTTAGTTACGCTATCTATAGTCTATACTAATACAATAATATTATAAAGAGGTAAAGTTTGTGAGTTTGTGACGTTTTAAGGTGTAATCTCTGGATCTACTGAACGAATTTAGATGAAATTTTGTAAAAAGGTAGTTTGAGACTATGAGAAGGACATAGGATACTTTTTATCCCGCAAATCATCCATTAAGGGGATGAAAATAGGGAGGAAAGTTTGTATAGGCAATCAAGCTTAGGAGCTACAAGATTGATAAAATAGTTACGGAATAAAACATACCCTACCTATATGTAGCTCTATAACCTCTTCTATCTTTCTGTGAAAGTCCCATTTCAATCAGTTATAACTTTCCAAAGATTACCACGGGACAAACAGAAAGGCAGACAGTTGAAAATTACACAGATTTAAAGTTATAAACAGACACTTGATTTTTTTATAAGAATTCTGAAAAAGGTCTTTGAAATTCTCTAACATATTTTTCTAAATAGAAGCTAATGCTTATTTTAAACATTTTTCATAAAAAGATAGAATAGCTGTTATTGTAATGACAAATTCATTCAACAGAAACCGTAAATTTTTAATATTGTACCTTACAAAACTGTAAAATTAATTTAAATAACATCTGCTTAATACATGATTCTCTTTTCCACAGAGGAAGAGGGCACGGAGCTCGAGCTAGAGGCGCTCTACAGAAGATATTGCGTGCGCCTCAAACATGCGTTGTTTGTGTCGGCACTGTGTGTCACCTTACTATGTTGCCTAATACTTCTATGTGCAGTTTGTGTGCTACATGCCCAAGTAAGTTAATAATTTTATTACCCTAGCTTCGTCCGGGTTTGTCTCTAGGCGCCCTTTGCTTATATAAATTATACTAATATTATGAAGAGACAGAGTTTGTTTGTTTGTTTGTTTGTTTGTTTGTTTGTTTGTTTGTTTGTTTGTTTGTTTGTTTGTTTGTTTGTTTGTTTGTTTGTTTGTTTGTTTGTTTGTTTGTTTGTTTGTTTGTTTGCTTGTTTGTTTGTTTGTTTGTTTGTTTGTTTGTTTGTTTGTTTGTTTGTTTGTTTGAACGCGTTAATCATAGGTACTACTAATTCGATTTGAAAAAATCTTTTTGCATTAGATAGTCCGTTTATTGAGGAAGGCTATAGGCTATTTATCATCATGCTACTACCCAAGGGAGCGGAGCAGTATGTCAACAAAATGGGCAGACTTCCATACATTATTGTAAAACAGATAAAATAAGGAAGTTTGGAAAAAATATATTCTTAACAGTAATTAATGTGTTACTACTACTATACGTCGTTTTTTATCAGTGTACTACATCCATTCAAATCAGCGCTTCAAGCGTGATGGAGTGCTAAACATACCCAATAAATATATACAAATTTTACTATAAATAAACTAGCGACTCAATCTCGCTCCGCCAGGATTCATCCTTGGTTACGTTTTACCGTTTAGTATAGATTTCTCAAAGATGAGATATTTTCGCGCAGTAAAAAGTATCCTATATGTTGACCCGGATAACCGGCTATCATGATATTCAAATTTCATTAAAATCTGTTCAGTAGTTTTCTCGTGATGCGTTCCCAGACAGACAGACAGACAGACAGAATAATGACTTTCCCAATAAGAGTTTCCAAAATATTTAATGCACAGATTTGACTCAGAATTTTATCATAATATTGTATAGATATTGTAGCTTGCAGTACCACCACCCAACTTACAGTCTGACATTTGCATAAAGCGGAGAACAAAACGTGTTTAGTTGTCTTTGTCATAAAAAGGGAGGAAAGAAAGATAAATGAAAAATCACAGGGAAAAAAAATGAACATAAAACTTCAGTTGAAACCAATCAAATTATGAACCAAATAGGCACGTAGAGAGGCTTAGCCTTTAACTCTCAAACGCTGTTGAAATTTTTAAACCTAACAATAGCTTTTTAAAGGTTTTATGGGTTTCTGTTTTAAAACTGTATTTTACTTTGTCCATAAAAAGAATTATTGGCTCGATATATCCGAGCCCTAGCTAACTGTTATTTATCTATCCAGTTCCCACACAATCTACATAGCATGAAACATTCTATTGTTTCGTACACTGAAATAGAAAAGAGTTTACGTTACATACTACGTTAAAAATAAAAAAAGATATGTATTAAATCGAAAGCGCCGCAATTTCTTATTTTTGGCGGACACGTGTTCTCTACATTTGTTTTGATACGAATTGGACTAATAATAGTTTGTTCGATATACTCGTATATGAAAGTGGGTTTATATAGAAATTATATAGCGCATTGTATCACTTCAATTGTAATAACTGACGTGCATACTTTGATATATATATTGTGTAATGTTATGATCTCTTTGTGTATTGCAAATGTATTTGCATTCATTTATACTCATAATATACTAACGTAACTATTCGTGTACGCGAGATAATCTATTTCACTTAACTGTTGTATTATCTCATCCTAGTTAAACGTATTTCGTTTGATGGGTTTATAGTAGGGGAGCCCAAGAGGGGATTTTCTGTAGTTACTCGAGCGCGGTAGATTAACATAAAAGAGGTTACCTTGCACTCTATTGAGTACTTTCACCACAATATAAGTCTTCTATATAAAGGGACGCGTCTAGGGAAGCCGATTAAAATATTTAAAAAATGTTTTGATAAGGTAAAAATACTTGAAACCGTCAGATTAAGGTGTGGTAGGCTAGTCACATCCTGAAAAGTGTCCAATTTAATAATCTGCCGATTTGCACAAGCCTAAGAGGCAAAAATCATCATAAACTTTATAGTCGATTTTTGCCTCTTCGGCTTGTGCAAATCGGCAGATTATTGAATTGGACACTTTTCAGGATGTGACTAGCCTACCACACCTTAATCTGACGGTTTCAAGTATTTCTACCTTATCAAAACATTTTTTAAATATTTTAATCGGCTTCCCTAGACGCGCCCCTTTATATAGAAGACTTATATTATGGTGAAAGTACTCAATAGAGTGCAAGGTAACCTCTTTTATGTTAATCTGCCGCGCTCGAGTAACTACAGAAAATCCCCTCTTGGGCTCCCCTACTATTAAGTGCCTTTGTTGAATTAATGAGTGTATTTTCTAAATTAATTTTGAATTAATACATCAGTAACATCACTCATTGATTAATTAGGAAAATTTTAACGTATAAATAAAGCTACATCTTCAAAGGTATTTAGATTCCTTATAGAGGGGATCTGCTAAGGATAGGTTTTTTGGAAAAACGTTAAAAGTTGCCTTAAAGGAAAGTAAGTGCTTGGAAGTTTGTTTAAAAATTTAATTATTATGTATTTACTATTTAAGTATATAAGAACATATGTATGTATTTACATTACAGTATATATATGTAAAAATATGTCTTTATCTTATTTGAGTGTATGATTATTATTTACAATTTTACTTTATGTTGCTAGATTTTTGTCCTGCTATGAAACACTATTTCTAACTTCCATAGGTGGGCTGTAAGAGATCTATAAAATACCCGGTCAGGTCAGCACCTTTTCCCACATTGTTCTCTGTATTATTTATACATAACAATGTTAATGAGCAATATAGAATATTATTTTCAAATGACGCGAGCAGAGTCGCGTGAAAATGCTTCCATTTATATGTAAATTAATATTTGTACGTGAGCTGTTATGACCCTTGCGAGAAATTAAGGATTGAATTATAAATACGTACCCATATTTACATACATATATTACTATAATGGGATTTGTAACTAGCGAACACTTGTTGCGAATGATCAAATAATCCTGATCCTGTTAAACGAACAATGTTTTGTTTGGTTAGAAATGGGTCCTTAAGGGTCGATTTAGATATTAGATTAGAACATATATAATATTTATTGGATAATGGGTGGGTTATAGCTAGGGGGCTCACACAGAGTAAAGCCGGGGTGGATTTCTTGTAAATAAAGTTTACTGACTCCAAAAATCCCTTAAAATCCTTAGAAATGTTTTTTGAAGTTATACTTCTTTTGGCACGTTTGGAAAAAAATGTGAAAGTAAAATTTTTACGATGCGCGCGCACACCGACAGTCAAAATCCAACATGATGAAGTTAGCTGAAAGCGACATGATAAAGTAGCTGCATTCCTTTTACAAACAGAGCATTGTGCCATACAGGATGAAATCTTAGCTATTTTTGTTCTGTTACACCAAAGAAGCATAACTTCTTACGTACGTACATAAGTATACTTCACTCGTTTTTTTTTTGGAATGGAGGTATACCTATAGCTCATTAAAAACGGTTTGCAAGTGGCAAATACATCTTGCAATATCTAAAAATATCCACAAACCTTGCATCCGAAATCAATACCTCCTTTTTTAAGTCGGTCGAAAAATAAGATCACTTGCAGTCATAGTCAATCTCTCTGAGACTAGCCAACTGCGCAGGAGATATTATAGTGTACAAGGTTACGTGCAGATACAAGTATACTCTATTCCTTTCACACTCTTATATTCCAGTGGGACGATAATTCTACACGACCTGTGAGAGATCAGACGCAGGACCGACGGCTTCACGTGCTCTCCGAGAGTAAAACACTGCTAACCTTCCAACTCCAGACGGTTACTCAGGCTGACAATAAATAAACTTAGCCTGACCCAGGATTTGAACCTAGGTCATCTGTAGCCATACATTTTAGAACTAGACCACCAGGATAGTAGTTAAAGGCAGACCTAGATGGTGTTTTTAGTATTCATACTCTCGTCTATAGCATACATGTATGATATAAACTCGTTATTGAGGCAGAGGAAGCTAGCCTCTGACCGGTAATCGTATGAGGGGTAATTGTGTTACCTCGACAGCTAATCTAACTAGATCGCATGCATTAACTTCGATGCACTACTAGCTTAAGCTTTAACACTCTACTTAGATGTATAAAGGTAAGTCTATTACCTAAGTGCACATTTGGATTGAGTTTAGGATTACATTTCTTTCGTACTAGTGATGCGACCTGGTTTTCGGTGTACATAAGTAAAGTTTTATATCTCAGTCGTAATCCACAGGCGTCTTAAGAATTAAACACAAGTAAATGCATAATATGCCAGCCGATACAAAGCAAAGCACACCGACTTCGAAAATATTTGATTAGGTATGTATAGTAAATGAAAACTACCAATCAGTTATTTTTTACTTTTTAGTGCTTTTTTCAAAGTCGGTTTTTATTTTTTTGTTAAAAAGTTTTTATGTTAATATTGTTAATAAGCATGCTTCAGACGTGCCAATTTTGAATTGTTATTTTTTAAGTAGGTATAAAGATTATTTACACTCTCCACTACGCAAAAATATTAAATGTAATGAACGACAATTATAGTCTATTCGTCGGAGATTTGGTAGCCCGAGGATTCAGTAAAATTGACGGCAACGCCGAAACCTGTTAGGAGGATAATACCCGAACAAAAATGAAACAATTATTATATAAAATTTAATTTGTTTCTGTTGGTTACATTTAATTTTCCGAACAAAATATTACTTTCTAAAGTAATAAATGATTCAAGTAATAAATATAATAAGGGATATATCATTAAGTTATCATGTACATGTATTAACAAAATAATTATCGCCCTCGTATTTTTTATATGAAATTAAAGACGTATTTATCTTTTAAATTCAAACGTAAACTGAAATAATAGTATTTTTTCCTCTTCCAAAAATAAACCTTTAAATAAAATGTACAAATACGTGCAGTATAAAACTGTAAAACCTTAGTAAGCCTTCCAAAGCCGTCTTATCGGATATGTCCACTCCACAAATATGACTTTAGCTAGCTTATACGAAGTAACAAGTTATTTTATAATAGGGTTTTCTGGTGTTATTCTTTTTAACATAAAATAGTGTGTATAAATTTTATAAAATACTCAAGTTTGCTCGAATAAATAAATAAGTATATGTTGGGACATTAACACATAGCACCATCTAGTTCTATAGTAAGCTACGAGGCTAGCGTTATGGATACCAGATAGTTGACAAACATTTGTGCTCATCACACAAATGAATGCCCCCACCGGGACTCGAACCCGCGACCGCTCAGCAAGTAGGGTTACTATAAACTGAGCCAAACGTGTCGTCATCGAATGTTTTATATGTTAATTGTGATGGAGTAGAAATCAAAATATATTTTTTTTTCATGTTTAAATGACTGGAAATTATTTTTAAATTTTATGTAACGCTTTTGTTATTGTAAACTTTATTGTTAAGCTTATAATCTATCTATATAATATGTTAATAATATTACCCTTAAAAGTGTTTGTCTATAAGCTAACTTTAATAAAATCCAAAAAAAATTTTTTTACTACAAAGAGTTTGAAGCGGCTTACTGTAGTATATATCTACATGGGTTTATTTTGTTTAAGATAACTATGATATTTATTGTTAATCTTTATTAAGTACGGAGTTAAAGCGAACAAATTATATTATCAAACTAGCATTGCCCGCGGCTCCGCCCGTCTTGTTGTCTTTCTTTACAATAATTAATGTCTACTATAAATATGCAAAATTTGTCAAAGTAAATTATTGAAATTTCTTGTTAATTCTATTTTCACTAAAACTGCTGTTAGTGGGTTATATTGTGGAGGTAAAATAGAAAACTTTACCTACACTCTGACTGCATAATAATCGGGCGCTTTGAAGTGATAAACTTTTTTAAGTAGTTCTACAAACAAGAAACGGAGATTAAATTTGAAAGCAAAATAGCAGACTGAATTATTTGATTTGAAAAAAATTATCATGCTACATATTCCCTTACCGTATCATAAAATACACTTTCGAGTATGAAAATGAAGTTGAGCTCGAAGCTTTATTGAGATTACCTAAATAATCTATTTTATTAATATACCTAAATATTGTTATGTTTAAGTTTGTATGTGTAAGTGGAGTTGTAGCAGCAGACACAAAATATTCTTTTCAATGTCTTGAAAATAAAAGCATTTAACATAGATCTGTCATTGTTACATTAAAACAAGTTAGCCAAAAAAAAGACGGTCAACCCTTTTTTTCTTGCTAAAGAAATCTATTCTCTGTCCCAACTTCCAACGTTTAAATGCAGGGGACTGTAGACTGAGAAGGACAAATCGACATAGAAACTAAATCTCAGTGGAATTGTCATTAGATCGTTCCAGGAGCATTAAAACATATCGTATAAGCCTCTACGTAGGCCGTCTCCGCTATTACGATACTATACGATGTAGAGCATCTTATACAGAATGAGTTGTTTTACTATACGCGTAAATAATAGGAGTGACATTCCCTTATTTTTCTTACATATCCGTTTCCTTAATAAGACTTAAATCCTCTTACCAAATGCTGTCTGGTAGAGATTGCTTTAGCAATAAGACCGCCTTTGCATGCCTAACGTACTTTATCTAAGAACAGTCGCGGGTGTTTATATTTATAATATGTATGTATTTAAAGTTATATATGCGTAGTATATCAACTATCTGGTATCCATAACACAGGCCTCGTAGCTTACCATGGAACTAGATGGTACTGTGTGTTAATGTCCCAACATATTTATTTATTATTTATTTTTGTCTTTATATTGTATGCAATAAATATTAATAAATAAATAAAAAATAAAACATTGTTACTATTATTTATTATATTAATATTTATTAAGTCTGTATGCGTTTATTTAACGAAGATTTTGGTATTAAGTGTTTTATAATAATGCCTTCCTGACAGGCTTCGGCGACCATTCGCAGGACACAAACATAGATATATGTATTATATGGAGATAAAGCGTATGCGCGTAAACAAAAGTGCGGTCTCTCTTATTCCTGTGACTCTTTCGGTGGGACGATAATTCGACATAATCGGAGAAAGATCAAGTGTATGTTGATCATAAATCGTTTTTGTAGAAAAAACCTATAACTAAACTTGACCCTACTCAGGACTCAAACCCAGGTCCTCCGGATTTTCATCCGCACCTACTATCCAGTAGCCAATAGGTATATTACAACGATTAAACATTCGTTATGATATAATTTAATGCTTTATTTCAAAGGTAGCTTCTGATAATTTGATAAGTTTACCTTAAAATGAAATTCACATGAATGCAATTTACGGCAAGTATTTAAGTTATGTACATATGAGATATTACGAAATGCAGAGAGTTGAAATTGTTCGACGTATAATTATTATAAGTTATAACTAACCTTAGTATTTACATTGAGCGCAAATGGCGAATGAATTAATTGAAATTATAGGTATTTTAGTTCATTTAACTGTCTGGCGTATTATTATTTTACAACTAGCGACTCACCCTCGCTTTGCTGGGTTCGTCCCTAGGTACGTTTTAACGGTTAACATGGAATAGGTAAAATCTGAGGATCTCACGATTAGATTATGGATATAAAAATAATGATAACAATAACACAAGCAAGAGATATGTAGAATTAGCTTGGCATTCTACTCTTTCTAGCTACCCCATAAGATATATAGCGTTAATTTATGCATTCTACAGGCAGACTCAAATTAAGAGATACTTGCATGATCATAGTATCAATATTTTACATACTGTTAAATACGGGTTGCCCTTTTTCTTAGATTCTAAGTGAAATTGTCAAAATACCGTGTTGTACGATCCTTTAGTGTACTTAGACTCTGTTATTCTACTTCACAGTTTGTTTGAAATAAGATTTATTTATTGTATATTTCAAAAACAAAAGTCCAGTCCGCAACAATTCTTTAAATTTTGGTGACTGCTGTCACGAAAACTGTAATGCAGAAATAAGTGATTTTTCTTGTGTAATCTACTAACTAGTATAAAAAAAAAATCTTGCGTAATCAAAATTTGTTTTAAAATATATCCGAAAATAGCATTAAAAATTTAAGTAATAGTATAAAAAATGTTTTAAAAGACAAAAAAATCGAAAGTACATATTACAAGACTTCAGCGATACCATTCAGACAAAGAGAGACAATAGTATTCCCAAGGAGGGTTGATGTCAGGCAGGCGGCCGGTCGTAAAACTTTTGCCAAATCCTATCAGCAGTACGGAAGATGTACTGCGCCGACCCCAAGTAATTGGGAAATGGGCATGGAGAAGAAAATATGCATTTAGTAAAAAGCTGTTATTTTGACATTACAAACAGACACTTCCATTTTATTTATCTGTATAGATGAAGGTAGATATTACTACGAGAATAAACTGTCAAAATTTTAGCTCTGTAGGTTTTGCTATAGTTTTTTTATATGTGATATTTTTGCTAAATTTGAATCAATTTATATATAATTTTTTTATTAATACGATATACATATTTATATATTTCTATTAAAAAGAAAATTAGTTTTAAATGGGTTTAATACCTAATACTTTCTTAGATTTACGCGAATGTTTGACATTATTAAATAAAACTATCTTTTTCGGACCTGTGCACCTTTGCAGTTAAAATGTAATTACTGTATACAATTCTAATAAGAACACGCGAATGCAACCCTTATTAAAAGAAGGCATTTAAAAGGTCACAACGCCTTTCACAATGTGTTGGTATTCGTGCCGTCGATTCATAATAATTAATGTATGTTAGTTTCAATCGTTGTATGTATGTATGTACATGTGTACGTCAGTGGTAGCACAGTGGTAGCGCGCTCGCTTGAACAAGCGAGTGAAGCGGGTTCAAATCTCGGTTCGCACCTCTAATATTTTTATGTACGACTCATTTAGAGAAGAATTAGGGGTCGCCCCAAAAAAATAAAAAATAAAATGTACCTAGGGACGCCGGTACCCGAGCAAAGCGAAGTCGCAAGTATTAAATAAAGTAAGTTACAAAAAAAGCTCTTAATTTGTATCAATATTCATTTGTGGTTACATGATATTTTTAAATTAAAATAAATGAAACCCGTTCGTATAAAACATTTAATTTGAAATATACTCGTAACATGGTACTCATTTGGAACGTAAAATAACAGAAAAGATATCTTTCAAAGCTTAGAAAAATATTGAAAAAAGTATTATTTCAGAGACTGCTTCCGAAATTTAATTACTTTAAAGGACTATGCTATGCCTTACAAACCACCATCTAATGAAATATATAAATATTTCCACCGTTACCGTATAGCGTACTGTTGTGCCCATTTACTAATCTTCTGTAAGATAACGACAAAACGTCGAGTATAAAACATGGGTGTGTTGGCTTTGAATAACAACGGACTGGAATATTCTGAAAATAAATTACCTTTTACATAAATAATGAATAATAAATGTACTGAAATTCAAATTTCTAAAGAGCTTTGAACTAAGCTTTTATTATCTTTACTATATAATTTCTACTTCAGAAACCTACGCTGCGATTGTTAGAGTTTTACCTCCAACACTCAAATATGGGCAAATCTAGGCCGAAATAAAGTGACAGAATAATCGCTAAAGGTAAGAAAATGATATTATTCTATGCACTAGCGACTTACCCTCGCTTTGCTCGGTGCATCACTGGGTGCGCGGATTTTGTTCACAATTTCAAGTGTTTTAATTGAGCGGTACTCTGATTCTTTTTCCACAATAAAAGTAGCTTAAGTTACTCTTTAGAATATCAGCTATCTGCTAGTGAAAGTCCCGTCAAAATCAGTCCAGCCGTTTCGGAGATTAGCCGGAACGAACAGCCATATAAATAGAAAGACAAAAGTTTTAAAAATTGATTTTTTCTTATAAGTATCGTATAATACTTTCATATGTACTCGTACCTATATATTTAGTAAAGAGCTGTTATTTCGACTTTACAAACAGACACTTGAATTTTATTTATCTGTATTGATAGTACACAGATGTATAGGGGCGTTTTCTATCATTGATAAATAGTAGAAGTCCTGCATGTGATGAAGTTATTTTTGTAAAGAATACTTACTTGTGTACCATTAACAATAAATAAATAATCGCGGTGACAGTCGACGAGGGCGAAACAATTTCCGAAATACAGCGACAAACGACAAAAGGTTCAAGGCAACCGCCTGCGGCTTAGCTTTTGTGTTTCTCCAAGTCTGAAAACTACTGAAACTGACAAGAATTTTTGAAATCTCACAAGCACTGATTGTTAACGTTCATATTTGAAGACCTAAGCTGTAAAATTTCAACTACTATTTCTAGGTTTCCTTTGAATAAAATAAATTTATATTTTTATTCAGTGTATCCACTTTTTAAAATTTCTAAAGAATGCTTATTTTTAAATACACTGTTTTATGTTGAAAATAGTTATGTAGTACTTTAATTTTATTATAGGATTATGGCCTCACCCTCTTCACAATGATCTAGGTATCGAAATTAGTAGTTACCTATTTTAAATAGAGACTGAGTGATATATATATATATATATATATATATATATATATATATATATATATATATATATTTATATATAATACTTTGTCCTGGCTGACTGATGGATCAACGCACAGCCTAAACAGCTGCTCGTAAAAACGTGAGGAAGACGTTTCCTTATACGTATAATAACGGCATCCGAGATAAGAAAGGATTTTTCTAAAATGAAATTTGTTTCCCATATGTCTTTAAGAAATAATATGAAAGCTTATTTTTGCAAATAATTAGGTATGTATTGCGAAAAAGTTTTTTTTCGTAGTTTGATCGCGGGCGAAGCCGTGGGTTCTGCTAGTATGTCATAAACGTACTACACACTATCACATCTCAACACAAACTGTTATAAAGCCATCGTATCTTTGTATGTCTGATTGTTGAACACACAATATTGTACACATATTTTTTGGAAAGATCTTAAAATATCACTTTTGTTAACTAGTTCAAAATTCCAAATAGTATAGAATTTTCCTTTACACAATTTCTTCCTGCACTTGTTCATATTTTTTTTTAATATAGAAGCTTAATATTTAGCAACTATTTACATTCCTCTTTAATATTATTCATTTGTACATTCGATTTTATTTAATTAACCAGCAATCATTTTGTATTTATTATTATTTAAACCCTAATTGATTTAAAGCTATAAATTCAACATTCAATTAAAATTTGCAAAAAACATTTTTGAAGAGTTTAAATTGTACTTTAACTTCATTAGTAATGCACTCTGCTACATACACAGTACGGATTTGTTAGCTTTTGTGTAATTTATTGAGTTATGAGCTCAAATATTATTTCATTTATTACTGTTCATTAGTATTTAAAAGTTATTAACTCTCGAATGTGTTTCTAGATACCTTTGGATTTTAGTAAGGATATCATGGAGTAAAATAATTAATGTAGGGAGCGTAAGGGTGAAGTTTGGTGTATTTCTTTTAAGTTTTTGTTTTCAGTTTAAAAAATGGTTAAATGCAAGACAGCTTTTTGCAATAACTCGGTTCCCCGTTATGTAATAATAAATTATTTTACGCATTAAATCATAATATTAAGCACGTGTTAAACACGTGAGTTTATCCAATTCAAAAATTAACTATTTTTTTGCATTAAAGAATATCACAAAAAGTTTTACATCAAATCTTATGCAAGATAAGACGATCAACTTTACATATGTAAGGTATATACTATATACTTATATATATATATATATAAACTTTCTATGATGTGCTATGTATATCCACTCGGTAATAGCTATTTCCAGCCACTGTAATGAAATTTCCTGTTTTGTTTATTCCTTATTGTTTATTTATATTATATGTGAAAGGTAAATTATACTTGTCAATAATATTTTAATGAATGGATGACACAAAGTTAAGTGGTATGACGATAATTGTCCCAATATTCATATATGTCGGAGACGAGTCATAATCACAACTAATCGGAACGCGAGCGCCACCTTTTTGGGCTCGACAGAGTCTACGTTGTGACACTCGACCGGGCTCGGCTGAGTTACGCTTGGTCGGTCGCGCAGTGAACACTAGTAGAAACTGTCTTGCGTTCCGTATTGTCTATACGTGGTAATAGTGAAGTGGTATATGGCTGTGTAGTGAAGTGCTGTTTAACTATGTACAAAGTGATTATTGTTAATTTGAAATACAACTGTGATTGCAACGACTTTCATTTGAACCAACACTTCCCATATAACGCCCACTGTATAAGTCATGATAAAATAATGGAAAATAATAGAGAAAATTAATGCTGCTTCGATATCAGAAGCGGGATCAGTGTTGGTTCAATTGCAAAAAGAACTAACTCTGAGTGAACAATGACGTGCAATGTTTGAACAACAAAATGTCATTATGTAATCTCTTATCGAGGCCTTGCAAATGCCTCAGATGAAGAAGAACGTCAAGTTACGCGAGTTTGACCCTGACAATATGGATACGGACGCAAGATCTTGATTTGCGACTGTAGATTTGTGTTTTTCCGAATACCCTCCATACGGTGGCTAGCTTATTTTAACAGTCAGTAAGGAATTAAAAGGATAAGGGTCGACGTGGCTATCACAATTTGTATACCAGAGAATAACATAGGAAGAGTTCAAGGTGATTTTCAAGGCGAGATTTATTTCCACCGAGACATTGGCTGGTACGCTAATTAATGTTAACAGTGACAAACCAAATGAAAAAAGAAACTCGTTACGTACGCAAATCGCCTGATGACGTCACTGACTAATCGTTGGAAAGACGCTAGCAAGAATCAGGTAGCAATTGCGACTGTCCTTGCTCACTTATGTCAGTTTAATTCGAAATTACAACGATTGGCCATTACTACGAAAATTGCTTCGCGAGATCGACTGCAGCAGGGATTGCACGCATTCTCACATTTGAAACGCAAAAAAAGTGAGTCTTAAGCGGTCAGAGTGTAGAAGCAAGGTAAATGACAGTGTGGAACGACCTTCGATGACAGCAACGGCATTGCAGCCTGCAGTGAAATCTTTGGTGTGCTTCAAATGTGGCAAGCCTGGTCACATCACGCTCCGGTGCATAAGTAGTGCCAGTCAAGTGGACGGCAGCAATATGGGTGCAACACGAACGGAACGACGCGTGGATGTATGTGTTGTACAACCATCTTCGAATGCTCAATGGCATAGAGGTAATCTGTATTGCTTTTGTTATAATCATGGTGCTGAATATTCGTTAGTAAGATAACATTTAGCAGTCAAATTGTGTGGTTAACGATTTTGTCCTTGCAATTTCTAGTATTGATCAAAACAGAATATTCCGCACAGAGTAAAATTTGTTTTGTAACGATTAACGGTCATTCTCTTGAAATCTTTTGAAATATTATGTTTTGCCTAATTATTAGTTACAAAATGGTATCATAATAGGACATGAGATATTGAAAGGTTTTCTATTAACATGACGGCTATAAATTCTTTACACAAAAATTCTAGTAGGTCATGTACCAATAGAGGTTGATGTAAATAATGATCATCATGCCAAGCAAATGTTTTAATAAAGTCGATGGAAACCGATGTAAGCATTCTGACGGCCGTAGTAGTGTCGACCGTACTAGTAACTATTACGTAGTCATAGCCTGGTAAAAGTCGGTCTTTTGAGGAAGCTCAAACTAAATAGACCGTGGGTGTGTGATGTGCGTTTAGTTCTGGCGGAGGTCGGGGTCTGTTATGACCATAGTGTGTAGTCATCGAGAGGATGATACATACGGTGATCCCGTAGTGGATGCACCTGGATTGAGGAGCAATTGTGATTGCTGGTTGGCTTGTAAGGCCGTAGCCTAAGAGTGGTTTACAGAGGTGCTAGTAAATTTGAAAATTAGTTTGATTGCTGAAGTGTTGAATGATGTTGGTACATGGCTCTGGATGACTAACGTTATTAGTTAGATTAGAGATAAATAGTGACTTGGAGAAAAAAAAAACAAAGGTGTTAGCGTTAAAATTTTTTCGCTAGAATAAAGATGATTTAGATTCAAAGTTAAGATTTATCTGGTCAGGATTGACCGAGTCGAGCAAGTATTTTCGTTGATTATTTGGTTGCAGGCTAACACACGGCTAACACACGGCTAACACACGAGGGCGTGTGCATGCAGGATGGCCGTGTCGGAGACGAGTCATAATCACAACTAATCGGAACGCGAGCGCCACCTTTTTGGGCTCGACAGAGTCTACGTTGTGACACTCGACCGGGCTCGGCTGAGTTACGCTTGGTCGGTCGCGCAGTGAACACTAGTAGAAACTGTCTTGCGTTCCGTATTGTCTATACGTGGTAATAGTGAAGTGGTATATGGCTGTGTAGTGAAGTGCTGTTTAACTATGTACAAAGTGATTATTGTTAATTTGAAATACAACTGTGATTGCAACGACTTTCATTTGAACCAACACTTCCCATATAACGCCCACTGTATAAGTCATGATAAAATAATGGAAAATAATAGAGAAAATTAATGCTGCTTCGATATATACATAGTATATGTAATATATGTATATTATATGTATAATGTATATTTTTAGGAAGACGGCGTGTATTTCCATAAAGATATAATATATAATCTATTATCTACTACTGTTATGAATGCGAAAATAGCCAATTCACTTTTCAATGTGATTTCTATGACCTAGGTTAAAGAACTCTTCAATCTATAAACCCTTATGTCACTACATTAGCTATTTTTCTGGTACCTATTGTAATAATTATGTATAATTTTATTCTGTTACAAAAATGTCTTATATTACCTAAATGAAAGCTAGAGACGATCACATATACCTAAAGCATGTAAAAAGTTTCTCCTCATGGGTTAATTAGGCTGAATGCCTTATTAAACCATGACGAGAAACTTTTACACGTTTTATTTCTGTATAGTATATGAGCGACTTGCCTTCGCTTCGCTCGGGTTCGTCCCTAAGTAGATATTAACGTTGTATGGAGTACATAGACTATATATTACATGATATATAGCCTATAATAATAAATAATGATATACATATAGTGTATAGCCTTCCTCAATAAACGGGCTATTTAATGCAACAAGAATTTTTCTAATAGGATTAATAGTTCCTTCGATTAGTGCATTCAAACACACAAACTATCAAATAAACTCTGCCTCTTTATAACACTATATAGTATATTCTACTAGTGACTTACCCTCGGTTCGCTCGAGTCGGTCCTTAGTTACCTAAAGTAGCCCATGTGTTACACCAGATTATAGTCTATCTGTATGTCATCCATCCATCTTGCTATGTCAGCGTGAAGATGTAACAAACATACACACAAAAAAACGTGTGTGTGTACGTATGTACGCACGTAAGAAGTTATACTTCTTTGGCGTAGCGGAACAAAAATAGCTAAAGATTTCATCCCGTAACTCTCTGTTTGTAAAAGAAATGCAGCTAACTTTATCACGTTGCTTTTTGGCTGTCGGTGTGCGCGCGCATCGTAAAAATTTGACTCTCATAATGTTTTCCAAGCGTGCCAAAAGAAGTATAACTTCAAAACTTAGCATTTGTAATTTTGTTTTAAATGTGGCTCCTTGTTTCAGACAATATCATCACAAGTGACAGCGATATCTGTACTGTCAGTGATAATATTCGTGTTGATGATCGTTCTGGCGATGGCGTTGTTACCGGCGGCGGCAGAGTGGGAAGCGCTCGCGTTGACAGGCTCTATACTTGTCACTATATGCCTTGGCACTGGCACATTAATGGCTACGCATCACGCACCTTTGCCACTATTTGCTCTTATATTGGTAAGTTAAAATTCTTTCGACTTTAGTGCTAACTTTTCACTTTTAGTTCACTGTATTCCTATTTTTTTGAGGCATTATTTCAGTTAGACCTGTATGCGATATATGTACCATAGTGAATAAGTGTTTATACAGACACATTTCTATGTATTTGGCTTGGATTAAGAAAAATCCTACATATATTTCTATATTTTAGCTTAGTTTGGGACTCGAACTCAGGGTCTCATAGTTCTCATAGTTTATTAAGATAGGCGGTTAACTATACAAACATTATGGCCATGTAGAAAAATTGATAAGATTTGACTTTTTGATTTCACTTACTTCGAAGAAAGTGGGTTCAAATTCTGCAAATAAAATAATATCGAAATTTAAACAATACAAAATAATATTGATCTTCGTTTTGCTTACAGTAATTATTAAGGTGTTAATTTCGACAGGTTGTATTGAAAGTAGACGATCTATTACTGTCAAAAAACAAAATTTAATAGAGGTCAAGGATAAGGATGTCTTTACAAAGTTTAAGTGGAAACAATTTCTTGTTGAAAAGTTAATTCACTTTGTTCCATACACTTTCAAAGTAATTTAAGCATAAGCTGTAAGTGCTTTACACGACGTATAAGTTAATACACTGCCCAAGAAAACTTTACACTTCAAACCTCTTTCTCAGAGAAATGTTCTTTGAAATTAAAAAAAAAAAACTGTGTTAGTAAAGTAAAATATGTATGTAAAGCATTCAAAACGTCAGGAACCAAAAATCTAAATAAAACTGAAAATTTGTTATATTTTAAATAACGAATATACGAGTAAATCTAAGAATGTACTAATATTCGACTGAACATGATATCATTGATTACTCGTATTTAATAATTATAAAACATATTAGAAACTATAAAAATTATAAGTCCTTATTATACTACCACGTATTATAAATACGATTTTTTGTTACTAATGCAAAATAGGTAACGAATTGATATGAATTTAACATAGATATTATCTTAATTTCGAAGTTAATTTTTATTTTGATCCATCGAAGCTTCAAAAACCTAATAAGGGACGCTCTGAACCGAAATACCTACTAAAACGAGTGAGAAAATAAACACATATTGGAATAAAATTTAAGCCTTAAATTGTAATACAATTACGTCCTTCGCCTTATTTCCATAGAATTTGAACTAGCCTTAAAATGGACAAACAAACAACCCGAACGAGATAAATGAACTAAAAGCCCTTACGACGGCTTCACAAGATAAATGACCATAGAGAACATTTGGATGTCATAATTGTGATGTAACTATTAAAATATTTTGTGGACCCTAAAGGGGTTGAGGACATGAATATTAATGTAAGCAAGTGGATTAGTATTTAATTCTAATAATAAACTAGGTACTGCCTGCATCTTTGCCTGTGTATATATATAAACGCATGTATTTCTTACATTTTATATGAGTGAGAAGGCAGTGTAAGCCCAGTGGTAACACGTTCACTTGGGAAACCGAGTGTAGCTTGTTCGCACTTTTAATATTTTCATGTGCGAATCATTTCCAACATTACCATTGTATTACATTTGTATTACGATGAAAGAAACCTGCATCTCTGAGAGAACGTAGTAAGTTTTCGAAGGACATGTGAAGTCTGCCAACCTGCATTTTGCTAACGTTAAATAGGGCTAAATACGTATATGAGTGAGAACGGTATCGGATTTTATCAGCAGAATAAGATGAAATTTAAATTATATTTCTATTAGAAATGTTTATTACTTTTACAGTAAAAAAGTTGATGATGCGGAGTTAACCAATGTATTAAATATTTTACAATCTGTTATATGTTTGATATTTCCTAATACGATTTTATTTTTTGGCTACAACACACACTACAAAAAAATATAGATTTTCCTGGAACTGGAGGATGTTGGAATAAATAAAGAAGAGTATAATATTATGTAATTTCCTATAATTAAAATCCAACACTCGGAACAGCATACAGTTTCCTACAAAGACCGTTTATTATTAGGATACAATTAACCGTTCTTGAAAGGCTAAGAATGGGGTGCGCTTAGCCCTTCATATAAATCCAGTTTACAATATACTTTTAGTCTTAAATTTTATTACTAAAATTATAATTATTATAAACTTGTAATTATTAATTAATACAAATGCCAGGTGAAGTCCGCCAACCCGCACTTGGCCAGCGTGTTGGACTATGGCCTGATCCCCATCGTATTGAAGGGAGGTCCGTGCACAGCAGTTAAAAAGGGCTGCATACATACTTAACATAATACTGAAAACCAACCAAAGTTTGTTACTTTTTGTCATAGTCTATATGTATTCTGCTATACTGCTATTATGTTTTAGCATGAAGGAGTAACATACATATATACATACATAAAAACTTTCGCATTTACAACAGTAATGTAAACAACCAATTTCATAGCGAAGTTATTGGCTGGTACTGTTAGTGGAAAGAAAAAAAAACTTAAATTCAAACAATTTAAACTGAACTTGACGATGGACTAATTTAGTTCGTGCAAACTTTTTATAGATGTTCTGTTGTTTAATGCTAGTCGTGTTCAAAGTTTTCCTTTTAAATTAATCTGGAAATTTATTTTTAACCGGTTATGGTTTCTTCTTTATGTAGGAACATAAATTCGTGGTTCTTTGATAGATATTTCAATTTGCTTTATATATTCAATCACTTTGTAAGATTGGCTTAATTTATTATGAAAGATAATTTAATTTTTAAACGATATCAATAAATTTTCTATGAATTTTCAATTGCAAAGTTCTATGAATATGGATAAAGATATAATCAAATGGAATAAAATATACTTAGTCCTTAAACCTCACTATCGTAAAAATAACTGCTTCGGTGGTCTAGTGTCTAGAATACGGCTGCACATCCGGAGGTCCTGGGTTCGAGTCTCGGGTCGGGCTAAGTTTAATTAATGAGTTTTTCTGTTAAAATATTCTCAAAAACAGCCCGGAGTTGGGAAGTTGGAGGTGTTGAAGTCACCTCCGTGCTACGGAGTTGTCAGTGAAATTGGTTAGTTAGGGAGATTGATCGCCGCAGAAAAAATCGGTCAAGAGGACATTAATATCGCGAAAAATGTGATGTTTCTTGAATTTAAAAAATTGAAATAATTTGTGTACTAGATACTCACCCTTGCTTCGCTCGGGTTCGTCCCTAGGTACGTTTTAATTATTTTGAGCGGAACCCTAATTCTTTTTCTAAAATAAAAGTAGCCTATGTTACTCCATATAACATCAGCTATCTTCCAGTGAAAGTACCATCAAAACCAGTTCAGCCGTTTCAGAGATTCTCCTAAACAAACAGACAGGCAGACAAATTATAAGTACCGTATATGATTTCATATGCATTTAGTAAAGCGCTGTTATTTTGACATTACAAACACACATTTCAATTTTATTTATCTGTATAGATAAGGATTAAACACCTATTTTTATGATATGCTCACTAGCCTAAAAAAGTAAGGGAACATAAAACATTGTTAATGTGACATTATTACGCTCGATAAACCTGTCTGTTTATGTAAATATTTTTATATAGTACATTTTTTGACCGACTTGAAAAAAGACAAGTAAGTTTTATTCAATCAGGTTACACCATGGGCAATACGATGGGCAAATAAGGGAATATACGACTTTTAGCTTGAAAATTGATATGGTGGTCCCATAACAATTTTCAAGCAAAAAGTCTACCCCTGTGGAGTGAATACCTAAATAACTTAAAAATAAGTAGGTACTTATAGAGTAATTAGTTTTGATGTGGGTTTATTAATTATTATAGTTCGAATCTAAATGAAACAAATATTTAAACCTTGTAAAGCAGAACGTCGAATAATTCTAACATAATCTTAACGAAACGTGTTGTTTACGATAAGCCTGACTGAGCATAATTAGTGATGATTTGCATAACCCTTCCCTCTCTCCAGGCAAATATGAAAGATACCTAAAGATTAGTTTAGAGGTTTAATACCTATGCAGTTAACGTCACGTCAGCTAATTTTTATGTCACGATTTTATTAACACTCGTTACTGTGTTATAAAATCTAAAATAAGATAGTCGATTTTAAACTATTTCTAATTGTCATAAAATATATTTGTTTTAACTTGTAACTATGGAAAATCAGATTATAATATTTTGCTATTGCTATATCGCGTTGATCACTAAATGATCAAGATATACTTGCTTTATCGAGCTGATCACTAAATCACATTATTAGTTTTAATCGTGAAATAATTTAAGTTATACGTCAACAAGTACATTTATAAACACATAACACAAAAGAACAAAATGTAATTGCGCTTTTAACATTAAAAATGTTTTTTTGTCGCTTCAGTCTAGGCAAGATTTTCAGCGAAACTGCGACATCGCCCTGGTATCGTGGATTTTGGGACTATGTGGTTGATTGGGATGTTAAAAGATGCGCCTGAATGAGCGCTACAAAATAAATACAAAAAAAAAATGGAAACCACTCAGGGGTATTTCTCCGAGATTGCGTTCTTCGTCTGATTTATCTGGCCAAAAATTATTTTCATTTTTGGCTCTATTCAACATACTCTTATGATTAAAGACATGCCAAATTTAAAATTTTAATCATAAGAGTATGTTGAATAGAGCCAAAAATGAAAATAATTTTTGGCCAGATTAATCAGATGAAGAACGCAATCTCGGAGAAATACCCTCAGGCTTTTTTTTTAAATCGAAAAAATGTGATAAATGCAGTCGCTTTTCCTTCGGTTTCGGTCAGAAAAAAAATCATATCTCGAAATGAAATAAGATGTCGAAAAAATTAAAAAAAGCCCTAGAGATATGAGTTCGGACTACATTTAAAAAAATATTAGAGGTTCATGTCACTGATGGGTTATTCAGAAGTTGTACCTTTGTGACGCTAAGTTTACGCGAGGAGAGTGAGTGAGCGCGATAATGACGGTGAATAAATGTTTTGGAGCATGATTTTCTTTTTGAACCGAAGTGATTCTTTGTGAATAAATAAAATTATGTATTTAAACTAATAACTAACTAATATTTATACATATAATAAAAAAGTAACTAAGCGAAATTTATACGTGAAATATTTTTTCAAAACAATAACTGTAATGTATCGATCCGTTAATTTAACTGTCAGTTAAGTTGACTGCCAGATTGATTAACAGCTAGTTAGTTTAACTGTCAGTTAGTTTAACTGTTAGTTTGATAAACTGCTAGTTAGTTTAACTGTTAGTTTGATAAACTGCTAGTTAGTTTAACAGGCGTGTCTTCTTCGAATTTCTTCTTCGCCAGTATTCTGTTTCTTTTAATGTCTCTTCTCTTTCATCCATCAAATTATATATTAGTTACTAGCGGATCACCCTTGCTTCGCTCGGGTTTCTAGACAAACAAAAACAAATCTATCCCGGGAACCGTACATTTTTCCGGGATAAAAAGTAGTCTATTTGTTATTCTGATGTATGAACTAATACAGTTTCATTAAAATCCAATTCTAAAATCCAATCCAATCCAGTACTGTATGTAACATTACCGTGGCAATAGTATAGACACATGTTTTAAATACAAAATTTGATCCAAATCGTTAGAGCCCTTATCGAGATATACGAAATAAATTTACATATACATATATACAAGAATAAATTGAATATTTTAAGATAAAATTTTATATTATATATATTTTTTCATGTTTATTTGTTTACATAAGATCCTATTTTATCAATAACTGTTATTACATGATTGAAAGCTTTGAAATAGAAAATTTATATTACATTTTAACAGCAAAGTTATCTAATATTCCTATATTTGTTTTAATCATACATTGAACAACGTTAGTTAGATAATTAATTATTAATAAGTCTTGCTTTAGTGACAGAGAAATTTGAGTATGGCTGCTTTGTAAAAACGTGTACATAACAAGCGTTGCTGGGCAAAGATTTTGGTTACGCCATAGTGTTATTACGATAATATGTTTATTTTGCAAATTCTAATTTAGATGTTTGTAATTGTTCTATAACCTTTGTTCTTTTATATAAATGAAGAATGGTTTTCATCGTTCTTTGATGTTTCCTTAACAAATGAAAGATTCGGATGCCCTCGCAGATTTAGGAACCGGCTGGCTTAGTGGTTGGCTTTTGAATTGTATGTCGCGGGTTCTAATACCTTTCGGAAACATTTTTATGGTTATATATCTATTTGGTTGGATATATGTTAATATGTACTATGTATTACTTTGCACCACTTAGCAGGGCAGTAGAGTAAATGCATTTTCTAATGTTAAAAGAGGGGTTAGAGGTCTTTGAGTATGTAAAGTTTTTATAAAAATATAGATAGGGAAATATTTTTATTTTTTATTAATAATCTAGTGACTCACCCTCGCTTCGCTCGTTTTCGTCCCTACTTACGTTTTAACGTTTAGTATAGATTTCTCAGATGAGATATTTTCCCGCAGTAAAAAGCAGGTAGCCTATATGTCGACCCGGATAACCAGCTATCACCATACCAAATTTTATCAAAATCTGTCCAGTGGTTTTCTGTGATGCGTTCACAGACAGACAAAAATTCTAAAAACTATAGATTCGGCCTTTGTATCGATAATAATGTTTATTTCAATAAGATTTTCCAAAAAATATTTGATGTAAGTACAGATTCGGCTTAGTTACAATTTTATTATATGTATAGATTCTATTATTATAATTTTATTATATGGATAGGTCTAAAATTCTTTTGTAGAGCATGAGTTTCTAATAACCTCTTACTCCATAATCCACTGTTTTATTTCTTTTATTACATATAAGTTTTTCATAACATTTTTTCCAAATTATAATTTTTTTAGAATTCAAACTTTAAATGGAAATTTAATCTTTTGTATGATATGATAATTATTTTTTTTAGTTACAAAGTTCTTACATTTTATTAAATGGGAGAATGCTCTTGTTGAAAGTTGAGTTCACACTAAGGGCTCTTGATCTTTTCACTATAGACATACCTCCTGAAAGTGGCGGTAAGATATTTATTGAATACTCACACACTCACAGTACTTAACTATAATTATTACATTAACCTTGTCATGCAAGGACGGTTCTACGTACGACGTGTAGGAACGCATACTAATTTATATCTTAAATTATCCCATACAATTCGGACCTACTCGTACTCGTAGGAACCTTTACAATACACAACAAGTCATCAAACTACTCGTACAATCAGTCATCAAAATTTCACAACCAAAATTCTAAAAATAAAAATCCTTCCTCTAATAAAAAAAACAACTACTATTTATGAGTTATAAAGGCTAATTTTATTTTAGCATCTTCTAAGCTTATCCATGGGCTAAAGCTATGCATACACTACTAGGGACTCACTCTCGCTTCACTCGGGTTCGTCCCTAGGTTGATTTCCCATACAAATTTTGATCCCTATTTTCACCCCCTTAAGAGAAGATTTCGGGGATAAAAACTTCTATGTCTTTTCAATCGTCTCAAACTATCTTTTTACCAAATTTCATCTAAATCGATCCAGTAGTTTCGGAGCTGATTCGGTACAAACAAACAAACAAACTTTTCTCTTTATAATATTAGTATAGACATACAAATTAAACTTCATGTAATAAATGTTTAGTTTGTTAATTTAAAATTATTGTTTTACAGCTGTTCATTGTCTACTATACCAATTTTAACAAATGTGAAAAATTCAACATTTTCTATAGGTATTTGTAAAAAAATAAATGTGGAATTTTTGGATATTGATATGAATCTAATAATATTAAAGCGTAAAAGCGTTTGCTCCTGTCGTGCTTTATTTTAGCTTGACCTCTATAGAAAGCAATATGAAAATAGTGTATGATTTTTATGCTAAATATATAATGTAACAAAATTCTCTTTTTGCTATAAAGACTTTCATCAGAATCAAAAATAATAATATTCAATTTTTACTGAATTGTCCACTAGATATTGCGACAGGCGTTTTTGAAGTGAAAGGTCTTTAGAATCGTTGTGAATTGAAACTCGATGAAACGGAAATGCGTCACGACAAAGAGACAAACACATAGCAGACAATGTTTTAAGATATGAATATCTAATAGGTAAATATGTATTTTACGTATCGAAATATAATAGATTTGCTTTGCATCGGCTGGCATCGACTTCGAAAATATCTCTATCTAATTAGGTATGTGATTAGGTATCTATTCTAAATAAATACCCCCGTTTTGTTATTTTTTACATTTTAGTGCCTGGAAGTCGATTTTTATTTTTTTTTTTAAGTTTTTATACCTTATGCTTATACCTACCTATTTTAAGAAAATTATTTTTTTTAACTTTTTACTTAGTTAAAAACTTTCATATTGGTTCGCTACCCACTTTTCTCACTTTAAACGTTTTCGGATGGTCACATTTTTAGCTTAAAATCTGTTGTTTGTAAACTTTTTTAACAAAGCTCTCTACTAAAAGCTTTTCTAAATGTGAAACACTGACACCGGAAGGGCTAATTATTTTTACAGTAGACAAGGTACGTTGTTAGGTATTACTATCATTTCAAAGGTATAGTATGAAAAAAGGTATAGTATGGTATATTATATAACGTTTATTAAGGCGTAATGTAGAATGTTATATCCATGAACGAATTGTGGTTAATTCGTTCATGGTTATATCATAAAGCTTTACAATACGCCATTTAAAAATATAGTCTCATAGTGACCGGCCTTATTGTACCCGGCGCGGCTATCAGTTACTTTTTATAGCAGTATAATATAAAGGATTTTTTTGCTAGATTTTTAAATAATTCCATACAACGCATAGTGCTTATAATAAATAATATGTTGGGACATTAACACACATCACCGTCTAGTTATATAGTAAGCTACGAGGCCTGTGCTATGGATACCAGATAATTGATACACTAAACATATATAACTTTAAATACAAACACCCATGATTGAATTATAAACATTCATGCTCATCACACAAATGAATGCCCCCCAGCGGGACTCGAACCGAACTCGATTATTGCGATAAATGTGTAGCTTACCATACACTTAGCACAAGTTGAACTTACGACCTCTTTCGTAGAGACACGCTCTATAAATTACAATTTCATTCCAAGACTTATGTAGGTTTGAACTTGGAAATAACAAAGTCAATTGAATCCATTATTTAAGTACTTGTCTTAATTCCATAAATTCTTTAAGTACTTTTCCCCAAAAGGCACTTCTAGGAACCCCTGAACAAAAGAATTCAATTGAATTGAATTAAGTACCTACTTTTCAAAACACAAATGTAGTAATTGTATTTTGTACTCTTTTTATACTTAAGAAATAGGTACGTATTGTATTTATTTAGCCCTTTTTTAACGTCCCACTGCTGGGCACGGCCCTCCCTTCAATACGAGGGGGATCAGGCCATAGTCCACTAAGCGGGCCAATTGCGGGTTGGCGGACTTCACATGCCTTTCGAAAACTTGCTAGGTTCTCTCAGATATGCAGGTTTCCTCACCATGTTTTCCTCCACCGTAAGGCAAGTGGTAATCAAGTTAGAAATACGTAATTTATATATGTTAATATTTTTGCCTCGGTGGTGTAGTGGCTACCATGTACGGCTGCACACCCGGAGGTCCTGGGTTCGAGTCCCGGGTCGGGCCAAGTTTAGCTATTGTGTCTTTCTGTATAGTAAGCCTCAGTAACAGCCCGGAGTTGGGAAGTTGGCGGTGTTTCACCCCCGTGCCTCGGAGAGAACGTAAACCCGTCGGTCCTGCGCCTTAATTCTCACTGGTCGTGTCGAGTGGTCGTCCCACCGAAGTATGAGAGAGACAGGAATAGAGAGTGCACTTGTGTCTGCGCGTACACTTGTGCACTATAATATCTCCTGCGCAGTTGGCTAGTTTTAATGAGATTGGCCGCCGTAGCCGGAATCGGCTAGGAGAACATCATCATCATCATCGTCATCAATATTTTTAATATTTTAAATCCTTTCTTCAACTTTTACAGCCTTTCAAATCAATTATATTATATAGATGATTGTAATAGATACTTATACATCATGCAACCAAAAACGCTCTGGTTAGTTTAGGAGTTAGCAGTTCAACTTATTTTTTTGACTCTTTTTGTTCAACTTGCTTATATTACTTTAACCCCTTATATTGTCGCTTTATATAGTACAATAAATAAATAATAATAATAAATTATAATCATACTTATAACCATTTCAAAATTGTTTACCTTACACGGTAATCAAACTTGTGGGTAATATCAGTCAGACTCAGTACTGCTACACTATAGTTAATGTAACTAATACTTAAAAATAAAAGTAAAATTGCTTTCTCTATTAAATTATTTTGCCACTGTCGGTCATTTACAATCAATTCTTGCAGTTTACTGAACGAGAAAAAGAACACTTCTATTGAAATTCAATTTCCCATCTAGGGCTCTCCATCTGCACTAATGGCATGTGGAGAGGAACGGTTCGAATAGACACATCGAAAATGGCCTGTACTACTAGATTGTATAGTATTAATATTAATAAAAAGGTTATACGACTTTAGTGTCGAATATTAGAAGTCACAAGTTCGATTCCGGACAAGTATAATTTTTGTTCTGATAAAGCTTGTAATAATTTTAATTTACTAGGGGCTTATTCACGCTTCGCTCAATTGCCTTCTTAGGTGCCTAAGAGTAGCTCATGTGTTACTCTAAATCATAGTCTATCTATGTACTTCCAAATCTGTTTAACTATTTTAGCGTGAAGATACCGGATTTACAGTTTAGCCAGGAGGTATACTCGTACACACGTACATACTATAGTTATTCGGACAATTGTATCCCGTTATCAGGGCTCGTAAACCCGTACAATTCTTAAGCTAGTTTTGGTCATAGACCTCAAACCGGAAATCCTATCTGTTTAACATTTCGGTTATGTTCTTTAACCGGTTAAAACCCGTTTTTTGACAAGATTAGATTCTATGATCGAAAATGAATACGTTAAAATTGGTTAAAAAGGTTTGCTAATGGTGAATTGCTTAGTAGGATGATGATGTATCTTTCTGGAACTAACCGGGTTTATTTCATCATCAAAGCCTAAGCTTAATCTTTCTCTAAAAATAATCTTTAACCATGAATGTTTCGGTTTACCAAACCGGTAGAATGAACGAGCGATGAATTAACCATTATATAATTAAGTATATTTGTAATTTTCTTTATTGTAAATAAAAAATAATAATAATAATACACATAATAAAACCATTACATTATGGAAATTTACCATTTTTAAATCGGTTCCGAGCCCTGTCCGTTACCATCGTTTTACACCAATGCATCACATATCTGCCATATTATAGTTTCTAAAATGACTCATCATGCAATGTAATAAAATATTTGATTGCCTTTGAGAAGACAAACATTCTAATTTAGTGCTTTGTGATTGTAGTCAAACTGTGCCACATTCGAATATATCACTAAACATATATTCACGTGACAGTTTAATTTACAACAAGGGCAATATTATAGTGATTTATGAAATATTGCATCTTAATAGCACTATCTCTTGTAAAATACATGAAACCTCTGTTCACTGTTGGACAGAAAAAGGTTTTATAAACAATTAATATGTCTTTAATACTTATGAAATCACAATGATTCCTTAGACTACTCGAATATTTTGCATTTTATTATATCTTTTCGTTTTTTTTGTTTTTTTTTTCGTTTCGAATGCTTTAGAGCAATCATGGTTACGGGGGAGACTAAGGTTATAGACGTCTCAAAGGCGTTATACCTATGTTACAGACACTAACTTACTATTTTACAAAAATGATTTCAACTATTCAAAAATGGCACCAAAGTACCTTACAATATTAGTTGATTTTAATTCTAAACATTTTTTTAATAAGTATTATAATTAAATATAGCAATAATATTTATTTAATTTTAGCTGTTCCCGTATTATAAATATTTTTTTAACTTTATTAATGAATGTTACTATTATTGTATTAAGAAACGTCGGGAACCAAAAATCAAAACAAATCTGCGAAATAATCCAAAAAGATAGTTTTATTTAAGAAACCATTATATAGAATTCATTAAGAGCAGATGAAATACGTTCCAGAACCAAAATAGAAGATATAATAAAGAAAGTAAGATAGTTGAAGTGGAGATGGACAGGGCACATGATGAGAGATAGCAAGATAAAATGGACAAAAATTATAACAGAGTGGCAACCCCGCGATGGAAAAAGGACAAGACGAAGACAGGCAAAGAGATGGATAGATGACTTAAGAAAAATTGGAGGCGAGACCTGGCCTAGAAAAGCAAGAGACAGAAATGAGTGGAAGCAGCTGGAAGAGGCCTATGTGTCACAGGACACGCTGATAACTAAACCGGAAAATCAAACGTGTTAGATTTAAGTTAGTTTTTTTACATTTATATTATTAGATTATATTTGTGTTTAGTTCTTCAACAATAAAGGCTTAATAATAATATAGAATTCGAAACATCGGGAACAAAAAACAAACAAAATAAATGCGCGGAAAAATCTGAAAAGATATTTTTGCTTGTGAAATCTTCAATCATTTCCTTTGTGTAACTAAAAAATATAGAATAGAATACCATTTCTCTCTAAATAAAAATGTAAAATTTTATTCTGAATACTTTTCGACTAAACTGAATTGAATTTGTCTATCACTGTACGTAGTAACTAAAAAACTGGGTGTAACCTAAAAAAAAATACGTATTTTTGATGATAGACTTTCAGAAATTCAATAACAAGAAGTTTTACAAGAAAATATGTTTTGAAAGCCACTGACTGGGGTATTTGATTAACACGCTAAGATTCAGGCTAGAAATTTTAATATTTGTGCCTATTATTATATTTTTTTAAATAAAATCAAAAGACTTATAAATATAGAAGAAACCGCGGAAATCCATATTAGTTTTATGATATTTAAAGATACTCACCAGAAATAATAGGAATTAAAGTGATAATATACTGTCAGTATCAATTTGAAATTATCTCGACGATTATTACATTTTCAGCATTTGCATATATATATTATGTAACAATATACATATATTGTTATTGTTATTCCCCGCGGACCCGCCCGCGTTCAGATGACCAAAAACCAAAATCTTAGCTTTTACATAATAGTATGCTCTTACAATGCAGTTTTTGTATTTTTTCTCAGAAATGAGATATTTTCTCCTGATAAAAAGTATCCTATATGTTGACCCGGATAACCAGCTATCATCATACCAAATTATATCAAAATCCGTCCAGTGGTTTTTCCGTGATGCGGTAACAGACAGACAAAATTTTTAAAAACTATAATTTCGGTCTCTGTATCGATAATAATGTCTATTTCAATAAGATTTTCCAAAAAATATTAAATGTACAGATTCGGCTCAGTTACAATTTGATTATATGTACCTATAGATTAACATGATCACTCAACCAAAGTTTATTGAAATTAACTCATCATAATATGATTAGTTTTCCTACATTACTATGTAAATATGTATATTACAAAAATCTTTATTATGTTCTGTTTGTTGTTTTTGTCAATTGATAGTAATGAGAACGCAATTTTAATTTATGGGTGGGTGATGATCGATAGTCGTATAATCTATAAATATGCTTTCGAACATTGGAAGTATATAGCTTCCACTAATACAAAATTAGTTAGTATCCCTCAGACATACAGGTTTTCTCGTGATGTTCTGCTTTACCGTTAGGCAAGTGGTAATCATGTGGATTGATGATTCGCATGAACATATCAATGGTGCGAGACCCAGGACTTGAACCAGTATCACTTAGTTTTCCAAGCGAGCGCGTTGTCACTGGTCCACCTCTGCCTTGTTGTTGTTAATTGAGACATGGAATATCATTCTTCAACCACGCGTTTTTTTTAATAATCGTAAAAAAACAATTTGTTTTTAGTAGAACTTCTAGCTATTTAATTTAATATAGTTAAATTATTGATACATAAAAACATAGATACACATGTCGTAATAAATATTTCTTCAATAAGTGGCGTCGACATGTGACGTTAAATCAAACCATAGAATAAAATTCAAATGTTGATAGTTCTAATTGTCTAAACACAAATTCGAACTTACATATACCACATAAAGTACTTTTTTAAATGAAACAACGTGCGTTTTAATTTTGAAAAGCAATGAACAAAAGAGATTTGAAAAAAAAAACAATTACGAATTGTGCGACTTTTTTGAGGACACTTTTGAGACGCTAATTATGTATTTGTTTATCAAGTAGAGACTCGCCCTTGCTTCGCTCGGATTCATCCCTAGCTTGCTTCCCAATACAAACTTACATCCCCATTTTCACCACCTTTAGGGATGATTTTCGGAATAAAAAGTATCCTATGCCCTTCCCAGGGTCTCAAGCTATCTTCTTACCAAATTTCATTTAAATCGGTTAGTCAATCTCGGTAATCTCTGGATCTACTGAACCTTGAATCACTCTCAAGCTTGAATAACAATTACATATCATATACTTGATCATGTCAATTTGAAAATATACAACAGGAGTAATAGAACTTGTAATTTCCGGCTTAGTAGGCGTCACTCAAATATTTACAGTCCATCGCATCCCTTGTTTACAACAATATTTGAAAGAACAAATTATGAGTAATTTGAATCTAAGATTTATCTATCCAGATAAATAAAATTGAAATGTCTGTTTGTAATGTCAACATAATACCTTTTTACCAAATGCATATAAGGTATGTACTAAAAAAATTTTTTTTTGCTTGTCAGTCTGTTTGTTCCAGCTAATCTCCAAAATTGCTCACCGATTTTGACGGGACTATCACTGGCAGATAGCTGATGTTATAGGGAGTATCTGGGTTCCGTGCAAAAAAAAAAAATAAACCCCGTAAAATTGTGAACAAAATCTGCGTGCTGCTAAGTCGCTGAACTAGTAGCACGAAGTCATTTAGGAGAAAAGAGAAAATAAAAGTATATTTTATATTATAAGAAAATTAACAATTGTTTATTATATTTATTAATAATAGTACATGCTTATATTTCTACTTGAACTTATATTTTATGGGATATACATAAAACTATAAAACGTAGCTACAAAAGTTTTGACTCCGCTGACTTCTTCGCGATTTATATGAAAGACTTTGTCAGAGACGCTGGAAATCAACATGGCGCTATAGGTATTCTTTTATTTTTTATGTCATGCTTATTATTTACCGAAGCTAATGAATATTAATAATATAATAATTCTTAACACGTCGGGCGTCTTCTCTGAGAACTTTTGTTGACTCCATGAAAACAAGCCATAAGCTAAGCAAAGTATTGATAAAAGCTACAATTTTTATGCTGCAAAATATTTTAGGCTCACAAGATATTTCGAGTTTAAACTGTTTAACTCGTAAAAGTTTACTATCAAAACTAAATTTTCAGTTTCGAAATTCATTTTTCGTTCAAAATAATTTTTGAAATGTATGAACCTTATAATTTATTTTCAAGATTTTAATAGACTTTTAAACTGCCTCTCGGTTTGGTTAAATAACGTATTCAAAAATGTACGCCTTCATTCTGCACATGAGTAATATTCTAAAAGTTGCATTTGAATATGAAAATTTTCATCGTTTTATCTCCTTTGAGATTGACTTTGTGATGCTGATTTTGGACCGTAATAAAAATTACAGATTAACTAATCCACGTAATATAAACTAACATTTGCTGTACAAATTAGTATCAGAAGGTTTCTATATCATAAGTTGTTTTATATTGTTCAAGCTTAGCATCGACAGGTTTGGCTCAGTTTGTTTGTCTTGTTTGTTTGCTTATAACTCGTTATAGAAATTGTCATTTGTATACTTTTTTAAAATATTATTGTTTGCCATCATGGTTAGGTCTATGACATTATGTCTATAATATCCTTAGTCTGATATTGTTATAATGAAGGATATTATGAATATTATAGCAGGCATCGTCCTTTTTTTGACGACACGTTTGGCTTAGTTTGTTGTGTACTTGCTGTGCCAGCAGTCGCGGGTTCAAGTCCTGCTAAGGGTATAATTTGTGTGATGATCACCGAATGTTAGTATTCCAGTCATGGGTTTCGTTTTATTTATAATATGTATCTATTTAGTTATATATGTGTAATTATGTATTGTATCAACTATCTGGTATCCATAACACAAGCCTCGTAACTTACCATGGAATTAGACGGTGCTGTATGTTAACGTACCAACTAAAAAAAAAAATGAGTGAATAGCATTTCATACTTTCTATCAAAATAGTCCTTTTAAATTTTACAATGGAAAGTTTGTGAAATTTCTTTAGAGTGCAATAGTTGTTTTCTTTCTAAAGCCCGGGGTGATGGCACTTTAATGCGTTTGTATAATATCTACTTTCATTCGAGATTTCTGTTGGAAATCTCTGATGCACTTAGTTTTAATTCGCAAAGTTTTTGCGAAATTCGCTTTTACAGAGTATTGCTAGAAAAGGTTTTACAATTAAAACGTTTTAATGGATCATGATTAAGAGGTGCAGCGAGCGGAGGTTTTAATAATTCATCAGTATTTTACTAAAGTAATTTTCAAGACGGACAGATAATTTATTTCATTTAATTTTTTATAAGTATTGTTTATGTAAGTGTTTTAGCTGTTTTCAATAATATTGGTTAAATAGTAATTTCATTTAGCCGTTCTTAGAATGACTAAAGTAAATGAACATTTAACTTAAATGTTTTAAACAAAACTATCTTTTGGGATTTTCGCCGATTTATTTTGGTTTTTGGTTCTCAAAGTTTCCAATGTTTGAAAGCAATCATGGTGACGGGTGAAACTAAGGTTGTTAGTATTCTACAATCAAAATAAATCCGCAAAAAAATGCAAAGAGATAGTTTTATTTAATATAAAGTGTGAAATATTTGCGTAAATCTAAGAAAGTTTTACTTAAATATTGATTTTATTTGATGTATGTATGAAGAAATCTGTATGTCTGAGAGAACTTAGCAAGTTTTCGAAAGACATGTAAAGTCCGCTAATCTGTACTTGAACAGCGTGGTGGACCATGGCCTGATTCCCATCCTATATAAGGAAAGCCCATGCACAGTGGTGGGATGTTAAAAACGGCTAAATCCATAACATTAGTGTGGTAAATTAGTACTAATTAAAAATAATATAAAATTAACGTCGCGCTAAAACTACAAATAAATCTCTAAAAAAGTAGTTTCTACAAACTTTCATACCCTATTTTATCTCCTTATATAATGAATTTCGAAAAATGCTAAATCACGTAGATATTTATTTAATTTTATTGAAGAGCATTAATACCAAGTTTTTAGTTTAGTTTTGTTCAAGTAATTCTGATCATAAATATTTTTTTTGATTGTATTATAACGTGTTTTCACGTGGGAATACATCTCCCGCTGTAAAAAGTAGCATATGTCGTTCTCCAGCCGTCCTAATATCTCCACACAAAAAATCACGCCAATACCTCACTCCGTTTGGACTCGAAAGAAAGACAAACAAACAAACACACTTTCACATTTATAATATTAGTATGGATATGGGATGTTTTTTGTATATTAATATATTTTACTTGCAGATGGTGCATACAATGATGCCGATAGCGCGTTCTATTTCGCTGGGTATGGCAGCGTCCCTGACGCTAGGTTACATAGGACTGGCGTTAGGCTTGGGCGCACAAGATCAAGAGAGACAGTTTTATCAACAGGTAAAATTAAATTTTCGATCTACTCCTAAAATGGAGGTGGTACTTAGTTTGAGCGTATTTATGTTTATATATATATATATATATATATATATATATATATATATATATATCCAAGTCTACTTATCTTGTTTTAATAATTAATTAATAAATTAAAGAAAGTACAAAAATAAAATCGAATAATTGCTATAAAAGTAATTTTAAAATCCATGTTAAATGGTAAATATTATATAATAATAAAAAATAATACTTTTTTATGCTAGCTTTTTTAATGTATTTATAAAGGACTTATTTAATTTAGTTGTATTTTTGTGTGTTTGTGTTTTCTTACTTTAGCTGCAAAAAATAATAATAACTACCCGTTGCCTGTCTCGTGACCATGATTGCTGTAAAGTATAAAGCTTTCGTAACGTTGCGTCGGGAACCAAAAATCAAAATAAATGTTAAATATTCGCGTAAACCTAAGAAAGTATCACGTGCTATATGTAGAATGGTAATTATTTCTATCTTAGTAATACTTTCTTAGATTTACGCGAATATTTGACATTTTAAGTTAAACTATTTTTTCGAATTTTACTTATTATTCTATATTATTCTATCTTATATATTTAAATAAATAATATTCTATATTCAATTATAAAACTAATTAAAATTATAAAAATGTTTAAAGTTAAAGAATATTGTAAGGTAATTGGTGAAATTTCCATTTTGTTAATTGTGGGTAGGCTGTCTGTAACAACTATACCTTCGAGACATCTACCACCTCAGTCTCTCCCGTGACCATGATTGCTGTAAAGCATTCGAAACGTCGAAAACCAAAAATCCAAATAAATCCGCGAAAAAATCCGAAAAGATAGTTTTATTCTATCTTAGTATTTACTCTCTTCCATTCAACAACACGATAGGTACAGCAAAACAAAAGAGACATTTATAAAATAAAACCTCCTAGTTTATAATATTTTACTCTTCCTTTAACGACGGCTAACAAAGATGTATCAGCAGCTGTAAACTTTCAAAGTCCGCCTTAATGAAGTAAAAGTTTCACTCCTTTACACAACGCGCAAGAGCTTCCAAACAAATTAAAAAGTGCTTTGCGATTCTTACGAGATCTATTCGAAGTCTAGTCTAATTAGTGTATGTACCTAGTTATGTTTATAGGATCGAATAAATTTTAATTGGCTATTCAAGTCCCATAACGTATTTAGAGGGCATAGAGCACTCGTTTATAGGGTTCCGTGGCCAAATGGTAAAAGCGGAAGCCCTATAATTTCGTCATGTTTGTTTGTCTGTATGTCACAGCCATTTTAATCGGAGATTATTGCAGATATAAACTGGATTTTAATAAATAGGTGTCTCATATGAACCACTAGACAATTCTACAGTCAGATTGTGAAAAATTATTTTCACAAAAATTATTTGAAGATACGTTTTTGAGATACGGCAGATTAGTGGTTCGAGAGAGAATGCAGAATTGCAGGCGTTAAAATAAAAATTGAAAATATTTTTTTTTTATGTTAAAACATAAGTTACATGTAATTTTGCCTGCTAAGGAACCCGATTTTTTAGTTCATATTTGTATGATTATAATTTAAGTTATCAAAAGTAAAAAAAAGATACAACAATAAAAGATACGACAAGACAAAAAATAGAGTACAAGAAATCTGGCGATGACTAAATGTCGATATTAAAATTGCCTGGGATACGTTTAAGCGTCCATAATAGCAAATTTAAATTCTGCACCCGGTGAAGATAATCATATGTATATTAGGTACTGTCTGCAAAGTTGTTGTGATTTTCCGAACATCATATTATAGTTTATATGTTACTTATTATGTAAACAATTTTTTATACTTATATTTTACTTTTATTTTGCTTTTAGTCAATATTTAGCTTCACTTATTTTTTATTTTTAATTACAATATCAGAAGTACCTCATGGTCTAGTAATAATATATCAAAAAGTTCTAGGTTCGAGTTCCAGTTCAATATTAGGTTTTATTGTCGAGGATTAGTAGATGGCTAGTAAGATTATGAGTGTCACTAAAATTCGTTAAGAGAGTCCTCTTTTACCTAATTTCATCATTTAATTTTTGTCATTATTATTATTATAGTCATTTATAAGCTAAACCTTATTACTTTCTCTGAAACATTGCTCAGAATTATGATTGCAATAAAGGTATACAATGCGCCTGAAATTTTTTATTAGCAACAAAATATAATTGAACTTTGCCATGGATCTTTTTATTTGAGCGCATTAAAAGTATTTTCATTATTTCTATTGATTACATTTTACTATCTTTTCGGATGTGCCTATTATCTGTAACAAGTAGGTATATATATAACGACCTTTGAGATGTCGAAAACTTTAGTCTATCCCGTTACCATGATTGCTGTAAAGCATTCGATACGTCAGAAATTAAAAATCAAAATAAAACCGCGAAAAAATGAAAAAATCCGGAATGATAGTTTTATTTTAAATGACAAATATTCGCGTAAATCTAAGAAATTATTTATTACATTTTAATTTTAAAATCATATATGTTTTCACAATATAGAATATTCTTTACTATTACGACAAACTTAATTCTTTAAAAGACTTCAAATTATTGAATTTGTAGTTTGCCTGTAACAAATAAAATGTAAAGAAAACTAAAGTTAGATTTTGTTAAATGAATATTTTTATAATATTTCCTACCGTACTTTATTTTAAATAATCCCTTCAATGTAAGCATGAATAATGCTTATGTAGAAAATATATTATGTATATAAAATTCTATTATACTAGATATTAAATTTCGAAATGACATCTGAGAAGTTGTTTACCAACTTTTAGATAGCTGTTTAAGAAGAGAAATCCCTAACAACTGCCAAGACTTTACAGTACCTACATATATACAAAAATAATATTTTAATTAAATATTGTATTCAGCCCTTTTTAACGTCCTACTGTGGGTTTCGGGTTTCCCTTCAATTTAAAGGGATCATCCCATAGACCCGGGATTCGAACCCGCTCCACTTTCTTCGCTTCACTTTGGTTTCCCAAGCGAGTGCGTTATCACTGGGCTACCATTGCCTACAAATATTACATTATAAAATTGTTCTTCAACAGTTAACGTGTGAACTGGCTCTCTTATTCTCTGCGAGTGGCATCGGTCTCTACTATAGAGCTCTAACTGAACGTGCTCATAGAAACACTTTTGCGGGTACAAGAACTTGTTTAGAACAACGTGTGAAGCTTGAATGTGAAAGAGAACAACAAGAAAGTCTCCTTCTATCAGTGATACCTGCTTACATCGCTGCTGAGGTAAGTAATTTTGAATTGTTATAGTTTCCAGCTTTTGAAAAAATCATTGTATTTAATCTGTTTGAACCCAAGCTGCATACATTAAATGAAACAAAATGGTAATATCTGATATAGACTAAGTTATGTTTTTTACGAGTAAACGAGTAAATCACTATTACTAAGTTATGATATATCTACTTAGTTAAGCAGCTTTAAGATTTTGGAAATAATATGCAATATTTTTACATGGTTTGTTAGGTTAATAGAAAACAACATGTTCTGGTGACAGGTGATGTGGTTTTCCTGGTCCTTCTGGTGATCTGATATGTAAAGATTAAGCAAATAAGGTTGCATAAATTGCATGAAGGTGGTTTCATAGACAAAAATGATAAAACACTTGATATTTTACACTAAAGATATTTTTACTCGCTAATCTACATATTTATGTCCACATTAACTCTTTAATTGCATTTCTTGGCCAAAATGCCAGTTTCCTTTACAAATTTCTTTGATGGAAAAGATAATATTATAAACTATATTAGGTAAAGTTCAAATACTTTAAATAAGAACGTCTTATAAATAATTTTCTGTAGATTACTGCCTAAAGCTATTAGAATACTAACGAAGCCGAGTTAGCGTTATAACAAGTAGTCGGCGTAATTACGAGTACTTATAAGAAAAGCGCAATAAAACTGAACGTAATATCTAACGAAGTATCTTATTATGTTTGGAGTTAGCGAAGTGTATATTTTTATAAAGTATCCAATATTATTTTCTGATTTTTCATAGATATTTTAGGTAACTTTAATAATTTTGCATGTAAATGTCATGAGTATATGATAATATTATCGGATGTTTCTAGAGATAATAACTTAATTAACAGCTACAGTTGAAAATAAGTCATACATTCTGACCTCAAAAAGTAAGGCAGTAAAATATTTACTATTTACTGTTAGCCTATATCATCCCACTGCTGGGCAAAGGCCTTCCCTCTAAGTTGTGCGGTCTTGCGCAAGAATAGACAAATTTGGATCGAATTTGTCCAATTCATTTCGCCATCTAGGTCGTGGTCTGCCGCGATGCCGCCTCTCTGTCTTAGGGCTCCACTTTGTGGTCACTTTGGCCCACAATGTTGTAGGTATACGCAGATATGGCCAGCCCACATTAAATATAAATTATATATTGGGACATTAACACACAGCACCATCTAGTTCCATGGTAAGCTACGAGGCTTGTGTTATGGTACCAGATAGTTGATACACTATACATATATAATATTAAGTACATACATATTATAAATATAAACACCCATGACTAGGGTGTTAATCACACAAATGAATGCCCTCAGCGGGACTCGAACCCGCGACCGCTTGCACAGCAAGTAGGGTCACTACTAATTGAACCAAATGTGTCGTCAATCGTATTAATATGAAATATATTCAATAAAATATATCACATCTGAGCGGAAATCGAATTATCGATTACTTCTATGTATAGATATAGTACATAAGCTTATTACAATTATAATTGTCTTTTACGGGGTAATGATAGAGTTCATAGCGCTAAGCGCTACCATCTTTACACAGCTATTCTTCTAAAGTGATCAATCTATACATATTCGTAGGGGATCCTAGGTCTTTTACGAGTATAATATGACGTATTTTAATATAATGACTACATTATCTTCAAGGATCCTGTTAAAAAATCAAAACAGGTTGGTTGCATATATTTCTTTTGATACTTAACGTAAATAGTATTTTAAATTAATAATACGGATAACCAGCTATCATTAAACCAAATTTCATCAAAATCTGTCCGATGGTTTTCTCGTGATGCGTTTCCAGACAGACAGACAAAAATCTAAAAACTATACATTCGGCCTCTGTATCGATAATAATAACAATTTCAATAAAATTTTCCAAAAAATATTTAATACGAGTATATAGATTTATTATATGTATAGACAAAAAATATAAGTTTCATTTTATTTGCCATATTGGAACAATTCCTTTGAAAATTTTATGCTTAGATAATAAGACAGTAAATAAAATATTCTAAATAAATTAAAGGAACCAGAGTTATCGTGTTCCTCATCACATTAAATGACAAAACTTTATAAAAGTGAGGTCAAATTTGTTTATGACTCAAGTAACTTTAGCATTGGTTGGACATAAACTAGTTGACTTTATAGCGAACATAATGCAAGTCTTGGTTAAACTTAGTTATTTCACTTGAAAACTAATTTAATAAGACATCTTCATATTCCCCGAATTGTCTATTATACTTAATCTATATAAATCAAAATGAATCACCGAAATGTACGTAATGTACACGCGTAACTGCCGATCGATTACACCTAATTAGATAATTCTTTTTTTTGTGTTTGTTATTGTCAGGACAAGTTTATATAGAAGAAAATTAAAGGAAAAAAGATTTTTTTTACTAAAATAAAATTTTATTAAATGTCATGATATGAAAAACGAATAATTGAAATAGTTTTTATCCCGGAAATCATCTCTTAAGGGGGTGAGAATGGGGAATTGGGGAATGAAAGTTTATTGGGAAGCAAGCTAGGGACGAACCCGAACGAAGCGAGGGTGAGTCGCTAGTTAGTAATGATAACAATGTTATATTTTTAGTAAAATAAACGATAATCGAACCGTTGAAGTATTGTTTGACTATACTTAAAACGTTTGTTTTAATGGTAAAATCCTTATTTTATTATTTTTCACAACCTGACAGACAATTTAAATTTAATTATTTTAACGTAAATTAATTAAATTTAAGGCAGTTTCGCCCACGTATATTACCTAACTTTAAATGATAATGAGAACTCAAAATACCTGTCTATTTCCAAAAACAATCAGTATGTAAGACCTTGATTGATATTAACAAATGAATGTAAAGCTGATTTTATACGAAAATTTTCCTATTTCAAGAAAGAAATGGAAACTCGTTGGACGGCCGCAAATCGTACAGAAAGCAATTTTCTTAACAAAAACCAGAAAAGCTAAAAGGTACATTTGATATACCTCATCATACTGCACTTAATGTTGGGCGACCTCACATGACTTTAATAATTAATATACATAGACATAAGAATTTTCGCTTATACAGGCAAAACTTTTCAAGAAAATTCTCCCGCGAACAATGCAATTTTGATGCCCTTAATAGACTTTTATATTAACGTCTGATCCTCTGTTGAGCAGTATGAGACCCAAGCCTCAATGTATGTCAAACCCGTTCTCCACTATTGCAATGCAGATGTTTCGTCTCTTTGACAAACCTGGATGAAGAAGATTCAGACTGAACGCTGAAGATTAAATTTTGTTTAAAAAAAATCAATAAAATTTTGAGTTGATATATTTCTTTTAATTCAATTTTGTATAAAATATATCTCGTAGTTTTAAAATCAAGTGCCCATATTACTATAAAACTTCTTGAAACTCAACATCGATTTTTGTTATAATAACCATGTAAAAAGGACTGTTTGACATATCAAGTTATAACTTTTACAGCTGGTGCTAGAGACTCGAAAACAAACCAATTTGCGTTTTTGTGTTACTAAAATATATCTCCTAAACTACTTGAAGGATTTCGCTGCATTTTCGCTAATATTTTGTAGAGTTTTTTGAGGAAAGTTTATATGTAATAAGTAAATAAATACATAGAAAATTTAACCCATAAGAAAACATCAATGATTACAAAACGACAGTAAATACATTTTAATTATTTATGTACTATAGTAGTGCACTTATTTAGTCGCGAAGCTTTTCTGTAAATATACATTTACTACCAGAACCCGCGGCTTCGCTCGCGCTACAACTCATTCCCTATTTTACCCAATTATGGAATGAATTTCGAAAAATGCTAAAACACGTATTTATTTAATTATATTGAAGAACATTAATAACATAATTGCAAGTAATTCTGATCATAAATATTTTTTTGGGTTCTATTATAACGTGTGTTCCCGTGGGAATGAGATAGTAGTCGGTAAAAAGTAGCCTATGCTACTCTTCAGCCTTCCAACTCCACACTCTCCACACAAAAAATCACGCACATCCAGATTGACATCTGTTTTGACATAAAATAAGGATATTTTGTGTTAAAATTAGTACTATATCAATATTTATGACCAAAAAAAAATATATTTTTCTATATAATAGCATTCTATAAGCAACTTAGTAGGAAAATACTAAAAAATAATTTTGGCCAGCTTTTTCGATCAAATACTCCATAGTGCGCCGGTTGGTAAATTAAATTCTAAGGTATTTTAAACATATTATGTAAATCGTAAACAATTAAGAATATTTAAATGATGTATGATATAGCATGCTTTTGAATTTTATTCCTGTTCAAAGCGAATATTTATATATGTACATACATATAACCGTTTTATAAAAAGCTATAGCGCTATTTAAAAAGTTCTCGAAGATAAGGCAAAATGTCTTTAGAATAAATTGCTGCTAGTTTGTAGTAAGGCGCAGTCATTATATATTCTGACGCTTAGACTTGCAATTTATTTAGCAAACTTGTAAGGAAAATGTGATAGTTTTCATGAAAGAACTTATTCATATTTTTAATAATGGTTTCAGCCCTTTTTAAGGTCCCGCTACTGGGCACAATTCTCCCTTCGAAATGAAGGGGTTCAGGACAAAGTCGGCCACGATGACTAAGTGGGGGTTCGCGGACTTCACATGTCTTTCGAAAAAATTACTAGGTTTTCTCAGACACTTTCTTCACAAGACAAGTGGTAATCATGTTGGAAATGATTCGTATATAAAAATATCAGAGGTGCTCTCCCGGGATTTGAACCCGCTTCATTCGGTTTCCCAAGCGAGCCTGATACCACTGTCCTGCCACTGCCATATTATATTGTTATTATTTAATAAGCATTAAATGAATAATACATAGAATACCACACGCGGGTATCGATTACGCGAAATCAGCTGTAATAAATAAATTCTATTAGAAACATTACCATTAAACTGAAGCAAATTAGCTAATTATACTATGATCATGTTATATTTTTAAAGTAGAATATTTTTAAATAATAATGTAGAGCCAAGTAGAGATTTTTTTATTAAAGTGATGATAATAATTATAGCAAAGAATTAAGCAAAGCCTTTTTCAACTGGTTATTTGATGAAACATAGCGGAAAGAGAAAGTGGTCGGAAATTTTCAGTGATTCACATTTTAGCGGGGAAACTGGCGTAAACATACGTTGTAAGAGTAACATAGAACAGTAATATTTAAAAATGACATGAATTATGTAAAAGAGCATTAGAAATGTACATAGTGTATTGATTTTTTTTTAACTTAAATATATTTTTGTACTATAAAATTTTCTTAATTGATATATTGTATTTAAAAATAAGAATTAAATGTCTTTACTTTAAGTTTGTGAATTGTGAGTTTGTGACGTTGTAAGGGGTAATCTCTGGATCTACTGAACTGATTTAGATGAAATTTGGTAAGAAGATAGTTTGAGACCCTGGCAAGGACATAGAATATTTTTTATCCCGGAAATCATCCCTTAAGGGGGTGAAAATGGGGATGAGTTTCTATGGGGAATCAACCTAGGGACGAACCAGGGCCAAGCGAGGGTGAGTCGCTAGTCGTTCATAAATGTAAGTGTAATATCAAAAATCTATCCAATAAATAAACTTTATGCCACTTTTATAATAGCTCTGTGTTAAAGAAAACACTTTTATCAATCCTGGTCACCTACTTCGACTGAGTAAACATTTCGGAGATAATTTGAAACTCACGATCTGACATGAAAAT
This sequence comes from Brenthis daphne, assembly GCA_947093115.1. Taxonomy (NCBI): domain Eukaryota; kingdom Metazoa; phylum Arthropoda; class Insecta; order Lepidoptera; family Nymphalidae; genus Brenthis; species Brenthis daphne. Next base: position 13,078,415 of record OX352483.1, read on the forward strand.
ATGTTATTATCCATCGAAAGTTATAAGACTAAATTGACACATATTATTAGGATGCTTAAGAAAATCTGACTGAGTGGTTTATAATTAGCTGGTCGTGGGTTCATTTTCTATTAGGCAAATGCTTATGACATTAAAAATATTTGGATCAGTTTGGTTTTAGAATTATATGAAATGTTGTCTCACTTCATAAGGAATCTGACTGAAAAATACAATATTTTGTCATATCCATCTGTATGGCATCACACAGAAACTATTAGCATTTTGTTGCTGAAATCGAAAACCTCGAAGATGTCCCATATTTTAGAGAAAATATTCCAACCTTACGTATTAATTACTTTTAAAATGTTTTGAAGTCACTGTAAATTTTTAGTTAACAAGCAATTATTATTAAACTTTGGAATAAAGTTGGATTTATTTAGAGCTTCATTACTTAGTTGTACATTTACTTTATATATAATTGCTGTAATATAGTGCTAGCATTTACTGTTGTAGATAATGAGTTCGATTCCGTGATCCGGTTTAAAGTTAGTTGTTGGTTTTTTTTGTAGAAAATTATTAAGTAGTAATCAGTAAGCAATTTGACGACATTGAATCACCAGGTGACTCAAGGAGCTTGATTCGCACAGGGTCATGCGTCAAATCCCGACTGTCGTCCACCTTGTTGACTGACTTTCATTTAAGTTAATACTAACCGTTTTCCGTTTCTTACTTTATTTTTTTATCATGAACTAGCTAAATTCCCTCGCTTCACCCGGGTGAGTCCCTAGATGCCTTTTTCTTTCCTTTTGAGCGTAAAGGAATACACATATGTACACATACACACACATTTTAATTATTTATGTACTATAGTAGTGCACTTATTTAGTCGCGAAGCTTTTGTGTAAATATACATTTACTACCAGAACCCGCGGCTTCGCTCGCGCTACAACTCATCCCCTATTTTACCCAATTATGGAATGAATTTCGAAAAATGCTAAAACACGTATTTATTTAATTATATTGAAGAACATTAATAACATAATTGCAAGTAATTCTGATCATAAATATTTTTTTGGGTTCTATTATAACGTGTGTTCCCGTGGGAATGAGATAGTCTTCCGCGGTAAAAAGTAGCCTATATGCTGACCCGGATAACACGCTATCATCATACCAAATTTCATCAAAACCTGTCCAGTGGTTTTCTCGTGATGCGGTAACACTGAGAGACAGACAGACAGACAGACAAAAATTCTAAAAACTATAGACTCTGACTCTGTATCGATAATAATGTCTATTTCAATTAGATTTTCCAAAAAATATTTAATGTACAGATTCGACTTAGTTAGAATTTTATTATATGTATAGATAATCTACAACCATTCGATTTATGAAAGGATAAAGCTGGTTTCTATTTTGGCTTGAAAGCGTTTGTTCGTTGGAACGATTATCCTTAGTGAAAGAAATCTAATAGCCACTGATTTTCTTTTGTGAATAGTAATAATTTTCGACTTGGGTCCATTCTCAACCAAGCTACGATAGCTGAGTCACTCTTAATTACTAATAAAATTTTCAACCGACTTCAAAAAGGAGGAGGTTCTCAATTCGACTGTATGTTTTTTTTTTTTATGTTTGTTACCTCAGAACTCCGTCATTTATTAACCGATTTGGACAATTTTTGTTTTGTTTGAAAGGGTATACTTCCAGATTGGTCCCATTTAAATTTAAAAAAAAAATACCACTCTTAAGGGTGGAAAAAGAACTAATGATGAATTTAACCTACTTCTAATTGTCATATTGACTTGAAACTTTGCAAGTATTTCTATTTCCGTTGATAGTACAGTGGTTCGGTGTTGTTGACCTGATCTGATGGCAAGGCCAGAAGGTGGATAGGTGGAACTCTTCAACGGCTAATAGTAGATACTTTGAGTTTGGGCTTATTTTGTTTGATTTGACAAGCCTAACACGTTAGAATCCTTACTTTGCTACTACTGTCTACACTAAAAAGGGAAAAATAAAAACTTTTTAACAAAAAAATAAAAACCGACTTCAAACAAAAGCACTAAAAAGTAAAAAATAACTGATTGGTAGTTTTCATTTACTATACATACCTAATCAAATATTTTCGAAGTCGGTGTGCTTTGGCTAAGTAATTAAAGCCTACCTATTAAATACATACCTAATCAAATATTTTCGAAATCGGTGCCAGCCCATACAAAGCAAAGCACACCGACTTCGAAAATATTTGATTAGGTATGTATAGTAAATGAAAACTACCAATCAGTTATTTTTTCCTTTTTAGTGCTTTTGTTTGAAGTCGGTTCTTATTTTTTTGTTAAAAAGTTTTTATATATAACATTTACTGTTTTAACAACCGAGTCTGCACTGAGATCATTTTAGATATACATAATAGAATTCTTTGAGTTCATTTTTATTAGAAAAAGTTATATGTATTTATTTTCTTGTTGATGTATAAAAAAAATGAAATTCTTATACATATTTCAATAACTAGCGACTCACCCTTGCTTCGGTCGGGTTCGTCCCTAGTTTAATTTCCCATACAAACTTTCATCCCCATTTTAACCCCCTTAAGGGATGATTTCTGGAATAAAAAAAATCCTATGTCCTTCCCGCGGTCTCAAACTATCTTCATACCAAGTTTCATCTAAATAGGGCCAGTAGTTTTTGAGTTTATTCGTTACGAACATACAAAAATACAAATCTTTCCTCTTTATAATAGTAGTGTAGATTTGAATATAATGTTTAAATATGTACCAAATATTATTTAAAGTGCTAATTATATAACAACAAATATTTTTCGTTTATGAAATATAATATTCTAGTTGGCTTAATTTTTGCCTTTTACTATGTGTGATTTTTGTTTAAAGCATACATCTTTATAGTGTTATAATTTTGATTGCATTTGTTTTAAATTATGTTCCCATTAGGTGAAGGCCTCTTGACTAGCTAAGCAATAAGCTGCCATTTACTTTCGGCTATTTTCTTTATGTCGTCTTCTTTATGAGACCTTCACCTGAGAGGGGTTCCTGCAATTATAAATACTTACTATAAATATAACCTAAAATTAACCTATAAGATCGTAAGCAGGAAATAAAAGGTTTTTTCTTTTTTTATTATTTATGCTCCCAATAATGCCAAGTTCATTAAGTCATTATGATCATTTTTTATAATTATTCCCTGACGCAAAAAAGGGAAGTTATAAATTTAACGTGTCTATCTGTGTATCTATGAATTGAAATGGTATTGTGGTTTTTTAAATTCCTAATTTAAAAGTTATGCTAGATCAAAATAAACCGAAGATAACTACATAAATAAATCAATTCTAAATAAAAATGAAATTTATATTTTTGAAGTAGTATTTCCATATAGAGTGTAAGATGTGGCGAGACTAGTAACAGATTAGTGCACGAGCGCCAAGATCAAAAATCATAAAAAAATTGTTGGTATTCGCTAATCACGAACTGATGAATCTATTTTAGTGATTTCTTTTCTATTGTAATGTAATCTAATTGTATGTCCATATTTTACAATGACGGTAGGTACTCGCGAGTGAAAATTTAAATCTTTTAAGATTTAACCCATACAAACATATCAACTAACAAACATTGCAAGTTAAATAAAACCTTGTAAAAATAAGAGAGTACTTTAGCTTTTACTTATAAACTGGAAACTTAGAGCTAGTAGAAGTTAAAAGAAGGGCCAATTTTCACGTTTCTAACTTAAATAGGAACAAGCTTTCACACAAACTTTCATCCCCTAATCCTTCTTTAGTGCTTAACCTTTATAAACAACGTTTTAGCAAAATATTAAGCTTATAGACAAAGTGACTAAGACTGCGTGTTGCTCGGTTATGAGTTTTTAACACCCGATGCAAAAACGACGGGTGTGTCTGTTTGTGGCATCATAGCTTCCGAACGGATGAACCGATTTTGTTTTTTTTTGTTTGAAAGGTGAATTAGTTGGTAATGTTCTTAACTATGTTTGATGAAAATCAGTCATAGATGGTCGTTTTTTTTACTTACTAATAGCACAGATCATATAATACTATACTCCAATAGGTATATTCGGATGTGAACTATAAAATAGTATAATGTTTTAACATTAGATTATAACGAGTATATATTTTCTTGTTAGATATTTATCCAACTCGTGATAAATCGATAAAAAAATGAGAAGGGCCTCTAGATACATTGTTAGAGATACCTATTATCGAATGCCGCTAACTTATCGTATAGGCAAGTTATATTAACAAGTCTTTAAGTATATACTCGTAATCTTATACTCCACTTGTGACGCTTCTCTAGAGGTTTTTAGTATATTAAAATATTTATAAATCTCTATACAAATATCCATCGTTTTGTTGTTGCTTTATAGAAATACAGTTTAATTTTTCACTACTTTACTGATAAATGTAGGCAGTGGTAGCACAGTAGTAACATACTCACTTGGGGAACCAAGTGCTGGTTCAAATCCCGGATCTCGCTCTACAAATATTATAATATTATATTTTCATGCGCGAATCATTTTCATTTATCAACATGATTACCACATACGACGAAGGAAAAAATCGTAAAGAACTTGTCTGAAAGGATCTAGCAAGTTTTCAAAAGACATGTGAATTGTGAAGGCCTCCAACGTGCTAGGCAAGGGTCGTAGACTGTGGTCTGATCTTCCTTGTATTACGGAAAAAAATTTCCCAGCAGTAGAACGTTATAAAAGGGCTGAATAATAATACTTCATTATTATAATATTATATTCATCTTCTTTTAAAATATCAATGCAATTCAATTTTAACTGTATATAGAAAAATCATGTCACCATGCAAATTAAGTACAACTAAAACAAAAATTAACTAAAACAATTCTAAAGTGTTTCGAGTATTTTTAAATAAACCGTGTCTCAATGGAAACTCGTCCGAGCCTTCGTGTGGGGAATGACTAACAAGTGACAGTCATTTGCACGTCATTTCTTAGTGTCCAATTTAATGCCCTGCTCTAGAAATATAACCCCATTTATATCTGAATATTTGTAATATTCAACCAGTGCGTATGTATGTATGTAAGGAGTATAACAGTTTATATGTATGCATGTGTATGTATTCAGCCCTTATTTAACGTCCCACTACTGGGGGTGGGCCATAGTCCACCACGCTGGCCAAGTGCGGGTTGGCGGCCTTCACATGTCTTTCGAAAACTACTAAGTTCTCACAGACATGCAGGTTTCCTCGCGAATTTTCTTTCACTGTAAGCCAAGTGGTAATCACTAATCATGTTGGAAATGATTCGCACATGAAAATATCAGACATGCGAGACCCGGGATTTGAACCCGCTTCACTCGGTTTCTCAAGCTAACGCGTTACCACTGGGCTTTCACTGCCACAACAGTTTATATACTGAATAGATACTAATTAGAAACTTTTTTACTTGATATATATTTATACGAATAAGGCATGTAATATGTAGGAGCAGAAAATTTTATATTTTATTTAATTTTCTCATTGTTTGGTGTGTGTATATTTCTTCGATCAACAATACTAGTGTTGATCGAAGACCTATTTGTATGTGGCGAAGTACTAAATGAGGTTTTATATGTTATTTTCTTACGTCCGCTTTCAAAACAAGAAAAAATACTTTATACTTTATGTCATGTAATTTTAATACGTTTCATACGCGTATAAATAATAATGTATGGGAGTTGGTATTAATTTAACCCATACTCCAAATAGGCACATATGTCATATATGTACCTATATACCATCATTTACAACGTTTATACTTAATAGTATAGCTTGTCAGAGGTCAAAGGTTCAATTCAGTTGAAGAAAAAGCACATGATAGTCTCATATATATGATAAAATATATACATATGCATATATAATAATAAAACAAGCTTATAAAAACCCATCAAATATAGTCTTAAAATCAATAAAAAACTTTGAAATCATATAAAGTTTCTTTATCACATTTATCCTGCAATTTCAGTTCATATAAATATTCATTGTAGATATTCTTCGGTGCTTTTTTATTAAAGAAATTATTCCCTAATATTAGATACTATTCTTTATGAAATTGATCCGAAGAAATATAAGAAAAATTTGGATCTCTAATAAGAAAGTATTCGATCATTCGTAAAATTATGTAACTTGTTTAGTTTTGTTTTATTAAAATTTTGTCACCGTGTGAAAACTTTTGCATAAGTTTATATATTGTAACTAGATTGTATCCTATTTAATATTATAATAAATGCGAAAGTTTGGATGGATGCCTGTTAATCAATCTTGCCCGATCTGGTTAACGGATCTGAATGAAATTTGGCACAGAGGTAGATCTCTGTGCCAAATTTAGTTTATAGTCTGTTATAGTACAAAGGTTACTTTTTATCCCGAAAAAATGTACAGTGACCGTGGGATAGATTTGTTTTTATTTTTAACTAAGGACGAACCCGAGCGAAGCAAGGGTGAGTTATCAGTACAAAAATGCTTATAGATCATTTATTTATAACAGTCTGTTTAGCGATGAGTATCTGATATGGAGGCGAAAATCTATAGCGAGGAAAACCTTTCATTTTGTGGTTTTTAATTTATAGTATATAAATATGTAAACATAATCATGTTATTTTTGTGTAACTTTGTTGTTGTTTGAAAGAATAACAAATTGAAACTTTTTAAAATTGAATTATCTTAGTAAGAATTAACATAGCAAGCTGTTTTTATCATTCATGGAGCCGCTCGAGTAACGGGTGTGTACCGGAATTATAGTGTGGGTAGACCTCCCACAAGATTCAAGGAGGGGCCGACGATTTGTTGAAAGTCACAGGAACTTACTGAGCGTAGATGGCACAAGATCTGTTATCTTGAGGCTTTCGGCTGAGATAATGATCATGATTATGATGAATAGGTAAATAAGTATAAACATACTTATTTAACTTTATAATTGCCATTATTTTCAAACTTAGGTACATTTGGCCTTATTTTTAACGTCCCACTGCTGGGCACGGGCCACTTCGAAGGGGATCAGGCTATAGTCCATCACACTAGCCAAGTGCGGGTTTACGGACTTAAAATGTCATTCGAAAATCTGCTAGGTGTTGGTGCAGGTGTTTCCTCACGATGTTTTCCTTCACCGTAAGACAAGTGGTAAATCATGTTAGAAAATGATTCGCACATGAAAATATCAGAGGTGCGAGACCCGGGATTGGATCCCGTTTAACTCGGTTATCACCGGGCTACCATTGCCTCCACTGACACAACTATGAAAAATAATTTATTAATTATAATTGCTGTTATTTTCAAACTTACATATAATTATCATCTCACAAATTTTATATTAATTAATATTTCATCTTACCAAACAACTAACAAGACTATGAAAACGTGACGCAAATACCTTCCTATCTTTGAATAGCTTTATTATCCTCGCGTATGGGACGTGAGAAAATACTAATTAGAGAGGGTTGAAGGCTGTGGAACAAAGGTGTGTGATTACTCTAAGATATTATCAAATGCAATCAGCGTTTAATTATGAAAATGTATACAATAACAATAAAGGTTATTAGTTTTACTAAGGTCACCTAAAAATATTTATAGTACTAGCGACTCACCCTTGCTTCGCTTGGGTTTGCTCCTACTTACGTTTTAAGGTTTAATATAGATTTTTCAGAGATGAGATACTTTCCCGTAGTAAAAGTTATCCTATATGTTGAATCGGATAACCAGCTATCATCAACCAAATTTCATCAAATTCCTTCTATATAGTGGTTTTCCCGTGACGCGGTGACAGACAGACACACAGACAAAAATTCTAAAAACTATAGAATCGGCGTCTATATCGATGTAATGTCTATTTCAATATGATGTTCCAAAAAAATATTTAATTTACAGATTTGGCTTAGTTACAATTTAATTTATGTATAGATTTATTATATGTATAGATACTATGGTGTTATTTTATAATTTGAAATTCTACCACAATTTATATTAAGTGTAATATGTATGTGAACGTGTAGATATTTTTATTGATTTTATATTTATTATTGACCAGCGATTTACTGTCGCTTCGGTCGGGTGTGCCCCTATTTACTTTTTCAATAGATAAGAATAGTTATTGTATACTCTAGGAGATACACACATGATATCGTGGACTTTTTATTAAAATCGTGAATTCAAGTTTTGATAAGCTTTTAAGGTTTTCGATTTTTACTCTGGTTTTCGGTTTTCTTTTACGTTGTACGCGCCTCTGTACCACAGCCTTATAAACTCCGTAGCCCTACAAACTTCTCTATATCTCAGTGAAAGTCCTATGACATTCGGTTAAGCCGTTCCAAAGATTACTCCGGACAAACAGAAAGACAGACAGATATACATACAGACAGACAATAATATTCAAAATGATTGTTTAGGTTAGGTTAGTTTATATCTGTAGTATCATATGTATATGTAAATAATTCTATGCACTTGGGAAGACATAGTTATTTTAAAATCATAGACACACAGACAGACTCTTCAATTTTATTTATAAGTAAGTATAGATATTAAAATGATAGTACCTACATTTAAAGTAATTATATATTTTATTGATGCATTCGTGCTTCAAAAGCTATTTATTCTAGTTAAATGTTATTTTAATAACTTATTAATGGCATTTTTATCCAACTTATTTCTACGTCGATAGAAATTCGATTTTATATTTTGTACTGTACTTTGGCTGTGGGCTGTACCACAGTTTTATATTAAAACTAGCGATTCACCCTCGCTTCGCTCGGTTCGTCCCTAGGTTGATTTCCCATACAAACTTTTATCCCATTTTCACATCATACTTTCCATGATAAAAAGTATCCTATGTCCTTCCCAGGATGTCAAACTATCTTCTTACTAAATTTCATACATTAGATCCAGAGATTACCCCCTACAACATCACAAACTCAGAAACTCACAATCTCGCAAGTTTTACCTCTTTATAATATTATTAGTATAGAAGAGAGTTTTAAAGAACTGGAAAAATAAACAAATTATACAAGTGTCAATTGTTTTATTTCTTTATAATACAATTACAATACTAACTAAGAGTTAACCTACTTCAGTCATTTATGTTCAATCAATATATCTTACTTTAAAATCACAAATTTATCAACCAAAATCATTGGGAATGTATCCATATTACATATATAAAAGCAACACGTAGGAACACTCTGTAATAACCATTCGTGCATATTAAGATTATCTTGTGAATATCTGTTATATAGAAAATAAATTCTTGCAGAAGGGATAGTAAGGTAGCTCTATACCTTCGTTTTTCAGCATATCGGTGCAAACTTAATATTTACTCATATAAAATACGTCGAATATTATAGTCGACTTAAGTTTTTGGCCTCTAATAAACAGTCGAGTCAGTCCAACGCTACAATCAATTCGAAACATGTCTATAACATGTTCATCAAACTCTTTTGGTAGATCAAATTATTAGGTATCATGATTCATGAAATTCCTTTCGTAGTGGCTCTGCATCAGTTTTGCCTATATTTACGTGTATGGTTATAGCTTCATCGTTTTCAGATTTTAGTATAACATCGTTCCATTGAACTTCAGCTTTCTTACTGTACGCTTCGTTTTCAATGAGAATAGCAGATTTAGTACACAGTGCCTTACTTTGAAACTCTATCAGGGCGCAATAATCGCTCTTCTTAGACTCTGACTTCACATCAGCTATATAACCAAGTTTTCGTCTCATAACTTCAACTTTTACGTGATAGTTATATATACATACTTTGATGATAAACGCGCTTTTTTGATAGAGCAAAATTATTTTGTATTTGGTTCTACAGCAAGCGGTCTTCTTAAGTTTTGTCTGGAAGTTTTCTATTAGGATTTTGATTTTTTGAGAGTAGACTGCTATGATGTTGTGATTTGATTGGAGATGCGCAGACAGTTCTTCGAAGGGTACTGTGCAACAGGTAGATGTGATTGGGCAAATCATTGTGTCGTATTTGCATTCTTCTTCGTGCTTCGATCTAATAGTTGCTGTTAGAAGTTCGGTGCAGCCTCGTCTGTTGACAAGAAAATTTATTACATTATTTTACATACTATTATTATATCTATATAACTAGCTATTTAGTGAAGTGCTGGTGTATTTTGTCATTGTATAATAAGTCATAAGTCGTGTATTCGATAGCCAGAGCTAACATTTTTTGTTCTCACAATTGCTTTTATTAAATTACTAGCGACTCACCCTCGCTTCGCTCTGGTTCGTCCCAAGGTTAATTACCCATGCACTTTCATCCCCATTTTCACCCCCTTAAGGGATGATTTCTGAAATAAAAATTGTCCTATGTCCTTCACAGGGTCTTAAACTATCTTCTTACTAAGTTTTATCTAAATCGGTTTAGTAGATCCAGAGATTACCCCCTACAACGTCACAAACTCACAAACGTTACCTCTTTATAATATTAGTATAGATTAGAAACATAAACCAGATTAAATAAAAATTGAAAGTAATTTAAAATAAGTATCTATTATTTTATAAAGTAATATATGAAATAGAATTATTTGATCTAAATTAATTTACTAATAAACTTTAGTAGCATACAGATCTCCTTCGAGAATAACAATCGTGTGGATAGTTTCTCACTACGTGACAGGCGAGCGTATAAAACATGACTTTGCCCAGGAGACGACCGACCGCCATTTTATCTATCTAGGTTGTCACGACCGACTTAGTTCTACATTTAATACTGCTCCGCTTTCATTGAATTGTACTAAGAGGAAGTTTGTCGCAAATAACAGGATTGCAAGACAATAGTCAAGACTTTGTTTTAGTTTTGCATTAACATCCCAAAAAACGGTACGAGCAGATACCTATACTAGCAAAAACTAGGCTGCTATTGAGCAGCTTAGCTTGATTCATTAAATGATTTCCCGGAAGGGTTTATCTGCATCTAATGAATATTATAGCCAGATTGAGATAAAACTGCGTGTTTATGATAAGTTGTCGTCATCCGATAATCGAACCGTGAGCTTAAAAGCTTCACAGAAAATACCTATAATCTATACTAATATTATAAAGAGGTAAAGTTTGTGAGTTTGTGACGTTGTAGGGGATAATCTCTGAATCTGCGGAACCAATTTAGATGAAATTTGGTAAAAAGATAATCTGAGACCCTGGGAAGGATATAGAATACTTTTTATCCCAGAAATCCTTCCTAAGGGTTCACCCCTGGGAATGGAATGGGAATGAAAGTTTGTATGGGGAACCAAGCTAAGGACGAGCCCGAGCGAAGCGAGGGTGAATCGCTAGTATATAATAAGCCCACCGACCTACAGAGAGTTTGATATTTTTTTATTTGTATATAGGAGTATTTTATATTTGTTAAAAGGGCTTAATTTAGCTGAAAGTGTCAATCTTGAATAATAATTTATATTTATTTGCTTGTGAAATAGAAGAAGGACTACCTTGAGGTACGTTTTACGCCTTAATTTGATTAAATCATTATTGTTTTTAAGAACATGCCAATTTAGATTGTTAAAATAAAATGTCTAAATATTGAATGTTCTCTTTAGTTTGTATATATATATATATATATATATATATATATATATATATATATATATATATATATATATATTTTTAAACATACCTAATATTTTTTAAAAGGAGTTTTGAACTGCAAGGGTTAAATTAAAAGTTTAAAAGCTATATATCAATATTATATATAGCAATGCTAATAAAAATATTTTATATATATTATAATATGTAGATAATAATTACATACATAATTAAAAAAAATATATTTTTTAATACACACAAAACTGCTTTAATTAGGACCTGGTGTACATAGTGCCAATGAAATCGTTTAACAAACTGCTTTATTGCCTTTTTACGATATATCTTCTCGTATCGGTGGAGATAAAATATATATTTATAGAGTTGACGGAGGATTGCCCTTGAATTCATTTTCGACAGGAACTTTATGTGAGATTTACGACTTACGTAATAAAAATCTACAAAACTACGGTGTTAATACAAAAGTTACAATTGCATATATACTCGTATAAGAGCTTGAGAAATCTATGAGCGTTGCATGGACCTACTTATCTATACTAATATATATAAGGAGTAAAGTTTGTGAGTTTGTGACGTTGTAGGGGGTAATCTCTGGATCTCCAGAACCGAATTAGATGAAATTTGGTAAGAAGATAGTTTGCGACTCTGCGAAGAACATAGCATACTTTTATCCTGGAAACCATCCCTTAAGGCAGTGAAAATAGGGATGAAAGTTTATATGGAGAATCAAGCTAGGGACGAACCCGAGCAAAGCGAGCGTGAGTCGCTAGTCTTTTACATACTGATAAAAAAAGTCGTTTCCCGCGTCTGTCTGTCCCTATAAAAGCTTAGATCTTTTATACTACGCAACGGATTTTAATACGTTTCTCGCTACTACACGCTAACTAAATTTGACTTGACTCATAACTATTTATATCTATTTAAAACGTACCTAGCGACGAACCCGAGCGAAGCAAGGGTGAGCCGCTAGTTATATAATCCACAAAAAATTGAGATGTTTCGCGCCTAGTTTAATTCGCAATAGTAAAAGTTAATGGCCGAAACAAACTGTTACATATTACAATAATGTTATAGATACGTAAGTTTTTGAGTGATTATATGTGTTGCTTCCATGTTATACCAGTTAAACAGATTTGAATACATATCTTATATATGAATAAAAATGAATGTTCGTACGTTTATCCTTTATGCGTTCTTAAACCACTGATCCGATTGTGATGAAACTTTGGTGGGTTATTCTGTATACGCCTGCAATTATTCTTGATGCAAAAAAATTGTGTTCGGGTGTCTAATAAACATTGTTTATCCTTTATGCATTCCTAAACCATCCCAGCTAAGAGTCGCACCCGAACATAGCAATAAAGGTCGCTAGTTTTAATCAAAATATTTTTTTCTCTCGAGAGTCTCAGTCCCTCCCCTGTTTTGCTATAAAGCAATCCAAAACGTCGGGAACGGCGAAAATATCAAAAAAAAGTTATATTTAAAAAGTCAAACAATGGCGTAATACTAATAAAAACTTTTTAAAAATAAATAAAACCCGACTTCCAGGTACTAAAATGTAAAAAATAACTAAACCGGGGTTTTCATTTAGAATAGATACTTAATCAGATATTTTCGAAGTCGGTACCAGCCAATGAAAAGCAAATCTAATATATTTTGATACGTAAAATACATATTTACATATTAGATACCTTAAAATATTATCGGCTAGCACCGACTTCAAAAAAAGTGAAAAGAAAAAAAAAATTTCTAAATTGGTTCAGGCATCTTCGAGTAATCGATGAACATACATAAAAAAAAAAACAAAAAAAAGATTCCGACGAATTGAGAACCTCCTTCTTTTTAGAAGTCAGTTATGAAAGAATTCGAATAAAATTTGAAATTGATGTAACTTAGAATTAGAATAAAACATAGTATTTTTATCGACCTGTCTACAATGCTAGCGAAGTAGGGAGCAAAAATTAGTTTGTGTATTTTAAAGAATTTGCACATTAGCATACAATTATGAGTATACATATATTATGGATTATACGAGTACGTATACCATACAAGCATGTAAGAAGGTTAGCTTGTTTTTGCATCACAACATTCTCATGAGATTGCATCTAACTTATCTACGTGACAACACTCATGTTAAACGCACCTTTCAAGAGAATAATATTAAGAACTACTAGCATTGCCTGCGGCTCCGCCCGCTGTCAGATGACCAACAACCAAATTCTTAGGTTCTCGCGGTAAAAAGTATCCTATATGTTGACCCGGATAACCAGCTATCATCATAATAAATTTCATTAAAATCCCTCCGGTGGTTTTTCTATGATGTGGTAACCGACAGACAGACAGATAGAAAGACAGACAGACAACCAAAATTTTTAAAAATTATAGATTCGGCCTCTGTATCGATAATAATGTTTATTTCAATAAGATTTTCAAAAAAATATCTAATGTACAGATTAGGCCTAGTTACAATTTTATTATATGTATAGATTATATATTTGGTAATATTATGTAGAACCCATCCATATAAAACATACATAAATTCTTATTATTATGAAATCTCCTTATGACATCAATAATGCAGGTATGTTTTGTTTATATTTTCGTTAATTATGTAAAGGCAAAAACAAAACAATTATTTTATATTGGCTTTTTATCACAGTTAAATTTTAAAGAGTAAGACAATTTTTTTTCACATTCTTTCTCTGTGTATACCGCACTACTCTTTAACTAACTCTTTAAATACCTACATACAAAAAAGGTCTTGTGTAACTTCTTTAAAAAATATATATAAAGCAATACCTTCTGACACAAATTGCTCCTTAATTATTAGATTAACTAATATTATGCATTATATACGTAAGCGATTATATATATTTAATATTATAATATGTAGATAGCTATATTTATAGTATATGTAATGATATATAGTATGTATACCTAATATGTAAATTATTAATTGTATATCTATCAACATACATATTTATGTATATTTTTTAATTTTATTCAAGTGTATGTATATTATTTATAATTTTACGTTATATTAATTCCACTTTTTTAGACCCGTTATATAACACTATTTCTCGCTTCCATACGTTGGCTGGAAGAGATTTCTTCTAGATATAAATCCACCTTTGTCCACATTTGTCCCTTTATTATCTTTGTTACATTGTTAATACCTATGCAATAAAGAATATATAAAATTTACCTATAATTCCGACACGGTAGCATTAGATCATTGACCAGTCTCTGTAAAGCGAGACACGGTGCGGCTGGAGCTCTTAGAGCGCCTCTGCACCAGGCGCACCGAGACATACGTCTAGAACATCTCGCACACCACACACCTCCACACCAAGGGCATACACAAGGGCCGCAACACTGGAAATAAGAAAGAAACATTAAAAACATAGTAAAATACTCGATAATATGTGATGTAAAGACGAGAAGGTATTAATATTAGTAGCCTCCAGATAAGCTTTGGTGAATTGATTTAATAAGACAAAATAATAAAATTGTACGTCAAAATGGTAATTTTTTTCTACATTCTTAATATTTGTAATGAAAAAATCAGTATAGACCTTCAAGATACAGCTCTTTTATTAAGTCAATAGCTATCGATAAAATGAAATAAAATTTATTCAATTAGACTTATTACAAGCACTTTAGAATCGTCAATTTAAGTTAAGCGTCAGTGTAGTCAGTCCGTAAGGAAGCTACCACCGGCTTGGAATGCAGCTGAGAAGAACCGGTGAGAAACCCAACAGTTGCTCTATTAAATATCGAAGTTACATTTGTTTATATTATTAACATAACAATGCGACGACAGCAGTTTGTAGTGACCCTACTTGCTGCGCCAGCGGTCGCGGGTTCGAGTCCCGCTGGGGGCATTCATTTATGTGATGAACACGAATGCTTGTACTCCAGTCATGGGTGTTTATATTTATAATACATACCTATGTATTTAAAATTATATATGTATAATGTATCAACTATCTGGTATCCATATTACAAGCCTCGTAGCTTACCATGGAACTAGATGGTGCTGTGTGTTAATGTCCTGACATATTTATATTTATTTATTTTCTCGGAAATTGCTAAGCATTTCAATATAGATAACCCGCATATAAAATAGTTTAGGGTTTTCGAGTTGACATATTAATTAAAAAATAATTGTAAAATTGATTTACAATTGGCAAAGATATCGCTTAACATATACATAAATGAAGATTTTAATCAAATTTAATACCTTTTCTGTTTGAAATCGGTTAAATAACACTTTGATTACATTATATTATGGATGGATGGACGAAATATATGACTTTTCTCTAATTTATAAATAGCAGATGAATTCCAAAACTCTTTCTGTTTAATGTTCTTTGAGTTGAATAACTGTTAGCTATATTATATAAACTCTAATTCGAATTTGGGTTACGTAAAAATTTGCCTTGCGTCGTTAATATAAGTGAGTACTGTGTTCCACGGATTTTAATTTAAAAATTATATATACAATTTTTTTAGAAAACCAAGGGATACGACCTCATTTTCACTTTTGTTAAAAATATTATGGCTGAATTTTCATGTGCTTTTTGCACAAGCTTTTTGACTTTAGTTTGTTTGATAACATTTTTTTTAGTTACATAAGGCAAAAGTTATCTAGTATTTTGTAAATTAATGTTTACTTACTGAAATATTTTATTTATTTATGTACCATAAAATATATGTTAAACAAAATAAAGTAACAGAATGTTGACAAAGGATAACTTATCTCTTTAAGAGATATCTTCCAAAACTATTACTAAATGCACTAATAAAATAAAAGTTTAAATATACATATAAGTTGTATTAAAAAAAATACGTGATAAAATAAATGAATTCTGTACGTAACATAATTAACATACAATTATATTTTTAAGGAAGGTCGGTTATGTGAAACATTCAAATGAAGTTACTTATTAAGAGGTGCTAAGCATATTTTATCAATTTTTATAGAGCTATTGCCTTAACTATTATTTAAACTAACACATATTTGAATTATAATTCAAAACAGACCGTCAAGTAAATGAGTAAATATAAAAAAATGAAAACAAAAGAAGCTACTTTTTGTTGAGTTATAATATTTACAACCTTTTATAAGATACTAGTTCTCAGCAACTCCTTGTGTGGTATGTACATTGATAATAACTAGCCTGTAAAGACCTAGGGCTTAAAACTATCTAGATGCGTTTAAGAACATGTGCAAACGATCCCACCACGTCTCACCATCGGGACTATAGAGCCATTAAGTCCCTGCCGTATCTAAACTTTAAAGCTTGATCCCCCTCTAGTGAAAGGAGGCCAATGTCCATCAGTAGGACGTTAAAAAGGCTGAATATATATCCACTTAAACCCATTGAACTATACAGCGTGAAAAAGTAACAATTTCATTTTCTCACTCGCTTACAAATCGTCGCAATTATAACTGGCGTGTTTATTTAAGTAAACATCTTTGTAACTACTTGTTATTGTAACTCCAAGACATTTTAACTGACGACTGACTAATTTTGCTTATTTGTTCCACTTTGGTTAAGACAAAAGCGTGCCGTAACACATAATAATCATGTTTAATTCTAAAACTTAACAAAAAAAAGCAGTCATGAGGACTGCCGATAGAAGTGAAAACTTAAAACTATAAACAAACAGTTGTTACTTTTGTATATTCAAATTAATTGTTTGATCTTAAATTAAAATTTGTAAGTAAAAACTGTTTACATTTATCTGGTTTTGACATCTATCGGCACTCTGAGTGTTAGAGTTAACACGTCACGTGACCATGTCGATGACGACTTCCATGAATTTACTCCCCATCCGAACCTGCCTATAGAAGTTTTCACTTCAAAAAGTGGTTTACGACATTGTGAATTATTGAAATTTTCTTTATATGGTACCTCCAATAATTTGTAAAGTACGGTGTTGTTTTATTATGGACGTTTTATATTCTAATCAACTCTATATATAGCTGTAAATATTACGGTACCTTATTATGAAATTAAATAATATATAAGCAGTTACACTGTAATTATTTTATAACACAATAATCATCGCCCGCTACATGGTCATGTTATGGGGTAATATAGTAAAATTGTTTTCTATTAGTCAAAGAATCGATTTAATAATCCAGAAACTAGCTCTTACATATAAACGTATTAAAAAAGCAAACTATTTCATTTATAACGTGGCATTATTTGAAATAAAACGAAATAGATAGAACTAGACCTGTACCAGAATTAGCTTTACTTAAAAAAAAACATCTTCACAAACTTGTTTCGCAATAGAAGCACTAAATTCTAATCGAAACAACAATCAAAACAAATAGGCGTTGCGAGATTGTACTATAACTTTTCGCTTAGCGACGTGTTGCTCCCATACAGCTGTAGATTATAATTTATTGGTATATGTGACACCTGTTGACTTGCAATAAACTTTAAACATACAGACTAATTTATGAAATTGAATTAATTTTATATATATGAATTTGTGAGTGATTATATTAAATACTTCTAAATTTAAAATAGATTTACGAATTTAATGAAACGTAACTCACATATAGATTTGGGAACCTCTACATGACTTTACTCTCTTTTCATATAAGTTGTAGACAAAGCCGAGGTCTATGACTAGTAATAGCAAATCATAAAAAAAATATGTACTTGCATGATTAATTAATAAGAAGATTTTTACATACAAAGGAATATGTACTTATATTAAACGCCTACAGAAAAGATCAGGTTTTTCACTTACAATTTGTCAGTATTCATAAAAATTACATTACGATCGTCTTGAATATGAATAAAGTGAATAATTTGGGTTCATAAGAAATATCTCGTAAACATCTATATTTAATATTATAAAGAGAATAAAAAATAGTAATAAAATATAAATTAACTAGCTTGCTTCTCAATACAAACTTTTATCCCCATTTTCACCCCCTTAAGGAATGCTTCCGGGATAAAAAGTATCCTATGTCCTTCCCAGGGTCTTAAACTATCTTCTTACCAAATTTCATCTACACAGATTACCCCCTACAACGTCACAAATCACAAACTTTACCTCTTTATAATAATAGTATATATAAATAGAAGTTTTGTATAGAATAGTAGTAGTAATATAAAGTTTTATTCATGGCGATTCCTCTAAATCTGTTTTAGAGCTAACATTTCGATACGCCGTATGTAAATGACGACAAATCTCGTCTCCATAGCCAACACATGTGGAAAATGCCTAATTTACATAAACAATTCGGATTTACTGCTATTTTATGTAGACGTAAAGCTTATGTAATAGTCTTTTAGTGCTTTTATATATTCAATCGTTAACTAAAATGGCTGTTTACACACTATTGTTGTTTTGTTTCAAAATTGGTCATCGTTTTTGTTATTACAACTATACGTATCGTAACTTGTTACGATTTTAGGTTAAAAGGTAGAACTTAATAAAAAATACATATATATAGAATGTTATGATGTTTAAAAGTTTTGACTCAACCTCAAAATCATTTGTAAAAGTTCCATGGAAAGTAATTTAGTTGTACAAGCATTTAAGGATTTTTGCTTAATATATGTGTTATTGATAGGTATTATCATGTTTTTTATAAATATTTTTTTCAGTCTTAATGTATGTGTGTATTCATCCCTTTTAACGCCCCACTGCTGGGCACGAGCTCCCTTTAATACGATGGCCAAGTGCGGGTTGACGAACTTCATCTGTATTTCGAAAACGTGCTAAGTTTTCTCAACATGCAGGTTTCCTCACGAATTTTTCCTTCATCGTAAGACAAGTGGTGATCATATTGGAAATGATTCGCACATGAAAATATAACAGGTACGAGATCCGGGATTTGAACTCGCTTTACTCGTTTTCTCAAGCTAACGCGTTACCACTGGGCTACCACTGCCTTATGCTTTCATAAAAATAAATATGTATAAAGAATTTAGGGATTACAATACTTGTATGAGCGAGCGTTTCATATTCATGAGCTATACCGTTACGGGTTTTAGAAACATACCTACTTGACTACTAGAGCAAATTTCCAACGAAAAATTCTATTTTATTAGCGTTTGAAATTTAAACGGGATTAAATACATATGCAAAATAAGGTAACATCTATGTAACTAAATTAAATTGTGTCCGTTTGTAACGTCAAAATAACAACACTTTACTAAATACATGTAAAAGTACCTATATACGGTACTTACAAGAAAAACATTTTTAAAATTTTTGTCTGTCTGTCTGTTTGTTCCGGCTAATATCCGAAACAGCTGGATCGATTTTGACGAAACTTTCACTGGCAGATAACTGATGTTATAAGTAGTAACTTAGGCTACTTTTATTAAAAAAAAAAAGAATTGGCGAACCGCGCTAAAAATTGAAAACCCATGAAATTGTAAACAAAATCCGATTCAAATAGGGAAGTATATGTTTTTATTTATATAATAATAATATATTATATAATAGAAAATAAAATAATAAAATGACGATTGATTAGTATTATGTAATTTTAATTATATTTTTTATTATTTTATTGCTGCACTATTTTTATTTGTTTAAAAAGTATCTAGGGACTCGTCCGAGCGAAGCGAGTGTAAATCCCTAGTCTTAACAAAGATCTTCGAAGGCCGTTGGCACAAGTTGACGTATATTTTTAGAAAGGAACATTTAATAAATTCCGGGGTTTTTTAATTACAGTTTTTACGTACGTTTTGTATACAATAATATGTTAATTATACATATATTTATTATTTATCACGACTACGTTTTAATGTTTTGTTTTTGTTATTTCAAAGTAAAACGACAGACACGTAATCCAAAATAATGACTTTAATTTATAGAAGCACAATTTATATCACAATTGTTAAATAAATATTTTCTGAATATATATATTTTTTACTTAAGATATACAATTACATATTTTGGTTAAATAAATATGGGTTTTGCATGATTTTTCCATTTTTATATATAAAAAAAATGTTTAAGAAATTACCTGTAAAGGTTCCAAGCAAATACTGCATTCGGAAAACCTAGACAATACTTCATCACAGTTCGGACATGAACATTGTGCTGAATGGGCCTCTGCTGGAGTCTCTAGCGCTGACTCGACTATAGGTAGAGATTTATCTGTAACAAAGAGAAACTAATTAATACTCTGCTAGTAATTCTGCGAACAGTAGACCTAAAGTGCATTTTGAGAAGCTATTCTGGATATAACGCCGAAGATCCTCATCAAATCTTTATCAAATCTTTATGAGACCAACTTAAAGTAACTATCTTTTAAATAAAAAAAAGAACCTGCGAGATCGCATCTCATAAGACGGAGATATCCAGTAGCGTCTTTTTTTTGCCCCTTTTTGCATAAAGTACCCTTCTAATCAAAAATCCCCGAAGACAAAAAATCTATAAAGTCGTAAAAACTGTACACCAAGTCCAGTCCAGATCTGTTGTAAAATACAACCTGTAGAGGAGTACCAACAAACTGACAGAGGGAAGCAAATGCTAGACTTGACGCAAAGAAACTTCGCTCGCCTCGCTCGCTCGAACAATTATTTTTATGTTTATAATTTGTATTTATTATGGTATAATTGGAATTTTGTCGTATAAAGCTACAGACAATACATTTAAGAACATCCATTTAGGTACTATATATAGATTTAGGTACTATATATCTATATATAGTACCTATATGCAAAATTAAATGATATTTATAAAAATTTGCTAGCAATTTTTTTTGCAGAAAATATGATTTTGGGAAATGGGCAGGAAGAAGAAGATAACAGATTTTGTTTTTTAGGGCAAGTAGAGCATAAATTAATGATTTAAAATCAAAGAAATTGTTTCTGAGACTTTTTAATTATTATTTGATAATTATTAATATAATATAACTAGCATTGCCCGCGGCTCCGCCCGCGTTCAGATGACCAAAAACTAAATTCTTAGGTGTTACATATTAGTATACTCTTACATTGCAGTTTTTGTATTTTTCCTCAGAAATAAGATATTTTCCCGCGGTAAAAAGTATCCTAGGATCGCGCGCTACATCGCCCGGTTTATATAGCTTGAGCAGGCGGTCGAGCGATGCGGGGCAGAGGGGATGGACTCGCCGTAGGCATCTCAATGCTCGCCAAGCATTAAAAATGTTTCGCTACTAATTACTTCTAACAACGATATCTCAAAAACTATTCATCTGATTGATTTAGTGTAAAGAGCAATTTTAATCTGCATTAAATGACTAAGCTAACTAAAATATTCATTTGGATAAGGATTAATACCGAACTAAAGAAAATAACTTTGAAAATAACGTAATGTTTTTAATTAAAAATGTTAACATAAAAGTGGTTATTGTAAGTCAACCGTAAGAGATAGAGATATGCTATCGCGGACTTTTTTGTAGCATTTTTATAGATTTTGAATTCTCTAGTACATTACTTAACTGTATCTTTGCTAGTTTACGCGGCGTTCGCGTGGAAAGTTCCCATTTGGCGAGATTTTTTGCGACCTCTTCAACATTTGTCGCCGTATTTCAGCTAATTTACATAAAAGCATAATAAATTATATACCTAAACCTTCCTCAAGAATTACTCTTTCTATTGTTGAAAACCGTATAAAAATCCGTTCAGTAGTTTTCGAGTTTATCGCGTACAGACAGACAGGAGGACAGACAGGAGGACAGAAAGACGCGGCCGGGGGACTTATTTTTATAATAAGTATAGATTAATTATAATTAACATGACTTATAACATTTTATAATTTTTATTAATATTTATAGCCAGTTCATACATAAGATGTTGCAAATCATGTAAACAATATCCTTATATATTTAATACTAATATGTGCAATAATAATAAGCATGATAAATTATTTATTTACTCTGTTAAGATTATAATTTATAACTAAGTAATGCATAATGTAATATAAGAAACCTGATTATTAATGCTCTTCAATACAATTAAATAAATACGTGTCCTAGCATTTTTCGAAATTTATCCCATAAGGGGGTATAATAGGGGATGAAAGTTTGTATGCAACGCACATTTTTACAGTTTTTTTTTGTAATTTTAGCGCGCGCGAAGCCGCGGGTTCTGCTAGTACTTGATATTTTGAAATATAAAGTAACCTATATACACTCTCCAGTCCAAGGGCAACTATCCAGAAAGGAAGGAAAAACTTCCCATTTGTAATTCAATCTACGGTTAATTTAATTAAAGCATGAAATTTTAATCATGGATATGAATAAAAACATGGATAAACATGTTATGTCGAAAAATTTATATAAATTGTATATACAAATATATTACAACATACAAGTTCGAATATCTGACTCTACTTTATATAAAAATGTGGCGGACCTTGAGCTTCGTGAATTATTTATCGTTAACTGTTGTTTACGTTCATATATTTGTATTAAATCAAACGTAAATGAAACAAAACCATCGTAATTTATTTATTGTTTTCGTATTGTAATTTCTTTAAATTCCAATGGTAACGCGTTCTCTTCAAATTCTGGGTTTAAGATTTTCATGTGCAAATTTTGAGTAATACTTTTTTAGTTTTATGCGAATATTTGATATTTCAAAATAAACTATCTTTTTCGAATGCTTTACAGCAATCATGGTCTGTCCCGTGACCATGATTGCTGTAAAGCATTGAAAACTTCGCAAACCAAAAATCAAAATAAATCCGCGAAAAAATCCGAAAGATAGTTTTATTTTAAAATGTTTGATTTACACTTGCTGAATCAGTGCAGACAAAGGACTACAGCCTTATATGGTAAAATATAAAGCTTATTAATATATAATTATTCGCGCTCTTTTTATCTAAGTACTATTTCCTACACTTTAGGACTGCCTGGAACAAATCGCTCTTTTAGCGATAAGGCAGCGTCTTGTAGATTTTCCTATGTTTTGTATATATATATATATTTTGATGTATATTATACAAGAGTTTGTTAATAATTACTCTAAGTAATTCTATTACGAACGATTCTCGAACGATATATTATGAATTTAGTCTCTCTCGTAACCATAATTGCTCTAAAGTCTAAAGCTTTCGAAACGTGTGAAACCAAAGATCAATCCGATTTCCGAATCAATGTAATTAACAATTTATAATCTTTAACATAGTTATATACATAAAACGTGAATAAATTTGAATAAATTCATGTCACCTCACAAACTCTAATTATGGTAGAAAATAATTTACATCGTTCCTTAATTGTGATTACTGATAATCATCTACAAACTTTACTTTAAGGTAATTTAAGTTTAGTAAATTTTTGTATCAAAGTGAGCATGAGAACAAGATATGAATTGCTAATTGTAAGTTTAAATATGATAACAAATCGGTAACATAATAGGCTTTATCAATTAATCACCTAACTAAATTTTAAATTAAATTTAAACTTAATTATTAGTTAATTGATTTCTAATTTTTGCCAAAATGGAAATATGTATAAACATCATTCCAAAAGATATGTACATCAATATAGTTAATTAGTGAGAATGGGAAAATTATAAGTAAATATTGTATGTTTATCGATGTTTATATATATGACTAGCACTGCCCGCGTTCAGATGACCAAAAATCTAATTCTAAGTTTTTACATATTAGAATACTCTTACATTGCAGTTTTTGTATTTTTTCTCGGAAATGAGATATTTTCCCGCGGTAAAAAGTATCCTATATATTGACCCGGATAACCAGCTATCATCATACCAAATTTCATCAAAATCCCTCCAGTGGTTTTTCTGTGATGCGGTAACAGACAGACAGACAAAAATTCTAAAAACTATAGATTCGGCCTCTGTATCGCTAATAATGTTTATTTTATGTTTAATTTATGGCGTATCTTTTTGTATTTAGCCCTTTTTAACATCCTATTGCTGAGCACGGGCCTTCCTTCAATAGGGGGATCAGGCAAAGTCGCTGGCCAAGTGAGGGATGACAGATTTCATATCTTTAAAAAAGTACGTATTATGCAAAATATTCCTTTAGTTGTACCTCTTTAAAGTCTATTAAAACAAAGTTCAATGTCGCAACAGCTTAACTTGGTTACAAAATGAATTGTAAAATGTAACGTAATGATTACATAACTGTGAAAGGTTTCGAGGTCAGTGCAACTTGTTTGCAGACCGATTTGTAGATTTGATAACGAAGAGTTAAGTATAAACTGGACTTAATTTTATATTTAACTAGCTAATATAATATTGTATATAATATCTAAATCCAAACAATATTATTTTTATGATCTTTGATTATTTTTTTGAGTAAATACATAAATTCTATGGATAAAAAACATTTTCAATATTTTTCGAATATCTGATATTTTTTGATAAGGTTTCGTCCCTGAAATCCTTCAAGGAACAATTATGAATATTTTAAAATAAAAATTTGCTAAATCAGTTCAGCCGTTCTCAATTGATGAGCTTACTTACGCACAGAATTTTTTTTATTTATATAGACTAGCGTCTCAACCTTGCTTCGCTTGGGTTCGTCCAGGTACGTTTTAACGGTTTGTGTGGAATAGATAAACTGTATATTATATGATATATAGATTAGCGCATTCAAACTCTGCCTCTTTAATATAATATTAGTATAGATAAGACTAAGCTTAACTATTTCAGTCTAGACAGTATTTTCTGTCCCTATTTTCGTTAGATTAGACTTAATATTATCTTTATGTAACACTAGCGACTCACCCTCGCTTCACTCGGGTTCACCCCTAGGAAAACAAAAACAACATACCTATCCCACGGGAACCGTACATTTTTTCGAGATAAAAAGTCGCCTATGTGTTATTCCAGTCTATAATCTATTTCTGTGCAAAATTTCATCCAGATCCGTTCAGCTGTTCTGGCGTGAAAGAATACATATACATACAAACATCCATACATACTCACAAACTTTCATATTTATAATATTAAAATAATACGGATTCTCTCATGTATTACAACTTAGCATCTATATCCAACAATCCTACATAAAGCTGTCCTTAGACATTGCAAAAGATATAAATTGAATAAAGAAAATATATTGTTTTGTTATTACTTTTTTGTGTCATACAACTAAGTAAAGAGCTAAAAAATAAGTTCAAATAACCGTTATCTCATTTAATGTTGCCAAAACGGTCAAGAATTAAAAAGGGACGTTGAACTCAATAATTCTTTGTACGAGTACTTTTTAACTAAAAATGTCCATTGATTCCAAAATCGCTATAAAAGTAATTCTTATTTTATAAAGTTAATATTAAAAATAATTAGGAGTGCGTGTGAAATATTAACTGTTAAGGTTATTTTAAAAATAAAACTTATTGAATGAGTTAATGAATGAATGAACGAATGAATGAATGAAATCCTACTGTTTCCATTAAACTTATACAAACACTTTTGAATTATCAATATAATTTAAAGAGCGTCAGTGTAGTCAGTCCGTGAAGAAGCTACCACCGGCTCGGAAAGCAGTTCTGCTGAGAAGAGCTGGCGAGAAACTCAACAGTTGCTCTTTTAAACATCCAGATATATTTTTTTTACATAGCATTGTAGCTAGCCCGCATATGAATCAATATAATATCTAAATTCCACAATTTTCCATCAACAAGAAACTCTTGAACAGAGTAATATGCTTTACTCTGCCCTGCTCTAGTCTGCCTTCCTACTTAGTCTCCTCCACTTTGCACGATCTTTAGCATCATCCTGAGTTGGTCTATTGGCTCTCATATTCTGCTTCATTACATCCAGCCATCGCTATCTTGGGCGCCTGGGAGGTCTAATTTCAGGGACAGATATGTATATCAAGGCACTTTCTTCTGATAAAGTCCTTAGGTTTTTATTTTAAGTTCCGTATCTAATTTCATATGTATTTAGTAAAACGCTGTTATTTTGGCATTACAAACAGACACTACAATTTTATTTATCTATGTGATGTCAATAATTCTCGTAAAACTAAGAAAGTAATCAAGTAATCATGTGATTTTACTCTATTTGCCAGCTACAGACTCAAAACAAATAAACAATTATTATATATTTGCAGTTAAGTCAACGAACTCATAATTTTTCTTATCTCATCGCATTTGATAAAATGAGACATCAGCTGCCCTTGTTTCGTCTATGTAGTTCACTGGTACAGTTTATCTGTTCATATAAAGTACCGAAAATACTTGACATACTAATTGCAAAGCTTAGATTATTTAACGATATAAAGATAGCGGAGAATTAAGAATATTGCCTTAGGTTTTAGTATCAGTTTAATTAATAATATAATCATAATTATAATACTTTCTTAGGTTTACACGAATATTTGACATTTTACATAGAACTTTTTTTGAATGTCTTTTATTTTAAATTTATTACAAGAACCAAAAATCAAAGTAAATCCGCGACAAAATCTTAAAAGATAGTTTTATTAACAATAAAGATAATGATAACGTCGCCGGCCGGTTTTTGTTACGGGTTCGAGCTATTTGCGCACATGATATTATAGTGCATTGCATGTGCAAAACATCTCACTACCATAATAAATGTAAAAGTTTGTGAGTATGGATGTTTGTTGCACTTTCACACCAAAACGGCTGAACGGATCTGGATGAAAGGCACAGAGATGGATTATAATCTGGAATAACACATAGGCTACTTTTTATCCCGGAAAAATATACGATTCCCGAGGGATAGATTTGTTTTTGTTTTTCAATACAAATAAACAAAGTCAATATGTTAAAAGTATGTAAGTATATAATTATTTGACTTATATTTAAGCTTCATGTAAGATATTAGTTTGTAGTTTGTACGTTTAATATACATATTATGATTATATATTTTTGATATGATTCGTTAAATATACATATCTCTCCTAATCTCTATCTACATCCGTTGGTTTTTGTATGCAGCCCTTGTCAACTTCCCAGTCCTGGGCACGGGTCTTCCTTCAATACGAGGGGAAACAGGCAATCATACTCCACGCTTGTCAAGTGCGGGTTGCCGGACTTCACAAGTCTTTTGAAAACCTGCTAGGTTCTTTCAGATGCTTTCCTTCACCGTAAGACAAGGTAATAACGTTGGAAATAATTAGCACATGAGAATATCAGAGGTGCCCCCCCGCAGCAACAACTTGGCTGTTAGGTCTGCTTCGGTAGACATGCTGTCTCAGCGAATCTGTGTAAGTGATCCTGCGACGCCCCATTAAGATGAGGGAGGTTCGGTTGGGTTTGAGCTAATTAGTACTACCCTACTGGCTGTTCTAACTGGTGAGTCCCACATAACCACATGTATGTATACAGGTGATACGTATAAATGCATTTCCCAACTTTAAAAAAAACCTCATACTAAATTTCACTCAACTCCGTTTAACAGTTTTATGAAGTAGTAACAAACATATATATACACACAAACTTATGCATTTAGTGTACTGTGATATAGATATAAATGAAACTAAAGCCATTATGTTATAAATGTTGCACTTATTATATTATCTAGTATAAACATTGCGACCCTTGAGGCGAGTACGTAAACCGATAAAACGTGCAGTTTATTATTGATTAATACACTAATAAATAATTTTAATAGTGCATGAATAATAATACCTAGCATTATAATATACATCTATACTAATATTATAAAGAAGTAAAGTTTGTGAGTGTGTGACGTTGTAGGGGGTAATCTCTGAATCTACTGAACTGATTTAGATGAAATTAAGTAAGAAGATAGTTTGAAACCCTGAGAAGGACACATAATACTTTTTATCCCGAAAATTATTTATTTATTTTTATTTTTTATTATTATATATATTATTTTATTATCCAATCTTAAGGGGGGAGAAAGGGGATGAAAGTTTGTATGGGGAATCAAGCTAGGGACGAACCCGAGCGAAGCGAGGGTGATTCGCTAGTATTACAATATACGTAATATTGTATGATTAAATTATTACGATGTTTATCGATATCACGGTAACATATAACCTAATCTAACGAGCTTTCAAGGTTATCCAATAATAAATGTGCTTTTTGAATTGTACTATTTTTTTAATAAAATGAAAATAAACCATGACATAATGTAAGTACAAATCTAATATGTCAACTACCAACTTATCAATGTCTTATGCCCTTGAATCTTGCAAGTGTTTACACACTTGTAGTTATGTAATATGTACATAGCTACAAAATAACGAATACATAAACATACAAACACACATGCAACCCACACACAAAAATCTAAATTAAAGGTCATATGTTATGTATACAGACTATAATGAATGTTATCATTAATACGTCTTTTCCGCGCCCCCTTAATATGTTATTCTCCTTATCGTATGATGATATAACTTATCAGTATAAATTTTTTCTGGGTGTCAAATTTGACATTTACACTTTTTTTATATTAAATGTCTTGGACTTAAACGCTAATGGCCTTGGCCTCCAAAGGTCAAGACAAAATGATCGAGACAGAAAGTGTCATGAGAGGATTGCTTGAGCAAGGTAGCCTCAAGGCTAGATTCACGCCGCTCGAATATAGTTTTAGCCACTACACTGACTACAGAATGCGCATGCACCACAATCCACCTCACCTCATAGTGATGGGAAGTTTTGAACCTGTCTAAAAGACCCTAAAGGCAATCCAGAAATGCTCTTATATGACGATGAAAAAAATACAAAAGTACTTCTTTATATTAGATACATTATGTAATACTTTCTTCGATTTACTCGAATATTTAACATTTAAAATAAATATAGTTTTTCGAATATTTTTTTTCGGTTTTATTATGATTTATTCCGGTGTTTGCTCTAAAACATTCGAATGGTAAAAACATTGCAAGAAAGTCCAAAGCAGTAGTTTTGTTTAATATTTTAAACACTTATACTTGAACACATTTTCCAAACTTTAACAAAGTGTAATTTCATATCCAATTCTTTTTCTATACTATTTTTATTAAATTAAGTTTAATTAAGCTTCAATGTATTTATTACCAAATATCCCGAGTAAATAAAACCGCGAGCATATAAGCTTGTTAAAGATAATTACCACCTTTGTAACTCATTTTCATTTAAATGCCTTGTAAATACAGACTCGATTGATAAGCGATATAATTACATGGTACATTTGCAACTGTGGAACGATTGAATTAACAATTTTAATTTATTATTCTCTATATAGAAGTCGATATTTACTGAGCAGTCGTTTAATTAAAAAATAAGCTGTAAACTAAATGTACATATTATATATAATAAAATATTGGCGCGGGTACGTCCCTAGGTGCGTTTTAATTTTTTTTGAGCAGAATCCTAATTTTCTAAAATAAAAGTAGCCTAAGTTCCTTATTCCTTAGTTTTATTATATATATATATACATATATATTTATTTAGTTACTATCTACTCACCCTCACTTCGCTAGGGTTCACCTAAAGGAAAACAGAAACAAACCTATCCTACGGGAACCGTACATTTTTCCGGAATAAAAATAGCCTATGTGTTATTTCAGACTATAATCTATATCTCTGTTTTTTTCGTCTTGATCCGTTCAAAGTGAAAGAGTAAGAAACATCCATACCCACTCACAAACTTAAATTATTATTTTATAATATTAATAATACGGAAATACGGATAACTACAGCTATCTGCCAGCGAAAGTCCCGTCAAAATCAGTATAGACCTTTCGATGATTAGCGGGAACAAAAACACAGAGAGACAAAAATCTTAAAAAATGAGTTTTTCTTCTAAGTACCGTATATAATATACATATACTGATTTTGACATACTCATCTTGTATCTATGTAGATATTGAATAGAATGTCGAAATTTGAGCCTTCTAGGACCAGCGATTTTCTCAAAGATATATTTAAAACTCAATGAATTGAATGGTGAATGACCAATTAAATAAAATAATCTTATGTACATACGTACAGTAAGGATTTCTTTGTGTAGTAGTATTAATATCTACACTAATATTATAAAGAACAGAGTTTGTTTGTTTGTTTATTTGTTTAAACGCACTAATCTCAGGAACGACTAATCCGATTTGAAAAGTAATTGACGAAGGCTGTAGGCTATATATCATCGTGCTACTGCCCAAGGGTGCGGAGCAGTAATCATAAATGTCAACAAATCGGGCAGACTTTGATACATTATTATTAGCACCTCCAGGTAAATTTTTAAGAAATTAATTAAATTTCTAAGAAATCTATTGTTAACTGTAACGCTGGCGTGTCCGCGGTCGTGGAGGGCCTAATAGTATAAAGCCATAGTTTATTTTTAAAATTAAGCACGAGCGAAACCGCGGGTTCTGCTAGTTTAACATATTCAAGTATGTAAAGAAACAAATAATCCATTCTAAGTTTAATATACTTCTTTGTTCTGAATAGAATAAATCTATATTAAATGATTGGTATAATTGTCCTAATCGAGGTTAATGTAGCAATTTTTAACATTTTATTTCGCGTTTAAGGATTTAAATGTCGTGATAATTTTGCTTTATTCTAGCTTAAGATGTTACTCGCGTGTCTTTGTATTTAAATACGTAGCCAGTGGCTCACGTGACCTCCATTTTGTATGAGGGGTCGTTGAAGGTTAAGGTTTTATTAATTTGGTTGAAAATAAATATAGTTATCTTATTCAGATAGTTATATACATTAGGATATGATATATATTCTGAAGTAATAAGTTTTTAAAAAGGCAAATAGACAGATAGGTCGAAATAAAAAAAATGAAACTAATTTAAAAAAAAACACACAGTTACCTACTACATTTAATAAAGATTTTTTTAATATCACGTTCACATTTTTATCTATTATCTTAAGAATTAAATCTGTATAATCAAATTTTTATAAAAAAATTAATTTACTACTAGCGACTCACGTTTTAACGTTTGCATAGTATAGATTTCTTAGATATGAGATATTTTCCCGCAGTAAAAAGTATCCTGTATGTTAACCCTGATAACCAGTTATCATCATACCAAATTTCATCAAAATCCCTCCTGTGGTGTTCTCATGATGCGTTCCCAGGCAGACAGATAAAATGTCTAAAATCTATAGATTTGGCCTTTGTATCGATAATAACGACTATTACAGTAAGATTAAAATTAAAAGTACAGATTCGACTCAGAATTTTATAATTTGATAGATTAAAAATGCACTATAAAAAGATATTTTATAATATTTTATCATGTTTCTTTTAGGAAACAGATGGAGTTAAAGTCAAATATTTTTTGTCACATTGCTATCACTGAGGTTTGACTTATTGGTAAAAATAGAAACTGTGTCGAATTATCAAAAAATAACGTTTGTGAGGATGATGTAATAATGATTTTTTATCATAAGAACACATAGCTTTAGTTAAAATTCACTAAAATATTATTTAACCGATATCAATATTTATTTATTTTCTATCCAATAAAGGTACTAATTTAATATAATATGCTCAAACTTACCTGTACAGTTCAAATGTACGGGCAAAGCTGTGCAGTGTGCATTGTGCATGCATACCATATAGAATAAGCATAGTATGTACTTATATTATCTAGTCAGTATGTATGGTCTACAGAAACAATATTATGCCGAAATAAAACCTATTACAATACAAGAAACAAATTAGCAAAATGACATTGAAAATACAAGGTCTACCAATAAGCTAAGTGCGTAAGACAACCTTAACTTAAAGTACATTTTTTTTTTATCTTTTATAATTATTTTTATGGCTATTTTGTAATTTACTATCTCAGACAAGCGTTGGACAGATACTATGCTATTTATTTGACCCAGACTTGTTTAGATAAACCGTTATCTTGCAGTGTCTTTAGAGGACAAAACTCAACAATGTTTCTGAGGACAGAAGGCTCTTTCTATATTATTTTCTAGCCATCTCTTCTTAATAAGTAATTTCGATAGCTTTCTGTATGTTACGCGATATATTAGTTTAACTAAGGAATTATTATTTTGCAAAGGAAATAATGGAGCCATGCTCTCTATGAAGCGTAGAGAGCAGAGAAATTCCTTCTCATTACGACTCCTTTATCGCAAAATTCAGATGTTATAGGATCGCTCGTGCATTTACTTCAGCGCTGCGTGAATAACAAAACGACTATAACAACTGAAACTGTAGATAATTGTGCCATTAAATTTTATATTTTATGAAGTTTTAAGGTATTGGTAACTCCGTGGTAACGCAACTGCTTGGGAGACCGAGTGATATGGGTTCAAATCCCGGGTCTCGCACCTCTGATATTGCCATATGTGAATCATTTCCAACATGATTACTATTTGTCTTACGGTGAAGGAAAACTTCGTCAAGAAACCTGCATGTCTGAGAGAACCTAGCAAGTTGTCGTCGTAGTGTCGAAAGACATGTGTAGTCCGCCAACCCGCATTTGGCCAGTGTGGTGGATGATGGCCTGATACCTCTCATAATGAAAGAAGGCCGTGCCCAGCAGTGGGACGTTAAAAAGAGCTAGATACGAATACAGTTTAAAACTAGTTGTCTAGGATTACGTACAAGTGAGTTGTAAAATCCTCATAATGACGTGTTTTGCGGACTTTTGACGAGGTGTCTGTCACTGACTCAACGGAACCGTTTATATGACGTTTTTACGTTTCAGACGGTATGACCTAACAAGCTAAACCGAAACAATGATTGATAAATTAAACATGCCTTTATATGTATTAAGACAATATGGTGGATCAAATATGACATTATTACTACGTGTTTTTTCCTCATTGGGTGCGATACTTAGGATCATATAAGTTCTCTATAATATGTAAATATATACCTATAAATGTAATCTCACTGACATGCACGCGTTACTATGCGTTTCCTTTACTGTAAGGTAAAATAATGTTGAAAACCATTGCACATGAAAATATCACAACCCGGGGCTTAAACCCACTTCACTTGGCTTTCCAAGTAAGCGCGTTACCACTGTGCTATCATTACCTCTCCAAGGATACCTTTAATCCTGAACAGATCCCTTAAATATAATGTAGCGCTTAAAGAGATTTGCATGCAATTTGTTGTTAATTGCACTTAAGATTGCCTCAAAATCTTATCATTTTTATCCTAAAATAAATATTTCATCTTCCGTGTACATCAATGCGTAATAATTGTGTCATCAAGATATGATATCAGACAGACGGATAAATATGACTAAGATACGTGGAATTATGAGAACAAAGAATTATTAGAATTTATATGACATTCTTAGAATATTACGTATATTATGGATACATGTCGAAATTTTTTTACTGTTAACTTACATAGAAAAATCATGGTATATTAGATACTTCGTCATAATTAGCGTACAAACGGGACTTAAGGCCAATAGCTTGACTTTAAAGGCAGTTTATTTCTGTAATTTATGTTATAGCGATTTATATTTAAATTTATAATATTGTTTTTAATATATATCCGAAAATAACATAAAAAATTTAAATAATAGAATAAAAAATGTTTTAAAAGACAACAAAATCGAAATAATTAGAACACTTCCGCGACATCATTCAGACAAAGAGAGACAATAGCATTCCCAAGGAGGGTTGACGTCAGGCAGGCGGCCGGTCGTAAAACTTTTGCCAAATTCTCTCAGCAGTACAGAAGATGTACTGCGTCGACCCCAAGTGATTGGGAAATGGGCAGGGAGAAGAAGAAGAAGATTATTTTTATAATATAGAAGTGCATAAAGCTCTTTATGGCTTACGATACTATATTTCGTACAATGACTTCGTTAAAGCTATTTCCTTTTTAGAAAGTTCTACGCGTGCAGTAAAAGTTCTCAAGAATCCTTTATTGGAACGAAGTTACAAGATATTCAAATTGGTATACAACGGAAGAGCCAATCTGCTCCTCGCTTCTTAAATTTAAAAATCAAATATATATATATATATATATATATATATATATATATATATAAGTTTTACTTTGTTTAAATATTCTTTAAATAAATAATGGCGAAGAGACAAATAAATTATACGAGTACTACACAGTCATAGCCCTTGCTGTCTTAGATTGAATCGAGGTTTTGTAAAAGCGTGACTTGAATCTACGACCATCAGCCAAGAAAAGGATTTTATTAATGCATTTAATAGTCCAAATATAGCACACCTAGATAAAGAGTAGCACAACTCCAAATAATACAAATCCGAGTTATTACTATTATAGGAATCTGCTTTAAAAACTACATAAACTCCATATGATTTTGTCATGATCACTAATTTAACACGAAAAAAATATAACTATTTTTGGAAATGTTGGTGTTTAATATATAGTTGGTGTTCCAAATAAATATCTTCAAGTGTTTGATGTTGAGTTGGTTACAAGTGATACTGCTATTTGAAAACAAGCCAATTATCAAATAAATATGTTCGTAAATATACGAGAACAAATAAGGTTATTTTTAATATATCAAATAGAAAAATGGTAAAACGTTTTTTTCTATTCCTGAAAAGAGAGATATTTTGAGTGGTGCTTCTTTTTGTCTAGGCGTGCGATATATGCTATATGAATGCTTTTTTAAATCGTGATAAATATGGCAAAAGGATGATAAAGAGTATATATGTCACAGTCAAAACTATTTTTTTAGTCAAAACTACTTTTGACAGACAAAAACAGTCAAAAGTCTGACTGTAACATATACATAGCTATGGGATACACTGTATAATGCTACAAAGTATTATACAACTGTTCGTCTTCTATTTTTTGACAAAAAAAATAATTACATGTATGGATAAAATAAAAACTATGATAATGGCTGTATTTATATTCGAAATAACAATAAGTTTTTTTTTTGCTTTAGAATACATTAACAGTTAAAAACTGTACATTAGAGACTCTGAATTTGAACAAAATGAATATCTAATTTGAAAATATGGATGTTTTTAATAAGGTTTGATAATAACTGAAATCTTTCGTAATAAATATACCTCAATAAAACTCAAAAAGAATTTTCCAAACCGGATATATGGATATTGGATTTTTACAATGCGTAAGCTTAGTGCTTATTTGTCCAAACTACCAATTTACCGAAAGAGTTTTTAATACAGAATTATTAACTTAAATGTCCATTCTATTAGTATAAAATACATATTTTACATTAAAACAGCCGAAAATATGTATTTTATTTATATATTTGTATATTAATCTTAAAAATTAAGCTTTGTTTCTAAAATAGAGAAAAACTCTACTGTAAAGTACAGCAAGTATTGGTAGTTTAAACAAATAAGCACTAAGGTGACGAATGGCTCGTAAGACTGTATAGTTTAGACTCAAATCACTCGTTTGGACGAGTCTTTTACAGTTGGTTGGTTTTTGCGTTTAAAAACTTTAATTATTATTCCAACGTATGAAGTAATTTCTGTAGAATATTCAGTATTCCTCTGTAAAAAAATACTTAGAGACCAGTAGAGTGTTTCGACGTTTTTTTTTTCATTGTAAGTGAAGTCACGGACCATAGTCAATATTGACAGTAGATATGAAGCGTAGTTAAGTAAGTATCTAGCATTGTTCTCCATTTTATTTTTCACATAAGTACTTGTGTGATAAAGGCAATGTTTATTTTCCTGTACAAATATTTATTTATGTCGCTAACAAAGCATCGTCGCGAGTTCAATTCTATATCCTTGAAATAAAATACTACGAACGTTTATATTAGATTCAGTTAAACTATAATTTGTATTGAGTTAATATAATTTTATACAACTTCAAAAACCAAACACTTATCGTTTGGTATATAATTTAAAAGTTAAGAATGAAAAATATATATCTAACTAGCATTGCCCGCGGCTCCGCCCGCGTTCAGATGACCAAAAAAAAGTATATAGTAATAGTGTTGCTTAGTAAGTTGTCTTTTTAAATAATAGCAAACTAAATTAAAATTATTATCCTTAATTAATTTTATCTTTTTAAATTACACATAGAACAATTATATGGCTTAAATAATTAATACTATATTTTATATTTTTCTTTATGGTTATAAATATAATAATGGCAACACTAAATATAGATTACTGATTAATATTTTTAAAATTGTAATAATTATAATAATAACAGCAAAAATCAAATAAATAATAGTCCATATTCAATTATAAAACTAATTAAAATTATAAAAATGTTTAAAGTTAAAAAATATTGTAAGGTAATTTTTGCAATTTTCATTTTGTTAATTGTGGGTAGGCTGTCTGTAACAACTATACCTTCAAGACATGTAACACCTCAGTCTCTCCCGTGACCATGGATGCTGTAAAGCACTCGAAACGTCGGGAATCAGAAATCAAAATAAATCCGCGAAATCATCCTAAAAAATAGTTTTATTTACAATGTCAAATATTCGCGTAAATCTAAGAAAGTATTACAATTCTTTTATATGTCTAGATAATATGATTTTCATACAGTTAACTTCAAAAAAGATTTCCAAACGATTGCCAGATAACTTTTTATGCCCTATTTTAGTACTCTTTTTTATTATAAAAGGAATTCTTATGCAAAATTTTACGTTTCTAGACCAAGTCAGAATTAGTGGTTTTTATCATTATTTATAAGTATGTTTGATATAATGTCGAACTACCACTGCACAGTGTACATGAACTAGTTCGCGTTCAAAACTAGGCAAACGTTGCTTAACCTAGAACGTGTGCTTCTAAATCAGTAGAAAGGGGGAATTTTACTTAACAAATATGAAGCTGAATATTTATTTTTATACACTATAATACTTTTTTGATGTCTGTTGAATTTAAAATTCATTCGTCATAAAAATAGACGTTGTGAGGTAAAAGTACCTATTACGAGGTAATTTTGATGTTAGACGGGTAAGTATTCTAAAAGATTTAGTAACTTTCAAGAATTTTCGTTTCTTTAATGAAATTAGCTTCTAAATTGTTAAAGTTTTCAACTTAAATAAATAGTTTGCTATTATTTTTGAAGTGAAACTTCTTTAGAATCGTTGTGATTTGAAACTCGATGCAACGGAAATGCGACAGTAAAAAGAGACAAACATATAAATATATAGGATTAAGCCGGCGATAAAATGAGATAGAATATATTGCGATGATGCCATGGTAACCGTTGTCATGGTAACCGTTGTTATTTGATAGAATACATTACACAGGAAGTGAAAAATAATAAAATTCATTACTGATTATTATGTAATGTTTATATTTATGTCAAATAAAATGTAAAATAACTTTTAAACTTGGTAAAAATAATATAAAAAAATCCTTATGATTATCCTACTCCTGATACTCTATATTCATATCATTTTCTGAAGTTTCACTTCTACGATGTGTGAATTGCACATTTTTTTTTTTATTTAATGCTGTCATTGTTTTGTTCTTGTAAATATATTTATATTTACATTTTACTTCAAGAATGTATCGTGTTTATAAGTGAAAAAAGGGCTTGTTTTAGGGGAATTTACCCGAGTGTTTTTACGAACAGATCTAAATTACTTATTATTAATAATAACACTTTTAAGTAAAATTAAAACTTATATAAAATTTACTTATAACATTATTAGTATGCTGTATCCAGCTCTTTCTAACATCCCGCTGCTAAGCACGGGCCTCCCTTCAATACGAGGGGGATCAGGCCATAGTCCACCACGCTGGCCAAATGCAAGTTGGCGGACTACACGTCTTTCGAAAACTTGTTAGGTTCTCTCAGACATGCAGGTTTCCTCACGATGTTTTCCTTTACCGTAAGACAAGTGATAATCATGTCAGGAATGATTAGCATATGAAACTATCAAATCCGGGATGCGAACCCGCGTCACTCGGTTTCCCAAGCGAACGCGTTACCATTGGGCTACCAACAACATAATATAATGCAACATTATATAATTTATATTTATTTACCTTCTATATCTACATTTTCTCCACTAGAAGACTCTGAAGCGTCGTCTTCTATTTTCTTTTCAGTTACTATTTTCATACTGTTCTCACCACACTCGTGATTCTGAGATCTCTTGTCCGTTACGGAATGAAACTGTTAACAGAAAAAAAAAATTATAATACCGGAGGTCTTGCAAAAATATACTGTTATGTATATTTCAGAAGTCTTAAATATGATTAATTAATTTTGTAATATGCTTCATTATGAAAATTTCAGGCTTTGAAGCCATTAACAAAATAATTGAATTAGATTGAATCTGGAAAATTGTTTTCATGCGGGTGAAATCGCAGGCAAAAACTTAATCATATATTATTTACTTCTTATTTTATTTAAGCTGCCTTTAAAATATTCATGTTATACTATAATAACATATTTAGTAATAACTTCAAATTAAAAAAAAATATGAATATAGCGCAAAGCCTGTTAAGAAAAAAAAAGAAAAAAATATTTTTCTTTTTTTCTTTTTTTCTTTTTTTCTATACTACAATTATACAGTATTAATGAAAATAGCAAAGTTGTTTATTTACCCAAATAATGCTCACTTGATCATTTCATATTTTAATAATATTTATTAGTTCGTCTGTTTTATTTATATCTACGATACTGTTTATGTTGATGACCAAAGTGAGAAAAATCAAGG
The DNA here is from genome assembly GCA_947093115.1 of Brenthis daphne. NCBI lineage: Eukaryota > Metazoa > Arthropoda > Insecta > Lepidoptera > Nymphalidae > Brenthis > Brenthis daphne. Next base: position 13,117,486 of record OX352483.1, read on the forward strand.
TGGCCTTTTGGCAGCACGTTGAGTGGAAAGCTACGTTGGATATAAAAAAATCGTAAGTCAACATTACAATAAAATAGTACGACACATTGGTATAATAACATCAGTTTTTGCATAAATTATATCCACATAGTCTTGGCATAAATATTGTTACAAAGAAAAGAACATTTTCTATTGCACGTAACATTTATTACTATTACAGTGTTAATAATACATTAATATAAAATCATAAAAAAAATATAAAGCTTATTCAAAGTGGTCTCCATTGGCTGCAATACAGTCCTTTAAACGTTGAGGCCGGTTATCAATAGAAGCACGCACTCTTTTCATGGAAAATTCTTCACTGTGATTGTTTAAGGGACTCCAAATTATCATGGCATTTAGAGCAAGCCATACTTTCTAAAACTAGCCATAAATCATAATCGGGCAAGATTATATTTCTTATAATATAATCATGAAAATTGATCAAATTGGGTTTGGGTGCAACAATTAAGTAAGTGCAATGACACTCGCTAAGTGTATACATTTTTTTTATTTACATTAGATAATCCTTGAAAATCTAGCGTAACTTGTTTATTAAGAAACGAAATATGCACTTTATTTTTTAAGTAGGTAAAAACAAGGGTTTACAATGAGAAGAAATTTTTGTTTTACTAAGAAGAGGAAAAATGAATGAAATTTAACAAAATACTCTTTTTATCTCTAGTCATTATTGTTAGTAGTTTTTAGAAATATTAATATTGAACTAGCAACTCACCCTCGCTTCGCTCGGCTTTTAAATTAAAATGGATATAGTATGTTATCCTTAACAGATAGACATAATTATGCTATCGCGGACTTTTCTGTAGACCTATATAAGATACATAATTCCACCATACATTATTTTGTTATATCTCAAAGTTTAGGCAGCGTTTTCGTTGAAAGCTCCCAGACGTCTTATTTTTTCCGACAGCTCCAACAAATATCGTTATATTTTAGCCAATGTATACAATAACTTGACAAATTATATACTAAAACCTTCCTCTATCTATTAAAAAAACCGCATCAAAATCTGATGCGTAGTTTTAAAGATTTAAGCATAGATAGGGATATAGGGACACAGAAAACTACTTCGTTTTATACTATGTAGTGATAGTGATATAGAGATTGAGGGATTCAGTATTAAGGTTAGTGGATAAAGTGAGATTATTTGATTTAGGTATATCCAGGAGCGGACCGTCTGTGACCTAAGTTTTGCGACATAACGTAAGTTGTACATAAACACGATGGAGTTGTGAAATTAAGGACTGTGTTCCATCTATAGGTATTTTGACGCATGCTTATTTAATTTCAAGCTTTAAAGCTTATTGAAAAACTACTTTTACGTAGTCTTTGATCCTTATTTACTGAAATTAAAAAAAAACTAAATTCGTCTATATTTTTTTGTCTATATTAAACGATATTTTTGCTTATTGTAAATCAATTCGAATGATTATTTTAATGAATATAGCCATATAGTGGTTACATCAAAATTTCAATCACGTATATTGAGGAATAAAAATATAAGGTAATAAAATATTTTCTCATCGGTCTAATATATAAGATTTGCGGATCCTATACATATATTCAATGAGCAATTCCTGTAATTTTACAGAAATAGCTTTAACGATTTGGATTAAATTTTGTATTTAGACAAGGTTTAGTTTTTTAAGCTTATCTACATAAGTATCCTTACTGAAAAAAACATAATTTATATATCTTTTCCGAAAAAAACTAAAAAACGCCGAGCGAAGCTCGGTCACTCAGTTACTATCTGGTAAAGTTATATTACCATTAAGAACTAATATCCGTAAAATAAATTAAATAGAAAATATCTATAACATTACAATTAATAGCAGTATTTAATTATAACTAATGTTTTAATTTACGTATATCATTTTAGAAACCCACGTGATTTTATTCATGCAATGGAAGATACGTATAATAAATGATGCTTAATCATCATTTGATTCGTTTAAAACTCAAACCGGTTTATAACTGGATATGTAATAAAAGTGAACTGTACACCGCTCTCATGCCCTTTGCTTATTGATATATCCCGCTTCGTAGATACGATGGTTATCATCAGTGGATTTTTAATTAGTGAAGAATTTAAAATATGTTGGTGAATGCTTAGCAATGGTATATGTATGGTGGTTTGTTACTTTAACACCATAAACATTTTGAATTTGATAGGGTTATAAAGAAATATCAATACTTTCCTTATATCTTTAGGCATGAAATGTGAAATTTTTACGTTTGAAGTTTTTTTTTACTTTAAAGTAAATTACCTTTAAATATGCTAAGAAATTAAGAAAAGAAATATGCGATTCTGTAGAATAATTAATTTTAATTTAATAATAAACACAGTAACTTAATAATCGTAATTGAAAAAAAAAGTATTATAAACACGATATTGTGCTTAATGTTTTAATTAATTTCACACACACAACAACTATTTACTTGGTGTTTTGAATAGAAATGTATACTTTACGAGCTAGAGTGTCATAAAAAGCTTCCTTTATCCCGCTATATCAAAAGTTTCTAGAGACGCTGACACAAAATTATGATAATCTAAGCTATTTTTTTTTACTTTATACCATACTAGTTTTATTAAGATGCCTTTTAATCTACAATATAATCTTTATTCAGAAAGTTTTTATATCCACTCTGCCGTTAGAGAAGTACCAGGAGCAACCCGCATGGTACACCGCCCACCGAAGTGGGCCATCTCCCCCCCCCCCCCCCCCAACGATAAAGTGAACAGACGTCTAGTGGGGTGCATACACAACCTAGCTTATGGTAAAAAAAATCGCTTCGCTTTCACTATACCGCAATGCCTTATTTATTTAGCAAGATCTCAGGAAATGCAGCGGTTGCGTAACACCGAGACGGACAAAGCAATTTGTGGTTTTTGCACTGTTCTATAACATCTATTTCTAGTTATATCTATTGAATGGCAAAATTATCAACATATGTTTGTATGTGATCAGAAATTATAGTTCTAACAAGATAAACAGTTTTAAGGTTTTTTTTTGTGAGTCTATTATTTATATATGCCGCATAGTAAAGTAACAGGACTTCAGCGACCCAGCTTCGTTAGGCGGTTTTCGGAGAAGATAAAAACTTGCGTTTTTTTCAGAAAAGACATCCATATACTCGTAGTTAAAAAACAAACCCTTATCTAAATACAAAACTTGATCTAGGTCGTTAGGGTCGTTATACATACATATATATACAAGAATAGCTCATTTAATATTATACGACAAGATACAAATAAGTGATTAAAATATCTATACAACCCTCTTTAACTCTTGAACTATTTTATGCAGAAAATCAGGTCATTCTATTGCTTTTTCTGTAAAAGATGAATGGCATAATGTTAAATATAATGTATTAGCATATCTTTTGATTTGCTTATTATTATTAATAATTAGTTTAACTATAAAAGTTATAGGTTAACTTCAAAGTCCCTTCTACTCATAAAGGTGTTTTTAATTGATATGAGAGATGATCTAACAATGTAGATATTACCTATAGATATTAAAAAAGTGTTTTTTTCAGTCAGCCAAACAAAATAATTAAACCGCATTTAAAGGAAATTCAAGTAGCCTAAATCAAGAGAAGCCAGGTCTCATATATAGTGTATTTTAATTAATGCTTATTGAACAGTAAAACAGCTCTAATGTTGATGAATACGTCATGCCATAGGTATTTATTGCAGGAGATAAAAGCTAATGAATATATTATATGCGTTTTAGATCAGTCACTATGCCTTGTAATAAAGTAATGTAGTTTAGTGATACTTACAAAAACATTTGTTTTCTGTTTAAAAGTAAAAATTTGCTTTATTCATCTAATAAGAGTATCTATATAAAAAAACATACACACAGACGAACATAGAACCTCTTCTTTTTTCGAAGTAGGTTAAAAATAGACTTAGACAAAGCAGTTCAGTTTCCAACAATTAAAGATTCTAACGCGTTATTTAATATTGGCTAAGATAATCGTAAGTCTTATAAATCTATACATATAATAAAATTGTAACTGATCACTGTCTGTACATGGAAGATATTTGAGAAAAACTATTATTTATTGGGAGTCTTTATTTACGCAATAGAACCCAACCTAATGATTATTAGAATTTTTGTCTGTTTGTCTGTGCTTTTGTGTGCGCTAATCTCAGAAACGGTTTAACCGATTTGGGCGCGGTTTTCACTAATGTATTGTGGTAAACTTCACTTAACTTTTAGTATGTTTTATTTCAATCAGATCATAAATAAAATAGTTATATCAATTTAAAGAATCACCTAGGGACGACAAGCCGATAGTGGATGCAAAGCAAGTCTAATATATTTCGATACCTAAAATACATATTTAGCTATTAGATATTTATATCTTAAAACATTGTCAGCTGGCACCGACTTAAAAAATATCTGATTAGGTATCTGTTCTAAATGAAAACCCCCGTTTAGTTATTTCTTTCATTTTAGAGCCTGGAAGTCGGTTTTTTTTAGAGTTTTTATTTTTCCATTTTAAGTGTAGACATAATAATCAGGTAATTTGTAAGAAGAAAGTTTTTTAATGACATATTTGACTAAACAATTTATTTAAAAAATATATTTATCGTTGATTTTTGAAAAAACCGCTCGACCGATTTCAATAAAAGTAATATAGGGACTGGGAAGGACCTGAGAAGTATACCCTTTGAAACAAAAAAAAATCCAAATCGGTTCAGGCGTCTTCGAGTAATCGGCGAATATAAATAAAAAAAAGAAAAAAAATCGGACAAATTGATAACCTCATTTTTGGAAGTCGGTTAAAAAGGACTTAGATAAATTTTAACACCATAGTTAACAAACGAGTGCAGCCGCGGGCAAAACCTAAGTATTTCAACTTTTCAAACGTAAACCTAGAACGTTAGTTAATTGTGTCAGTGAATTTAGGCGTTTTGACAGACCATTAACTCGCCGGTGTTCATTAGGTAATGTACTCATTTACTCGTATGCACTAACAATGCTATCGCATTATTACAGATCTGTCATTGATATTGTATAGCAGTGTTTAAAATTTAGTGCTGTTTTACTTAATTCGTCATATTAGTGTTTCACAGATTAAGCTTTAGAGGTTTCAAATTTGATTCTTGCATTGGACAATGACTTATAGTTGCTCAAGAATCGGCCAGACGACACGTTTGGCTCAGTTTGTAGTGACCCTACTTGCTGTACCAGCAGTCGCGGGTACGAGTCCCGCTGGGGGCATTCATTTGTGTGTCTAGTCTAGTCATGGATGTTTATATTTATAATATGTATATATTTAAAGTTATATATGTGTAGTGTATCAACTATTCTGATATCCATAACACAGGCCTAGTAGCTTACCATGGAACTAGATGGTGCTGTGTGTTAATACCCCAACATATTTATTTATAAATAAATTCAATCCATTTTGATTATTTTTCGAAAATAATTTAAAACGGAAAGTAATAAAATATTACTCAAATGTACAGTTATCCTGAATACCAAAAAAGGTAATTACAGTTTATCACATAAGGATAAACTGCTTTGCAGCAATATTTGTACGCAGTTATTAGGAATTCTTCATGAGAACAGAGATCATCGTATGACCTAAATAGTAGGAGAAATGAAACATTCCACTAAATATCTTATTTATAGACAAAGTGAACATAATAAGTTATTGTTTTTTGCTTTGACAATGTAAAGATTATGCATATGGAACTGCTTCCATCTTCCAATATCGTGGGTTAGCTTCCAATGGAGAAAGAGGCGTGTTATAAGTCTGTTTGTCGATCTGTGGAGTCGTAGATATTTAAAATACAGTTTTTAAATGATATAATAAAAAATATGAACATTAACTGTTACTTTACGATTTTAAGGATAACTCTATATGTTAAGAATCAATCTCGCGAACTCTAGAAACGCATACATATATGAATATATAAATATATATGTACTGTACATGTATGTAATTGTAATGTACATACATAATATATTACAAATTCTCGGATAATGTACATAAACTCTGATAATATATTAATAATACGATACTATGAAGAACTTAAGGTGATTTTATTTGAATAAGGAATTAATTGCAGTATTTTAAATCATTAAATTTTATCTTCGTCGACTTGTTTTTATATAGTACTAGTAAAACCCGTGGCTTCGCTCGCACTACAACTACAGAAAAACTCTAAAAAAGTAGGTTTCATATAAACTTTCCCCTATTTTACCCTTTTATGGGATGAATTTCGAAAAATGCTAAATTCTGATCATAAATAATTTTTGGGTTTAATTATAACGTGTTATCCCATGGGGATAAGTTTCGACGTGAAAGAAAGATAAACAAACAAACACACTTTCGCATTTATAATATTAGTATGGATTTTGTTTCTTATATTACTGACACGTGAATGGTCTTTAAATGTTTTTAACGTGCCTTATCACTAATATTACATATCTGTAATCGTGAAAATGCATTTTTGCTTTAATTTATTGCTTTCTAATAGAATATTATCGAGAAATCCTTAATAGTGATAAATAATAGTGAGTGCTTAATAGTGATTTTTGAAAGAATTAAATAAAAAGGCAGTGGTAGCACAGTGGTAACGCACTCACTTGGGAAACCGAATTAAGTGAGTCCAAATCCTAAATCTCGTACCTCTTGATATTTTCATGTGCGAATCATTTCCAATATGAATACCACTTATCTTACGGTGAATGAAAACATCGTGGGGAAACCTGCATGTCTGGGAGATCTAAGCCAGTTTTTGGAAGACATGTGTCTGCACGAAGACAAGTCCCACCCGCACTTGGCCTTCGTAGTGGACTATGGCCTGATTCCCCTTGTACTAAAAAAAAGCGCTGATTACAAGAATTAAATGAATATGCTATTTTCAAGTAACAAACAAACACTATATTTTAAATTGTGAAATTACTTTTTAACTTCATCTATTAAACTTGTTTTTAATTTTTTAATCAGAATGTATTGACAGGCTTACCGATTTATTGAAAAGGAGCAATTTGGACACACGCCTCAAATTCTTGTAGTCCCCAGTACATGTGCATTCCTCCTCGGAATCATTCATTTTATTGTAAACGTGTCTACGCATTTTAACTTCACTTGCTAATCGAACAAAAAGTTAAACTAAAACAACTTTAACGCTCTAAAACCTTTCAATTGACAAACAGATCGTTCTAACAAAAAATAACAGTCAAATTTAAGAATTTTGACCAAGCACGACCGATCATCGAGCGACACTGCTCTTAACTAATAGTATTTACAGAATCAACAATGGGAAAACTACAATAGTATTAAAGACAATGGGTTTATTTTGTCTGTACCTACATTGCAAGTTGATAGCTACATCGTTCGTTTATTTCTCACGAATACGCGTACGCGTGACCGATATGAATGAATTGTTTACGTGCTCAATTAAACGCGGTATGAGTATCTTCCGTCAACAAAAAAGTTGGTTTTTTAAACGAATTCTTAATCTTGGATGATTTGGTGAGATTTGAAAATAACTTATGTATATAATAATAATATATGAACAAAATTTCTGGATGGATTTGTTTGTATATTAGTTGGATGTTAATCAGTTTTTTTATGTTATAAGAAATTTCATTGACAAAATAGAATATACTTATTGTTAACACGCTCGCTTTGAAGTAATTGAAGCGGGTTCAAAGCCCGGATCTCTTCAAACTTAGATCAGGCCAGTGGGTTAATTCCCTTGAAGAGGGTTAGGGACGTGCAAGGAACTGACTTTTCGGTATAGTTGTTAAAAGTATCTGTTACATACGCTCATTTATTTATCATAATCTGTACAGAAATCGAACCTGTAACTTTTTGAATTAGATTGATACTAGAAGCATTATAAAACGTCTCTATCTATGTCAAATATGTTCATCAAAGAGCTCTACAAGTGCATTACATAATAATATGTAGATATGCAAGTCATATACTATCGTTATGTCTATATGTTTGTAATAACTAGATAGTTTAACTTAAGCCTTGACTTTGTCATTTTATTGTTTCTTTATTTGTTATTTCAATATTAGTTTATTGAGGGAATAATGTCATAATATACTTGCATATTCTTGTTATATAACGTATATATAACAAGAATATATATCTAGTAGCTGAATTTCTTATTAATAGTGATCGAAATTTGAACATAATCATTATTCATTTTTTCTTCTTTGATAACACTAAAGCTCGTCAATAGTTACTATACAAATAAAACCAACAGAGGAGAAAAAATACTGAACTTTCTTTGCCTACTTATAAAAGGATGTAGTGTTTCGTACTAGAAACCATGTATGGTTTTTTTTATAATAAAATTATACTTATATTTATAACTAGCGTTTCCCGCGGCTCCGCCCGCGCTCAGATGATCAAAAACCAAATTCTTAGGTTTTACATATTAGTATAATCTTACGTTGCAGTTTTTGTATTTATTTTCAGAAATGAAACATTTTCCCGCAGTAAAAAGTATCCTATATGTTGATCCGGATAACCAGCTAATACCATACCAAATTTCATCAAAATCCATCCAGTGGTTTTTCTGTGATGCGGTAACAGACAGACAGACACACAAAAATTCTAAAAACTAGATTCGGCCTCTGTATCGATAATAATGTTTATTTCAATAAGATTTTCCAAAAATATTTAATGTACAGGTTCGGCTTAGTTTTAATTTTATTGTATGTATAGATATAGTTATATCTATACATATAATAAAATTCTGAGTCGAGTCTGTACATTAAATATTTTTTGGAAAATTTTATTGAAATAGTCATTATCGTCGATACACAGGTTGAATTTATAGTTTTTAAATTTTTTGTCTGTCGGTCTGTCTGTCTGTGTTGACGAAATTTAATATGGTGATAGCTGATCGTCCGGGTCAACATATAGGGTACTTTTTACTGCGGGAAAATATCTCATCTCTGAGAAATCCAGAAATTGCTATATTATTATTAAAATATTAGTCATGATTACTTATATTGATTCGGTAATATTGTACGCTGCCAGTTATGCTATAATATATGTTTATTGGTTCGTCAACAAAAAAAATAATACGTATCAAATAAAATATATACTAAGTATATATATTAAATATTAATGTTTTGGTACTTTTTTATTAGTATAGTAATAAATGAATATAGCAGGTTTTTTGTTTTACTTACGAAGTGCACAGTGAATATAACTTCATCATGTCGCTTTTTGGCTGTCTAAATTTTACTCTCATATTTTTTTATCAACGCGCTAAAAAGAAGTTTAACTTCAAAAAAATTGAACATCTATTTCGCATTATAATTCGATCATAACGAATTATAGTGTATCAAAAGTCCCTGTTCCTTATCTGAATTAACAATACGATATCCTCAAACGTCATTCTGTACGTGTGCTATTCGCCAAGCGATGGTGACGCGTATACAGTGGCAAATGGTATTGCTTAAATATAGAAAATATGTAATACAATGCTTAGAAAAAATATTTACCACTTTTTACCAATTGTCTTATGGAAAATATCGTGAGGAAACCTGCATGTCTGAGAGAATCTAGCAAACTTTCGAAAGACATGTGAAATTCGCCTTGCACTTGGCCAGCGTGATGGACTACGGCCTATTCCCCTCGCGTTAAGAGGAGGCTCTTGCCCAGCAGTGGGATCTAAAAAGGTCTAAATACAATGCAATATATAATAATTATATGGTTATTTATCCGTATACTTTTATGTATGAGATATTTACGTTCCTAATATTTTTTATAAAATTGAATTACAGATATTTCACTAGAAATAGTTCGATTTGTGATTATTAATCGCGATTGCTTTTACTTAAAAGTTTCCAAAAGTTATATTTGACTTGATATTTGATTTATAAGTTACAAGTTTTTTTTAATAATATTATGTTCTGAATGTCTGAACTCTACCTTATCTAAATATAAGGAAATTTCATTATACAGAGGCATGTAATTAATTGCATTCTTTATCATCAGAATGGTTATGAATTTTATTATAAGCTGCAACGATAGTTTATATTATTTTTGATACGATTTGACATTTTTATTAAACCACACTTGTTTATAGCTTATTCCTTCTAAAAAGCATTATTTAAAGTTTACAAATATATCTATACAGATAAATAAAATTAAAGTGTGTGTTTGTAATGCATATGGAATTATACTTATATGGTATTTATAAGAAAAAAACAATTTTTAAAATTTTTGTTTTATTCCGGCTAATCTCCGAAACGGCTGGGCCGAGTTTGACGGTACTTTCAACCAAATTTCAACCTTGATGTTATAAGTAATAACTTTATTTCAGTAAAAAAATAGGGTTCCGCTCAAATAAATTAAAATGTAACTACCTACCTACCTACGAATCCGAGCAAAGCGAGGGTGAGTCGCTAGTATAATCATATAATCTCTACATGAAATCTCGTAAAGTAATTCAATTCTTTTGTTAATGGATGTCGTGCCAGGTGAGCTCTGATTATCTCTTAACGTAACCTCATCTTTGTTTGAAGTTAGTTAATATATAGCTTCATATGTCACAAATACTACGGTAGAATTCTTCAAATGAATCACATTCCAATATACAAACAGATATGTATTGCGTATAAAGATACTGTTTTGCAGACGGGTATTTTGGGAGACTGAGGACTGAGTCATGATGTCTCATGTGTTTACAGTTGCATTGCTTAAATGCGGATGTTGTGTTCAAATTCGGGCTTAGACAAGATGTTATTCCACAAACGATATCGCTGGTAGAAAACTTTATATATGAATGTTTAAATTTCTATTATAAGCTTCTAAATGATATAAATTTTTCTACAAGTCTCTCAGTCTTACTTGAGAAATGATTGATCCCTCATAAAAAAATCTACCCCCTTTTTCACACCCTTAAGGGATGATTTTTGAGATAAAAACTATCCTATGTCCTTCCCGGGGTCTCAAACTATTTCCATACTAAACTTCATCTAAATCGGTTTAATGGTTTGAGCCTGAAAAAGTAACAGACAGGCTGTTTCACATTTATAATATTAGTATGGATTCAAACTAAAAATAAATTTTAAATTTTATTAATTAACGTAATGAATTTAATTTTTACTACGGGCATCAAACTCGTTACCCTGGCAGTTACTTTATCTAACTAAAAACGAATCTATTCATCAGAACAAACATCTATAGGTATAATCAGTTCGTACGTCAGAACTAGGTAATTAATTTTAATTAGGTAAGCATTTATTGTTACGTAAATTCATTGATTAGTGCATTTATGTAGGTTTGATATACAAACGTTGCAGATCATAATATGTTCTGCATATGTGACCTCTCTATATAGAGTTCATTAGAAATTGAAATTGTTAAAATACCTATGTAAAAATATAATATTACTTATATTATAAATAGAAAGGATTCGATTTTTTGTGTATTTGCTTGTAATGAATAAACTCAAAACTAATGAACTGATTCTAAAAATTCTTTGACCTATAGGAAGCTGTATTATCAGACAGTATCACGGGCTGTATTTTATTTAAAAACTTTTTAGAGATTCCTAAAAAATTGGAAAATGTAATCCAAGGTAATAATTTTATAATAAAAATTTGCCAATAAATTTAATTATTTGGCGTGCGTCATTACCCACAAAAAAGTCCACGAGGCTCTATTATGACTTACAGTTAACTCGCAATAGCCATTTTTTGTTCAAATTAGTCAATCAAAACACAGGTAGAATCAAAAGATAATAACATCGTATCATTATATATGAATAGTTTAATAATAATTGTTTAATCAATGTTGTTTATGTACGTGTAAATTTCTCTTTAAATTATCCGAATCGGAATTTTTGATTAGATTTGATTTACGTTACGTACATAGTACGGGACGCACCTTGTTTTTCAATGTTGGGAAATGCATTTACACATACCACCTGCGTACATACAGGAGATTATGTGGTACTCACTGACTAGAAAAGCCAGTACTACCCACTAAAACCCAACAGAATCTCCCCCGTGTTAATGGGGCTTTGCAAGATGGCTTAAGCACTCAATTACAATGCCCCGACGACTCTACCAAATCAGACCACACAACCAAAGGTCGCTCCCATGGTATACTCTACTGTTAGAAAAGTACCAAGAGCAACCTGCATGGTACACCACCCATCGAAGTGGGCCACCACCCTGTGTCTCTCTTGGCTTCACGCTCGGCTGGGTTGCCGGACGCTAATGAGTCCGATAAGGTAAATAAACATATCTATGGACGTATCTAAACGAAGCAAGAGTCTTTAGTTTTGTATATTTAAATTGAATGATTCTTAATGTTGCATAGTAATTTTTAACCAGTTTCATTACTAAGAGAATCGGATCTTTATATGTTAAACTAAATATGTTTCAACCAGTTCCAAGTAAGGACAGACGAATTATAATTAATATCATTCAATTGCATTACTGTATAAGACTGGGCGACCTTTCTCAGTCTTGAGCAATATTTCGTAACTACAGGCGTCTGTGGCGAGTCTATTGCAGTTATTAAAATAACAGTAACATACTTGTATATGTTGAATGGTTTAAAATAATAATATTGAGGTTATATCTCTTGTTGGTGACATGCTATTGCTTCTTTTGGGTTTCTTAAAGAAAAATTTAAAATAGAAATATAATTAATATATGTTCTAGATTATTTTTCTTCATGTACTTGAAAGAAAATATGCAAACGAACAGACATACCAACGTATTTAACATAATTAATTATAATTATATATTATTGGATCTTTCACCTTGAAATCTTAGACAAAAGAACTTGGTCAATGCTATTTCCTACTATGGGGGTCATAGGTTAGGTCTAATACAATTCAAATAATTTTGTAGGCAGTAATTTTATACTCCTGATAAGGGTGTTTCTATCAAAATTTGCTGGAATCTGTCTTATCTATTTTAATATACATTGAGAATTATTTTCAACTTCGTAATCCTATAAATATAATATGCAAGTTTTTGCTAACATAAAATAATTAAAGGCACGTAATAATAGTTTATGAGCAGTCCATTTAAAACATACGAAATAAAACAACTCAAACATCCTTAGCAGGCAAAAATACCATAATTTCAGTCGTTCTTATAGAAACTGGTTAAAATTTAAACCCTACATTGTGATAAGCTAACCACCTGGTCACAGGATGTCGATAATTGCCTTCCACATCGACACGTCCGCTACACACATGTTCACAAAAACTGCCTGTGTACGGCTTCTCTTGACTGTTTTGTTTGAGATCTTTGTTATTTTTATCCGATTTCTTAAATGAAATTGCATCTGCGGAACAACTGCATTCATTAGGAATAAAAATATTTTTTACTAGCGACTCACTCTCACTCCGCTTAGGTTCGTTCCTAGCTATTTTTTAACGGTTAGTCTAGATTTCTCAGAGATTAGACATTTTGCCATAGGAAAAAGTTTGCTATACGTTGATTCGGATAACCAGCTACCATCATACCAAATTTCATCAAAATCTGTTTAGTCTTTTTACTTCGGGTAAATATTTCATTTCTGAGAAATCTATACTAACCTTTAAAACGGACATAGGAAAGACCCCGAGCGGAGCGAGGGTGAGTCGCTAGAATATAATATAATTGCTGCTATTTCAACTAATGTTAATTAATAATGTTGACATAAATATGCAATTAGTAAACTAGTCTTTCAATATTAACGATTAACCTGTAATAGTTTTTATTTGTTCGTTTCTATTAGTTATTCTGTTCTGATCAGAAATAAGTATGTATGTACTTGTAATTCTTGGAATGAAATGAGTCCATATTTGAAAAGTCCACTTTTTAGAACCTTATCTTCAAGAAGTAATAAAGTATAAATATAAACCATGTTTTATTCCAACTGGAATACATGGCTACGTTTTGTAAATTCAAATTTCAATGTAAAATATATTTATCATTAAAAACCAATTTATTAATTAATATGACATTAAGTATTTTTGAAGGTTATTTTAAAAACTATTGTTGCCAGTGGCTCTAATTTAATTATATAAACACATATATGTACATTGTATATTATACATATTGTATATAGATTAAAAAACGTTTTTTATAATTTTTGTCATAATAATATGTAATTTCATAGTTACATCTTACGGTTTGTTGAGAAATGAGACAACTTTCTTCTGAAGCAATACTGATAAAAAAGTTAATATTTATTTTAATTATAATGTAAGGAAGACTGCTGTTTTATCTGCCTGAGTAAAATGATTTTATTACCCATCGTGCAGTCATAATATTTCTCAATAAGGGATCAAAATGCAAATTTTTTTTAATGACATACATATAATAATTTAAGTAAACATGATAGAATATTTATGAGCAAAATTTTGAATAATCGGGTAGCTAAACTTGTCGGTAGAAAATTCGTAATTAGTTAAAAAATCGCCATTAAACTATCAACTTTATATGTACAACTAGCTGTATATTATACATATTGTATATAGATTAAAAAACGTTTTTTATAATTTTTGTCATAATAATATGTAATTTCGTAGTTACATCTTACGGTTTGTTGAGAAATGAGACAACTTCCTTCTGAAGCAATACTGATAAAAAAGTTAATATTTATTTTAATTATAATGTAAGGAAGACTGCTGTTTTATCTGCCTGAGTAAAATGATTTTATTACCCATCGTGCAGTCATAATATTTCTCAATAAGGGATCAAAATGCAATTTTTTTTTAATGACATACATATAATAATTTAAGTAAACATGATAGAATATTTATGCGCAAAATTTTGAATAATCGGGTAGCTAAACTTGTCGGTAGAAAATTCGTAATTAGTTAAAAAATCGCCATTAAACTATCAACTTTATATGTACAACTAGCGACTCTTTCGCGGTTTTAACGTTTAGTATAGATTTGTTAGAGTTTGGATATTTTCCCGCAGTAAAAAGTATTCTATATGTTGAACTAGAAATCAGCTATCATCGGATCAAATTTCAGCAAAATCTGTCCAGTGGTTTCTCGGTTCTCAGACAGATAGACAGACAAAAAATCTAAAAACTACAGTTTTGACTTCTGTCTCGACAACGATACAGTTAACTACTAACTATTTCAATAAGATTTTCCGAAAAAGATATTCAATTTACAAATTTTACTCAGAATTTTATTATAAGTACCTATGATTAAAGTGACCCCAAAACTTTTCTTTAATACAGTATTCGACAATATCAGCAACTGAAAGTATCAATTTACCTATGGTAGAGATTTTCACCCATAAAGTATTTATAATCTCAGGTTGCGTGAGAATATTTATAGGAAGGTATTATGGAAGTGGTTACACACGTCCTGTCATATAATGTGTTTTTTTAACTCAGTCATTTAAAAGTATCTGCGCGAACAAGCTTCGCTCGGTGTTTGTTCTGTAAATTTGTGTTTATTTGGAAAAGGTGCTTTTATTTCAGTTTTAAAATTGTTTTTATGTATATACAAAATTTGATCCAAATCATTAATTTCATCAAACATAAAGTTCAAAACGAAATTTATTGCGTTGAAATTTTTTACATATCGGGGTTCTTCAGCTTAGAATGTATAAATGGAATTAAGTAACGATGAATATGATTTACATATAAATTCGTATAAATATAATATTTTTATAAAAGAACCAAGATAACTAATTCTTAATTGGTGAAGAAGTTGCAACTTAAAAGGTTTTATTCGTATAAAATTTATATTTTAGAATTTTATTGAATGCCGTATATAATGTAAAACAGAAAAAATATTATTTTTATTTTAAAACGTAGTCGACATGTTAGTTAGATCATATTAATTATAACTTGTTGAAAAAACGGTTTTATAATATCGCAGAAGAAAATGCAATATGAATCTTGGCACGCTATACAGAAACTTGATTTACAGGTTCATTATAAATGTAAGCAACGAAGAATCTATATATACAATAAATAGTAGGGGGTTGAGTTTGTCTATAATTTTTCTAACGTATCGCAGACGAGATTTTTGTATAAGGATGGAAAATAATAAATTTTAAAATAACACTAAGGGCTGATATTTCATAAGATGTTAAAAAGGAAAACATGAAAAATTCGAAACAGATGTGAAGTCCGCCAATCGCACTTGGCCATCGTGGTGGACTATAATTGATACCCCTCGTATTGAAGGGAGTCCCGTGTCTAGTAGGGCTGTCCGTTAAAAAGGGCTGAATACATTCATACATTACTAAGGTCATAACTGCCTCGGTGGTGTAGTGGCTAGAATTTACGGCTGCACACCCGGAGGTCCTGGGTTCGAGTCCCGGGTCGGGCCAAGTTTAGTTACAGAGTCTTTCTGTATAGTAAGTCTCAGTAACAGCCTGGAGTTGGGAAGTTGGCGGTGTTTCACCCCCGTGTCTCGGAGAGCACGTAAAGCCGTCGGTCCTGAGCCTTAACTCTCACCGGTCGTGTCGAGCAGTTGTCCCACCGGTGTATGAGAGTGACAGGAATAGAGATAATGGATAAATTTATTTGGCTAATAAAGATAGAACTTTAGCAGTTCAAATAAATCTCTTGGTAAAGCCAAGTAATTGTTATAAATAAAAAAGGCTGTAATGTATATTTTGATTTAATTTGAAAAATCCAAGACTGCAAGCAGAACTAAGAAAACCAAATTGTATGTATGAATATGTCTAATCTAATGTAAAACGTTATCAAAACAATAATTATTAAATAACAAGTTACAAAATACAAGATTCAAAACAACCTTAGGACATGTATAATATGGCAATAAAATATATTATTTTGATTGAAATTTTAGTCATTTTAGCATTTACGTCAGTAGATTTACATCATCTATTAGTCGTACATTTTTCTTAGTTTTCAACCGACTTCAAAAAGGAGGAGGTTCTCAATTCGACTGTATGTTTTTTTTTTTTATGTTTGTTACCTCAGAACTCCGTCATTTATTAACCGATTTGGACAATTTTTGTTTTGTTTGAAAGGGTATACTTCCAGATTGGTCCCATTTAAATTTCAAAAAAAAAAATACTACCTCTAAGGGTGAAAAAACAACGAATGATGAATTTAACCTACTTCTAATTGTCATATTGACTTGAAACTTTGCAAGTATTTCTATTTCCGTTGATAGTACAGTGCTTCAGTGTTGTTGACCTGATCTGATGGCAAGGCCAGAAGGTGGTTAGGTGGAACTCTTCAACGGCTAATAGTAGATACTTTGAGTTTGGGCTTATTTTGTTTGATTTGACAAGCCTAACACGTTAGAATCCTTACTTTGCTACTACTGTCTACACTAAAAAGGGAAAAATAAAAACTTTTTAACAAAAAAATTAAAACCGACTTCAAACAAAAGCACTAAAAAGTAAAAAATAACTGATTGGTAGTTTTCATTTACTATACATACCTAATCAAATATTTTCGAAGTCGGTGTGCTTTGGCTAAGTAATTAAAGCCTACTTATTAAATACATACCTAATCAAATATTTTCGAAATCGGTGCCAGCCCATACAAAGCAAAGCACACCGACTTCGAAAATATTTGATTAGGTATGTATAGTAAATGAAAACTACCAATCAGTTATTTTTTACTTTTTAGTGCTTTTGTTTGAAGTCGGTTTTTATTTTTTTGTTAAAAAGTTTTTTATTAACTTTATTGATTGGAAACTAATCATAGTTAATATCAGACTACTGTTATAAATGCTAAAGATTTTATGTGTATTTGTTTGTTTATTGTTATTTCTTCACGTTAAACGGCTGGACGGATTTGGATGTTTAATACAGAGATAGATTATGATCCGGAGTAATATATATACATACTCGTATAATAAAATTCTGAGTCGAATCTGTACATTAAATATTTTTGGTATGGAGGTCGAATCTATAGTTTTCAGAAGTTTTGTCTGTCTGTCTGTGACCGCATCAAAGAAAAACGACTGGATGAATTTTGATGAAATTTGGTATCATAATAGCTGGTTATCCAGGTCAGCATATAGGATACTTTATACTGTAAGTTACTAGTTAACTATAAATCAAAGATATATAAATAAAATAAATGGAAAACATTTTTCATGGCAAAAAATTAGTGGGAGTGTGACTCGAGCTTCGGCTTTGAATTAGGCGATTGACCGCCAGCCAAGGACATTAAGGTAGATTTATTGACCAAACTGTATCTTTTACTGTCGATAAATAATACCATTTAATTTTCTTTTACATTCGACTTGTAAAACTATGAATTATCAACTCTATCGACCAATCTCTACGTACCAATATAAAAAGTGGGCATTTTAAAAATAAATCGTAATCTTTTCCGATGTTTATGCGAAATTATTTAGAATTTTGATTCCCATAAGTCATTCCCGTACCATAATTGCTGTAAAGCATTCGAAACGTCGTCAGGAACCAAAAATTAAAATATATCCGCGAAAAAATCTGAAAAGATCGTTATTTTTAAAATATTAAATATTAGCGTAAATCTAAGAAATTATTAAGTTTATTTAGTCTTTTTCTAGTCAAATTACGCGTAAATGTAGATCTTTAACAATTCTGGAATTTCAATCGATATATTATATTAATCATAATGCCTTCATATTTATAACCAATACCTAAAGGTCTATTTCCATGGTTTTGTGGGAAATTAAACATAATATATATATGGCTATTGCGGCGAGATCATAGACAAAAATGTTTTGTAGGTGGCGTAAACATCTTATTAACATAGGCCATGTGGATGATATTACGTCATAATGAACTTATAATTCTCGTATGGTAATCAGTGATTTGGTTATGTTTATAAAAGCTATCTAATGAATATATTATGTTGAATTAAAATTTTATACCTATACAGTATGCACGTGTTTATTAACAAAAAAATGTTTACCATGAATTAAATTAAATATAAATATGTTGGGACATTAACACACAGCACCATCTGGTTCCGTGGTAAGCTACGAGGCTTGTGTTATGGATACCAGATAGTTGATACAATACACATATATTACTTTAAATACATACGTATTATAAATATAAACACTCGTGACTGGAGTACAATCATTCGTGCTCATCACACATATGAATGTCCCCAGCGGACTCGAACCCGTGACCGCTGGCACAGCAAGTAGGTCACTACTGACTGAGCCAAGCGTATCGTTAAAAAATTGAAAATCATTTGAAAATAATTATTGTAAGTTTTTTTGGAATATGAATTCACCTCACTTCATTTATTTTACAAAAAGGAATTATCAAAGTCCCGTCATGATTTGTTTTCCTACAGCATTAGCGCCTAATATTTTCAAAGTATTTGTTAAAATCATTGCAATTTGCAATAACTAAAATATCGTCTATTATCTATACATATAATAAAATTGTAACCAAGCCGAATCTGTACATAAAATATTTTTTGAAAATTCTAACTGAAATAGACATTATTATCAAAACCGAGGCCGAATCTATAGTTTTACCGCATCACAGAAATACCACCTGAGGGATTTTGATGAAACTTGGTATGGGGATGGCTGGTTATCCGGGTCAACATGTAGGATACTTTTTACTGCGGGAAAATATCTCATCTCTGAGAGCAAATACAAAAACTGCAATATAAGAGTATACTAATATCTAAAACCTAAGAATTTGGTTTTGGGTCATCTGAACGCGGGCGGAGCCGCGGGCATCCTTATCATATCCATGTCCATACTTTATTTAATATTATAAATGTGAAAGTTTGTGAGGATGGATGGATGTTTGTTACTCTTTCACGCCAGAATGGCTGAACGGATTTGAATGAGATTTTGCACACATGTAGATTATAGTCTGGAAAAGCAGAAAGGTTACTTTTTATCTCGGAAAACGTACGTTTCCCGTGTGATAGATTTTTTGTTTTGCACCTGAAACGAAACGAAAGTGAGTCGCTAGTCAACAGATTTATTAGGTACGACCAGAAATTGAATATGAAAAAATACAAGAGAAACATACCTACTAAGTAGTTGTTATTATATGTATGTATATATATACGCATGCCATATCTAGCTTTTGTTCTTAGATTGAACCTCCTTAAGCAGTAGTTAGATCATTAATTGGTCATGTGATATATCTATAAAAGGTAGCTATCAAAAGCGTGACTACATACTTATATCGTTATATAAAACCACTAGCTGACCCGACAGACGTTGTCCTGTCTACACGTCTTTAATTTGAAAATTTCAAACTTTTTTTAATAAGCTAAAACATTATGGACCATTTTGATGAAAATTATTATTCAAATTGTGAATCTAAACCATTCCCAGATCCCCTTAAACACACACAAAAAATTTCATCAAAATCGGTCCATTCGTTTGAGAGAAGTTCAGTGACATACACACTCACAGAAGAATTATATATATAAAGACTAGCGGACCCGACAGACGTTGTCATGTCTACACGTCTTTAATTTGAAAATTTCAAACTTTTTTTAATAATTTTTTTGATAAAAATTATTATTCAAATTGTGAATCTAAACCATTCCCAGATCCCCTTGAACACACACAAAAAATTTCATCAAAATCGGTCCAGTCGTTTGAGAGAAGTTCAGTGACATACACACTCACAGAAGAATTATATATATAAAGATTTCCATTAAGTGGCTTCAAGTTGATGACTGAAATTATTTTACTTTTGATGTACCAAAATGAAATTGTTTTTACTGTAATTGAGTGTCACCGTTGTTTAAAGTTTTTTTATCATAACTTGAGTATTACGTTTTAACGTTGTAATTTTTTTCGTAACATACTAGCGTTTCGATAGAAAGTAAAAAGATTCTTTCTTCTTACATTTAGTTCTTTAATTTATATTATTTAAGTGGCATTTACCTTCTAAAATACCTGATTGTATGGCAAGTATTAATTTAAAAAAAAATCTATTATTTCTTTTTTTTTGTATCATATTGTTAAAAGAAAGTTTATGTTAATTAATAAAAATCAATACAAATATTTAGTAATTCTGCTGAGGCAATTTTATGCTTATGAAATTATTTTATAGTAAGTTAATTTATTTTCAACCTCAAAAAATCATATCTGCTTAGAAAAGATAGAGCAAAAGCAGTATCAGTAATACAATAAAAAATACTTTCAAGTAATAGAGTTGCCAATATGAGACACAAGTCACGTATACAATTTTGCAAAGTCGTGGGTAAAGTAAATGAAAAATTTTTTTATAACTTTGTGTTTTGCGACTCGTTTATACTTTATATATACATTTATCGATGTTCTCGAAGTTTGTTATTTTATTGAATTTATTTTCAAAGTCATATATATATGTACTTACAAACAAAATAAATTATAAGAAAATCGAGACTAATATTATAAACACACGCGTATGTTAGAATATTTGTTCCACTTTTACGCAACACTCATAGAAGTACCTAATTTATTATTTTAAGTATTGATTTCTCAGAGATGAGATATTTTCCCGCAGTAAAAAGTATCCTATATATCGACCCAGATAACCAGCTATCATCATACCAAACATGAAAATCTGTCCAGTGGTTTTCTTCTGATGCGTTCCCAGACAAACATATAGATAGACAGACAAAATTTTTAAAACTATAGATTCGGCCTATGTATCGATAATAATGACTATTTCAATAAGGTTTTCTAAAACATATTTAATGTACAAATTCGACTTAGAATTTTATTATATGTATAGATGGAATGGAATTCTTTGGGAATAATGTGATCCAGTTTTTCAACGTTGTTGTAATTTATAATTTAACATTAGCAGTACTAAACTATTTGTCTTTGTTTATTTATATATCCGTCAGTCATATGTGCGCAAATATAAAATTTACTTTACATATATATACTCGTATATATATATATATATATATATATATATATATATATATATATATATATAAATATAGATCGAATTTCTTATTTCTTCTGCAATATTCACTCTGTAATAATTAATTAAGTTTATTTTGTTTACTTTTAATTAAATGCTTCGTAGCGCTACTCGATATTTTATATTTCACGTTAATTTCCATGAATCTTTTTACAGAATACACAAATAGTTAAAATTATCTGATATGTAGTAGAACCTCGCTAGTTTTTCTGCAGGCTTAATTTTATTTTCAAGATTTATTTATATCCTAACTATTGGTAAACTAAGGCGAGTTTCATAAGAATTACATTAATCTAATTTTAAATATTTTTTATAGTTAATAATTTTGTCTTTTACAATAAAGTAATTTTTTGAGTTTTGTGTGTATTTAATGAAACGTTCTTCATCTATATTATATAAAAATCAATTGCTGTTCGTTAGTCTCGCCAAAACTCAAAAACGGCTGGACGAATTTTAATAATTCTTTTTTCGTTTTGTTTAGGGTATATCTGTGATGATTTAAGAACAAAAAAAAATAGGGAAAACCCAAAAACTTAGGCTACTTTTATTTTAGAAAAATAATATGGGTTCCCTTAAAAAAATGTACCTAGAGAGAGACGCACCAGAGCGAAGCGACTATAAGTAGCTAGTATGTATTTAAATGTTGAATTTTAGTACAATGTTGAAATACAATATTCACTTTGAGAGGTGTTAGTCTCATTGGCAACTGACCACAGAATATCATTTATATGTATGTACATATATGATCATTACAGCGTAAGATGTATCGAATTAGTAATTGATTCCAGTAATTATATAGGAATTGGAAACTAGCTGTTACCCGTAACTTTTTTCACACAATTCCATAGTTTGTGTTATCTTTTTAGTGAGTGGAATTTTACAAAAACTGAAAGATGTGCCTGAATATTTTTCTTATTGAAAAAAGTACTTAATTCTAAATCCATATAGGTACAGTTCAATAAACTTTTGTTAAAAGTACATAGAAAACATTGCCAAATCATATTTCATAGCTATAAATTAAATGTTTATCAATATATGTAATTTTTCATTGTAGGAAGATAAAAACTTCGATAAAGATCATCCCTCCAATAAATGTATTATTTAGTTTTTGTTTTCACGAGTGTCATGTAATGTCAGTATTTAGGGTGTTTGCTTTATAATTAAACATATTTTTTTTATATTTTGTCTTTATTAATGAAGCGCTATTTTTATAAAATATTAACATATTTTACCAAGGACTTACACTTGTTTCGAGTACGCCCTTAGGTGCTTTTTGTACCTTATGTACCTCTAGGTTTTGCCCACTGCTTCGCTCGCGTGGTAAGTAGGGTAAAAATTAAAGGTAGCCTATGTCTATCCCCGGGATGCAATCTATACCTTTGCCAAATTTTATCAAAATCTGTTCAGCGGTTTAAGCGTGAATAGGTAAGGGGTATAAAAATATATAGACATTCCTGTTTATCAAATTTTATTACTAACAGTTGTCCTATGTATGTATTTAATTTCATCCACTCCAGTCTCTCCCGTGACCATGATTGCTGTAAAGCATTCGAAACGTCGGGAACCAAAAATCAAAATAAATCCGCGAAAAAATCCGAAAAGATAGTTTTATTTAAATTGTCAAATATTCGCGTAAATCTAAGAAAGTATTAGTAGTTCCTGAGATTAGCGAATTCAAACAAATAAACAAACAAATAAATAAACTCTGCGTCTTTATAATATTTGTAAAGACGTGTTATACCTAGGTTATATAATATTTTTATTACTTCTGTTTAAGTGCTTTGAAGTCTGTTTATGTTTTTCTTTATTTTTTTAAGTTTTTATCATATCGCATTTATATATAATATTATTTCAAATTTCTGTTGGTTGTTGAAATAGAATATTCACTTTGAGAGGTGTGTGTCTCATTGGCGGTAGACCGCAAGGTATCGTTTATTTTTAACCATTATAATATATCAAATTAATGTTAATTCCAAATGATTTATAGAGCGAAAAATAACGCAATCTTTATATATGATATTCCGGTGTACGTTTGTTCGTAATTGTTCTCCTAAACGGCTTGATCGATTTTAGCTTATCTATTTTATTATTATACGTATAATATATATGGATACAAGAACTAATATATATACTTATATATTTTTATATGATTACATAATATATACGTACAATGTACACAGTATGTAACGACTTTTTTATGAAAAAAAAAAACAGTATTTGTAATGGTGAATATAATGAATTATTCAATTAAAACGCGGATTTGTTGAAACTGATGAAATAACGTGTTACAATTTGCATTTAAATTGATTTATTAAATGAATTCGCTTTATTTTTCCTATCTGTTTGGATGTAAATGTTTATTTTTCTACAATGAAACCGTAGGGTAAGTACAGATGCGATAGTAGTATAGTTTTAACTCTTATCTCAGAGCTTAATATTTGAAAGTACAATAAATATATTATAAATTTATTATTAATATTTTTATAACTATTAATATTTAACTAGTCGTTTTATGTGTATCTTTTGCATTTACTCACTCTTCTTTTTGCAATACTCCCATACTCGCTTCCCTTGACCTTTTTTATAAAATATCATTTTTTATTATATATAAATATAATATTATAGAATATTTAATTCATCTTTACGTCTATATCAACAAAAACATAGGACTTTCATACTGTCATTTCCACCCTCTATAAGTTAGATTTGTTTTCGCGAAAAAAAGTAGCATAATGTGACCTTCTCCAAAAATTCCATTTATCTCTATATTTTCTTTTTATCTCAAAATTCATCAAAATTGCTTCAGCGAATCAGGCGTGAAAACGGTAACAGACAGACAGAATTACTTTCAATATTTAATTTTCAATATTCAATAATATTTTTAAAAGTATGCATTAGCATTTTTCACGGTGCACGCGTATGTGATTTGTATAACCCGAAAATCTACATATGTGTTCAGACACATAATGTAGATTTGACACAAACAACTAAGTAGTTAGTAGGTATAATAAATATTTAGTTATATCAATTAATAAAGACATCAATCACTTTAGATGGCTAAATAAATGACTTTTTGTTATTTTGTCATACTGCTAGAGACTCACTCTCGCTCCGCTCGGGTTCGTCTCTACTGACGTTTTAACGTTTTGTATAGATTTCTCAGAGATGAGATATTTTCCCGCAGTAAAAAGTATTCTTTATGTTGACCTGGATAACCAGCTATTATCATACCAAATTTCATCAATATCCCTCCAGTGGCTTTCTAGTGATGCGGTCACAGACGGACAGATAGACGGACGGACGGACAGACAAAATTCTAAAAACTATAGATTCGATCTCTGTATCGATAATAATGTCGATTTCAATAAGATTTTCCAAAAAGTTTAATGTACAGATTCGACCCAGTTAGAATTTTATTATAGGTATGTAAAGATATAGATATATTTATTGTATCGTGGTGAATCGCCCTTGTATTGCAGGGAGGGCCGTACTCAGCAGCGAGACTTTAAAAAGGGCGCATACATTCTACTATATAAAAACATACATTTTATATGTATTTAAAAGTACTTCTCAACGACCTTGCCCTATAAAGTTAAGTTCAACTACAAATTCATATTAACCTTTTGATAATTCAAATCTTGTAAAAGTAATTCAAAAATCTAGAGTTGAGGTCAATTTTTTTTAACTGAAATGATAACTACTGTTTTAAGGTTCAATTCAATTCAATTTTCTTTTTAATGGCTTCAAAGCATTCGAGTTGAGCACCAATTACTTAGCCAATGTCACGTAGAATGGAGAAGACACGAAGGAGATTGGTCTGTATATGTTTTAAGGTTATTTCTATAATTGGAATTGACATTGACTTTTGGTTTTATTAAAGTTCTTGTCGTCGTAAAAAGATTTTTTTTAAATATTAAGGTTTTTAAGTATTAAAGTACATCCATACTAATATTATAAATGTGAAAGTGTGTTTGTTTGTTTGTTTGTTTGTTTGTTTGTTTGTTTGTTTGTTTGTTTGTTTGTTTGTTTGTTTGTTTGTTTGTTTGTTTGTTTGTTTGTTTGTTTGTTTGTTTGTTTGTCTTTATTTCGCATAAAAACGGAGTGATGGATTGCTGCGATTTTTTGTGTGGAGATAGTTGGAGGGCTGGAGAGTAACATAGGCTACTTTTTACCGCGGGAGATTATCTCATTCTCACGGAAAAAGACGTTATTATAATACGATCCAAAAAAATATGTATGATCAGATTACTTGAAACTTGGTACTGTACTTGAAGTGCATTACTTCAATACAATTAAATACATACGTGTTTCACCATTTTTCGAAATTCATCCCATATATAATAGGGAATGAAAGTTTGTATAAAACCTACCTTTTAAGAGATTTTTTTGTAGTTTAGCTCGAGCGAAACCGCGGGTTCTGCTAATAATACATAACAATAATAATTCATTGAAAAATTAAGTCTTATACTCAACAATTGAAGTAGCTTTACATAATCTTATCACAATTCATAGAACAATGACCAAGGCAGGCAATAATAAAGTTACGAGTGCTCTGTAAATAGCAGTAATAGAATTGTAGGTAAGTCATGTTGTAAATTATATTAACTTCTAATAAAATTGATTGTTGATGCTTCTTTAGGGCCTAATTGGTTTGTTTTGTCTTGGCTATTTTTTAGTCAAATAGTAATAATAAATATACTTGAAAGCAATTATAATAATTTATAGTAATATTCAAAATAGTGACATCTATATATATATATATATATATATATATATATATATATATATATATATATAAAACAAAATCGGGTTTATTACCACACTTATAACTCGAGAACTGCTGGACCGATTTTTATTTCTTTAAATTTTTTTGGAATTATCTTCACCCCGAATAGCAAAATAACTATTAATACATCGGAAAAATCTACGAAAAAAAATCTATTCCATACTAAGCGTCAAAACGTACCTACGGACCAACCTGATTGAAGCGAGGGTGAGTCGCTAGTTATTCATAAAATTTAAAGTTGTAGTTGTAGTGCTATGCAATGATTTTTAGCTGCATAATAATTATACACGAACCCGAGTTGTTCCGTAACCGCCATCGATTCGCTTGTCACTTATCTTCTATCTATTCTATATCTTATCGTTACATCTACACATATAATAAAATTGTAACTAAGTCGAATCTGTACATTAAATATTTTTTGGAAAATATTATTGAAATAGTCATTATTATCGATACAGACGCTGAATCTATAGTTTTTAGAAGTTTTTCTGTCTGTCTATCTAGGAATGTATCACGAGAAACCACTGAACAGATTTGGATGAAATTTGGTATGATGATAGCTGGTAATCCGGATCAACATATAGGATATTTTACACTGCGGGAAAATATCTCGTTTCTGAGAAATCTACTAAACTTTAAAACGTAACTAGGGGCGAACCCGAGCGGAGCGAGGGTGAGTGGCTTGTATTATTATAAAAGTATATATTATGCAAGGGATATTTATTACTAACTTAAAGTGTGTATAAAAAATATATGTAATTTGGAAGATTAATTGTCCCTCTGCACACAAAACTATAGCGAACACGCAATATCTCCCAAACACTATAAAGTAAATACAACATGTAGGTAATAATTCTTATTTAAAAAAAAACATATACGAAAATCGTTGTTTCGTATATTACAAAAAAATCTATTACGTGCATTACAGAGAATATAATATGTAAATACGTAAACATCAGAATATCATATAACATATAAATACTTACTAGTATAGTATTTTAAGATCTGTGGTAATACGAACTACTTGGTAGTTAGTAGGTATAAATAAAAATGTTTTACCAAAAACTAAATATATTTATGGACGATAAAAAATATATTCAAAATCACAATAATAATAAACGAAGAGAAATATCATAAATATAATGTTTGGTGCTTTTATAAATAAAAAATCTCTCACTAAAATATCTACAATATATATACTAATATTATAAATGCGAAAGTAACTCTGTCTGTCTGTTTCCATTTTATGCGTAATCCGCTGAAGCGATTTAGATGAAATTTGGTATGAAGATAGTTTGGACCCTGGGAAGGATATAGGATAGTTTTTATCCCGGAAATCATCCCATAAGGAGGTGAAAAGGGAGGTGGACGTTTGTATGGGGAATCAATCGTTTCTCAAATAAACGATATAAAACTCATCATACCCTATCTACATAAAGTCTATCTATTCCATACTTGCCGTTAAAACGTACCGTAAGTACGAACTCGAGCGAAGAGGGTGGAGTCACTAGTATTAGTATATATAATAAAAAAACAGCAAAGAAATAAAGAAAACCTAAACAAATAAAAATGCGAATTGTATAATAGTAATAAATAAAAGGCTCTTCAGCAAAATAAATAAATATCTTTATGCTGTACGATATATGTAAATATTTATTTTGTGCAAAATTGAAATCAATTGCATTCGTTTTCACTATATATATAATTGAATTTCCGGCGTATTTTCTTTCAATTCTGTTAATATTTATTCAAGAAAAAACTTGTTATGTTCGTATTATATAATATGTATATGTTTTCAAGGCTTCGACCATAATAAATTGGCCAAATTGTATTTACTTTCATATTCATCATCTTGTTATATAGACGGAGTCAGGTGAAAAATAGTAGCGTGATTTGGTATTAATGCTACTATACTCGATTTTGCTACACAGATCGTTTACTTTCATTAAAGAACAAGAGAAATTATATATATACTAATTAAATAAATATACAATTTTTAATAATAAAATATAATAAAAAAAATTATATTATAATTCCTTTGTATTTTTAGCGTAAGTTCTCTTCTCGCTTCCTTAATTTTTTTCTGTATTAGTACAAAATTTGTTATCTATTTTTATTTATTAACATTTATTTACTTATCACTCAGTATACAAAATATTATCATTTGTATATTATTTTAAAACATTATAGTTTGACTTTATGTTTAGTTCAATGACACTATATTATTCCTTAATCTGAGTATATTACATACACACACACACACACTAAATATTTACACCTATTTCTCTTTTTTATATTTATTTAGTAACGGGAAAAGGCAACATGATAATAGGCAAATATGCAAAATAATCATTTATATTGTACTAATTCGTAGTAACGTGTTATATGTATGTATACGTAATTAATTAAATTATTTTTCCTTACACATATATTATGTATGTACATACCTATATATTGATGTCAATGGAATTTTCTCTTTATTATGTAAAAAGCATTCGACCTTCAAATTGCATTAAGAATAATAAATGTATATCAAATATACAATTAATACCTTTTTTTAATTATAAGCACAAATAATTAAAAAAAAATTTAAGAAAATGCTTACAGAAGTACCTACACTCAGGACTATAACAGTAAAATATTTAACTAAGTAACATTCTAAGAAAAGCTTTTACAAAAATTACTCGAAACAATTCATTATTTGTAGTGAAGATTAAAAAGGTTTTTGCTTAAGTCAACATCTCTTACATGGTACCTGCTATTATTTTAAACGGTGTTATATTTTTTGTTAAGTATTTATATCTTATATTATATATATAGATGCACAAAATTAAAGTGTCTGTTTGTAATGTCAAAATAACAGCTTTTTAATAAATGCATATGAAATTATATACGGTAATTATAAGAAAAACACAATTTAAAAAAATTGTCTGTCTGTCTAGGGGCGTACGCACCCGAGCGAAGCAAGGGTAAGTCAATAGTTTTTAATGATCCCAATCGATCTTACTCTTACGGCAGATCTCAATAACTTATCTACCTGTCGATTTCTTACTAGCTTTGGTATAATTTGTATGGAGGATAGGTGTGTCAAATTTCTTTCTCTAGTACAAATTATCAGAAAGTTCCTTAAAAATTAATTTCGTAACAGTGACATTTGTGGCTGAAACTTCAATATAGATTAATTTATCATAGCATCATTGAATAATTTATTTTATTTTTATTAATGTTGTCTCTCCTGTGGCCATGATTGCTGTAAAGCATTCGAAACGTCGGTAACCAAAAATCTAAATAGATCCGCGAAAAAATCCGAAAAGATAGTTTTATTTAAATGTCGAAGTTTCACGAAAATCTATGAAAGTATTATAAAAAATAATATTCACAATTATAGAACCGGTACTAAAAAATATTTCTGTAAAAAAAATCACTAGCTTAAATAACATATTTCTGACTTACCGCATGAACTAAGGAAAATAAGTATCTTATAGTTTTATCAGAAAATTATCTTTTCGACAATTACAAAAGAAACTTTTGCGTAGCGTAGTAACTGTATCAGACAATTTGCACTGAGCCTAAACGTACATAGAAACCTATATATATACATACAACATACATACATTATAATTTATTCTTTATCAGAATTTAACAATGTAAATGTAGGTCAGTTCAATTTATCTTTTAAATTATGTATTCGCAATTCTTATAATTGATAACAAACGATCGGTTTACGTCATTAATTTTGTTTAATTAGCGCGACTAGATGAATCAACTTTCCTTTTACAGTATTCGCAGTTATGATAAAAAAAATAACAAATTTCATATAAACGGACGGTTACTCATCTTTATCATTTCATTGCCATGTAGAGACATCGTAGTAGTAATATGTTACATTTCTATTGTATTTAATTATTCCCAAGATGATTTATGTGGATATACTCGAGAAATTTATAGATATAATAAAATTGTATCTAAGCCGAATCTGTACATGAAATATTTTCTGGAAAATCTTATTGAAATAGACATTATTATCGATACAGAGGCCGAATCTATAGTTTTTAGAATTTTTGTCTGTCTGTCTGTTACCGCATCATGGAAAAACCACTTGTGGGATTTCGATGAAATTTGTTATGATGGTAGCTGGTTATCCGGGTCAACATATAGGATACATTTTACTGCGGGAAAATATCTCATCTCTAAGAAATCTATACTAAACGTTAAAACGTAACTAGAGACGAACCCGAGCGGAGCGAGGGTGAATTGCTAGTGTGAATAGACATATATAGAGATACATAGAGCTTATAAGTTATAATGTAAAATTCAAAAATATTTTGAAATAATATAATTTGGAGTAACAGAGTGCATAATATGAATTTCTTCATCTCGTTATTTTACTCTATTGCTTACATTAACCTAACTTTTAAAATATTCGTGCATTAATATAAAATACTTTTATTAAAATTATGTAAATTATAGAATTTGTTATAGATAGGTTTCTATTTGATAGATTAGTTGAAGATATCAGATTCTATTTATAGATGGTTGATACGATGGTATTTTATGTACTCTTACCGGCTAATTTCTATTTGGTTTAATATAAGGCAATGTGGATTCAAAATCTTAATACTAAGTATAGGTATTATTGATATTTTCGCTAAAAAAACATTTGATTGCTAGATGCATTACTACTAATGACTTACGTTAAACCCAATTCCAACGAAAAGTGGTTGTAAATTGGCCATTATAAAAACAATGTTGTTTATATTTGTAGTAAAATAACAAGGTTACTATACAAGTATACATATTAATATTTATATTATACTGGCGACTCACCCTCCCTTCGCTCGGTTTCGTCCCTAGCTAGCTTCCCCATACAAACTTTCACCCCCATTCTCACCCCCTTAAGGGATGATTTCCGGAATAAAAACTATTTCACTCACTCACTTTTCATATTATGAGATATAAAAAAATCTTATTTTAGTAAAAAAATAAAATTCTTTTCATTTTCTTCTATACAATACTTTCTGACAAAAATAAACACAAAAAAAATATTGTCCAATTTGGTGCAGTCGATCCGAAGTTATGCGCGTACATAAATTTCGGCGATTCATTTTTATTTACATAGATTTTTCAAATACCTAAGATAATATTTACACTAACTAAACTATCATTCAAAAAAATATAATATCGTCAGAAAAACTACAAGTAAGCCAAAGCCAAATCAAACGAAGTATAATAAATTACCCATTAAAAAACAATGTTGTTTATATTTGCAGTAAAATTACAAGGTTTTCTAGTCAATACTTCAGTTTTATTCATATTACTGTAATATTCATATTTGTATTTTCAAATACTTAACATAATTTTAACAACACAGCACTATTTTTATGTAAGCTCACAAGTGAAAAAAAGTGCTTTTATTATTACCTAAAGTAGATGAAAAAGCTTTAAGCTTTCTAAGCTAATATAATGCCACTTAAAACAATGCTATATTTAGTTACAAATATATTTCGAAAAAAAAACGGATATTCATACAAATTCAAAATTCTTTCTTCTCACGTACAAATACAAAAAAGAAATGCCGCTTTATACCTGCCTTTGTATTAAATGATTCTAATTTCTATATATAGTTATGAATAGTGAATGTTTCCTTTTACTTTATATGGACAACATAAGGACAGACGTTACTCATCCGCATGGTTAATCCTGCATTATTATTTTATTAGTCACCCAAACATGCAAGCACTTGGCCCAATATTAGGTTAGGTTAGAGAGTAGAAATCTTCGAACGTGACTAAAATATTTAATGTATTGATTTTCTACTAAAACACTATACTATGTTTATACTTTCGAATAGCAAATATGTTTTGTTTTACTTATCGCTGATAATAAAAATATTTTTTTAGTTCTGTTTATATTTGCAAAAAAATTATAGACTTTGCAATTTAATCGAATCGCTCTACTTTGTGCATTAACAAACTAGGTAAGTAATAATTAACTGCACTATTGCTTATTGGGATTGAATTATCAATATTTAAAGGCATTAATTAATTATTCATTAGATGAATAAAATGTTTATAATTACGTAGCAATTTAATTTCAACAAGGCAAACCAGTTTATCACTCAATTAAAGGTTTTTAATTTAATTATATATTATAATAATATTTTCAAAATTTACTTACCAATCCCTGAATTCTAGGAAACATATTGGTTTCACTTAACACAATATTATAACACTAAAACTATCCAGAAACAGTGCACAATGCACTCACTATCACACACAGTAAAATGTCATTATACGAGTAGAACGGGATCTCGCAAGGAGCTGTATTCGAGCCGGTGTTATTTTTAATATACGTGCGCGCGAGTCGACGAGTGGAATGCTTATGATTGCAAGTTTATGTACCGATGCCGGCTTTTACGTGTAGATGATTCACATGTGAAGTGTAGTGGGAAGTGACGTCCTTTATCTCATGCTATATTTTTTTCCGAATTTCATAGTATACGTTTCTATGAAAGCTAGTTTAAATTACGACGCTCGTTGATTAAATTAATCGGTTGGATGAACTTAACAAATAATTATTTATTGATAGTAAATATTTGTTTGTTATCATTGGCGTTTGATTGTGTATTGTTTATTATACATCAATAAATATTAGTGTTTGTGTACTGCTTCGTGCGGATTATAAAATAAAATTATCATTGTAGTTTATAAATATTCGAAACTTTTACATTCCATCCATCCATTCCATTATTATATTCCATCTTGTAAAACTAGTTCAAAGTATTAAAATAAGTCGTATGTTTTTGAAGTAAAGAGTTGATAACCTGACAAATGGCACGTATACTCGTATCTATACCAATGTTATATTAAAGATGTTATTTTTAAAATATTTGGCTAGAACTTAATTCATTATATAGCGAAAAGTATTTTTTGAAAAACATTGATATGTTTATCTGGATACTTCAAAACCTCATAACTTATGGAAATTATGGAAAATGTCATGTTTTTTCTACCGAATATAATGTAAACTATAATGGAATGCAGAAGTTATTAGAGAAAAAAATTAAAATTGACCAATAAAATGTTACAACATTTTACTTTTTCTTCTTAACTTGAATCCTTGAAAAACATTTCTTGAACAACATGTAGGTATGTACGTCATGCCTTATATAGATTACGTTAAGATACGATTGAAAACATTACACAAATTGTAATGGGGTTTTCGTTACATTCCCATTGTAATTATAATTAAAGTAAACGTATTGGATTCATGATTTTGTATCTTTTTATTCTTCACTAACATTACAAATGGGTAAATATGTCTGTATACTTGCATCTGTTTCTTTATGGGTCCATCTATGCATGAAAATTAAAAGAAAGAAGTTCCGTAATTAATTCAAGAAATTGCACGAAAATTCTCATTTAATCCGAAAATTGTTTAATGCACTTGATTGTAAATTGGAAGGATTATTATTTTTGTGCTCTATTTTAATTGCAATGGTCTACAGGATAGGTAATTATTATATAAGAACAATTCTCGATAAAATTTTGGATTTTTTTAAATATATTTTATGGAACTTTAAATACGAGTATGTTTTTCTATATGGTTTTTTTCATAATGTTAATATCTAAAGTATTGAATATATATATATATATATATATATATATATATATATATATCACATGGAAAACAGTTAATTTACTGATATAAAAAGTTGCTCATGTCGTAAAAGGACGTCAATCTGTTTCTCGTTAGAAGAAGGACAAACAAACAAACACACTTTCCTATTCACATTACCATAACAAGTAAAGAAAGAGTGATTCTCATGAGGATGACCTCCTTTTCTTTAATTTAACTCGGCCGAAGCAGCAGTAAAAGACAAGTATTGATTTTATTTAATATTACATAAGTCTGTCTGTATATATCTTGGAAACAAAGAAGATTTTTTATGACAATGAACATATTGTAGGCTTTATTAGCAAAGTGTACCAACTACCAAGTGTTGACATACTAGCTGTTAATGCAATATGCAAGTTGCTAAACGAGAGTTAGTTGACGTGCATGCATCTTTAACCAACGTGTTAGATCTAATTTACTGGAAAGTATTATAACATAGTTAAATGTTCTCGAAGTTTCTTATTGAGATAACTATATCTAGTTTGAATTTATGTCAAAACTAGTTACCCTTGCTTCGCTCGGGTGCGTCCCTAGGTACGTTTATTTGAGAGGAACCCTATTTTTTTAACCGACTTCCAAAAACGAGGAGGTACTCAATTCCATTCCATTCATTTCCAGCGGACAATATTTTAAGATATGAATATCTAATGCGTAAATATTATGTATTTTACGTATCAAAATATATTAGATTTCCTATGCGACGGCTGGTACCGACTTCGAAAATATCTGATTAGGTATCTATTCTAAATGAAAACCGCCGTTTAGTTAATTTTTTACATATTAGTCGGTTTAATTTTTTTTAAAGTTTTTATTTATCTAAATAATAGGAACCTTAATATTTCTTAAAGCGGAACTTTTGTTATTTTTCTAAAATAAAAGTAGCCTACGCTACTCCTTAAAATATCAGCTACCTGCCAGTGAAAGTCCCGTTAAAATCAGTCCAGCTGTTTTGGAGATTAGCCGGAACAGATAGACAAACATTTAAAAAAAAATGTGTTTATCTAATAAGTACCGTATATAATTTCGTATGTATTTAGTAAAAAGATATTATTTTAACATTATAAACAGACATTCAAATATTTATCTGTATAGATAAGTGTAGAAATATAAAATTTAGCTATTTTTGTTTTGTAATCTTTCAATCAATACATTGTATCTTATAAGCCAGATTAATAAAAATAATATTATGAGTGGTGCAAAATTTCCTGTTTAGATATAAGTATTCAAAGCTCTATATATTGTATATTATTGAAGATATAATAATATTTTATTGTTAATCTCAAATGTCATGAAATAATAGTGTGTGTATGTTTATTGTACTTTTACACTGACACGGTTGGACGGATTTGTATGAAATTTCGTAAAAAAATATACTAAGTCCAGTAACTTAGTAACATAATATAGGCACTTACGGATGCGAAGCGAAGCCATGGTTAGTCACTAGTTAATGTTTTTTTTTGTACAATTAACCCACAGCACCATCTAGTTCCGTGGTAAACTACGATGCTTGTGTTATGGATACCAGATAGTTGATACACTACACATATATAAGTTTAAAATTTAAATACATACAATATACATATTATAAATATAAACACCCAAGACCGGAGTACAAACATTCGTGTTCATCACACAAATGAATGCCCCCAGCGAGATTCGTACCCGCGGCCACTGGCACAGCAAATAGGGGCACTACAAACTGAACCAAACGTGTCGTCAAAATTAATGTCATAGGTTATCAATACTGGCTATAAATATGTATAGTAAGCCATTTTTAATTCATTGTCTTTATCTGTTCGAGTTATAAATGTTTTAAAATCCTTCTTAAACAACATTTCACTGTGCGTTTCTTGGTCTTTTATTTAAAACAAATCATAAGTTAATCCTGACATAAATGATATAATAAATAAATAGTTTTATTACTCTTAAACATAAGTATTACACAAAATTTTAAGCTATCGTAAATCTCCTTTGTTCTATTAGAATTGACAGGACTGGATAGTTTTGCAAACTTTTCAATCATATCAAGTTTTATTGCTTAAGAATAATTGCCATGTTGTTGCCTTATACATATACAACTGCGCAGATTTTATTACATATATGGTTAGTTCATTCCTGCGATTACCCTACATATTATAATCCTCTTATTTCAAATATTCATAAATACGATTAGTCTCAAGTTTGATGCCCGTATGAAGTAAATAAAACTATAAAAACACACTGATAAATGGCTGTGGTATGAATATTTACTTAAAAAAATGAAATAAATATAATAATAAAAATTTCCAAATCAATTTGTGAATACGGTGGTAGCAATTTGTATATGTAACAATAATTTAGCACATATTATTGTTGTCGTATGTGTAAAAACACAGGCTAATAATATAGACCTGTTCCTTACACTGTTTCAGTTCATAAGAATCATTTTACGTGTTTTCCGAAATGTAGAGTTGGAATACTATCAAACTTCCTAACTCCAGATTACTGCTGTGATTTTCGGGACACAAAAATCTAATAACTTCTTACCCAACCCGGGTTCGAACCCAGGACTTTATAACTAACATAGCAATAAAATAAGCATTTACAAATGAAAATCGGGACACAAAATATCTAATAGCAGTTAAGCAGTAAAATAAATAAATGAAAAATGAAAATTGAGATTTTATTATATCAACAACTTTGTTTCTTAGTAGGTATTCAACGTTTTCTGACATTAGGAAATGTAATATAAAATGTAAGAGCATATGAATATTATATAGAAACATTTTCTAGAGATATTATTTTATCGTTTATTCTTCATCTATTGATCACGATCGATTTTCTGAGTACGTACTTCAGACCATACTATCTTTTAATGTTGCGATTATGTGATAGCTATGTTTATGTTATTCACCTGAATCTAAACACAATATACACGGAATATTTTCAAAATTTTTATGTATAACTAGACTTTGACGCTCTTTTTTACTTATGCTATAACGTATGGATGTTAAAGGAATATTAAATTTAAAAAAATGTCCTTTCTTAGCAGCTGATTATGTCTATGTGAGAAAAGAATGTCAAAATCATATCACATTGTGGTTTTGAATTGAAAAATTGTTCGAGAATGACATATTTAAGCGTAACGTCAAATATTATTATATATTTTGCGTTGATATACAAAAACTTAACATACATAATTAGCGCCTTAAAATTGTCCTCAAAAAAAGCGCATAACTCGAAATTGTGAGTCATTCTTAGAAATTTACATGGCTAACGCTGGCTAAACCTTAAGAAATACATCAAAACAATGCACTAGAAAATTGTAGTTTTTAAAAAAAACCTACAGAAAAGTCCGCAATAGCATAATTCGTTGGCTCACTATTACAAGGTTCTATGCTAATTTTAATAAAGTTTAGTAATTTTTACATAGAACCTCGTTATTTTGTTATCGTAAAAACAAGAACGTAGAACTATGTAAAATTGAATATTTTGTAGTTAAAGTGCCGCTATCTAGTGGTTTGTTTTTGCAAAACTGTAGCTAATGACACATAAAACCTTGTAGCATTAATAACTATATAAGTACTAAAATTGTAACATAGAACCTTGTAATTGTGAGCCAACGATATGTCTATCTTCTAAGGGATACTCGCAATAGTTATTTTTATCTATTTAAAACATACCTAGGGACGCACTTGCACTCGAGCGATGCGAGAGGAAGTCTCTAGTAAGCAATAATACCTGATTTGCTCAAATTCTAAGCTCTGAATAGTGTTTGTTAAACTCCTTCAACCAATCGATTAATACTTAACGTCATTGTCAGTCTCACTTAACCACTATAAGTGTTAATTAAGCAATGGATTAGATGATTGCTATTTATACTCATGAATATCGTAAATAACGATATATGTTATTAACATGTACTTGTAATTTTTACGATGTTTTAATATATATACTAATATTATTATTACTTTTGAAGTGAAACTTCTTTAGAATCCTGATTTGAAACTCGATGAAACGAAAATGCGACTCTAAAAAGAGACACAATGCCACATAAATATATAGGATTAAGCCGGCGAGAGAAAGAGATAAAATACATTGCCATGTTACCATGGTAACCGTTGTCATTGTCTGACAAATATATAATATTATATTCTTTCCGTATATGATATTCTATAAATATATGATTGTAATATGCCTAATATGCTTTATTTAATTATTGATTTGTTTTAATTTAATTGCGTTATTTGCCAAAGAAGTTTTGCTTCAACCGTGTAAAGGTTACACGCTCCCATTTTTTTTTATTCTTTTTATTTAGAATAAATTATTATGTAGTTAAAAACGTTTTTAAAAACATCCTTTTATAGATTTATTCGCTTTTTTGTAGCTTAAAATAAAAACATTTATAAATGTTTTTTTACCATTTTTTTTTAAATTAACCCACATCTAAGTCTTGTGTAGAAAAAAAGACAAACTTTAATACTAGGCATTTTATACACACAAATAAAATCAACATTTGCAAGTGCGATTTATAAGACCTAAAATTTCCACCAATAGATAACACCAAGGTGAATTAATACCGATGAATATCTACAGTTTTATATTCTCGTCTTTATATCATTTCTATGAGATCGAAATTTGTATCATGACAATTTTATTCAAATTAGTATTAATTTAAGTTTGTATTGCAATAATATGCAGGGAACTTGTATTGGTCTGATTGATAATTATACAAAATATTCCATAATCTGTCATTTTACCACTTGTTTGGCAACTTAAAAAAAACATTATAGTTATTTAATTAATTTAGTTATTATAGTTTGAAAGAGGTTAGCTGCTTCGGATGCTGCTCTTCGGATATTCTCGT
The DNA here is from genome assembly GCA_947093115.1 of Brenthis daphne. NCBI lineage: Eukaryota > Metazoa > Arthropoda > Insecta > Lepidoptera > Nymphalidae > Brenthis > Brenthis daphne. The sequence goes on from OX352483.1 coordinate 13,156,706, forward strand.
CAGAACTCATTCTGAAATATGAGCTTATGCTCCTGCAGATAGTCTAAGATTCCAGTCCCGGGTGATACCCAAAAAAGTAAAGGCAAATATTCATGGTATGTATCGGGTCCTAATAGACTGGATAGCGCATGAAGTGATTAGTCTATTATTATGGAGATCTATCCCCAAACGTTTATTATTGATGTGGAGACCATGAATTTTTTGAGAATGAATGCAATAGAGAGTGCATTGGCACACACTACATTTTTTTCACTTGTAATTCTCGAGCGACAAATTATCATTCTAAAAAGTGTTCAACTACTTTTGTTCATTTAATTAACGATAACGTAACTCTAATACGATAATCTAACATTAAATACTCAAGAAAAAAACAGAGCACAAGTACAAAATGGCCCTGGAATTAAAAGCATATCCGATTAAAATTGACAGTAAAATTATTTATAATCATACAATGTGATATCTAATCAAATTATAAGTCGCAAAACGTAGAATAATTCAATTGCAATAATGACCCATAAACAATAGATATAAATGTAGAGATAGCGGCATTGTTCAAAATTTAGTCCGCGATAAAAGACAATTGCACAAATCACTTAAAGGCTTATATTTTAAGTTATTTATATATTTAGATAAATATACAAAAATAAAATAAGATAAAACAGTGAATTCATTCATACCTGTTTCATTTGTATGGGATTGTTATTGGAAGTCACTTCAAAATGTTGCATGTAGGTATTATGTATCTACCAATAGATAAATAAAACTTGACATATTAAATCTATGAGACTTTATTTACAGTAAAGAAAATAACAAATTATACTTAATTATATATATAAAACAAATGTACACTTAATTATTACTATACAATGTCATGGCCGCGTGAAATAGAATGGTAGCCGCATTCCCCCGCTGAATGGCAATGCCGATTCTTTTGGCGAAGAATGAGCCAGCTCTCCTGTCCCCAGTAGAGGCGATAACACGAGGTGTTATTTCTTTTAAGAAGTGTTTAGCACTTTGATTCCATGGGCCAAGGGTTTCTATAATGATATAAAAACATAATTTTGACTAAAGGTTTTACGTAACTTGAGTAGTTTAATCGTTTCCGCGGTGACTCCCACTTTAGACGCCGTCTCTCTGATATGGGACGGGACCAATTTGTCAACGCATGTAGCTTCCAATAATATGACCCCTTCCTTTTCACAAGGAACCGGCTATAGACCAGGATAAAACAGATGTGGCAAGACCCTTTTTGATGATATTGTTTAGGGAACCATGACGGAAAAGCCTACCTGAACTTCTTCTGCAAGAGGGTCCATGGAGTCCATAGCAGTCAACCTCTTTTTCACATGGGCATCTGTGCTCAGTGCACAGCGGTGTATCCAGCCGGAGACCTAAAGTGTTAGGAAACCTATCATTATCCAAAAGTGCACCGAGATTAGTTGAAGGGGGAACGTGCAGCTATTGCCCTGATCTTTGACCGATGACGCTAAAAGTCTGGCACTGTTTACGCCACTCGAAAGATTTTGATCCAAATTTTTGAATGTAAAATAACTAATGGCGCGTCCCAAAGTATTTGTATGGAAACTGCCTTTGGGATGTCAACATCAAGACATTTTGACTACCACTTAAATGCTTCTACTGCATCAGTAATGTTTTGGTTAAATTTCATCTTAAATCTTTGTTTTTAATTTAAAATTTTAAATATTATCGCCAAATCTTAACCTTTTAAAAAAACATTAATTAAGATAGTTTTACAATAGGCGAAAATAAAACGTACACAAGAAGTACATTTTGAGTTACTTAAGCATTTTCTCATTTTTAAAGTTGGTTAAAATTTTGATATTTTACTTATGTGAATAATTCAATTTGCAGATTCTGTTATAGTACATCGGTCGGTCGGTCGTCCATCCATATATAAAAATATTAGCTTGAACTCTAAGATAGAGTCATAAGCGTTACTGTATCATTATCATTGTATTAGAACCATTAACTTTACTGAAGAAACTCGTGTGCAAGTGGTTTGTGTTTGGATTAACTTAAATCTTTTGCTATATGTCACTAACATAAGTGAAAGGTAGAAATCCATGCTTATATTATAAATGCGAAACTAAGTCTGTCTGTCTGTCACCTTTTCACGCTTAATCCGCTGAACCGATTAGGTATATAGTTTGAGACCTAGGAAAGAACATAGGATAGTTTTTATCCCGAAAATCATCCCTTAAGGGAGTGAAAAGAGGGATGAAAGTTTGTATGGGTAATCAGTAATTTCTCAAATAAGAGCAATATTTTTTTATTTTTTTATAGCACTTACATTACACTTACATATGTACATTGTACATATTATATACATATTCTAACCGTTAAAACGTACCTAGGGACGAACCCGAGCAAAGCGATGATGAGTCGCTGGTAAGAAACTAGTAAAAGTATAAGTTAACTTAAACTAATCGTACTAATTTGGTATTCATTTATTAGGTACTTATTTGTCTTTGAGCGCTGCGTTTTGCTAAAATTTGCGTTGTTTCTACTAAATTAACGCAAATATAAAAAAAATGTTAAAATCGAATCCACAAATACCTCAACTGGATAAGCATTCAACGTATCCTGACATTTGTGAAGAGCAGATATGTATATTTATGTGAAAAATACCTGTTTAACGACCTTTTCAAAATGTTGATCGCAAACCAAAACTTAGAATTAAAAGGAATACTATTATTATTTAATGACAAGGTGAGAATAATAAAATAATAAATTGATTTGAAAATTAGCAATTAATATACAAGATACAAAAATCTAGATTTTACCTAAGTTTTTTACTAGATAAAATGGATATTTTCGACGAGGTGTTTTTTAAAAATATAAGAAACTATTTGAAGGTTAGCCATTTATGCAGGATAAATGATTATTATTATAGTGCACATATATTTGCGCAAATATGCTCTACTTCTTCGATTTTTATGTTTAATTTTTATTTTATAAGCACAATAACAATACACATAATATTTAAACAATTCAATACATTAGTGAACAAAAAAAATCAGACTTACATATCAATTACAAAGTATATATAGCATTCATAATAATAATATTAACTACATAATATTATATATGTAAAAATTATAATTCTAATCATTTAAGATTTTTGGGTATTTATCGTATTTATATAAAATCTAAGTTACGATTTTTTATTACTGCTACTAAACAAGAGAATCAATAAAATATATTCATATTTGACAGAGGTTTGAGGTAAAATATGCGAAAAACATACAACGACTCCTTTTTTATAAGCGCTTGATAATGGGGTTGTTATATTAAGCCGTAATTAAAAGAGATCAAATATCTTTTAAATATAAGCATTTAAGCTGTGCAAATTGTAAACACTTGACATACAGGTTACACACAATAAAGCTCTACTATATTCAATAACATTGTATTCAGCCCTTTTTAACGGTATGATTAGGATAACACAACAAAAATTTGATAATATCTCATTGATAAATATTTTGGAGAGTCGCTACTGATATCGTATGTTGGACTAGCTTCTTTAAATATGACTTGATACGTTATTATTTATATATGTATATTGCACTAGCATTACCCGCGGCTTCGCCCGCGTTCAGATGACCAAAAAGCAAATTCTTAGGTTTTACATATTAGTATACTCTTACATTGCAGTTTTTATATTTTTTCTCAGAAATGAAATATTTTCCCGTGGTAAAAAGTATCCTATATGTTGACCCGGATAACCAGCTATCACCATACCTAATTTCATCAAAATCCCTCCAGTGGTTTTCCGTGATGTGGTAACAGACAGACAGACAAAAATTCTAAAAACTATAGATTCGGCCTTTGTATCAATAATAATGTCTATTTCAATAAGATTTTCCAAAAAATATTTAATGTACACATTCGGCTTTGTTAATATTTTATTATACTAGTATGTATAGATTAAACTTGGGCGTTGAAAAACGGCACGTGCTACAAGTGATATGAATACAATACCTATATTTATTATTAATGTTTTTAATTTATATATATTTAATTTTTATCTGTAGCTGGTTTTTTTATATGATAAAAAAACATAGTTATTTTAATGTATGAAAAATTTATTCAATTCAATTGTCTTGTTAATGGCGTCAAAGCGAGCCAGTTGAGCACAGATTACTTCGCCGATGTCACGTCGAATGGAGAAGACACTAAGTCACTTAGATCACTTAATATAATACACTTAGCTTGTTTATTCCAGTTTTTTTTTATTGTAATAATTGAGAGAGTAATAATTGTAATAATTGAATTAGGTTTTATATGAATAAGATTCAGTTACATATAGATATAACTATAGCTTTAACTTAGCTTCCCAAGTAAATAGTTATTTATAATTTTACTTACTCTAACATAAACTGAGTGGGTCCTAAGAGTATGGAATACAAGAGCTCTTTAAGTTACGAAGGCGGGCAATAAAAAATATTAAAAAAAAATTAATTCCTAAAAGCGTTAAAAAAGGCAAAAGTTTCATCATTTTTTTTAAATATGAAAACTAGTGTTTTTTTTATATTCTTCATGGAAAATCCCATAGTTTTTACCACGCTAATGTTAATATGATACGTTGATAAATTAGCTATCTTTATTATGAACTAGCGGCTTACTCTCGCTTTGCTCAGGTTAGTCCGTAGGTTCGTTTTGACGATTAGTATGGAATAGATAGGACTATATATTATATACTGCTCCGCTCACTTGGGTAGAAGCATGATGATATATAGCCTATAGCCTTCATCAACAAATGGGCTATCTAATGCAAAAAAATTTTTTCAAATCAAATTAGTAGTTCCTGAGATTAGCGCGTCCAAACAAACAAACTCTGCCTCTTTATAATATTAGTATAGATTTCACTCAAATCGTTAGAACCATTACAGAAGAAGTAACAAACACAATCATAATATCATAATATGTATGTGAGATCGTATCGTTGATTAAAAGGAGGAAAATTTTAGTTTTAAAATATACCTTTATATTTCAACCTAAATGATAGCGCTCCGACTATCGAGATAAAGATTATTTTCAAAACAACCATGTTAAGTAAACAAATATTTTTTTTAAATAAATAAACGTGGATAACCCGGTTATGATATTGCGTGCATTAAAATCATAAGGAAGTCTTGTTATATTATGACTTGCATTTGCTTTGTGGTCCATTCAATATTACTTCATTTTGTTGTGATGCAATTTATCTATCTTTGACGACACGTTTAGCTCAGTTTGTAATGACCTTACCGCTGGGGGCGTTCATTTGTGTTATGAGCACGAATGTGTGTACTCTAGTCACGGGTGTTTATATTTATAATATTTATATATATAAAGTTATATATGTGTAGTGTATCCACTATCTGGTATCCATAACACAAGCCTCGTAGCTTACCATGGAACTAGATAGTGCTGTGTGTTAATGTCGAAATATATTTATTTATCTTAATTATTTGATTTTGTATTACTAAAATCTAAACAATTTCTCTTTTTTTATAATCTAAATTTTTATCCGATATTCTTTGAAATGGCTGATTTAATTTTAACTAATCACGGTAAACACGGTAAACAGTTTTAAAGTTAACATTGTATAAGTTTTTCTTTTTTAATGCCTCAATGTGTAATCCATTTTGAGCAAAAAAAAAACAATAATCATATTATTAAAAACATGATCGATGATTAAAAATAAATAACGGATGCGGACATAAAGTTTGTGGTGCATACTATTTATATACACTTAATTATAAAAGTATTCTATTAAACTGGTAATAACTAGCATGAAGGAAAAACATCGTGAGGAAACCTGCATGTCTGAGAGAACAGGGCAAGTTTTCTAAAGACGTGCTCAGTCCGCCCGTATTTGGCCAGAGTGGTGGACTATAGCCCCTCGTATTGAACGGAGGCCCAACCCCAGCCGTGGGACGTAAAAAGGGGCTGAATACAACTGACGTTAATGATAATAACACTTGTAATAATTGACAATAATGGTAATTAATAAATAATGATACTGATGAAAACTGGTTATAACTGGCATAACTTTTAACTTAAGAACTTGATCCTGTATTAATAACTTGGTCTATTTTTGTACTTCAGAAATGGAACCTTTTTTACTGCTAAAGATAAATATTATCTTATTCTAAAGAGGGAACCCTAAAAAAATACCGTGTGATATTTAGAAATGTGTTTAAAAATTCATAAACACTGTTGATAATGTTTTGATATGAGGGGAAGTTACGATAGACGTTTCCTCATTCTTGTGTCCGGTAATAGATAGAATGTGCGTGTACTCGAGAATTTGACGATTATTATTATCCGACTGCGGCAGGAAAGGAGGGTTATGTTTTTTTGATATGTTTATAATATTGAAATATACATATATATGTACTACTAAAAAAGTTCTAATATTTATGTTATATTTAAAGATTCATGTAATTTTAAGATCTAAAGTTTCAGTTTCAGAATACTACTTCATAATCTGTCCCTGTTTTGTCTTTATTCAATGTATTCTAACACTGACCTAATACTTAAGCCTCCATAAATTTTAATTTAGCCTTTGCCTGGGTCTCCATTCGCTCAGCTTATTTATTTGATTGCTTCGTTCCTAAAAATAGCGTGAATTTAGATAGCCTTACAACCTTTAACAATTAGGCTACTACATATAGAAAAAAATAATTTAGGAAATCGGATTTGTAGTTCAAGAGATTATCACGCTCAAACAAACAAAAAATAAACTCTTCATATTAGTATAGATAAAGATAATATTATATACCTACTTGTTTTCATAATATTCTTAGAGACCTCTCACTACTGTGATATCTGTTTACTTTAAAACAGTTTTAACTAATTCAGTTCTTGTAAAGTATGCTACTGAAACATTAAATACAAGGGAGTAGCGACTCACCCTCTTTTCGCTAGAATTCGTCTCTTGGTACGTTTTAATTTTTTTGAGCGGAACCCTTACTCTTTTTCTAAAATAAAAGTAGCCTATATTACTTCCTATAACATCAGCTATCTTTCAATGAAAGTCCCGTCAAAATCAGTCCAGCTGTTTCAGAGATTATCTGGAACAAACAGACAGACAGACAAAAATTAAAAAAATTTGTTTTTCTTATAAGTATCGTATATAATTTCATATGCATTTAGTAAAACGCTGTTATTTTGACATTACAAACAGGCCCTTCAATTTTATTTACCTATATAGATTGTTCTTAATGAACATACGGCATATACTCGTAGATACTATGTTTTAGTATAATTATGTAAATTAAATGCTAGCGTACGTGAGACCAAGACGTGAACATTTAGGTCATTGTCATCACACCGGTTTGTAAACCGACGATCACGAGTGAGTTAAAATTTACATTATAAAATATAAATTACAATTTAGTATGGAAAATATAAAATACCTTTTTTTTCATTGGGAAATGCATTTACGTATACTATCTGCATATAGACGTGTGATTATGTCAAGGTAGGCAACCATGGGGTTGCTCCCACAGTCCGTTCTGCTATCAGAGAAGTGACCACCTAAATGGGCCAGCTCTTACTATCTCTTGGCTTTACACCCGGCTGGATTGCCAGACGCTAAGTCGGAATATGAAATGCAGTTCATGTAAACCAAAACAAAAAGTACGTTTAAATGGTCATTGGGTTAATAAAATTTCATGTTATAGTATCCGTTAAGGAAAATAGTATAAAATATATCATTAGCTGATATTGCTAACTGCTGTTAATTATACGTTTAATTCAAGTAATTGTATATTTTATATTGCTTTTATTATTCTATCTGGAGTCTAATGCTACAGTTTGGCCGTTAGTCAGTTATATGCACAAACAAGCACTTTTTAATTAACTAAAAGGTCGACCTTAAAAATTAATATTTCCTTAAAGGTGGGTTTCTTGAAAAAGTTTTGAGTTAAATAATTTTTATTTATCAAAAATAGTAAGAAAATTAAAAATATATAAAGATGTCAATAAAATTTTAATTTTTTATTTTGTGAACTAGATATAAAGATACTAGCGGCTCACCTCGCTTCGCTCGTGTTCGTCCCTAGTGAAAAACAAAAACAATCTATCTCATGGGAACCGTACATTTTTCAGAGATAAAAAGAGACTATGAATATGAGAAGGCGTAGGTGCTATTTCAGACTATATTATACTGCCTCTGTGGTGTAGTGGCTAGCATGTACGGCTGTACACCCGGAGGTCCTGGGTTCGAGTCCCGGGTCGGGCCAAGTTTTGTTATTGAGTCTTCCTGTATAGTAAGTCTCAGTAACAGCCCGGAGTTGGGAAGTTGGCGGTGTTTCACCCCCGTGCCTCGGAGAGCACGTAAAGCCGTTGGTCCTGCGCCTTAACTCTCACCGGTCGTGTCGAGTGGTCGTCCCACCGGAGTATGAGAGTGATAGGAATAGAGAGTGCACTTGTGTCTGCGCGTACACTTGAGCACTATAATATCTCCTGCGCAGTTGGCTAATCTCATTGAGATTGGCCGCCGTGGCCGGAATCGGCTAGGAGAACATCATCTATTACTGTGCCAAATTTCATCCAGATCCGTTCAGCCGGTCTAGCGTGATTGAGTAACAAACATCCATCCATCCGAACTTACGCATTTATATATAGTTATATACAGGGTCATTTTTAATTTACTGAAAACCTTTTGGGAATATACTATTTACATCATAACAGCAACATCTGTAAAAAGAAAAAAATATATTTCTTAAATTTTTATTTTCAGACAAAAATAAAAATATATTTATTGCACCTTCTAAACGATAAAGTTCTAGCATCTGGCCAAGTTTAACTGAGTAAGGGCCACTTCCTACACCCCTCCATCCGTCCCCCTACATCGGTGACGCGCTTTCTTTTGCTAATTGCTGGACTATTACCGTTTAGAAGGAGCAATAAAAATACTTTTATTTTTGCAAAATTTTAGAAATATTTTTTTTTCTTGCAGATGTTGTTGTTATGATGTAAACAGTATATTCCCAAAAGGTTTTCAGTAAATTAAAAATGACCCTGTATAGTATATTGTAGGTTTCTTTTCTCAAATATTGAAATAATAGCCTGCTTCATCATTAACTTGCCATTTTAAACCTTTGTACGGATGTACATAAATTGTGATGTTATCCATAATCCCATAAAAAATGAGTGTTTATCACAAAAGTTTATGGTATGGCTTTCAATAATTAATTTATTTTATGTATATGGCCTTCTTGCGTTGTGATTGTAAATGGCCGTTTAATAAAAGTTACCTAGGGGCTTGAGAGAAGCGAGAGTGGTGATTTATATACCATACGTATAATATACTAGCTGTGTTCGCATCTTCCTTCAGTGATTAATAAAGAAAAATAATATATACTACTAACGGCTCACCCTCGCTCTGTTCGGGTTCGTCCCTATTTACGTTTTGTCGTTTAGTATAGATTTCTCAGAGATGAGATATTTTCCCGCAGTAAAAAGTGTCCTATATGTTGACCCGGATAACCAGCTATGCTCATACTAAATTTCATCAAAATCTGTCTAGTGTTTTTTCTGTGATGCGGTCACAGACAGGCAGACAAAAATTCTAAAAACTATGGATTCGGCCTCTGTATCGATAATGTCTGTTTCATTAAGATTTTCAAAAAAATATTCAATGTACAGATTCGGCTTAGTTATAATTTTACTATACAAATGTATAGATTGACCCCTTTTGCCTCATGAAATTACATATATTTCTAGCGAGCCTCTACACTAACATTACATAAAATTAAAGTGCTATTGACCAATATAAGCTTTTTTTAGCTATTAGTTATAATATTTTAAAATAAAACTATATTTCGGATTTTCCCCCGGATTTATTTTTATTTTTGGTTCCCGACGTTTCGAATGCATTAACATCAATCATGGTCACAGGAGAGAATAAAGTTTTAGTCGCGAAAAAAAAAACCGAAAAGATAGTTTTATTTTAAAATGGTAAATATTCGCGCAAATCTAAGAAAATATTAGCTATTAGTTTGTTAGCCTGTGTGTGATATTTCGTTTTTTTTGTCAATTATATACGGATGTGTTAGATAATATTATATTATAATTAAGTCTGTTGGTCACCTTGTCTATCCGGAAGGCAGTTGTGCCCTTAGTCACGTATTCTTGAAACTTGCGTGAACAATTATGAGATTGTTCACCTTAAAGCAAACAATCGCGTCACATCGCAGATTTTGTGTCACAATCTATTATTATATTATTATTACTACTTTTTTACAAAGTAATCGTGGTATACTTGTAATAATTGAATAATATTTTTTATATAAATTCGGCCAGTAATAATTATTATAACTTTAAACTAAACTATCGACTTACCCTCGCTTCGCTCGGGTGCTTCTCTAGGTAGCTATTAATTTTTTGAATGGTACCCTAATTCTTTTTCTAAAATAAAAGTAGATTAAATTACTCCTTATAACATCTGCTACCTGCCGCACAAACAGACACGCAGACAGAGAGGCAAAAATTCAAAAAAATGTGTTTTTCTTATAATTACCATATTTAATTTAATATACATTTCGTAAAACAGCTGTTATTTTGACATTACAATCAGACTCTTCAATTTTATTTATCTGTATATATACGTATATATTAATACTGGCTATTTAATTAGAATATTAATATAATATTTATAGCTCGATTAGTTAATTGTAATATATTTTAAACTTTCGTGCGGATATATTTTAAGGTGTAACTGTAATATTTTTTTTACAATGTTATTATATTACTACATTTCATTATTATTCACAATGTGCTAGTCCGCGAATTTGCCTTTAGTTAACCTATAACCTTTATTTCGCTGACATAGCAGCAATCATAGGAAATTAGGATGGAAATCAATAGAGTATACTTCTACAAAAGAAAAATTGAGTCCTTGATCATCCCTCTACTCCAAAAATTGTAGATTTGAGAGCACTTTGAAAATTGGAAAAATATTGCTCAAACAGTGACTCAGCTACAACATCCACAGCCGAGCCGGGTTTAAGTTCAGATCAATTAGGTTTATTTCTTAAAAATATAGTATTGTGAAAGAAATGTTATATATTGTAGACAGTATTGATATACTATCTAGTAGTCGAGATTATAAGTATATATACCACGTGCATAATTTATAAAAAATAATACAATTTACTTTTAAATTATTGTTCGTAGTTTTTACGTCTTTATGAACTTTAAAGCTTTAAAAAACCCTGTATATTTTACTTATTTTATAAAATCACTGATTTCACAACAAATTATTCTCCTAAGAAACTGTAACAAGTATTGTCTCTGCCATAAATAGAAAGGATATGAATCATTGCTTGCAAAGAGAAAATTTTCCTTAATTTTGTTATCTCACAATGCGTAGATATTTATAGGTAATGAGTAATTCTATGAATGCGAATATGTAAACATTACGTAGTTTCAAGAATGTTACAATTATAGAAATGAATAAATTTTATACGTTTCATCTTAGATAAACATAAATAAAACTGAAATGTCTGTTTGTAAAATTAAAATTACATTATTATTTATTATTAACAGCTTTTTACTAAATACATATGGAATTATATACGGTACTTATAAGAAAAATACCATTTAAAAATTTTGTCTGTTCGTTCCGGCTAATGCTCGAAACGGCTGAACCGATTTTGATGGGACTTTCACTGACAGATAATTGGTGTTATAAGAAGTAACTTAGGCTACTTTTAGATCAAAAAAAGTATTAGCGAAACGTACCTAGTAAGGACACTGTGAGTGAGTCGCTAGTGTAAAATATATTTAAGTCCTAATCTTTTAATATAACAAAATCTAATTAAATTTAATTAATTTCTTCAAAGATATATGTATATAAAAAGCTATGCCATTTTATTTTTACATGAAAAGCCACACCTACACAATCAATGATTAGAAGAAACATAGTTATAAATGAAATAAAGATGGGATTCAGCGGACGAAAATCGTATCGCTATTTATTAACTCCTAAATAATAATAATCCCACAGGCCATAAAGGTAATGGTTTTTACTCTAACAGCTTCCTATTAAGTAAATAATTATTATCATTATCTATTGATAATATTTTCTTTACTCGAGTATTTGACATTTTAAAGTCTTTTCGAAATTTTTCGCGGATTCATTTTGATGTTTGGTTTCTGATGTTTCAAACGCTTTCAAGAAAAAAAAGAAAATATGAAAAGATATTTTTATTTAAAATTATCGGATGAATTACTCTCACTTAGCTTGGGTGCGCTCTAGGTGTTTTACTCAACAGTATTACCCTAGAACTTAGTGTACTAAATTTCATCAAAATCTATCCAGCCGTGCGAGACTGAGGGAATAATAAACATAAACACGCATAGAAACTTTCAATATACATAATATTACTCTAATTGCGAAACGAATTTAAAATAATGCCCACACTACTTGGGATGTGTTTATCCAGTCAGACCTCTGATTTTCATTAGCCTATATACAGATGACGTGTACTTAGTTAGGAAACCTTCGGCCATTGATTAAAGCAATCAATTGAAATTGACTGCAATTGCATTGTTTTATTGATTATTTTATTTCACTAATAGTTTTAATTTATTAATTTATTTATTTAATTCGTAATAACAAAATGGATATAAATATACTCATTAATCTAAGTATTACAAAACATTCTCACCTCATTTTCATTTTATTTTATAATGTATCTTTATTCCCCAAATATAGTTTAATGACTAAATATTATTAAAATTTATTAATGTTTTCATTATTGTATTCTGATTGTTATTATTATTATTTTTAATGTTAACTTTAATTAATCAATTGCCTTATACCAATTTTGTCTTGTCACTTGTGCTCTAATTTATGTTATATTTTTAAGTGGAAACTTCGCTGGTTTATGTATTTTTTATATCGGATTAATTCTAAGCATTATTGTACTGTATGTTTCCCAAATATTTTAAAATAAAAAAATAAAAATAAAACATGGACAATGGATTGCTGAGACGCACGCACTAGGATAACCTTTTTTTAACGTTCGGAAATGCATATGGACACGAGGTGTAGGGCTCACCGGTAAAGCCAGTACTACCCACTTAAACCCAACGGAACGACGGGGGTTAAGACCAATCGCAGAATCGCATACGCACTCAACTACGACGCCCCGACGCGCGACGGCAGCCCTGCCGAAGCAGACCACAACAACCATGGGTTGCTCAACGCACTAGAATACCATATACCGTGTACGTCTAACCTTTCACCGGACCCTCTTATCTAAGACTAGCTTAAGGTGATAAATAATTAAATTAGTAAGTGACTGTAATTTATGAATATTGAGTGTAATGAAGAGAACTGTATAGAAATGCTTAATACCGTCCATACCTTAATTATTACTATATATACTCGTATGTACAATATCAATGTCGTGTATTGATGGCTTTAGAGGGTGGTACTGCCTTTTCTCAGACGTTTAAATGCATTTCGAGATGTTTAAATGCATTTCCCAGCTTTAAAAGATTCTCGTTCTTAAGCTTTTCGCAAGAAAACCATTTCTACGTACATGATACTACTGCTAGTGACGTGTCCTTGCTTCGCTCGGTTTCGTCAATAAGTAAAGAGTCACTCTCGGGGCCTCTGACTATATCTAATATCTATACAGAAAACTTTATAGGTCGAAATTACCTGTGTATCAGTTTCAATATAACGTGGGAGACAAAGGAAATTTTACATTATTCTCCAAACCTTTAAAAAACAATCGAATGAACATACACACACCCTCTTATACATAATATAATAAAATTATAACTGATCGCTGTCTTTATATGTGGAAGTGTGCATGTGGTGTACCTACTGTGGAAGATATTTGAGAAAAACTATTATTGGGGTCTTATAAACGCAATAGAATGCAAAACAATGATTTTTAGAATTTTTGTCTTTTTGTCTGTGCGTTTGTTTGTGCGTGGTAATCTCAAAAACGCCTTAACTGATTTGGGTGCGGCTTTCACTATTGTATAGTGGTAAGTTTAACTAACATTTAGTATTTGTTTTCTTTCAATCGGCTTATAAATAAAAAAGTTATGTCAATTTAAAGCATCACCTAGGGACGTACCCGAGCGGAGCAATTCAAAGGTCAATCGCTAGTAAATAACATTTTTAGTTTTAATCTAGTATGGTATACCTATAATTTGTAAGAGTAAAGTAGGTAAATATTTCTTTATATAAAGTCCCTGTTAAAATATTAATAGCAACAAGCTTTAGCCGTTTATGAAGTTTTGCTTGTAACTAATTGAATTTAAATGTGAATGAAATATCAAAACAAATCAAATTAAGTAGTAATAATTTGAATATATATCTATCTATACATATAATAAAATTCTATCTAAGTCGAATTTGTTTATTAAATATGTTTTGGAAAATCTTATTGAAATAGTCATTAATATCGATAGAGAGGCTAAATCTGTAGTTATTACATTTTTTCTGTCTGTAACCGCATCATGAGAAAACCACTGAACAGATTTTGATGAAATTTGGTATGATGATAGCTGGTTATCCGGCTCAACATATAGGATACTTTTTACTGCGGGAAAATATCTCATCTCTGAGAAATCTATACACGTAAAACGTTAAAACGTAACAAGAGACGAACTCGAGCGGAGCGAGGGTGAGTCGCTAGTATTGTAAAATTTTAGTAGAAATTATATTATATTGCTTCCTTTGATAAGAAAAGCTATTGAAGTCTCACAATTTGTCAACAAAAGTTATTAGGGAAGTAAAGACTTCTTAGAATTGTAAAATTGGGTTATATTTTAAGCATGTAACTTTTATTTGGCTTTACGATAGTAAATGCTGTTTTTTTGTTTTTCAGTTTAATTTAGTCGTAAACTATGCGAAAATAACAAAGCCAGTCTTAATGGAAAAAGCTTATTATCCATATGCAGAAATTTTAGATTAAATTTTTGTATATAATGTTACCGGCCAAACGGGATGTGAGGCCGAACTAGTTCGAGTGAAACTGTCACCTTTAAAAATACAGCACTTATTATATTGGGGGTTATGGGTTTGAAATTAAAAAAAAAATCGTGTTTGGCCGGTAACATATACAAAATATGTTTAAAAATTGTTAGTACAAAATAAATTAAATTAACTCATAGACACTGTTAAATTTAAGAAAAATACTATCAAATAAAACGTACCTAAGAAAATAATTGCAATCAGTAAAAAAATTAATATAAATTATTAATATAAAAAATTATATAATAGTAATGTATATATATGTGTGTGATGTAATAAATATGTTGGGATATTAACATACAGCACCATCTAGTTCCATGGTAAGCTGCGAGGACTTTAAATACATCCATATTATAAATATAAACACTCATGACTGGAGTACAAACATTTGTGCTCATCACACAAACGAATGCCCCTAGCGGGACTCGAACTCACGACCGTTGGTACAGCAAGTAGGGAACAAACTGAGCCATACGTATTGTCAAAATATGATGAAAAGTATATAAAATGTTAATAAATACAAAAAAATAACTCATCAATATTTCTCTGATAACCAATAACATGTAGCCTATTGTAGATACCTCCTATATGAATTGGCAAGGTTAATTGAAAACCAATGTTGTGGATATTCATATTATATCGCCTAAAATGAAAAACTGTGATTAAAAACATCATAACGTGTATGTACAAAAAAATATATTTATTTTTATTTTATTTACAAGATAAAAGAATGAAACTAAATCTATGTATATCTGATACTTAAATACAACTGTGAGTACAATTAATTATTGCTGTACTATTTTAATGTATATATTATATAAAACAAAGTCGAGTTTGTTACAACATTTATAACTCGCGAATTGCTGGACCGATTTTTATGATATTTATTTTGTTGGATTTTTCTTCACCCCGAATAGCAGAATCACTATTAAAACATCGGAAAAATTCTCGAAAAAAATAAATAAAAAAATCTGTTCCATACTAAGCGTCAAAACGTAGTTTTAAATAAAAATAGAGGAATTGGAGTCTGTCTTATGCACATAAGACATCTTCGTCTTAAAGCTCTATCCAGTTCAATCCCACTCGTTGGATAGTATGGTGTAGTAGCATTATACATAATACAACTACCCATCAAATTACAACAATATAGCTTCAATATCCTCCAAGTAAAATGGACATTTGGATAGACGGACATAACGAAATTATTATGCAACATTAAATGGTAAAATAAGAATATATATTAAACAATCTAAATATGAGCTATATATAAATAAATATAAAAAAATAAATACATATGCAGACATATACGATATCCATGGTAGCTGTAAATGGGCTATAAAAAGGACTGATTAAAATATTGTTGTATTTTGAATACATTTTTTTTTGATAAAGTCACAAGCTGAATCTAATTTAAACAATAAATACTTGTTACAGGTAAAACGGTCGATCATGCTCAAAATGGCGAGCGCGTGCGCGGACAGCTCGAAGCAAACACGCTTCCACGAGATGCACGTGCAACGTCACAATAACGTCAGCATCCTGTACGCGGATATCGTGAACTTCACACCGTTGTCAGAGAGACTCAGCGCATCGGACCTTGTGAAAACTTTGAACGAACTCTTTGGAAGATTCGACCAAATTGCTCAAGTAAATTTTTCATAATTATCTATAGATTATATGTTTACTAGACATAGTCCAGCTTAATGCAACAGTGGTCAATTTCATTACCGATCTGGTATAAAAAAATTATACTCAACCCTTTTTTACCTAAAAGGTTTTTTTAGCACAAGAAAAAAACACTCGGGGACCAAAATAAAATAGACACTATAAATGACTTATAGAGAAATAATATACAAATTATAAATGACTTATATAAAATGGACGATTATTTCATATTGACTTGTACTTCAGCGATATCTTCGTTGACTGTGATTTGATCGCTACAGACATCTAGATTAAGTGCGTTCTTAGATACTCGTATCAGTATTTAACTTGTTAGAAGGCTTGTATTTTTCGAGTACGTACTGACAGAACGAAGTGAAGAGTTAACTTTGTTATATTATGTTCATCTATCAACTAAGAAAATTGTGTTATATAAATAAATAAATGTGTTGGGACGTTAACACACAGCACCATCTAGTTAGAGCTACGAGGCCTGGGTTATGGATACCAGATAGTTCATACACTATACATATGTAACTTAAAATACATACATGTTATAAATATAAACACCTATGACTGGAGTACAAACATTCGCGCTCATCACATGTTGAATGCCCCCAGCGGGACTCGAACTGGCGACCGCTGGTACAGCAAGTAGGGTCACTACAAACTTGTCGTCAAATATATAAAGTTTTTTTTCTATATGCCTTCAAATATTTTATTTTTGCTTGTTTCAATGAGCTAACGCAAGCGGAGTCGTGCTCAAATGCTTATATAGGTATACCATATGGCTATGTATACCTAACTGAAACTTAAAACGTTAATAAGTCTACATATAACATATATATTTATTATTTAACTTTTCAATATTCCACATGAAAATGTCTCAAATCTCCTATGAAAATCAAGTTTAAACTAGTTGTGTTTATAACCAAATATAGAGTAATGCTCGCTTATGTACATCAAATATTTGTTTAGCTTTATTCGCTCGCATTTAAGTTAGATTAAATAAGAAATATTTGTACGTACAAGTATATTATAATTAATTACTAGCCCTCGCTGTGCTCCGGTGCGTTCCTATGTACCTAACAGTAGCCAATGTTTTTTTTTTATTGTCAACGGACAGGGTATTGTGAGACTCGTACTTACTAAAACCCATACCGGAACCCTTCGCCGCAGTGCGATGGGACATTACAGGATCGCTTGCGCACGGTCTATAACACCCCTGAGCCCATAAGTTACTCCAAATATCCACCTATCTGTGCAGTAAATTTCATCCAAATCCGACCAGCTGTTACAGCGTGAAGCTGTAAGCAGCAAACATACACACATACATATAATATTCTCATAGTAGTAGTCCTATTAATACGATTATATGTTTATGAGTTTCTGGGTGGTGGTCTTTATTTAACGCAGCACCAGATTGATGTATTTAGATTGAAATTTTATTAGCGATAGAGTTTTAGGTTAACATTTTATTCACGCTTGCAAAATATTGCTAATTTTATATTATTTTATTAGTTTCCCATATTAAATAATTACTGGTATTAAATATTAACAAACATTTAATATTTTTTCTCAGACTAAGGATTAATATAGACAGAGTATCATAAAACTAAACATGAAGTCAAATAATATTTTTTTAAATAATATAATATAATGTTCTAAAACAATATACAAATAATAAAATAGTATTCATATTTTGATAATAAGTATAGTTATGAAATAAGCTTATATTACTCTATCGCTTTTCCAAGGGAAATGAACTATTGCTTAAAAAACATACGTGTCGAATTGAGAACCTCCTCCTTTTTTTTCGTCGGTTAAAAATACAAAAGAACCTAGTAATAATATTTTTATTTGTAAATCAACGACTAATATTTAGTAAAAATTTACCTTAATCATTAAAGAAATTAAGTAAAATGTATATAAAAAATGAAAATAGTAGGATAAACAGCAAAATCGTGCTATCATTTTTGACTTTGTCACTTTTTGGCGAGTTTTTAATATAGACATCGTTAGATAATAATTTACAAAAAAAAATGTTGTTTTTCATAATTAGTTTTTTCCAAAGAGGTACTTTAACGGTGGTCTATAAAATTCCTTTACTGGATGGAATCATTGAAAAAAAAGTGTCAACTACGTTTGAAGTCATTTTAAAATGTAGGTAAAAACTTGACACTATGTAAGATAATATTGTGTTCAGCCCTTTTTAACGTCCCACTGCTGGGCACGCGCCTACCTTCAGTACGAGGGGGATCAGGCCATAGTCCACCACGCTGGCCAAGTCTTTTGAAAACTTGCTAGGTTCTCCCAGACATGCAGGTTTCCTCACGTGGTTTTTTTCACCGTAAGGCAAAATAATCATGTTAGAAATGATTCATATACGAAAATATCAGAGGTGCGAGACCCGGGATTTGAACCCGCTTCACTAGGTTTTCAAAGCGAGAGCGTTACCACTAGCCTACCACTGCCTAAGAATATAATATTATATAAGTAAAATTATAAAAAATAAGTAAAACTGAGGCTAGCTACTAGTTTACAGTACTACAATGATTCGAGTATGTTAAGGACATATCACGCACCCATCACGCTCAATTTGCACCAGCCAAGTGTGAACTAACATTAGATTTGAGCTCAATCTATTTGAACTACGGATTTCTAGCTGGTATGGTAATCGATGTCCAAAAGGAATGTTATATTATCATATAAATAAAACAAATAATTACAAGATTTTATTTAACCTGCCGTTATAGTATGTAAGTTCGGGTCAAATCTTTTTAAAATGGCTATCCACAACCGATTCAGCTGAAATTTTGCATACACGTTTAGTTTGGATGACAATTATGGTAAGATAAGTGACGTCATTCTAAATTCAATATGGTGAACTCCCAAAGATGGCGGACCATGTTTTTTTATGCACTATCATGTTATGGGTATCAAATGAAATGGTTCGCTGAGAAGAATACGAATGAAATAAAAACTAAAAAATAAATTAATAGCAAAAAAACATGAAAAAAAAGGTTTGATTTAAATGTTCTAAAAACAAGAAAATAAACTTTAAACTAAATCAAACCCATCAATTTATTAAACACAATTTATCTATATCTATATAAAAATGAATCTCTATTTCCCTTCGTCACGCCATCACGCGTGAACGGCTGGACCGATTTAACTATTTTTTTGTTGTGTTTGTTATTGTCAGGAGAAGGTTCTTATGAAAGAAAAAAATGAAAAATTAACGAAAAAAATAAAATAAAATTTATATATCTAACGCTGGCTAATAACTATTTATATCTATTTAAAACGTACCTAGGGAAGAACCCGAGCGAAGCGAGGGTGAGCCGCTAGTATGATATAAAAACTTGTTGCAAGATTTACCTATTTTAGAAAAACATATTATTTTTGAGTTAGAGACCAATTAAAACTACAATATGAAGTTAGTTGTTTTAAAAAATATTTTTTCTACTATATTTTTTTGAATATACATTTATTTTGACTTTTTTTAAGTAGTATGCGCGTAAGGCAAAAGTTAATTGTGAAATATTTCAACAAAAATCAGCGAACAATTATCACATAAGAACATTTAAAATAAACCAAATTGGGAATCTACTTTTTGAAGTTAGTTCTTCATATTAACATTCAAATAATAAATTCACAATAAATTTTAAATAACTATACTTTGTTGGTTCATACATAAATTATTATAAACTAGCGACTCACCCTCGCTTCGCTCAGGTTCGTCCCTAGGTGGATTCCCCATACAAACTGTCATCCTTATTTTCACCCCCTTAAGGGATGATTTCCAGGATAAAAATTACCCTATGTCCTTCCCAGGGTCTCAAACTATGTTCTTACCAAATTTCATCTAAATCAGTTCTGTGGATCCAGAGATTACCTTCTACTACGTCACAAACTCATAATTCACAAACTTTACCCCTTTATAATATTTGCATAGATTAACATTGTAAAACATTTCACAATACAACTACGATGTTTGTTAAACTACATATGTATGTAGTTCTGTAACTGGTTGAAGTGAATGTTCCAAGCTACGAGAATAACGATACATCATAACTTTTGTATAAGTTTGCCTTAGATTATTTATATTAAGAAGTTTGCTTTAGAAATTATATAAAATATATGAAGCATTAGATACTATGACAAGCTTTTTCTCCATTTAATAAAGAAGTAATAAGTATTTTTATTTTCAATCATAAATGTATAACTAGTGACTTACTCTTGTTTCGCTCGGGTTCCTCTTCAATTGTCTTAAATCAAATAAATAAATAAATATGTTGGGACATTAACACACAGCAACGTCTAGTTCCATGGTCAGCTACGAGACTTGTGTTATGGATACCAGATAGTTGATACTCTACACATATATAACTTGAAATACAAACATATAATAAGTATAAACACCCATGACTGGAGTACAAACATTCGTGCTAATAACACAAATGAATGCCCCCAGCGGGACTCGAAACCGCGACCGCTGGCACAGCAAGTAGGGTCACTAGAAACGTGTCATCTCGTCAAATGATTCAAATAAATAATTAAAAATCATCACTATTTAATCAAATTAATTAAAAACTCTCGTCCGTATGCGGTAAAACACCCTATATACATTTCAGAAAAAGAACATTCGTATAGTATACCCCATCCCATCTTGTGCAAAAACTAATCACCATTTATTTTTAAAAAGGAGGATGTTCAATTTGGTTGTATTTCATTTTGTGTTATGCTATATTAATTATCGGTTAATTGCTAATTTATTATCGATTTTCATATTTTGTTCGATAAATAGGTTATATCTGAAACGTAGTTTCGTATGAATTTTAAAAAAAGCACTCTTAAGTGTGACATATTTACTTTTAGGTGATTTTGTGAAGTTGTGTAGGTACAAAGTCTTTAAATAAAAAGTGATTGTATGCTTAATACTTTCTTAGATTTACGCGAATATTTGACATTTTAAATAAAACTATCTTTTCGGATTTTCTCGCGGATTTATTTGTATTTTTGTTTCCCGACGTTTCGAATGCTTTACAGCATCCATGGTCACGGGAGAGACTGAGGTGTTACATGTCTTAAAGATATAGTTGTTACAGACAGCCTACCCACAATTAACAAAATGAAAATTGCACCAATTACATTACAATATTTTAACTTTAAATATTTTTATAATTTTAATTATAATTGAATATGGAAAATTATTTATTTAATTTTTGCTATTATTTTTATAATTATTACAATTTTAAAAATATTAATTAGCAATCTATATTTAGTGTTGCCATTATTATATTTATAACCATAAGAAAAATATAAAATATAGTATTAATTATTTAAGCCACAATTGGTCTATGTATGAAATTTTCATTTGTAAATGTATGTAGTAATGTGTTGCTTAATAATTTGTTTTTTAAATAATAGCAAATTTAAATTAAAATTATTATTTTTTAATTAATCTTAACTTTTTCAAATTACACATAGACCAATTGTGGCTTAAATAATTAATACTGTAAGGGCAATGTCGATAGTTAGGTCGAATAGTAATAGTTTTGTAATAGCAACACCTTAAACAAGGATAGATATAGCAAATAAATGTAATGTTGGAGTGAGATAGCGTTATTGATAATACATACTTCCAAGATGTCGTTGTTTCATTAAGCCACCCTATCATGGCGCTGCGACAAATTAATTAAAATAAATAGGAAAAGTTAAAGTTAAAGTAAAAATAAAGTAAATTTTCGATAGAATATATAGTAACAAGTGATGATCAATTAAAAATAATTGAAAAGTATTATCTAAAAACCAGATGTAGCCGGATTGTGAAAAAGCATACGTTTCATGCAAAGTAGCACGCAATACGTTTAATTGCGAGTACCACGTTCAGGTACTATCTGTAGGGTTTTCAGGTATTTTCAGCTACAAATTAACTTAAATAATGGAAGCAATAGAAGAGGAAAAATTTCAAAATTACACGGTGGCACAATTAAAGGAAGAGTTGGTATTACGATATTTGCCAACAAGTGGCCTTAAGCAAGACTTAATTAAACGGATTATACAAGACAACAAGGTAAAAATAGAGAATGGTACATTGGAAGCGTTAAAAGAAGAAAAGTTTAGAAGAGCATCTCAAGTTTTGGAAATGGAGTCCATGAGACAACAAATTCTAGAGTTACAGGCACGGAGCGTTCCTTTTTCAAACCCAGGTACGTCTAGCGATAGTAACAATGCAACCTTAACCGAAGTTTTGACTCAATTGGTACAAACGCAAGAAATAATTGCTCAAAAGATATCCCCTACATTTCAAGTATTCTCAACTAGCGACACAAGCAAAGCTATACCGCTTTTTGGTGGCAATCGTTTTGAAAATGCTTCTGAATGGATAAAACAAGTCGAACGCATCGCTGCTTTAGCTAACTGGTCTGATAATTTGACAATGGTAAATGCATCTATGAGGTTGAAGGGTCAAGCTTATAATTGGAACACAGTTTGTGGTAAAAAAATTGAATCTTGGTCAGTATGGAAGCAACAATTTATTGATAGATTTAAAATAAGAATGTCATTTGCTGAATTCATACAATACCAAAGTAAACGAACACTTCGCTTAACTGAAACCATAACTGAATACATATATGTTAAAAATGCTATGCTTGAAAAATCTCCCAGTATTATTCCAGAGCCAGATCGAGTGTCACTTATTTTAGAAGGAATCCAGGATATGCAGTGGTCAACGCCTTTAGCAACTCATTGTTGTAAAAACGTTGAGGACCTTATTACACATGCAACAGCTATGGACAACATCAGGAAGGTACAGCGTAAGATGACCGAGCATTATGAATCAGTAAGTAAACCATTTGACAGACCTAAAAGTAGTTTCATACCAAAATATAACCCAGGCACAGATAAACTTGAAGAAGTAACTTGTTTTCGATGCAAAAAGAAAGGACATGTTTCATATAATTGTGATATGCAAGCTCAACAACCTCATGTACAAAATCTTAAAGAAAAAGTAGTCACAAAACCACATACTAACCATTTTAATACCCCAAGCACATCGGCGAACACAAAAAATTACCAACAAAAGGAAAAACAAGTTAATTGCATACAGTTTAATGAACCAAGTGTAACTTTAATTCCAGTAACCCTTAACAGTGACATAACATTGACAGCTCTCCCAGATTCAGGATCAGTCATTACATTGGTTGATAAGAAGTTGCTCCCAAGTGATGTGCAAGTATATCCATGGCAAAAAGGCTCATACAAGGCAGCAGGTAATATGATCACACCCTTTGGATGGATTACAGCAAGACTTCAGGTAGGAAAAATTGATTATATTATGCCACAGATAGCAATTTGTGACAACTTACCTGTAGATATGATACTAGGTAAAGACTGGCAACATGCAGTTTATGCAAGAATTATACATGAACCAGATGGCAGGGTATGTATAATTACACCTACACATACAGAGTATTTCACTAATTCAGTACAAGAAGACACTTCAATAGCATGTTGTATGAAAATCCCAGGACCTAACAAACAGGAAATTTCAGTCTCAATGGAAGATCAAGACAAAATTAATAAATTAGTCGATAAATACTCAGATATTTTTAAAAGGGACAGTAATGACATAGGAGAATTTCAAGATGTAGAATTAGAAATCAATTTAAAACACAACATTCCAATAAAATGTAAACCATACAGACTTCCACAGCCAGAACGTGAATTTTTAAGGAAAACAATAGAACAATGGATAGAACAAAAGATATGTAGACATTCAAATTCCCCTTATGCGGCACCAATGTTTGTAGTACAACAGCCATTTCATAGTACAACACCATTTAGACCTGTTGTAGATTATTCTAAAACAATAAACCCAATTACAGAAGAAAATGTACAACCTATAGACAGAATGGAAGACATAATACTCATAATTTCACAATTTATTTACAAATTTAAACTTGATATTTATCATGCCTACCACAATATTAAAATCAGAGAGGAAGATATTTACAAAACAGCTGTTATCACACAGGATCATCATATAGAATTTATGCGAGTAATGTTTGGCATGGTCGGAGGTCCAGCAATTATGTCGAAAGTTATTAACTTAACATATGGACACTTGTATAATGAAGGAGTGCGATTATATTATGATGACATTTCAGGAGGAGCTAATAGCATTGAGCAATTGTTGACAATTTTGGAAAAGGTATTTATTGCCACACGTGAAAAGAAATTAAAACTAAACAAAGAAAAATGTGTATTTATAGCGACAGAACTACCACTTTTTGGAAGAATAGTTGGTTACAATGAAGAAAAACCAGACCCGCAAAGAACAGCTGCAGTTAACAAGTATGACACTTTGAAATCATTATCAGAAATTAGATCATTTTTAGGATTTGCAAATACTTTCAGAAAATATATTCAAAATTATGCATCTATAGTAAAACCACTATCTGAAATTTTGAAACAAACCTCAAAGATGACCATAGAAAAAAAACAGGATCTAAAGAAAAATAAATTGATATTGACAGATAAACAACAAGAAGCTTTTCAATTAGTAAAATCACTTATAACATCTTCACCAATATTAGCATACTTTCAGCAGAATGCAGAGGAAACTATTGTTGAAACTGACAGTTCTTATAGCGGAATTGGAGCGTGTTTGTTACAAATACAAAATGGTCAGAAAAAAGTTATAGAATATGCAAGCCGTTCACTAAAGGACACAGAGAGAAGGTATCATATTAATGAACTCGAAGTAACAGCAGTGCACTGGGCTATCACACAAAAATTCAGAATATATTTACTAGGCACTAAGTTCACACTTGTCACAGACAGCTATACTACAGCATATGTCATAAATAAATCAAAAATGAACAGAAAATTCGCAAGATATGTAGTAGACCTAGCACCATTTGACTTCACACCAGTGCACAGACCGGGTAAACAAAATTGTATTGCAGATCATTTGTCAAGATATCCTTTAGAAGAACTATGTATGATGATAATATCAAGTAATGAAGAAAAATTAAAACAAGCTCAAAGTAAAGACAATTTCATTAAAGTTATATGTACAAAAATTAAGTCAAAAGCCAACAACAAATCACTTAAAACAAATAAGACAAACATACAAGTTAGAAAATGGTATTTTATTACATGTCGACAATCAAGAGCTTTTCAACAAGGAGAAAGTTGTAATACCACAAAGTTTAAGATCTTCAATATTAAAATTAGCACATGATGAAAGTGGACATTTGGACATGAAATCAACCTTATCACGGATTAAACAAAAGTATTGGTGGAAATCCATGCACAAAGATGTTAAAAATTACACAAAAGCCTGTCTAATATGTGCAAGTACAAATAGAAGAACAAAATTTGCATATGGATTAATGGGAAACAGACCGATACCAAACACACCATTTGAGGTTATATCAGCTGATCATATAGTTGCATTACCACAGACCACTTCAGGAAACTTATACATGTTGGTACATATAGATCATGCGACTAGATATATAATGGCTAAACCTACAAGTTCTTTATCAACAACAGATGTTATAGATACCATAGAAAAGGATATTATATATGTATATGGTCCACCTTTGACATACATTTCAGACAAAGCACCATGCTTTATGAGTCAATTAATGCAAAAGTTTTTCACAAAATATGGAATACAACATCTACCGACAACACCATATACTGCTCAGAGCAATGGTTTGATAGAAAGGGCAAATGCTACCATCATTGCAACTTTAACTAAAGTGGCATTAGAAAACAGTACAGAGTGGGATAAGTTATTACCAAATACATTGTTAGCCATCAACACATCAAGACAAAAGACCACAAGTTATTCACCATTCTACTTGTTACATGGATATCACCCCAGAATTCCACCAAATGAAATTCATATTGGAACCATTCAGGAAAACATGGACCGGACACACCAGTTAGATTTATTAGAAAAGGCGAGACAAGAGGCTATCATTAGAATACAGGATCAACATAGCAAAAGTAAAGTAAAATATGACCAAAAGAAATTACAACATAATTTTGAAGAAGGAGAATATGTTTTATATGCATGGCCCCAACCACAAGACCATAAGTTGACACCAAAATACAAGGGACCATACAAAATTATTAATAAGATAGGATCAGTTTGTTATGAAATTCAGAATACAAAGAAACCAACACAGAAGAAAGTAGTACATGTTCAATATTTAAAACCTTTATCCCCACCTCCAGTCCTAGATTCTTTTTCAGCTTTTTCAGCAATACACAATGATGACCAATATAATGATGACAACAGCAATAATGACAACTCCCTTGGTATACAAATGAAGGAGGAAGATCAGCTCACGGATATGACACACACACCAGAATATTATGAGGGTACCAGCCAACCAGTACACAAAAGGCAGTATGTTACTAGGAGAGGACGCATCACCGAGAAACCATTCAAGTATGGTATATAACCGGATTTGACTGTATAGATATATGTATTTCTTTTATATTTCATGATAGTATACAATCTATGTACCGAAGAGTCTTAGATATCATTATTTTTCTTCTTTGCAATCAAAGTTTATTCAGTAACATAACATAATTAATAGCAAATTTTTTTTAACAGTATCTTAATGTTTTCAAACTAAATAGTAATAAGTAATAACTCAGCATAAAGAATGTAAAAAAAAAAAGTAGGTAAGTAAATTGAAGTTAAATATACTTGTAGTAAATTGAAGTTTAATATAATTATAATAAGTAAGTTAAATATACTTGTAACTTAATATTTTTATTACAAAATTAAAAAAAAAAAGAGCATAAAAATATAACAATAAAAACAAAAAAATAGCATAAAATTTTCAATAAATAACAAAAATATATTAACATGTATATAAACAAAGGAAGTTAAAGTTGATTTTATTTTGTTATTAGTTGTATTAGAAGTTAAGTTTGAATAACAATGTAAATAGATTCTATAGGTAAGATATAAAAAAAGAAAAATTATATTATTATTTTTTATTATATAAATGTTAAGCAATGCATGAGCATTAGATTTAAAGATCAGTTGTAGACATCGCTTATAGTTTAAGACCAGACAAATTAAAATCTAAATGTAGATATTGAGTACAGACATAACAATATCAGTTGATTTGTATACATGTAACAGTGACAAATATAGAAAGTTTATTCATAAAACATTGTAAGTAATTAAAGTTGTTATTAGTTCAGTTTCAGGCCTGCCCAATAGAAAAAAAAAGTAAATTATAAAGTTGCGAAATTAATTGTTGTTTTTAAAGTAATTTTTAATAAGAGTTTGTTAAATTGATTAAAGTTGTTTGAAGTAACGGCATGTAAGGAAGATGTGAAATTAAAATGTAAATGAATAAATATTAATTTAAATTTGAATTTCAAAGGGCATGTAAGGGCAATGTCGATAGTTAGGTCGAATAGTAATAGTTTTGTAATAGCAACACCTTAAACAAGGATAGATATAGCAAATAAATGTAATGTTGGAGTGAGATAGCGTTATTGATAATACATACTTCCAAGATGTCGTTGTTTCATTAAGCCACCCTATCAATACTATATTTTATATTTTTCTTATGGTTATAAATATAATAATGGCAACACTAAATATAGATTGCTAATTAATATTTTTAAAATTGTAATAATTATAAAAATAATAGCAAAAATTAAATAAATAATTTTCCATATTCAATTATAATTAAAATTATAAAAATATTTAAAGTTAAAATATTGTAATGTAATTGGTGCAATTTTCATTTTGTTAATTGTGGGTAGGCTGTCTGTAACAACTATATCTTTAAGACATGTAACACCTCAGTCTCTCCCGTGACCATGGATGCTGTAAAGCATTCGAAACGTCGGGAAACAAAAATACAAATAAATCCGCGAGAAAATCCGAAAAGATAGTTTTATTTAAAATGATTGTATGCTATGAATTTTGCTCTGTTATTTATTAATAAAAGTTAGAAGTGTAGCGGTGGAGTAAAGATATATGAATATTTATACTAGCGTTTTCTCTCGGTTTCACCATTGTCGTTTTTAACCCCCGACACAAAAATAGGGGTGTTATAAGTTTGACGTCGGTGTCTGTCTGTCCATGGAACTAGATGGTGTTAATATCCCAAAATATTTATTTATTATGTATATTATACTTGTAGTGTTGCAAAGAGAAATAATTCTATTGAAATTTGAAACGACAATGTTCAAATAGGTACATAATATTATATACTAGAATTAAGAACCTTCACTTTTTAAGTTGGTTAAGTAATATACACGAATAATTTTGATCGCGGTATAGTGAAATAACTGAAGATTACCTATTTCCAGAGGTAGTAAATAACCTTTGAGAAATGATATCTGTGATAAATTATGATGAAATAAGTGATGAAATAAGACTCCATGCGTTTTCCTCTTTGGTGTCAACAAAAGATTTTTACACTTGGAAAAGATGTTTGTAAAATATAAAAACGTGGCAATATTCTATTTGGCCTGGAATGAAAAAATAGCAAAATCTCTTAAAGCATCATGACTGTAAATTAGAATTGACCGACAGATATCATTATTGACTGATTTACGTATTTCTTGATATTTATATGAGACCTTTAGTTATATAAATCAATAATAAAAACATATTACAAGAGAAATATGTAAGGATTATTTGTTTCTCGTGTAATATCTTAGATAAATTAGATAAAACATCAATCCCTAATATTATAGCGCTGTACCGCGGTAATGTAATGCATAATTACCGTGGCTGTACTATCACTTTCTTGTAACGTACTTGATCTTGATCGATTGAAAAGCAAATGAGCAACTCACGCTACCTGCACAATGAGAAAACTATTCTTCATTATATGAATAGATGTTGAAGTACTACGCTAATCCACGGGTTCGATTTCCTTGTGGAGTAAATAG
Organism: Brenthis daphne; assembly: GCA_947093115.1. Taxonomy (NCBI): domain Eukaryota; kingdom Metazoa; phylum Arthropoda; class Insecta; order Lepidoptera; family Nymphalidae; genus Brenthis; species Brenthis daphne. The sequence continues at coordinate 13,186,350 of OX352483.1, forward strand.
TTGTATTAACCATATTATTATACATATATAGATATTATTCTCGTTTTAGTTAAAAAAGTTTAGTTAGTTAAAGTGCCATCGGTATTCAAAACGCTATGATTGGATACTAGTGCAAAAAATGAACTGTCACTATTTTCATTTTATTTAAAGGTAATACTTTCTTAGACTTCGCGAATATTTGACATTTTAATTTAAAACTATCTTTTCGGATTTTTTTGCATTTGAAAAGTCTGGAACCAAAAATCAAAATAAATCAGCGTAAAAATCCGAAAAGATAGTTTTATTTATTTAAAGGTATTAAAAATAAAAACAAGTATATCTTAATTCATAAGGAGTTAATTGTGTATGATTATATGAATAAGTATATTTGTTAGTAGGTACAGAGTAAGTTATAGAAATCCCATTAAGCTTCCCTGAAAACCCCTTTTAATGAGGCTCGTTCCTAACAAAACAATATACGAAGTACGAGAATCTCGATTAATTTGATTCTCGCCTGTGAAGGTTGATTATAATCACAGATTTTATTGTTGTCATTACGAGTATGTTCTGTTACAAAATGTAAACGTGTATAAACGAGAGATATATTCATTTACTATTTGATCGACTTCCAAAGTGGAGGTAGTGGATTGAGTATTTTTTTTTAGTTTTTATCCTTAGACAATATGTAATTTCTATTTTATAAAATTTAATTATAATTCACAAAATTTTAAATAATAATATTTTTTTCGAAATTTTTTTTGGTGTTTCGACTTTTGAGTCAAATATCTTAGTTTATTCCACATGTGGACACTCGCTCGATATGTTGCATCAGAAATGTCGATGAAAAAAACTTATTAACAAAAAAATAAAAACCGACTTCAAACAAAAGCACTAAAAAGTAAAAAATAACTGATTGGTAGTTTTCATTTACTATACATACCTAATCAAATATTTTCGAAGTCGGTGTGCTTTGGCTAAGTAATTAAAGCCTACCTATTAAATACATACCTAATCAAATATTTTTGAAATCGGTGCCAGCCCATACAAAGCAAAGCACACCGACTTCGAAAATATTTGATTAGGTATGTATAGTAAATGAAAACTACCAATCAGTTATTTTTTACTTTTTAGTGCTTTTGTTTGAAGTAGGTTTTTATTTTTTTGTTAAAAAGTTTTTATTTTTCCCTTTTTAGTGTAGACAGTAGTAGCAAAGTAAGAATTCTAAAGTGTTAGGCTTGTCAAACCAAACAAAATAAGCCCTAACTCGAAGTATCTACTATTTATCGTTGAAGAGTTCCACCTATCCGCCTTCTGGCCTTACCATCAGATCAGGTCAACAATACCGAACCTCTGTACTATCAACGGAAATAGAAACACTTGCAAAGTTTCAAGTCAATATGACAATTAGAAGTAGGTTAAATTCATTATTAGCTATTTTTCCACCCTTAGGGGTGGTTTTTTTTTTTGAAATTTAAATGGGACCAATCTGGAAGTATACCCTTTCAAACAAAAAAAAATTGTCCAAATCGGTTAATAAATGACGAAGTTCTGAGGTAACAAACATAAAAAAAAATACAGTCGAATTGAGAACCTCCTCCTTTTTGAAGTCGGTTGATAAAAATTTAACTGAAAAAATGTCAAAAAACCAAACTTTCTTATTTAAAATGACAATTAGTATTCTAGTAAATCTAATACAATATTATAGTTTATATTATTTCTATCTGTAGGAGAACCAATGTATGCGGATCAAGATCCTCGGTGACTGTTATTATTGCGTGTCTGGACTGCCCGTGTCCAGACCTAACCACGCCTACAACTGCGTGAACATGGGCCTACAAATGATTGATGCTATACGGTTAGTAAATATTTATAACAGTAAGTTAAACTAAATAGCTCTAGGCAGATTTATCTTGGAGGCTGACGAGATTTCTATAAGGGATATAATAGACTATAATTAAAAGATGGCAATCATGCAGAGAGCCAAATATATAAATGGAACGCTGGCATCTTATACCAATCGTGCCAGCATCCTTCATTAAGAAGACCTAGTACAGGAAGAAAGTAGCTCCAAATAGTAGCCATGACAGCTCATATAACCAGAAATCTGTACACTCCGTTCTCGATATAGTCTAAATTCCTAATTTTGAACACGAGATTATAACTTAAATTTATAAAACAAAAAAAATCACTCCATATAAAACGAAAGCTCATAAAAGGCACGTACAAAAGTCTATGGTGTTCTTAGACTCCCTTAATAAAAAAAAACTAAATAGCAGAGCTTAGAATCAAGACAAGTAAAGAAAAGGCTTAGCAATAAAAAAGAAAAAAATCGTTATCCAATTAGGTTTAGTAAGGGATGAAAAATTCCAACGATATTGATAATTTTCAAAATTAGAAATAATGTGAAAATTATTTTTCGTAGCTTCTGTTTATAGATGGTGCGTCATATTGTAGTAAATATGATGCGCCATCACATTATTTGAGTTTGTTCCTATATAAACGTAAGCATGCCTATATTACTTTCGAGGCCTCCGGTTATATTCACACAGAAATTCATATCAATTGAACTTCCCTGTATTTTATAACACATCTTCCCATAGAAATGGCATACTTCGTATCTGTAAAAGTTGGTTACTCCCCAACCCTCCAACTATCTCTATACAAAATAATAATAACCAATCCATCGTTCCTTTTTTGCGTGAAAGAAGGTTAAAATGAAAAAAAAAAAATTTTAACAAAAAAAATAAAAACCGACTTCAAACAAAAGCACTAAAAAGTAAAAAATAACTGATTGGTAGTTTTCATTTACTATACATACCTAATCAAATATTTGCGAAGTCGGTGTGCTTTGCTTTGTATGGGCTGGCACCGATTTCGAAAATATTTGATTAGGTATATATTTAATAGGTAGGCTTTAATTACTTAGCCGAAGAAATTAAATTATTTCATGCCTAGATGGTAAGAACATTCTTAATGGTAATGCCTTATAACTTCTTGGAACTTGTTCGTAGTTTCGTCCGGGAAGCAACAGGTTTCAACGTGGACATGCGTATCGGCATACACACAGGCAACGTATTGTGCGGTGTGCTTGGTCTGAGAAAGTGGCAGTTTGACGTGTGGAGTGATGACGTCACGCTGGCTAATCACATGGAGTCCGGGGGAATAGCTGGGTGAGTAATTTATAGTGAAGTATTCGTCACTTTAATCCTTATTTTTGAAACTCTAATACTTGTTGTACTTTAAAGTAGAGACCTTTTTTTGCTGTATTTTCAAATAATGATTTATCTGAGATTGATATATACATATATAAATATAAAATAGTTTCTTTAAGTTAAACGATTTTATTGAAAAGAAAGATAATAATGATTGTGAACTAAAATGTAAAAAAATAATTAGGTTGTTCCTAGGTAGGTACCCGTCATCACATCACTCTCCTCATCAATCTAGGGCAGATTTAAAAATAAAATCGTGGGGCGCTACATATTAAGTAATAATAATAATACTTTATTTCACAAAAATACATACATATTGTATTTGAAAAGCATATTTTACTGTACAATTTGAAACCACCAATTTAAATTATCAATACAAATAATACCTACGGTTGTTTTTATTGCCGTACTAGGAGACCTGTATTACGGCATACAGTGCAATACTCCAAATATTGTCAGAATTATATCAATATTAGCAGAACCTGCGGCTTCGCTTGTGCTAAAAGTACAAAAAAAAACTGTTAGGTTTCATACAAACTTTCATCCACTATTTTACATCCCATATGGGATGAATTTCGAAAAATGCTAAAACAAGTATTTCATTAATTGTATTGAAGAGCATTAATACCAAGTTTCAAGTAATTCTGATTAAATATTTTTTTTTAGATTGTATTATATTATTGTATTTTCCCGCGGGAAAGAGATAATCTCCCGCGGTAAAAAGTAGCCTTTGTCACTCTCTAGTCCTCCAATTATTTCCACTCAAAAAATCACGCCAATCCACTAAGCCGATTCGACGTGAAAGAAAGACAAACAAACACACTTTCACAATTATAATATTAGTATGGATTTACTCAGGTTACTCTACGTCTCGTCGCATTTATAATTAGTAGTTTGATTATTTGTGAAAGTAAATATACTAATGAAGTTAAATTAATGCTTTGATATAAGCCTCTTAGTACACGCATATTGACTGAATACTAAATGTGTACAATAGATTAATGTTGGGTTAAGTCAAGATTAACTTAACAGCTCTATTGTATTGTATCAATAAGTCACGAAGCAGGAATCTTACTAAGGACCTAAATTTTAAATGTTGTCTACGTTTCTACTTCTTTCTTTCTGTATGTGTTAGAGTTTCACGTCACTATAGTATTATGTTTTGAATTCGTATTATCATTTGTATAATAATATACGATACGTAATATACCGTTCAACGTGACACAGTTTCAAAATGTAATATTACTTCAGAAGAACAGACCCAGGACCTCCAAATGTGCAGTCGTACATGTTAGCCACTACACCACCAGGCAATTAAACTTGGAGTAATTTTCAAGCGTATAATATATTTGCTTTGTGGGATTAATTGGAGATGTAATACCTCATCCCTTGTTGTTGTAGATACAAGGTATGAGGTATTTTAATCCTACATTCCGAGCTAACTCAAAGCAATCATTTCCACAAATCGAGCTTTTCAATTTGGCAAAACAAAATTGAGGTTTTCCAGAGAAAATCAACTGTAAAGTAGTTTAGGTTTTTTCTTAACACCTCCAGGTAAATTTCTAAGAAATTAATTAAATTTCTAAGAAATCTATCGTTAACTGTAACGCCAGCGTGTCCGCCGTCGTGGAGGCATTAATATTTATTTATGTCTTTTTATGTTTATTTCATGATATCTACTTTGTTTACGCTATTATTTGGTGTTTTTAATAAAACGGTTCTTTCGCTTTTTTATTTTGATTTTTGTCTCCAAAGACATTACTAATTTAAAAGAAGCTTGAAGAATTGTATCTTAAAATCTTTATGTATATAATAAAATTCTAACTCCGTCAAATCTGTACATTAAATATTTTTTAGCAAATCTTATTGAAATATTCATTATTATCGATACAGAGGCCGAATCTAGTTTTTAGAATTTTTGTTGGACTGGACCACTGGACAGATTTTTATGAAATTTGATAGGATGATAGCTGATTATCCGGGTCAACATATAGAACACTTTTAGCTGCGAGAAAATATTTTATTTCTGAGAAATCTATACTAACCGTTAACTAAAACGTACCTAGAGACGACTCTTTTAAAATAAAAAGGAGCCTTGTTTTAAAAGTAAGCATTTAATATTTCACTTTTATTAAACAGGAAATAAACATGTCTGCTCCGTGCGTGAATTAAAATGTAATTTTGAAATGAATTTTACGAAGTCTGTTAGCTTTGCGATATCCAATATGCACTTGTGCGAAGACGTATGCATCGCCCTACATACATAAGTAAATTCAAAATATATTCATACATTCGGGAAAGATAAGTTTTGTTGACAATATGAACGGGAAATAATATTTTTTAAGATATTACAAAATATATTTGACGACACGTTTTGCTCAAATGGTAGTGACCCTACTTGCTGTTCCAGCGGTCGCGGGTTCTAGTTCCGCTGGGGGCATTCATTTGTGTGATGAGCACGGATGATTGTATTCCAGTCATGGGTGTTTATATTTATAATATGTATGTATTTAAAGTTATATAAATGTGTAGTGTATCTACTATCTGGTGTCCATAACACAAGCCTCGTAGCTTACCATCGAACTAGATGGTGTTGTGTGTTAATGTCCCAACATTTATTTATTACTTATATTTCTTACGTTATATTGTATTCAGCCCTTTTTTTAACGTCCCACTGCTGAGCACGGGCTTCGCTTTACTACAAGGGGATCAGGTCATAGTCCACCATGGTAGCCAAGTGCGGGTTGGCGGACTGCTCATGTCTTGCGAAAACTTGCTAGGTTCTCTCAGACATGCACGTTTTTTCACAATGTTTTTCTTCACCTTACATAACATATCACGTACCTATTAAAAGTACCATAATATTATGTGTACGAAAGTAAACAAATATTTTCAGATATAAGAAGTTCGGAGCAATTTAAATTTTCATTACAGATAAATAAAATTGAAGTGTCTGTTTGTAATGTCAAAATAACAGCTTTTTACTAAATTCGTTTGAAAGTATATACATATATGTATGTATACGGTACTAATAAGAACATACAATTTTTTATGTTTTTTTGTTCTATATTCTATCTGTCTGTTTGTTTCGGCTAGTCTCCGAAACGATTGGACAGATATTTACGAGTACGACGTACTACGTCTAGAATTTAAATTAATAAAGACATAAAATTTATGAACAGTAAGTAGGTTGTAGAGATTCCCTCGAACATAGCATTTTGTGTTATCAGAAAGGTCATCCAATTTTTATCTAAGATTAAGAAGCTATTTATATTTTAAATGGAAAAAAAATAAGAATATTTGAATAGACCCTTGCAGACGCAAAATAAATCGCCGAGAAAATATATTTTAATATTTTTTGTTATTCCTTTAAGATTTATATTTGATACAAAATAGAATCTCTTATAAAATTTATTCAATGTCCAAACCAATTGATGTAGCTTTATTTATATTGTAAACACCATATATATGAAAGTTTTTACAGTGTATTTTCTACTGAAATCTATTTTTGTGGGATCAAACACGAGTGTAGAGAAAAAGAAAAAAGAAAGTTAGTTAGTATCAAACATGCTCAAAGGTTATTTTTTGTTAGTCACGGTGTGTTTTTGGCATGCTTTTACTGTGAAAGCGGTTAGAATGATTTTTTTTTTGTAAATTAAGCACCATGCATGAAATGAAACCGCCTAATAAGTTAAGTGTTAGGGTTCCATTAGAAAATATTAAATAGTAAATGTCTTAGGGGTTGCATATTTTAAATGTGCATCCGTCTGTCTTTGTGTATTTTGTCCGAAATAAATAGAAATGAACATATAAAGATAGAGATAGATATAGTATAAGAGATAAGATTATGACTAAAGTATGCTATTACTCGTAATAAAGTAATTATAATTTTAGTATTTACTTTTGGATGTTTTATTAGTAAAAAATATTTTTTAAGCGTACTACTTGATTTATTTAGGGGCAGGATAATTTTAATAAATAGCACAATTTGGAAGGCATTAAAAGTATACCAAAAAGGGTTATTCGGCTCCTTTGAGACTCCAAAACTATGGAGCCTGGAATACAAAAAAAATGTAGACTTTTTGGCTTCACTCCTAATTAATTTACTGGAAAAATGTAATAAAAACTATAAATATTTAGAATCTGATTAGAGTTATATATTTTTACAATAATTGATCATTATTTATTATGTAATTGTTTACAATACAAACATACAATGTAACTAAAAGTATACATAAATACATATACAAGACAATTGTACACTTAACAATGACTATACAAGCAATATAAATAAAATTGTAATTATTACAAGCTGTCGAAACTATACACATATTATTAATAATACGAGTATGTATAGCTATGTACGAGTATAATAAAATTCTAACTGAGTTGAATGTGCACATTAAATATTTTTTGGAAAATCTTATTGAGATAGTAATAATTATTTATACCGAATCTATAGTTTATAGAATTTTTGTCTGTCTGTGTGTCTGTCTGTTACCGCATCGCGAGAAAACCTCTCTCTCCTGCTCAGTTGACTAGTCTCAGTGGGATTGGAAACCGTGGCGGGAATCAGCTCGGAGGACATTATTATTAATATTATATTATACATAATTTGCACTCTACGGGTCTGATCCTGAACGTGTAGAATCTTAACTTAGTAATATTATAAATGTGAAAGTTTAGATGATTGTTACTCAATCACGCCAGAACAGATGAACGGATCTAGATGAAATTTGTCACAGAGATCGAGTCTGGAATAGCACCTAGGCTATTTTTTATCCCGGAAAAATGTACGATTGCCGTGGGGTAGATTTGTTTCTGCTTTTAGAGGTGAAACCGAGGGTGAAAGTGAGGCTGAGCCGCTAGTGACTTTTTAAATTAGTATCTTTTAAATATTCCAGTGGTTTCATATTTCTAAAACAGGTAATATTTTCACAGGCATCATATTTTAAGTGCGAGTGCTCCTATCACTCACCTTGCGTTCCACATTACAGTGCAACGCTTGCTCCCTCGCGATAAAAATACAAAATTTAAGCAGACAGTAAAGCTTGAGTTTCTAGCTTTCTGTTTTACTACCGTTTTACTCAAATGGAGATATTTACATGTTGAAATAAACGCGAAAAAATTATTTTATTTTTATGTCATACCTATTCTGGTGTAATTGAGAATGTCTTTAGTGAGGCAATTTATTCGATTTCTGATTAGAGTAAGTTTTTATTTAAATGTTGCAATGAACTAAGTAGTTACTAAGAGTTATTTTTTTCATCGTAATTATGCTTTACCAGCTCTGTGCCTTTCTCATTCATGATTTTTTTTCATTTACGGTTTAAAACTTGAATGTAACAGAATCCATATAATATTATAAATATGAAAGTGTGTTTGTTTGTTTGTCTTTCTTTCACCTCGAAAACGGATTGACGAATTGGCGTGATTCTATGTGTGGCGATAGTTGGAGGTCTGGAGAGTGACATAGGCTACTTTTTATCGCGGGAGATTATCTAATTCCCACGAGAAAACACGTTCTAATACAATCCAAAAAATATTTATGATCAGAATTACTTAAAACTTGGTACCTATTAATGCTCTTCAATAAAATTAAATAAATACGTGTTTTAGCATTTTTCAAAATTCATCCTATAAGAGGGTGACAGGTGAAAAGTTTGTATGAAACTACCTTTTTAAAGAGTTTTTGTAGTTATAGCGCGAGCGAAGCCGCGGGTTCTGCTAGTAATTAATAATGTAAAAAAATCTAGTCGCGGTCTAAGACTAGTAAATAAAGTAATAAGTGTTTCCTTAACAATTGTACCTAAATAGGTATGTCTATTTATAATGGTGTAAGGTAAGTTTCAAGTCGTATCGTTATGAACCGTTTACACGCAAGAATGGTATTACTATGGTTATTAATATGGTGCTTAAAATTCCTTTAATAGAAATTCTTCGCGTTCTTGCAATTTTCATTCTAACAATTTAGTTATATCATTTAATCTATATACTGAAAATTTAACCTATATAACCTATATTCTGTATACTGAAGATAGCCTTAGGGATAAACTATGTATGTCTTCTGGCCAAATATAGTCTAAAACTAATAATAATGACGTTTGAGACAGCCTATAATAATAACATCTTTTGAGACGTTGAAATCCTTAGTCTCTACACGATGTTTGTTCCAAAGCATATGAAACACGACAGGACCCATAAAATCCAAAAAAATCGGCTAAAAGATCCCAGTTTTATTTAAAACTAGCGGCTTGCCCTCGCTTCGTTCGGGTTCACCTCTAGAAAAACAAGAATACTTAAACATAAAAAACAAGAGTACATTTTTTTTTATTAGAAATGGGCTCACTCTTGACCTTCATCTTAGCTCGAAGGCACAGATAAGATCTACGATCTAGCGAGTTTGCCCAGGAGAAGCCTGTTAACACGCACCTTAAATAGGTTCAGGTTATACGCACTCGGAAAAACAGACGCAGGCAGCGCATTCCACATCTTGGCTGTGCGCATTATAAAAGATGACGACATTTTTCTGGGATTAAAAATTAGCTATGTATTATTCTGATGTATAAGCTATATTATTGTAAAGTTTCATTAAAATCCATTTAGTAGTTTTCGCGTGAAAGAGAAACAAGCAAACATCCGTACATCTATACATCTAGACATTCATACATTCTCACAAACTTTCGCATTTATAATATTAGTAGGATTTTCTGTACACTTATGTTTGTTTAATAACCACTTAACTAAACTGTAGATTTCTATTGGAAGCATTTTCTCTTTGAAATCTCGCTTTTCCGATATTTCAAGTGTGAATTTCATTTTCAACATTTCGATGTTGAAACATTGAGGAAACTTGCATGTCGGAGAGAGCTTAACTAGTCTTTAAAAGCCGTATGAATTTTGCTAATCTGCTTTTAGCCAGTGTCGGGGAATATGGCTTAATCCCCATCACATGTAGAGGAGACCCGTGTCCATTGAAAAGAACCTTAAAATGGCTCAACTGTTATATTAATATTAAATACTAGAGACTTATCCACGCTTCTGTCATTCTTAGGTTGGTTTTTTTGCTATACATTTTATAAGTTTATTTCAAACTGTTCGGGCCGCGCATGTAAAGCAAATCAATGGCAGAAACTTTCTGACTTCAATTACAATTATTATAATTTCTTACTGTAAACATAACTTATTCGGAATAAAAATATCCTATACCATTCCGTGTTAATGTAGCTTCCTATTGGTGGAAGACAATTTAATTTTGTTTGCTTAGTGGCTTCTAGGAGTACCAGTTGGGCACAATATTGTGCACAATGATATTGTCAAAATCAGATCAGTCGTTTCAGAGTTTACACTCTACTACGACTAAGGTTTTTGATATATCAAAAGTCATAGCTACCAGTATTACAAACGGTATCTACCCACGAAAATATAAAGTGATTTGGAAGGATAGAGAATTGGCGCTATATTAAAAAAAAAATCGATATCAAAGATTAATAAAAAAAATGTTCATCGACAATCACATTCTTAGCTCTGCAAATATATTAAACTAGCGACTCACCCTCGCTCCGCTCGGTTATGTCCCTAGTTACGTTTTAACATATAGATTTCTCAGAGATGATATATTTTCCCGCAGTAAAATGTATTCTATAAAAGTAAAAAGTATCCATTGGTTTTCTAATGATGCGTTCCTATACAGACAGACAAAAATTCTAAAAACTATAGATTCGGCCTCTGTACCTATCGATAATAATGACTATTTCAATAAGATTTTCCAAAAAATATTTAATGTACAGATTCGACTCCGTTAGAATTTTATTGTATGTAAAAAATCAGCTCTATACTACTATTCTATACAATAGTTATCTATTTTAATGTATTCCAGTCGTGTTCACATCACAAAAGCCACTATGCTGCAGCTTGGTGGCAAGTTTGAAGTGGAACCAGGTGAGGGCGCCTCAAGAGAAGGGTACCTCGCAGACCACAAAGTTGAAACTTATTTGATCGTGCCACCGAAAGTAAGTATATTATATAAGTACATTATAAGAGCCTACGTATACTGTAGTCTTTCTAACAACCGATAGTTTTTTAGTTCATAATGAGTAGAAAGATGAGGGTAATCTATATTGATATATACATATTATGAATTCAATTTTTGTCCGATGGAAAGTCTGCATCGTGTGGACGCTGTTCTATTCATAAAGAAAACGTTTATAATTATTTTTATTGATAACAATGAAGCTTGTCAATAACTACTCAACAAAAAAATCGCTAAGGGACCTCTTGACTTGCTTGAATGGCTTAGGAACGCATATAAAGATAAACGTCCAAAAAATTATTTTGTTTGGAATAGGTACTTTCACAAGCATATACAGAATAATCCACCAAAGTTTAATCACAAACGGATCATGGCCTAGAAACGCCTAGAAGTCAAACATACGAACATTTATTTTTATTTATATATAGAAGATAGACTGCTTTCGCTGAATAAACTATTATTGTTGCGTTAAAAAATTAATATAAGTTATTATAATACTCTACATTGTACGCAATAATGAAAGTCCCATTAAATCCTAGGAACCTTTTTTGTATAGTGTAGCCTATTTCTATATATTCCTTGTCAAAATCCTCTATTCGCCCAAATAACATATGAGCTAAAATAGTTTCAGACATTCAGGAGTATAGAGGGATAAAACAAGTGGAAAGATGTGTGGTTTTGTTTCATTCTAATTTGATTTACCATGAAAATTACTTATTTGTAGGTACATAAAAATATGTTCTAAAATATATATTGATATAATGAAAAAAATATAATTATTCTAAGCTTCTAATGATGCGTTGTGTAACAAGCCTCGAGGGAAGCGAAAGTGGGTAGCGCAAAGCCTGTGGAGTATTAATGAATAAGCTTCATTATAATAAATAACTAATTATGATAATATAAAAATCTATGGAAGATTTTAATTAAAAAAAACAATTCCAATGTTTTTTTTTTGGTTTTTACTAAATTTTTATCTATGGGAGTAATTTTTTTTATTAGTTATTTATTTTAAAAAATGCTAGGAATGGATGCGTCTAGATTTGTTTTTGTTTTTATAAGTAACTGCATTCCGAGCCGGTGGTAGCTTCCTCACGGACTGACCACACTGACGCTTAAATTAAATCGACGATTTAAAAGCATTTGTATTTTAAATCTAATTGAATAAATTTTATTTCATTTCATTAAGTCTTTCTTGTAAATATGATGACATACACTTTCCTAATATAAAAATAAAATTTTAACGATTTAATGATCTTAATATCTATTTAAGATCTAGAATTTTGTGTGAATATTAAAATATTTTTGTGGTGTGTGTGATACTTACTCGTATAAAAGCAAACAAATTTTGAGAAGTCTTGAAATGTTCTTGTATGCTTTTTCTATGCTTGCAAAAACAATATATGACGTTGGTTGTAGCGTGAAGTTATACATTAAATATATTAAATAACTATAGATCGATCATTGACTACGGCATATTACCCACTAATGGGACGTTTGTCGTGATATTAGAGTCCATTATCATCAATCAAAGTATAATAGTTAAGGTGGACTGAATAACCTGTTTTCATTCGATAAATTTATATTTAGTATGAAATATATAGACTACAATATATTATATATACATACATAAGTATGATGAGTTGTTGTGAGTTGTATTATAACGCGTTATTCCGCTAGAATGAGATAATCTCCCGCGGTAAAAAATAGCCTATGTCACTCTCCGGCTCTCTAACTATCTCCATATAAAAAAATCACGCCTATCCGTCACTCTGTTTCGAGGTGAAAAAAGGACAAACAAACAAACAAATAGAATTTATAATATTAGTATAGTTCAGAGTTCATATATTTCATCTACTAAGTTAAAGAACTATGTTATGTACAGTAGCATACATTAATAATTACATAAAAGAGAGCGAACTCACACTAACATTATAAATGCAAAATTTTGTTGGTATGTGTGTAGTTTTGTTACTGCTACACTCTAAGACGGCTAAACGGATTTGAATGAACTTCAGTACATTAAGAGATCTGGAATTACACATAAGCTTATATATATAATCAGGGATTTCTAGTAATTCTTAGAATATCATCGTGAAGTTAGGAAGTAATTTACTCTAACTTTTATACGAGTATATCGAACAAGTGTTTCGTTGGGTGACTGAGAGCAAACGCAAATTTCATACTTTTTTCCTTCATCTCAGATTTTAGAGCTACATGAGTGATACACTTGATGTTGAAAATGTATATAATCGTAGATTGTGATTATTATAAATATGTTTTAATTATAAATAAAAATAAGATCTAAAGCGATATTTTTTTAACTAAATAGAAACACTGACTGTTTAAGAAGATTTAAGTAGTATTTTGATTTAGGTTAGCTAATTACAAAGGAAACCTTTTTTGTGTGTATTTTTAAATTTCAATAACTAAAATTTCATCTCTAAATCCGTCCAGCCGTTTACGTGTAAAGGATTAACAAACATTAATACGCACACTTACACAAACAAACTTTCTTATTTATAGATGCTAATATTATTTAGAATATTATAAGCAGAGTTTGTTTATTGTTTTTTTTGTTTGTTTTAACGAGCTAATTTCAGGAACTACTAATCCGATTTAAATTTTTTTTTGCATTAGATAGCCCCTTATTGGTGAATGCTAAAGGCTGTATATCATATCCATACTAATATTATAAACGTGAAAGTGTGTTTGATTGTTTGTTTATCCTTCTTTCACGTCGAAACGGCATGACGGATTGGCGTTATTTTTTGTGTGTAGTTGGAGGGCTGGAGAGTGACATAGGCTACTTTTTACCGCGAGATATTATCTAATTCCTACGGGAAAACACGTTATAATACAATCCAAAAAAATATTTATAGTCAGAATTATTCGAAATTTGGTATTAATGCCCTTCAATAAAATTAAATAAATATGTGTTGTAGTATTTTTTGAAATTCATTCTATAAGGGGGTTAAAAAGGGGATGAAAGTTTGTATGGAACAACATTTTTAGAGATTTTTTGCAGTTTAGCCCGAGCGAAGCCGCGGGTTCTGCAAGTAATATTTAAAGTCTTTCTATTGTAGTAACAATAGTCCGATATTGTGAAAATATATATAGACTGTAATTAATGAAATTACAGCCTTTTAAAAAAGACAAATGATTAATATTTATGAAATAAAAGTGCTCAACAGACAGCAGATGTTGTATTGCGACGGTGCTTCACACAAACACAGTCAGGACCGCCCAAGCCATTATATTCGCTTCGATAGACCTCAAATCCTGGCGAAAGAAAACCGATATCGCCCTAGAATGATTCGAGAAGCCATAGAAATTAAAAAACATCCTAATTTCAATAGGGAAGATGGCTGGGTACTACCATCGTCATGGGATCCTGTTATTAATATAATAAAATCTAATAATAAATCTAAACATAACAGACAGGTAGATGTAGTAATTTCTTACTGTGTGGATCTAAATGATAGCATTTCTGATTAATAATATTTTTTCACTTTTTCATTTGTAAATGTATGTAGTAATGTGTTGCTTAATAATTTGTTTTTTAAATAATAGCAAATTTAAATTAAAATTATTATTTTTAATTAATCTTAACTTTTTCAAATTACACATAGATCAATTGTGGCTTAAATAATTAATACTATATTTTATATTTTTCTTATGGTTATAAATATAATAATGGCAACACTAAATATAGATTACTAATTAATATTTTTAAAATTGTAATAATTATAAAAATAATAGCAAAAATTAAATAAATAATTTTCCATATTCAATTATAATTAAAATTATAAAAATATTTAAAGTTAAAATATTGTAATGTAATTGGTGCAATTTTCATTTTGTTAATTGTGGGTAGGCTGTCTGTAACAACTATATCTTTAAGACATGTAACACCTCAGTCTCTCCCGTGACCATGGATGCTGTAAAGCATTCGAAACGTCGGGAAACAAAAATACAAATAAATCCGCGACAAAATCCGAAAAGATAGTTTTATTTAAAATGTCAAATATTCGCGTAAATCTAAGAAAGTATTATATGTAATATTGTCAGAAAAAGTCAATTCAAAGGTATGAAAAGGAGCGTCTTTACGTGAAAATCTATTCTCGATCATTTTCCTTTAAAAGGTATTTCTCCAGGGGTTGACGACCGTTTTACTTTCGTAGGTACTTCCATAATACTTTCAAGTAACTTAAATAAAAAAATCGATCTTCTGACTAAAACGAATTCAAAGCTTGTTTGATTGGACCATTCATAAACTTAATACTAGTCTGCTCTAGCTTGCTTCGTTAGTTTGAGAGTTTTCTATATCTATATTATGCATAAAAAAGGAATAATGTTTGCTGACAAGCGCATTAATTGACAACGGTAATTTGGAAATTATTTTTAAATGTTCGTTATAGTCGGAATTTTATAGCACGCACTAACAGTATGCAAGAACTTCAAGATGATATAGGAAGGTTATGTACCTGGTGCAAGGGTAATTTAATGGAACTGAATCCAGAAAAGTGCTTTCATATGAAGTTTTCAAGAAAAAAAGTTATTTTTAATACGACATATGATATCAATGGGTATAGACTAAATCAAGTGACAGAAATAGAAGATCTTGGTATAATTATGGATAAAGAATTGCGTTTCATCAGTCAAATTAATAGTGTAATAAGCAAAAGCCTAAGAATGCTAGGTTTTATTTATCGTAATACCAAAAAATTCAAATCAATACGTGCACTAAAATTTTTGTATTTTTGCCTTGTCCGCAGCAATATTGATTACTGTAGTCTGATTTGGTACCCTGATTATCAGAATAACATTCAACGAATAGAAAAAATACAAAAAAAGTTTTTAAAAAGACTTGTTTATACCAGTCGCCACAATTTTATAGATACTAGATACGAAGAAAAACTTGAACACTTTAACTTGAAAACTTTACGCCAAAGATGCGACTTTTTGCGACTCATGTTTGTTTTTAAATTAGTAAATAATTACATAGAATGTCCGTCACTACTATCGCTAGTAAATATACAAACACCAAGGTCTGCAGCAAGAGCTATTAACTATAAACCACTACATATCCCACAACGAAAAAATAGATACGGTTCTAATTCACCACTCTTACGAAGCTTTAAATTATATAATTTTATATTTCAGCAATGTGATATAGATATTTTTTCGGATAGTTTAAATTTATTCAAAAAGAAAGTGTATTTAAATATTTAGATTAGTTTTTTTTTCTTCTTTTGTTTATTGTACACATAAAATTTTAATGGAATAATTCTATAAAAAGATGTGCATACTTTTAAAATAAATTTATATACAAATAGGTAAAATTATAATGTTGAATAAATGTTTTTATATAAATTTAGTTAGTAAGCCTTTGTAATAAATAAATAAATAAATAAATAAACATTGCCCGCACTTCGCGCGCGTTCAGATGACCAAAAACAAATTTCTTAGGTTTTACATATTAGTATACTCTTACATTGCAGTTTTTATATTTTTCTCAGACATGAAATATCATATATGTTGGCCTGGATAACCAGCTATCACCATACCAAATTTCATCAAAATCCCTCCAGTGGTTTTTCTGTGATGCGGTAACAGACAGACAGACAGACAAAAATTCTAAAAACTATAGATTCGGCCTCTATCGATAATAATGTTTATTTTATGTTTAATTTATGGCGTATCTTTTTGTATTTAGCCCTTTTTAACATCCTATTGCTTATAAAAAATATTTAATGTACAGATTCGGCTTGGTTACAATTTTATTATATGTATGGATAAAATGTTTGTATGACCTCAAATATCTTACTAATATTATAACGTGAAAGTTTGTGAGAATAGATTGATTGATGGATGTTTATTATTCTTTGAAGCCAGAACGCCTGAACGGATCTGGAAGTTTAGCACAGAGATAGATTATACTCTGGAATAGCACATAGGTTACTTTTTATCCCAGAAAAATGTACTAAATTTGGAAATTAGCAAAACTTTGTCCGTCACCAGCTAGAATAAAAAATTATCTTTTTCAGAAACCAGGTATATCAGAAAACGGCCGTCTATCTGTGTGTACGGTGGATCGCAAGGCTAGTATTGTATCGTCGATATGTCAAGATGTGTCTCCGACCAAGCCTAAGGACATCAGTCCGGCACCCTCACAGCATAGTTTTGTAGAGCAAGAGAACACTAAAGTTATGAGAGCGGAGTCCTTAAGAAATCCTGGTAAGATTCGTTGGCTTATAAAGTACTAGTTTATAATTGTGAAACCGCTCGTGTTTAAAAATCTGAATGGGTTGCATATAATTTATAAGCATGAACGAATTAACCACTGGACTAGACATATAAGCTGACGTACCTTTATCGGTCTTCTCAGTAACCAGGAGATTTTAGGCTTGGTCGTTTGTTTTTTGCGTCAGTCTCAAGCACTTATTTGTCAACAAAACATCTCCCAAAAATGACTAAATGTTCTGTTAAATGATGTAAAAACTATAACGGCGGAAGCAGCAGTATTTCTTTTCACTTGTAAATACATTATTTTATTACATTTATTGTTATTTATCACACAATTTAATTAAATGTAAAATAAAATGTCATATTATCCAACTATGTTAAATATAGTCGATATTTCTATGTATTGTTGACATCTGACAACCATCATAAAATCCCTGGATTATACCATTCAGAACAAATGACTAAACTGTCGAGTGAGTCCATTTGACATCGACTAGTGCTTGACAATGTCGAAAAATATATCGATATTTGACGAAATTACTAAACGAATTGTGTTATTTGTACAGTACAATAACATAAAATGCTTTTACCACAGTATCCTACTTTCACGATCCAACACTCACTTTAATTTGCAATCTCTTTTTCTTTTTCCTAATTTCACAAATGTTTATTAAGAACTGAGCAATATTAGGACAGTGTCACATTTTTATAACTACCCGAGACAATCAATTGCCAATTAAAATAGTTCAATAACAGAATCAACAAAATCACTTTATTTAATTAAATTAGCTTAATATTTTTTTAATCTTTACAAAATAATATTTATTATATATTAATGGAATATATACCCGATATTCATTTGTTCATTAACATTATTATAGGCCAACAGAATGTTGCCATCAATGCCATCGTATTTATATAAATCAAATTAAAAAATAATTATTATTTGAAACATTATTATTGCCTCTTTAATTCATTTATTTTAATTTATTAAAATTAAAAGAAGAAGAATAAATTAAAAGATGTAAAATATGATGACTATGCTAACCAATGTCTAAAATGTCATTCATTGGTTCATCGATATATGTATTTTATCGATTACGTTCAAGCACTAGAAATATTGTATTGTGTATCAGTGTTTATAATAATGTAATAAAATCTTTGTGTGCGTTATGCGTCACTTGGTTGAACTAGTTTTCATACATTTGTATTTTATGTCAGGTCCAGTCTCTAATTCGTTCATGTTTATAAGCATCCGTAGGATTTAAATTGAGAAAATACGCATAAAAAAAAGGAATAAACAATATTTACTATGGTCATTAATACAAAAAATGTACAATGAATCTAAAGAATGAACTAAAAAAACTAAAAAAACTAAAAAAAAATTAACATGAAAATTTAAGTTTAAATTAATTTTCAATTTAAGAACAGCTCATATGGTAGATATGTCGATAAAAGTTAGCTTACATGGAATCCGTTGAGTGGTTACTGTGTGAAGTAGTCAAAAACGCATTTATAAATAATATGTATGTTAAATGTTATTAATAATTAAGTTATTTGTATTTAGGAACGAAGTTTCTATCCCACGTTATATACTCGGCACACTTGGCAAAAAGAGCTAGACGGAAAAAAGTGTAATATTTCTACTGTCACGACACTTTTTATTATTTACAAAGAGCAGTCCATATGACGTCATCTTATGTATCATACGACCATAAGTTTTAAGGAGTAGTTCATATGTACTCTTATGACGGGGCTTTACATACATATATAAATGATACTTGAGGTTTGTGGTCCTCTAAAATGAAAATTATAATGTCATCAGATATAATGAGCTAAGGGCAGCCCATACATAATATGGTCATTATAAATAAATACCAGGCGATTATAAGTGTTTTTTTTTTAAATATGTTAGGACATTAACATAACACCATCTAGTTCCATGGAAAGCTACGAGGCTTGTGTTTGGATACCAGATAGTTGATACACTACAAATAATATATAACTTTAAATACATATGTACATATCATAAATATTAACTTCCATGACTAGAGTACAAACATTTGTGCTTATCACACAAACGTATGGATGTCCTCAGCGGGGCTCGTACCCGCGACCGCTAGCACAGCAACTAAGGTATATAAATTGAGCCAAACGTGTCGTCGTGTTAAGAAATGTATGTTGTTAGAAATACGTGAGTACTCTGTGCAGGTCTTTTTTCATACATTTACAATGTAAGTTGCTTGATTTTTACGATACTGTAGTACTCGTGACAAATTTTATGATCTAATTTATGAACCAAAGGCAGAGAGCGAAAGGAACTTCGTTCCTGCTGGATATCCCACGACTCTGACCGACGTTTTTATTTCTATTGCGGGCATATAAATGTTTTATGCCTTTATATATTTTTATTAATATCAGTTCGGTTGGACGTCACTACTATAAAGACAAATATTATGCATGTTATTTTTTTTGGTCCTCGACGTTTCGAATGCTTTAAAACAATAATGGTTAAGTTTCCCTACTATGAACCAAAAATTAAAATAAATCCGCGATAACATTCATAAAGATAGTTTTATTTAACAAACAAAAAACCTCACTTTTCCTAAACAGACCAAATTACTCATTATGCAAACTAAAAAGCTTTATAATAACAATATTCCTCAGATCTCAACAGACGAGCGTCAGTTAAAGTAGATGGTCTTAAAACTGTCGCGTTTGAACATAGCAGCAGTGCTTCTAATTCCGGAGACACCGTCGTTAATGGCGCCGTTACCAAACCGAAAAGTCGTAGTGGTTCTATAATAGGAGCAATTAGCCCTATTATGGGTACAGGTAAGATAAGATGATAGTTAGTTATATTTATAGCGTAGTTAATAAGATTCTCTAGATTATTGAATATTTGAAAAAAATGACTGGTCCAAATTTGATAGGGCTTTTCTGTTTTATATAAGTAATTTTAAGTTAAGAATGTTGTGAACTTAATTTGTTTTAGCTTCATTGAGAGAATTAATCAAGTGAATGCATTATATGGAAATTGTACATTCTGGTCCAATGTATTTGATACCGCTACAGTTTATTATTAAATAAAAAAATTATAATATTTATTGTTAACTTAAGAGAGTACTCGGAGTTATGACTGTAATTAGATTTGTCAAAATCGTGTTAAAATGACAATGACGAACGTGTCAGTCATATAACAAAAATATACTCTCCTTTTTGATGAAGTCGGTCAAAAATAGATAGTCTATTAAAAATAAGTTTTAAGAGAAAATATATTTATTATTCAGACTAAACAATTATATAGATGGAGTCCGCCAAAATAAATGTCAAAGTCAAAAACGGTAGCGTGATTTGCTGTTTAAGCTACTGTTCTAGATTTTGCCATAGACATCGTTCACTTTCTTTAAAGAATAAGGGAAATTTTATATATGCCTTAGTTAAATTTATATTCAATTTTGGGATTAAAATATGAATAATAAAAATAATACTATATTATTATGTATTTTAAGCCTTAGTTGTCTTCCCATTGAAAGCGAGATAGTATCATATAGCTTATTTAATATTTTTTGTGTATTATAATAAAATCCGTTAGCTATTTTTTTTATTAACATTTATTTACTTATTGTTGTTATTTGGATTTATTATATATGTTGTTTGGATTCATGTTTAGTTCTATGACACTCTGTCTATATCATTTATCAGCCTGAGATTAATAAAATAAGAAATATTTCTTTTAAACATAAAGTATTAATATAATTAATAATAAATCAACGATAAATAATCAAAGTATTTTTAAACAAACATAAAGATAACTTTATATATAATATTAATACGTAATTTCATATCGCTACAGATTCTGAATCTGAATCTCCGCCCGTACGAGATGCTCAACCATTTTATCTCCGAATGCTAAGTACTATGTCTGTGGAGTCGCTAAGTTAGTTTTACCGACGGCATGTATGCACTTGGTGTTACATATATACGTACAAACATACATACATACGAACCTTTGCACAAACCCCTTCAATTTGACTAATATTAGAGAGATAATGTGTTTTTTTTTACCATGGATTTGGTTTTGTAAAGAAGACAAATAGAAACATAGGAGAAGTGTGGAAAAGTATTCTTCTTTTTAGTCGTTACAGTCTTAACAGACTGGTCGTGGTCATCATATAGGTCTTGTAACCCGCTCGACTATTCGCCACCGTCTGCCCATCTCATTGCCGATCTACCACGCGCTCTAGTGCCCTCTACTCTTCCCTCGACCACTAATCGTTCGATGTCCACATTATTACGTCTAAACACGTGACCAAACTAGGTCACGATTCGAGCCTGAACTATAGAGAAAGAAAGAAAAAAGAAGAAACGTATTACTATTCGAATTTTATTTTCTTTTACGGAATAAACAGTATAACATTACATACCAGAAATATGAAATTAGCTATTTAAATTTAAGACACTTGCCTTGTCTAAACGTGACGTGACTAAATATGGCTTCACACTTAAAAACATATTACTATGTCTTCTTTATTTCAAGTCGGTCAAAAAGAACTAAATTATATTTTTAACTTTAACGATTATTGAAAAGGCCCTACATTTATATATTATCTTTTTATAAAAAAAGAATGATGAAAATTAACTCAGAATTGTTTCCGCCACAATACACTTCCAATGCGCTATAATCAAATCGACTTATCCTTTTTGAAGTAGGTCAAAACTCATATAAAATTGATATGGCACTTGTGTATTAGTGAACAGTAACTAAACGAGGCATGACAATCCAACATCCCTTAGTTTCATTGAAATAAATAATATCATCCCACTATCCCTTTTACGAATGATTTACAATAGAGTAGTCATTATAAAATTAATTATTCTGTTAGATACATATCTATACATATAGTAAAATTCTAACTGAGTCGAATCTGTATATTAAATATTTTTTGGAAAATCTTATTGAAATAGGGCATTATTATCCATTCAGAGGCCAAATTTAATTTAGAATTTTTGTCTGTCTGTCTATCAGGGAACGCACCACGAGAAAACCACTGGACAGATTTTGATGAAATTTGGTATGGTGATATCCGGGTCAACATATAGGATACTTTTTATTGTGGGAAAATATCTCTTCTTCTTAACCCTTAAAACGTACGAAGTTAATGTAGTATATTACTTTTGGAGCAATTACAATGAAGTAATTTAGTTAAGTTAAAATATAGTAAAAGTTTACAGATCTTGAACTCATCATTTAAAAATATATTTTAAAAAAGGTCATGGTTTGAAGATAGATAAAATAAATAATAATTTATATAAATATTAAATTTTGAATAAACTTAACCAATGGCTTGTGCGTGACCAATAAAAGATAGAGACTAATGTTATTAAAAAAAAATCCGTAGTGAGATTTAAGAAATAGGTACATTTATTGCCAGCAAAAAAATTTCAAATTTTCTATATAAAATCAAAAATAATACATATTTTATAAAATATTATAAATGTAAAGTAATGAGAGATGGGTGACTTTCCTTATGACGGCTACCAAAAATTCACTTTATATAGAATCAGGGTTGCAATAATAAAAAAAATATATTAAACATATATTGATAATGTTTTTTTATATTTCAGCAACACCGGGAGTACCAACTAGATCGCGACCGTCGAGCAAAATGACTAAATACGTTGAATGTTGGGGAGCTGATAAACCGTTTGCGAACATCACAGATTCTACTTTAGCCAAAAATATTGGAATTTCTGTAAGTAATGTAAAACATAGAAAAATATTAAATATTATCCACACTTTCTAGTACGTATTCGACGACACGTTTGGCTCAGTTTGTAGTGACCCTACTTGCTGTGCCAGTGGTCGCGGGATTCGAGTCCCGCTGGGGGCAATCATTTATGTGATGATGAATGTTTGTACTCCAATCATGGGTGTTCATATTTATAATATATATGTGTGTGGGTGTGTGTGTAGCGTTTCAATTTTGCGCTTCGTAGCTTACCATGGAACTAAATGCTGCTGTGTTTTAACATCCCAATATATTCTTTATAATTTTATCTAGGGGTTTACAGAAGACGTTAATCTACAATCGCTATACTCGTAGAATAGAAATACAAAAAATATATGAAAATGAAATATTATAATTCCATGACATAACGAAAAGCAGTGGAAGCTGGGAAGTGTGAAGTGGCGATGCATACGCTTAAGCAATCGATTGAAGCGGTTTCAAACCCCGGCTCCCGAATTACTGATATTTTCATGAGCGAATTATTGTCCAACAAGATTCCCTACCACTTGTGTCTTACGGTGAAGGAAATTATCGTCAAAAAACCTGCATGTCTGAGAGAACTTAGCAAATTCTCGAAAGACATGGTCAGTCCACCCGCACTTGGCCAGCGTGGTGGACTGTGGCCTGATCCCCCTCGTACTGAAGGGAGGCCCGTGCCCAGCTGTGGGACGTTATAAAAAGGGTTCAATACATGACATAACGATTTGTGTCATATGAATGTT
Organism: Brenthis daphne; assembly: GCA_947093115.1. NCBI lineage: Eukaryota > Metazoa > Arthropoda > Insecta > Lepidoptera > Nymphalidae > Brenthis > Brenthis daphne. The sequence goes on from OX352483.1 coordinate 13,210,333, forward strand.
TTTTTTTATTTCATTCTTATGTAGAATTACATCTTATTCTAAGTATTTGAATTTCTTTGGACAACTTACGTAAGTACGGGTAAGGTCTATCTATATAGATTTGTGTGACAATTTTGACTAGTTAATAGTCAAGACGAAATACCTAAGTCACAGATGACAGTACTATATTAGCATAGATATCATTTTTTTAATAATTACTTTTTTTATATATAATCATTACTTTATTTCAGAGCTTAGCAATGATCGAACAACATCTACTTCCTCAAAGAACGTGTTGTGATTGCAGGTAAATGTAGTTCAACAATTATACTTCAAGTAAAATAATAATAAGGTATATTTTAAAATAAGTTATACTATATATAAAAAATATAAAATAAAATATGTATATATATATATATATATATATATATATATATATACATACATATTAAATAATTCCATAATAAAATGATTTTTTATAAACAATTGTAATAGCAGAAAATATTGCCTTTTTTCCTAAATTCTCAATTTTTACAATATACTTGTCTCATACGGACATCGAACTGCAACTAACTTCCATTCTCTTTCAGCAACAACTCAGAAGGCCTAATACCACTTACATTAGGTTTCCAAAACAGAAACCAAGAGAGACAGTACAGAAACCAGCCCGACGCACAGTTCAAGTATTACATCGCGTGTTCCACTGCTTTGTTCATGTTACTCGCTTTTATTCAGATATTGACTGTACCTAAGTAAGTATTATGTTATTAACCTATATAAAAAAAACGAATTTTCGTACGTGTGTCCTCTATGCATTCCTAACGAACGAGCGTCGTCATAGAAATCGGAGTACACTGTAAAAAGTATGCGTGGTCAAACATAAAAAAAAAACAAAATAGACGTGTCGAATTGAGAACCTTCTTTTTTTTTCGTCGGTTGAATATATGCTTAATGTGTTTTTTTGGGGCACAAGATTGAACACATCATCGACTTTTCTTATCTTGATGTTTCTGAATATTTCGTGATAGAAAAACTCAGTAACTATTACACTATCATATCTTAGCAATTTGAAGTCAATTTCTATCTAATATGTCATTATTTGACTTATAAACAACACATCTAGTTTCTCATCAAAAATATGGTTTTAAATGAAATTTATATCTGTATTTTATTTAATTAAATGATTTTACATTATTTGACGACGCGTTTGGCTCAGTTTTTACTTGCTGTGCCAGCAGTCGCGGGTTCGAGTCCCGCTGGGGGCATTCATTTGTGTGATAAGCATGAATGCTTGTACTCCAGTCATGGGTGTATATATTTTATAATATGTATGTATTTAAAGTTAAATATATGTAGTGTATCACCTATCTGGTATCCATAACACAAGCCTCGTATCCATGCTCGTTACCATGGAACTACTCGTAGATGGTGCTGTGTGTTAATGTCACAACATATTTATTTATTATTCTTTAAATGTTCTTTGATAAACAGATAATAAAATATGACTTACTCCCACATTGGGCGCCATATATTATTACAATATTATGTACTTTTTTATACTAACTTTTTTACAATACGACTAATTCATTTATACCAATAATTATTTCTTTATCTTATTTATACTATATATATAATACGCGCATCGTTCGGTTTGATTTAAGTAACATTTTTGGTATTTATAAGATATTTTTAATTATACATGCTATTTTTTCTGATGAAATATTAAAAATATCACCAAATATGTGTATTTTAATATATTTTTATTCCAGAGGCATAGTAATCTACGCGTCTTTTGGGCCGACATTAGTGACATTGCTAGTATTTCTGTATCTCTCGTGGTCGGACGGGAGGGAAGGTCTCCTACTGTCTGACGTACCCGACGACTTGTATGTAGACAACTGTTCGAAGCCAGGACAGGTGTGTAGACTATGTTAGTTTATTGATAAATTTGTATAATTATTTTTTTAATGATTTGAATGTTCTAGATTTTTCCAAGCAGAATTAAAAAAACGTACATTTTTTAAATAAATCGGGCGCTTACTAATAGAAAAAAATTGAAAAAAGGCTTGTAACGTCGGTTAACAAAGTACTCGTAAATTAAAATAATTTTTGACATATTTTATATTTTTTTCTTGTCGTATCTTAGAGATATTATTATAAAAGTAAATAAATTCGTAATTGATGGAAGGTGTCGCGTAACATACAGAAACACAATATACAAGCGAGTTTTAGTACTATGTCTTATGGTATATATGTCTTAAAATTGGTTAATAAATAAGATCAACATTAATTTACAATTCTAAACCTGGAATCGAACTAGTTATATTAAAATGTGTGTTATTTTTTAATTTCCAGGTAGTAGCCAACAATTGTTACATAAGACTGACCATGTTCGTCATATCAGTGGTTTTAATAAGCTCCTGCGCGGTTATAAATTTGGTATGGCTTGATTTCTTTAATAACTTTTTGGATAAACTATATTTTTTGGACTTTACTCCAGAAACCAAAAATTAAAGTAAATACGTGAAAAAATCCCAAAAAATAGTTTTATTTATTTTATTTTTAACGCTTTGCCGATAGATGAGATATTATCCCGCAATAAAAAGTATCCTACACGGATAACCAGCTACCATCATTTCAAATTTCGTCAAAAATTGTACAGTGGCTTTCTTGATGCGTTCCAAGACAGACAGACACACAAAAAATTTAAAAACTATAGATTTGGCTTCTGCATTGATAATATCTTAATAAGATTTACCAAAAAATATTTAATGTACAGATTTGACTCAGGATTTTATTATACATATGTATAGATCTATTCAATGACATAAGATTAGTAAAAAATCTTTAGTAATTGTATAAAAAATATATACATATATTGTTATTTTTTCTATTTCAGTTTCAAGGATATATTATACAAGACTTTCCAGAAGATTTAAATAATAGCAGCAGTTGGAACGCGACGAGTGCTCCGCGAATACCGATATATCTAGACGTTGATTCTGCTCCGGTAAGCTATGAAGTTTTACCTAGCTTTGTTCGGTTGGCTTTTTCATTTATAATAAATTTATTATAATATTCCTACAATCCTCTTAATCTTTATTAATAATTTATTTATTTTCTATACATATAATATACTAGAATATATAACTCATCTTTGTATGTAGAAGTAATAACATAGAATTTTCATACTTTCATTTCATCCTCAAACTTATTCGACAAAAAGTAGTTTATAAATTTTTCCGTGCCATAATTATTATATAAAAAGTGGCTTATGTCCTTTTTCAAGATCCTATCTAAGTATCTCTATACAAAAGTTACTATTTATAATATTAGTATGGATATATAGTTAGCACTACCGTTTAGCATATTTTATTATATTATTTATAAAGTCTATTACCTTTTCACGCTTAATCCGCTAAATATTTAGATGAAATTTGGTATGGAGATGATTTGAGACCCTGGGAAGGATATAGGACGATATTTTGTGAATAGAATATGGAGTATGAGGAATTAACTATTTCTCAAGTAAGGGACCTTTCAAATATTACGTAAGCACCAAAGGCGGGTGGGGGGTCTTGGCTTTGCTTAGTTTTCATGACATTGGGGGGCGTCTCTGGATGGTGTTTATGTCAGCAATATTTTTTTATTAAGTTTTTAGATATTTTGCAAAATTTAGTAATTCTGATTCGTCCAATCAAAATATAATAAACTAGCGGATAACCCTCGCTTCGTTCGGCTTGCTTGCTTTTCAATACAAACCCATTTTCACCCCCTTAAGGGATGATTTACGGGATAAAAAGTATCCTATGTCCTTTCCAGGGTCTCAAACTATCTTCTTACCAAATTTCATCTAAATCAGTTCTGTAGATCCAGGGATTACTCCCTACAACGTCACAAACTCACAAACTTTCCCTCTTTATAATATTAGTATAGATGTACGTTAAATTCCTCTATAACCTATAAATATCTTATTATTAGATTTGATGATAACTGCTGCTTAGGAATAACAATAAAAAACTTAAACAGATTAAAAAATATATGAACCAATGTTTACGTAAACATAGAAGGGGGGAGTAAGAGCTTTGCATATTTTTGCTGACAGGGGGGAGAGAGGGGTTAATAATTACTAAAATTCTGCTTCCTTAATACTTGAATGGCCCTAAGGGATATTCAAAATTCAAAATATTTTATTCAGCATTAAATTATTACAATTTTTTACTGAACGTCATGAGTCTACTACTAGTTCGGAAAGAAGAAGCCTCAGACCTGAGAAGAAATGGCGAAAGAAACTCAGCGGGACTAATATTAACTTGTTATCTTTTTTTAAAGTAAAATTATAGTTTACAATATTTCTATCAAGTTGAAGTAGCCTAGAGGCGATCATTTCATTCCCAAGGTGTGCCATCTTCTATAAAATCATTTATTGTATAATAGCATTTAGCACACAAACGTTCTTTAACAATTTTTTTGAATTTGTCGATAGAAGCCTTTTGAACATTTTCTGGGGTCCTGTTGTATAAAACTCATCATACCTACGTATATACTCGTATAGTCTATCTATTCCATACTAAACGTCAAACGTACCTAGGGACGAAAGCGTGGGTATATCCCTAGTATTAATTTATGTTTTTTTTTGTTTTAGAGTTATCTCTACAGTTCAGTACTGACGTTAGCGTCCATTTCGGTGTTCCTCCGATTGGGCTTCGTACTGAAACTATTTTTAATGATCGGGACATTAATTGGACACATCACGTTATTTTCTTCAGCAGAATTATTTTCTCAATACCAGAATAAGGATCCAGATACTGAGTAAGTATATAATAGTTACTTTAAATGAAATTCAGCTTCCAACTCGAGCTTTCAACCCCTTTTTACCCCTAAAGAGGTAAAAATGGGTTGAAAGCTTGTAGAAAAATCCATTATTTTATATTCAATAGCGAATAAAGAATTCGAGTGAGAGTAACTTGTGGTAGATCCCAATAACTTTTTTGTCAAATTTATATCATTGATAAGGAAAATTTTAAATAGATCATCTGCCCTTAATCAATTTTGTTCATTGATGGGAAGGAAGGATTCGCGAAAGCAAATTAAGATTCTTAACAGTGTACCAATTTTGAGCTTACCGTCGATTTAATGTTTTAAAACAATTCACTAATAATAAAGTAGTATATGTACCAAGAGATATTGAACCCACTAACTATATGTCAATCTATATAAGTAAATAAAATTGAAGTGTCTGTTGTACTGTCAAAAACAGCTTTTTACTAAATGCATATGAAAGCATATAAAGTACTTATAAGAAAAACCAAATTTTTAAATTATTTATGTGTCTGTCCGTTTGTTCCAGCTAATTTGCGAAACATTTTGACCGATTTTGACGCCTTTCTTTACATATAGCTAATGTTAAAAGGAGTAACGTAAGTTAGGGAACCCTAATTATTTTTCTAAAATAAAACTAGCCTAAGTTACTCGTTATTGCCCGTGAAAGTTCCGTCGAAATTGCTCCAGACGTTTCGAGGATTAGCCGAAAAAACAGACAAACAGACAGAAATGTTAAAAATTGTGTGTTTCTTATAAAATACCGTATATAATTTATTATATATCATACTCATTAGTAAAAGCTTTTATTTCTACATTACAAACAGACACTCCATTTTCATTTATCTGTATAGACAAAAGCTAGTAAATGCTTACAAATCTATAAACAATTCCCTTCCAGGTTCTCTCTTTTTTTTCTCTTTATTTAAAGGAGCTTTTATTTGAAGCTTGGACCTAGCAAGTTGAATCCACCAGATGCTGAGTTCTATAGTCCCTATTAGGTGTATAAAAATCAAGATCCTGAGTCAATACGATAAAAAGATATGGGCACTGACTCGCACTCTTGATGGATTGAGTCCGACTCGCACTTGTCCGTAATTTTTTTAATTTTAATTTTTTTTCCAGGTTCTCAATGTTGCCATATGCAGCAAAAGCAGGTTTAGTTCTAGTGTTCTTAGCAGCGCTCCTTCATATCCTGGATAGGCAAATAGAGTTCACTTCAAGAACGGACTTCTTGTGGAAGGACAAGCTGAAGTTCGAGCAAGAGGAGGTTGAAACTATGAGGGGGATTAATAAGGTGAGATATTTTAATGGGGTTTTATGTGTTTTGGTTGTATGAGTATGCAATGTAATGGATTTATGTAAGTTAGGATTTTAATCATGCTAAGCAGTTTGTTTGTATGTTTTTTACTCATTCACGCAGAAACGGATGGACGGATTTGCTCTCTTTAGCATGAAAATTGCAAAAATGTGGCATTATCTGCATAAAATATTATTAATAAATTTTATTATAATACAGGGACGAAGCGTGGAAAGTATTAAAAATAAAAGCTATGTGGATATATGGGTATTTTGTATAGATAAAGAATGGTTAAATTGTGTATATTTAGATTATTTTGTGAATGCTACTACATATATTATTTAAATGAAAATTTATGTAATTTATCTGTATTATTTATCTGTATTTTCAGATCCTTCTCGAGAACATTTTACCAGCTCATGTCGCTCAACACTTCCTAACTTCAGTTGCTTCTAAGGTAGTATTGGTTTTAATTTTTGATGTTTTTCTTCTCCCTGCCATCCATTTTTGTTATATTTCTTGTTCCCAAATTAATTGGGGTCAGCGCAAGTAAGTTTTCCTATTCCACTCTTCCCTATCACTCGTCATCTCATATTTTATTTTATTTATTTATTTAATCCTTTATTATAGAAAAAAATCATTCGTCCCTTCACCCCTCTCATCTCTTACCACTTTCTCTTTCATGTCCTGTCTCACACAATCTATCCATCTTTTTCTTTACTCTTTCTCATCATTTCTGCTCTTCTTTTCACATGCGTTGGTCATTGAGTTAGTTTGGCCTTGTGAAGAGGAGGGATGACCCTCCTCTTCACAAGACCATACTAACTCGGATTTCCTTCTAACTTCTCTGTCACTGCTGCTACTTTTAAGATTCCTCTTATGTACTCATTCCTTATTTTATTCATTCTCGTGACTCCATAAATCCATCTTAACATTCTCATCTTTGTAGCATGTAATCTTCTTTTCTCACTCTTCTTCGTAGCCCAGCATTCCGATCCATACATAACGACAGGTCTTGTTACGGATTTATAGATCTTACTTACCCTTTAATTTAAAGGGCTTCCTCTGATGGCAAGTTGTCACTTTGACCTGTCGCCATTTCTTCCATCCAGATCCATTTTATGTTTTTAATTTTTGATATTATTTATTAAATTTTAACTTATGCCAAAAATGTCTGCCAAAAACGGAAATACCATGCCATGGAAACGTTATACCTCAATACAACCCATACGTTTCAAAAAACATACTTTATGTGTATGTGTATTACACGATACACTTTACCAGATTAAGTTAATATTTATTGGAAAGCTATATTTCAAATACCTACACAAAGAAACAAACCGTCGTGCAATCAAATGTTTAACTTTATCCCTGACAATTCCAGGAAGAATTATACCACGAGCGCTATTCTAGTATAGCCGTGATGTTCGCTTCGATTCCCAACTACAAGGAGTTCTACGACGAGACCGACGTCAACAAGCAGGGCCTCGAGTGTCTGCGGCTGCTCAACGAGATCATATGTGACTTTGATAAGGTATCTGTTATTTATTTTGTATTTTTGTGTATTTATTTTTTATTTAAATTTACATAACATTTATTTAACACTAAATCAAAACAACAGCGCACAATAAAAACCATGTATGATTTTCCTGTGTTCATATGCGGTAGTTACTTACATAATATACCTATAAGTAAATATGTTGGGGCATTAACACACAGCACCATCTAGTTCCATGGTAAGCTACGAGGACTTTGTTATAGATACTAGATAGTTGAAACACTACACATATACATATAACTTTGAATATAAACACCCATGACTGGAGTACAAACTTTCGTCCTTATCACACAAATGAATGGCCCCAGAGTCGAATTCGCGACCGCTGGAGCAATTTTTAAGATACATGTAATAAAGTAGACATAAAATATTTAAAAATTAAAATATATTTAATAAAACATATTTATATTCCAGTTATTATTAAAGCCGAAGTTCAGTTGCATCGAGAAGATAAAGACCATCGGCAGCACGTACATGATCGCGTCCGGACTGCGGCCCGGCAAGGAGGAGCAAATCGTGAGTGGGCTTTTCTAAAACTATTTTATATTTATGTATATATACATTATTAAAAAATATATATATGTTTTTGGTTTTTTTGCCAATATTATTTGTTGATTATTGGTTCCCAGAGTAATTCACTACATATTATAAAACAAAGTCTTCAGCCGCGTCTGTCTGTCTGTCTGTTTGCGATAAACTCAGAAACGACTGCACCGATTTTCATGTTGTTTTCACCAATGGATAGAGTGGTTCTCGAGAAAAGTTTAGTATATAACTTGTTTAATTTTTGTATACATTGGCTAAAATATAATGATATTTGTTGGAGGTGTTTGAAAAAAATAAGCCGTCTGGGGCTTTCAACGAAAACGCTGCCTAAACGCTTTGAGATATAACAAAATAATGTATGGTGGAATTGTGTATCTCATATAGGTCTACAGAAAAGTCCGCGACGGCATATGTCTATCTCTTAAGGATAACATACTATATCCAAGCGTACCTAGTTAGTTAGCTAGTTAAAAATATAATAATCTTTCAAATTGTTGTATTTAATTTTGTGGGTAGATCCGTAGATACTCTTATAACTATTGAATGAGTTTTGAGACTACAACCTTAGTTTGTCCCGTGATCATGATTGCTGTAAACATTGAAATGCTGGAAACAAAAAAAAATGAAAAGTAGAGTTTAAAAAGAGCAAGTGTTGAGTTTCTCGTCGGATCTTCTCAGCAAAACTGCTTTCCGAGCCGATGGTAGCTTCCTTATGGACTCACTGACATTTAATTTAAATTTAAAATGTAAAATTGACGATTCAAAAGTACTCGTCCACTTGAATAAAGTATATTTTGATTTTGAATCTTTATGTTTTAGGATGGCAATAGTAAAGAAGAGCATACTGTGGCCATTTTGGTGGAGTTTGCGATCGCTCTTATGACGATATTAGATCAAATCAATAGAGAGTCGTTTCAGAGGTTCAAATTAAGGATAGGTAAGAAATTTCATTTAAATAGCATCTTTTTTGAAAATATTCAAACAATATAAAAACAAAATAAAAAAAACAATTTAATAAAATTGTTTTTTTTTTTAATGAACATGGGAAGTTTTATAAACAATTTTCAGATCACACTTTACACTAATATTACAAATGCGAACTTACTTTTAGTGATTTTTAAGTCAGTATGCTATCTTTTTAAAACATGAGGTCTCATTAAGTACAAAGTAAAATGTCTTGCCACTCAAACTCATTCGTGTCTTCCTCACAATATATAACACTGGCAGAATGTATTGCGTCTGTTAACACAACTGTAAGCCATTAAATTAAAAAAAAGGAGAAAAAACAAAAATGTCGATAGATAGCGTTTTAATATGTACTTAATGTGTACGTTTTAATAAAAGAAAAAAGTATTTCAAAAAGGTATATTGTGATTTAAAAAATACTAATTAAAGAAAAATTAATTAATGTGTTTCAATGAACATGACTCAATCACATTTGCGTAATTTTACTTATAATTAAAAAAAATAACCATTATAAATATATTGTGTTTGTTTGTTATTTTAGTAAATATATACCTACTTACACATAAAATACGGCATGGTGTGGGTGCTAAAAATTTCCACCCCTAGAAGTAGAATATTTATTTTTCAAGTCAGTACAATTCTTTATAAAACAAGATCAATATTTAAAATAGTCCAATATTACTCAGTGACTGTGTCTGTGTGAGTGAGTTTTCATATACTTTTGAATCTCATATACTTTTGGCTAGATCGTAATAATATTAGGTTGCAATATTTTCGTAGTGTTACCTAGAAAAAAAAACTTTTGAAGTAATTGCACCTATTATTTAAAAATCTTTAATTATAATAATTGTGTCAATCAGCGACAAAAAATGTCTTCACCGAATAAGCCCTCGTTGGAATATTTGAGCGCGCTTTTAACTTAATTTTTTCTGGTGAAAACAACAAGCATTGTATTTAAGGTTCAATTTACATTGTTGCATATTTATTTCAACTAGAATAATTACCTAAACACAATTGGTGACAGTTTTGTGAGAAATTTTGCATCGGATTGTGTATCCTAGTACTTTTTTGATCTATGTTTAAATTATTAACAAACACATTCTAGGTCTAAACCACGGGCCAGTAATAGCAGGCGTGGTGGGTGCACAAAAACCACAGTACGATATATGGGGTAATGCAGTGAATGTGGCCTCTCGTATGGACTCCACCGGCCTCATGGGCAAAATACACGTGACTGAGGACACTGCTAAGTAAGTTTCATCATATTTGGCTTAGTTATTTGTAGAATTAGCCAATCAATCAGTAGAAAGTAATATTTAGGTACTTTTTAGTATTTTAATTACTTTATATGTCGCATTTCTTTTATAATAAATATCATAGCAAAGGATTTTATATAACACGTTTGACCTTCTTATTTTTACAGCAGTATTTAATTTATGTTCTTTCAATGCAATTTAATAAACTATTTCCGTCATCAATTATAATTTATATTTAAGCATTAATAACTTAATATTTCTAAGCGCCTGCAAAAATTTCAACGCAAACACATTTCTCTTAAAAATTGCTATATAACAAAATCTAAAATTAAAAATAACAATTAATTTATTTAATACAGTAATATATTAATATAATAAAATTGAAAATTAAATAAAATATTATTTATTTTATGTAATATTTAATATTTTCAGGGTGTTAATGAACGCGGGTTACACGTGCGAGTGTCGCGGACCGACGTTTGTTAAAGGGAAAGGGACATTAGTGACTTATTTCGTTAAAACACCCAATATTGGTGTATAATCTGATACGTAATAAATTATTATAAATAGCTAAATTTACTCGTTATAATGAAATATATTATATTTTAAGGTTTTGGAATTAGAGATTTTCTTTTAAAAAGTTTAAAAAGCTCTCTTAAGTTATATTAAAAGCTTTTATTCAGTAATTTTAAAAGCAATAATATTATTTTGTGTAAGAAGTATGAAAATATACCGACCTTAAGTATTAATTTAGTTTAATTAATTTATATAATAGAAAATAATAATTTCTTTTTCTATACTAGAAAGGGTGGAAATGAAAAGGTTTTCTAAGTATAAAATATGCAAGAGAATAAGATACATCTAATATTATCAGTGAAAGAGTCATAAAAATCCATTGCCAAGAAAATGGCGTAGGCGCAAACATTTAAGTATAGAAAACCTCCTTTTACTTAAGGTTGGTTGACAATTATACTTTCTTACCTTTGAAACAAAATAAAGACACTAATTTCATTAGCTTATATTTTAGAATAATTTTTATTCTAGATATTATTTTTTGGGTAAATCGGCGTAATATAAATTAAAAGGAATATATTATGTATTTATAATGTTATTATACAATAGTTTTTATTATCTTATAAAAATTTAAGTAAATGCTTACTAATATATTTAAAAGTTTACATGATATTCATATTATTATATAAAAATGAATCAAATAAATAAGGTATTTAATATTATGTATTTTGTCATGTAACGGCAATTTATCAGGATAATAGAAATTAAAAAACATAATGTTATATTATTTTATTATTTTTATATATTATTTGTTATAAAATTAGAATAATATAATTAATATTTTTATTTATTAACCAACTTCCTAAAAGGATGATGTTCTATGTATCTTTTTTTATTTATTTTTTTAACCTTTTTAGAAAATTCTTTTACTTAGTAGTATTCTAATATTGTGGCCTAAATCTATGAATATGGGTGAAAATTACTAAATTATATAGAAATTTATAGTTACAAGTGTTTGACAATATTTAAATGAATATATTTCAATTTATTTTTAATTTATTGTATCTAATAAGCTACGCCCTAAAAAGCCAAATGTTTAAACCATGTAGTATCTTAGAAATATCTTCACGATAATTATTATTATATACTATATTTAATATTATTAAATACTACATTTAATATTAATCTAAATATAGTTATAATATAATATAATAGGTATAGCACAAATATTTACTAAAATAATAATTAAATTTATTATTATGTAATGATAATTAATTAATTTTATTTTAGTATTAATTTATAAATAAATATATATTTTTTATTAATGCTTGCGTTGTGATTTTAATGATTGTAATTATATTTTTATAAAAATATATTGTAATATTGTATTATAGGCCTAATAGTATTTTTTAGTTACTAATAGGTATTTTTTTTGAATAACTAATTTGCACTGTGATTATTTTAGTTTTATGCACAAATTATTATTAAATCTATACAATATAGATAAATATATAGTAATATATATTTATTTATCCTCAAACTAAGGAATAATATAGACAGAGTGTCATAGAACTAAACATGAAGCTAAATAATAATGATTTAAAATAGTATACATATGACGATTTGTATACTGAGTAATAAAGTAAATAAATGTCAATAAAATAGACAACAGGTTTTATTATAATAAAGTAATTAAATAAGGTAATATTATGCTATCTCGCTTTCAATGGGAAGAGAATAATGCTTAAAAAATACAAAAGAATATATTATTATTTTTATAATTATTATCAATATTTTATTCGCAAAAAGTGTATACCTATTAACTTAACTATTACATATAGTATACAATTTCTCTTATTCTTTAAAGAAAGTAAACGATCTGTATGGCAAAATCGAGAAAAGTAGCATATATAGCAAATCACCCTACCATTCTTGACTTTGACACTTATTTTGGCGGACTCCATTTATATAATTCTTTAGTCTGAGTATATAGAATATTGTCATTCGAATATTCTTTTAAAGAGTAGGTTCTATGCTTGAAAGGAAACGAAGATGAGTAATAAATAAATGTAATATTATCTTAGAAAAAATAAATAACATACTGCTTAAAATATTTGATGATCTCAAGTAAATTCTCGCTTTAATGGAACCGTTCGTTTGTGTATAAAACCTCTTCTTTGAAGCAAACTAATGAAAAGTAACTATAATAGTAATATGTATGTCCAATATACTTTTAGCACTTAGTATAAATATTATATGTTATATACATAATATTTTTGTTAATCACTTCATAATATTTTCTTAGATTTACGCGAATATTTGACATTTTAAATAAAATTATTATTTCGCGGATTTATTTTGATTTTTGGTTCCCGTGACCATGAATGCTTTACAGCAATCATGGTCACGTGAGAGACTATATCACCCAAATATTTTTTAGATAGAAAGCATAATGGAAATGTTGTAATGTTAGAGTTAAAGGGGCCTAACCTATTTTTTATGAAAATTTTATATATGTATGTATATTTTATGTAGGTACTTAGTTGTTAAACAATTACATTGGATGAAAAAATTGAAAAAAAGACATTTCATTTGTCCATATTTTATTTTTTAACCGACATTAAAAATATAAATTCTCTATTCGAATATGATTTTATATTTTTAATTGTATCTTTTATTGTGTTGTCAACTTTAAAGATTATCTACCTTAAGTTATAATTTGAAAAATTAAATTTTAAAACCGATTTTATTTACAAAAAAATTCATAACATTATTATTATTTTTAATTTATGTATGTAATAGCCATTAGATACTGGAAATATACTCATTTTATTACTTTAATTTTAATAACCTTTTTTAGACTGCTCTTTGTTTCTTGATATCATTGTTTGTAAAATAATACAATTAATTTACAAAGAATTAAATCTATTAAGTTTTAAATCAATTTTTAATATTAAATTGCATTTAATAATAATATTTAAATTAATTAGAAGATATTGTTAAAAATTGAAACTCAATATTTTTGTAATGGAATTAAATTCAAATGTTTAACAATAAGTTACGTTAATTTTGAATTAATAATTTTATTATCTAGTATTAAAAATGTTAATATTTCAGTTTTATGAAATTTTACCGAACTTAATTGGTTTTTTAAGATGGAATTGTTGCCAATATTATTATTTAAAAAAATAAAATTTTTAATTATTGAAATAAATTTTATTTTGTTTTTGAGAAATATGTTTTAAATAGGTATATTTTATTCATTAAAATTGCTCATTTATAAATTATTGTGAATATAATAAGGATTAAATCAATACACACATCTTGTATCTAACACATATATTATATGTATCGTAAAATTAAACTTTTAATAAAACACCCTACAGAATAAATTGTTTTTATTTCCTGAAAAAAACTTAAAGCAAATTTATAAGTTTATGAAATTGCAATATTAAAATACGAGAATTTCATATTCTAGATAGAATAGAAAATTAAAAAATTGTATTAAAGTTAAAGAAATCTAACAGTAATTATTATATTCGAATATATTTCTTGAGATTTCACAGGAAAATCCTCACAAAGTTTTTATGTGCATAATGTGCTTGGAAACTTTTAATATAACAAAAAGAAGTGCTTGTCTGTCAAGAATCGGTAGAGTATATAAAAATTACAACGTCTTCTTAAAAATAAATTTCGTTAATAGTATTTTGGGTGGATCTATTATTGCATTTCTTTCAAAATTTTCCACCTCATCATTTGTAATTTTGATATTTTTATCTTTGTCTATGAAATAATAAAAATATTTTACAATTATTATAATTTTAATTTGTATCGGTTAAACAGTAGCTGATGCACGGAAGCGCCATCTAGTGATAAGTTACAGCTAAATGAAAGTCTTGAAAGCTTTTTCCATGTATAAATGCTTACATAAATAAATATCTAAACTTTGTAGTTAAATTTTTTACTGTTTACTGATTTCTAAAAAGGAGAGTGTTCTGGACTAAGGTATATTTTTAATATATAAAAAATCTAAATTTTTGATTAAAATAAGGTATTCAGTGTCTTCCCCTATTGTGAATTATCAAAGGTAAAGACATAAAGAATATATTACACCCTAGAGATGGATTTATTACTTATGAGGTTTTGAAATCCGTGTAACATTTAGTTAAAAAGAATAATTACGTATGTAGTTGATTTACTGTTACAGAAGATTCGATTTCGATTTGTTTTTTTGTTCAACTATAATATTTCTTTATTTACAAAGGCTTGGCCCTTTGGAAGTATGCTGCATTAAAAATAAAATAACATGTAAACCGTTTTTTACAGTTTAAAATACATATAATTAAATAATAAAAATTAAATAAAAAAAAGTTCTAGTCTCCAACATCTGATAATTGTACACCTTCACTTTAAAGTAATACTCAAGTATTATTACCACTCTATATCAACCAAAATAATCTGAAGTTATAAAAAAATACCAATGGCTAATTACTTGTTATTAAAACTCAGTTAAAAATGATTTTATCGTATAATTTAATGTCACGTTTGATTTATCGTAAATTTCACGCTACCATTTTGGACGTGCGTCGCGGTCGACGGTCGGCGGAGGAATGAATTTGAATTTGGAATTTCCAACGAATACGAGGCGTTTAATTGGTAATTGCCGGTTCTTCGACCACCTACACGATACAATGATTTATTTCTTATCACCGCCTCAGAATGTAGAGGGGTTCCGAAAATATAACTAAATAAAATTCAGCTTTGATTTTTGATGTTATACTTCTTTTGGCACGTTTGGTAAAAAAATTGAGAGTATAATATTTACGACGCACGCGCACACCGACAGCCAAAAAGCGACATGATGAAGTTAGCTGCATTCCTTTTACAAATAAAGAGTTGTGACATACGAGATGAAATCTTTAGCTATTTTTGTTCTGTTACGCCAAAGAAGTATAACTTCTTACGTGCGTACATAAGTACATACATACACACTTTTTTTATTATTACTAAACAAGGTTTTATTAATATTCTAAAATCTTGACACCTTTATTAATCTATCATTACGTCACTTAGTGCTTATTTATTCAAACGACCAATACTTTTTGCACTTTACAGCTGAGAGATTTATTTCTTTATTTTATTTCTAACATTTATTTACATACATAGATAAAATATATTTTTCGGCTTCATTAAAGTAAAACGTGTATTTAATACTAATAGAATTGACATTTAAAAGTTAATTATACTGCACTAAATACTATTTCGGTAAATGGTAAGTAGCTCTTATTTGACCCTAGATATATTATTGTGCTATCAGAAGTGATAAGTATGCTATTTATTAGCATTATTGAACGCCAGAAAGCTTGAACAATGAATTGCAAGCTTTCGATCAGAGTAGCACACATTTGTATGAGAACTCGTTAATTAATTATTACTTATAGTACATATATTTAGAACTTTTTATATTTAATGTTTTTGATATGCTTATGATATGAATAATGATGTTTCTAGAGGAAGATGCATATGAAACAAGAAAAAAATTGAGAAGATCTAAACCCTTGGTGTATAATTTCCTTTTGCTGCAAAGCCTATATTATACATTCTAGGAGCGAACCTGAGCGAAGCGAGAGTTAGCTGCTAGTATGTATAATATATTACGTTATAACGGTATATAATATACGTTATAACGGTTTGTATGGAAAAGATAGATTATTTCTTATATATTCTAAGCTGAAAGCATTTAAACATATTATAAGCATCAGTTTTACAAAAATGTATGGAAGTCTGCCCGATTTGTTGACATTTATGATTACTGCTACACTCCCTTAGGTAATAGCATGATAATATAAAGCTTATAGCTTTTCTCAGTAAGCGGGCTACCTAATACAAAAAGAATTATTTCAAACAAACAAACTCAGCCTTTTTATTATATTAGTATAGATGTAAATATGCCCGTAGTTTTAAGAGCAGATTAATGCGACTGAAATGCACTGACAGTTCTCTAAGAAGTAGATTGACAAAAAAAATGTATATTAACCATATACCTACCACATAACGTACGATGCTTTGCGATTTTTTTTAAGTATATAGTATATATGCACATAAAATTCTACGCTGTAGATCGCAGGTTCAATTGTCACTTGCTACAAATTTCGAGTAAGTACGGTTATTTATAAATGATTTATGTACGTTTTAGCTGTATCGCACACACCGCACCCGGTGTTAGTCCTTGATTATATAATTTAAGGGTAAAATACCGTAATATCTCATTACCGTAAGTCAAACTGAATCGGCTGATTCTCTGTCGAGTTACATGTTTTTCTTACAGAATAGCACTACTGGTAAATAAATCGTCTTTAAAAAGAAATTTACTCAATATTATAACGTAATATTTTTATATATACACGAAACAAACCAACAAAAACGAAATCATAAGTAGGTTTGCAGTTCCAATAATATTACACTTGTCTAATTGAAACCCACTTTTTTTGAAGTCGGTTCAATTAGATTAAAGTGATGTATCATTATGTCCAATTTTAACATTCGGGCCGTATTTTGACCGCCTCTGACAAAGTATTGTTTATCTATACCTCATCTGATACGGTGACCTCTATATAATATACATTCGCGTAATTGAATTGCACCCATAAGAGACGCGTTTATTAAATTAAATGATGCTTATAGTTTTTATAAATTAACAATTTTTCATATTCGCAAAACGTTTTATTAAATTTAATAGTGTTGTCATCATTTTAATCGATTTCAATTCGATATTGTTCAAAATTGATTGTTTAAAATTAAGTTTTATTGTTTTAATATGAATCGATTTGTTTCATGATATTTAAGCGAAGTTATGGGTTTATTTATATTCTAGGTCATATTTTTGTACAGTTTTAATTAGAGCACTTTTAGGATTATTTATCACAAAATACCTATAAGAATTTATGTTTATTTGTCTGTTATAAACTGTTTTCTCTGAAATTACTGGGGAGAAATTTCTAAGATATACCACCCAATGGAGTGGGATGCCTCCTAGTGCATTTCTTCTCTTCTCTCTAGAAAAAGTCAATAACTATACTAAGCCCGACACGGGTCTCGAACCTGGACCCCCACATTTGCAACCGTGCAAACTACCCACTAAACCATTGAATCAGTTAAAATTCAAATAATAATATGCCACACATCATTTGGTCGAATGAAAATCTTTTACAACACAGTTAAATTTGAACTTGTCAAAATGTAGATTAATTACCTTACTGGTTAAGCTGGGAACATTCACATTGATATAATTATACTCGTAGCACTGTTTTTATTGGTTAAATAACGGTTTGGCTAAATCAATTATAAAGAAATGTAATCGTGAGGCAATTTATAATAATTTAGATCGAATTTGTTTTCTGTGATTGTGTTATGAGAACGCGTTGTTTTAGATTAAGTTGAAATCCAAATTATAATATTTTGAATGCGACAGTAATGTCGCATGATGTTTTTCTATTGTATTCAGCCCTTTTTAACATCCCACTGCTGGGTACAAACCTCCCTTTTGGTACTAGGGGGATGAGGCCGTAGTCCACCATGCTGGCCAAGAGCGGGTTGGCGGACTTCATATGTCTTTCGAAAGCTTGTTAAGTTCTCTCAGATATGCAGGTTTCCTCATGATGTTTTCCTTCACCGTAAAATAAGTGGTAATTATGTTAGAAATGATTCGCACATGAAAATATCGGAGTTGTAAGACCCGGGACTTGAATCTGCTTCACTCGGTTTCCCAAGTGAGCGCGTTACCACTGGGCTAGCACTGTCTTTTACATCATTTCATGTTTTTCTGTTACATTGTCATATTTAAAAAAACTGAGCAGATGTCGATGAATTTGAATAAAGACTACATCATGATTGTTTCCGTCACGTTTATTTTCGCTTGAAAATCTGCGAACTAAAACTAGTTTTTTTTTAAATTTTGTGTATCTTGTAATATTAGTATTTATCGATTTATTTATTTACTTAATTTATTTTGTTACTTATTTGATACTATAAATTAAATAACAATACTTATATACGTATATTATTTTGGTAGAATACCTTATTTGGATAGTATCAACATTATACATAAACCATACATTATATAGTGCAATTTTTTTTTTCGAATTCTATTTGTAAGTTTTATTATACATTATCCCAAATAAATAATCTTAATATAATTTAAGTTTATCATTAGAGCTTATCAAATCAGGTCTGCGAAACCCCATATCCCGACAATTTAAATAGTCCCATAATACTTAAGGGTAGTCTAATCTACACTCTCAAGACCACACAAAGTACAATTTCCCATAAAATTTATTCCTTATAATAAACGTGGTGCATAAGTCAGCTAAGGCAATATATCTCGCATTCAGTGATAAAGTATAACACGCAAGTACCAAGATTACGACCGGAAGTCTGGGCGCAGTACACAAAGCGCTATGAGTTATTGCAGGCCACTTATTCGGTTATGACGAATCATCTCATATATTATTAGTATAATAATGGTCAAAGAGTATTTTGTAGATATACCTTTTTGAACATATTTTTGTATGTATACATATTTTTGTAGTATACCTTTTCAAACGTATTTTTGTACGCTAATTGTGGACTTTCTAAGAGAATCTATGTATTTATGTGTACTTAAATAGAAAGATCAGTACCCTTTTTTTCTCTTTTTGTCAAGCGATTTTCTTTTTTTTTGTTTAGTAGCTTTTGACGAGCTTATTCAATGAAATATAACATAAAGGTCTATATTAGATAAATACTACTATTCATGTATTATGTTTTCTTCAAATTCTACTAATACTAGTAAATCTAATCAGGTCATAAGTTTTATAGATAAAACCTAATTAGCGCTATGATTAATGAATCAGTTTGACCAGTGAAGGGTTCACTTACTATCAATACTAATTTAACTTAGTACTGTTGCGTTATACTCGGTAAAGTAGTTGAAGTATATGTAGGCTCCAGTTAATACTTAGCATCAGGACAGTTTAACCAAAAAAAAATTGAATATGTCTTTTTATTTGTAATATTTTATGAATAAAATTCATATAACTTTTAATTACTTAAAATAAAAACTATTGAAGTCTCATATAAGTATCGCATTTTTTCATATTTCAATCAATTAATAAAAAAACTAACTCACTAATAAATTAACAAATCCGTTTCTAGAAAATATCAAATAAATAAAAATATATTTAAAAATACATGTCTTTCCACTACAAAAACCCTCTCAGAGACAACAAAAACAAGGCACAAATGATAGCAAAACACCACACATTCTTTGCATTCCACTGGGGGTCCAACACAATACAGTCACTGGCACGTAATCCAAGATTAACGCTCCACCGGCCACTACTCACTAGCTACCGGTGTTTAGCCACCAGTATATTCCTTGACTAATTGGTAGATACCTAATCGTTTTACTGCGAAACTTGCAATATATTTTCCGAGCAAAATTAATTTGGATTATATTATACTAGATACGTGGGTAACAGCTTACTTATTTAATGTCTAAGACTAGTGCTTTCCAGGGTTTGCTCGTTATTTTATTATATTGTAAGTAAAGAGATAAAATTGCTTATTGTCGAGTTAAAAGAATTTAGCATATATTTGCATGATATATCATATCGTTAAGGGAGAAAATAGAACAATTAAGGATCTGCTTTAGTGGAAGTATTAAAAATAGCCAAAGATGGTCTTAATGGAGAAACAGAATGTTATTAGATAATAATACTTGGGCGACCGAGCTTCATTCATCGTATTTTGGGAAATATATAAAAATAACGTTTATTTTTTAAAAAAATACACCAATACACATAAACTTAAAAAGCAAAACCTTATATAAATACGAAATTTGATCCTAATTGCTAGAGTCGTTTCCGAGATACACGAAACAAATGTGTGTATATACAAGAATGGCTCAATTAATATTATAAGATAACATATTCAGATAGACATGTCTTATGTAAATGCTCTTGGTAATAAAAAAATGTCGTACAATTTTATTGGCAACAGTTGTATTCATATTAATTCAAATATATTTATTTTTTATAGTATAGGAGAAGTTGAGAGCTCAACCCATAACACAGTATAATGATCAAGATAAAAAAAACATAATACTTATCTCATTTTTATGACTTAAGCTAAATCACTCTTGCAATATATTTTCGTCAATCGCAATCAGCTTCTCAAGTAATAATATTATAAATACGTATGTTTGTCAGTCGATTTGCTTCTCTTTTCGCTTAATGTTGAGTATAGAGATAGTTTATAGATAATACTTTATACTAAAAAGGCATGAAGCATAAGCAAGCATGACTAAATAGTTTTTAATGTATTTTTTTACAATTATTGCTATCTAAGAAAAGAAAAGTAAGTTTCCATTAGATGACAGGTAGATTTTTATGTGAAATGTATATATATTTAAAATTGTTTAATAAAATCAATCTTTAAACCAACGCAATCAGAATCGCGTGTTTTTCTAGTTACATTTAACCGAAGCACAGACACATAGCATATAAATAAAGATGAACAGCAATTAATATCGAGATCTGTGTCAGAAAAAGGGCAGTTTTTAACCTGTACCGAAAATGAAATATGACGGTCTTACCGCGTAAACGTAAAATTATGTATCATCAATTTGACTCCAATCATTCAGAGTAATCTGTTTCCGTCTTAAAGGAATCGATTGGGTGTTCGTAAAAATGCCACTTAAAAAGTGGGCTACTTGAATATTCTTTTAAAATTATACTTTATAATAAAAATTTTTAGCCAACTGTGCTGGAACGAGGGTAATGTTTTTAGTGAGTGTTGCCTATTACTTTGACCAATCCAATATTAGAATATATTATGTAATTCGGTAATTTTTAATTGCTTTTTTTTAGTTACTAGCAACTCACCCTCGCTTTGCTTAGGTTCTTTCCTAGGTTGATTCCCCATACAAACTTTCATCCCTATTTTCACCCCCTAAAGAGATGATGTCCTTCCCAGGGTCTCAAACTATCTTCTAACCAAATTTCATCTAAATCGGTCCCGTAGTTTTTGAGTTCATTCGTTACAAACATACAGAAATACAAATCTTTTCTCTTTATAATAGTAATGTAGACAAAAGAACTTATACCCGTCTATCGACTTTTTACGTATTTCAAAGAGCCCGAATTAAGGCTGTCTGTGGTATGAAAATTATTGTCATTTTTTAATTTAATCATAAATGTATATTTTAACTTTACTTATAGATAAATATAGTTAAAAATATTATACATATTTAACGTTGACTTTTATGTACTATTTTCAGCAAATTGCCATTTAGAACGAAACGATCAAGTTTCTATTTATATATTCCTACATCTCTTTACTACTACAGTTTGCTACTGCACTAAAATTTCAAATGGCTGTCTTTTAAAATAGGTAACTTATTGTTCATTCCTCTATGACTTTTGTTACGCGTAAGTTGCGATTATTTTAAAACGAATGATGTTATTGGATACGAACATATCGATATAATATAAGACGTTGTTATAATGAATCTATAAATTACTGAGACAAAATATTTTGCTTTATAAATATTAGTTTGATTAATATTAAGGATTTTTTAGTTTATTAGTGTTAACTAAGCAAGAAATTGTTATAATCTAATAAACCTTTAAACGAGCAATTATTGTATATTTATTCATTTATTTATTTATTTACACCGGCGATCTCGGAAACGGCTCTAACGATTTTGCTGAAGTTTGGTATGTAGGGGTTTTCGCTGGCGAAAAATCGATCTAGATTAGTCTTATACGTACGTACATAGTTTTCATGCGGATTTCTTTTGCATTATTCCACGCAAAATATGGTCGCTAATTTCGCACGCTTGGGCATAAATATAGTGGTGAAGCGGCCAAGATTCAAAATTGATAATCATAGGAATCCGGGTTCGAATCCCGATCGGATACAAAGTTTTTTCTTTTATTTTTTTTATTTATTCAAGTTTTTAGTTTTAAGTTATATATAGATTAGGTATAATGCAAAAATACGATATAACAATAAAGAACTCTGAGCGAAGCTCGATTGCCCAGGTAGGTACTATACTCTAATACGAATTAAGGGAAAGGGTACGTATTAAGGGAAAGAAATATAAATAAAATTTAAAATACAAGAAATAAAGGAATAGAAATAAAATACTTCATTTAACTAAAAATATATTGATTATTTTTTTTATTCAATTTCAAATAGTACTACAACTTTTACTCTTAATAAATATTTTTGTTAAATATTTATTTTGTATTCCGATACACCATATAATATGCTGTGTATGACCAATTGTTTTAAAATGTGATGGGTTCGATGCTCGTGAGGCTCAAAAAATGCAAACATTTATACACCAGTCTTATGTAAAACACGTTATTGTGAATTCAGCTTTACACACGTACTCTTTGACAAGGTATTGTGTGATAATTTTACCTTTTAAATATAATAAATAAATTAACACTTTCCATCTAGATGACCTATATGGCCCATTTCGATACGTATCGCATGTGAAGCGTTTAAAACGATTTTGAATGCAAATTTATGGCTTGCGTTGTATTTGGTATTACTTTTTATATATTATATGTATAATAAATATAAATATGTTGGGACATTAACACACGTCACCATCTAGTTCCATGGTAATCTACGAGGCCTGTATTATTGATACCAGATAGTTGATACACTACACATATATTACTGTAAATACATACATATTATAAATATAAACACCTATGGCTAAAGTAAGAACATTCGTGTTCATCACACAAATGAATGCCTCTAGTGAAACTCGAACCCGCGACTATTGGGACACAACAAGTAGGATCACTACAAACTGAGCCAAGCGTGTACCTAAGCAACGGAGCCTTTTTCCAGAAAAATACACCATGTAGATAAACTTAAAAAGCGAATTCTTATCTAAATCCAAAAGATCCCAATATTTAATTCCGTTTTCGAGATACATATATAAAATTGTTATACATTTAATGTCCTATAGCTAGGCACATACTTACCACCACGCTGGCCAAGTGCGAGTTGGCGGACTTCACATGTCTCTCGAAAACTTACTTGCTTCTCTTAAACATACAGGTTTCCTCACGATGTTTTTTCACGGTATGTCAAGAAGTAATCATGTTGAAAACTCGGGATTTGAACCCGCTTCACTTGGTTTCCCAAGCGAGCGCGTACCACTGCGCTGCCACTGCCTTTATTACACATATCAGCACCTCGTTTTTCCCTTGCACGTAAATTTCCCATATATTTGGAGTGTATATATAAATGTAAAGTATACATGTCAATGGTACCCATTCGTTTTAAGGCCTACTATAAGAAATAATCCTCTTCGACTATTTCTCTTATAATCCATAATATAAAATTATAAATATAAGAAAAGCTCTATTTGTTATCTTTTCACGCTTAATTGTTGAAAAGATTTCAGAGAAATTTATTTAGGACATAATTACATTACGAGGACGGTCATCTATCTTTCATCTCTATCCGGCTCAGCAAGCAAAGTCGCTGGCAAAAGCTAATAATATTTTTTTTTCATATAAAGTACATCAAAAAGGTCACTCGACTGGGCCGCTCCATATAAACGTACTCTGGTTTTAAAAGGACCCCAATTGTTTTAACAAAATATCGTCGTCTGCTCGCATTTTTCAGCATCGAAATAAGGTTATTATCTCATGGTACCCGACTTAAGTGTATTTATTGGTTCATTCAATAATAAAGTACACGTTTTTTCTTATTCGTTTGGTAAAATATTGTAAAGGCAATTGTAAGTGTATTACACTGATAAAGAAGAAATGGAAGGTGCATGAGATGTTATTATATTTTTGTTATAACTAAAAAATATAAGATATTCTTCTAAGTCGCTACACTCTTGACAGAGTGGTCGTGGTCGTCACTTGAGCGTTGTGGCACGCTTGACTACTCGTCGCCACTCCTCTCTAACAGCCGCTTGCTTCGTGCATTCGTGTAAGGGAACATTCATCAGATAATAAGATTCATAAGATATATCTTATATTACTATATAGACTAGTGACTCCTTTACTTCTCTCGAGTGCGTCTCTACGTACATTTTAATTATTTTGAGTAAAACTCTAATTATTTTTCTAAAATAAAATTATCCTAAGTTACTAGTTACAACATCAGCTATATCGTAAAAGTATATAGTAAAAGCCTCGTCAAAATCAGTCCAGACGTTTTGGAGATTAGCCGGAACAAACAGACAGAAAGACAGACAGACAAAAATTTTAAAAATTGTTTTTTCCTCATAAGTATCGTTTATGCATTTAGTAAAAAGCTATTGTATATTGACATTACAAACAGACACTTCAAATTTATTTATCTGTATAGTTTTCGTATAGAGGTGGAACTTCAATAGTTGCTATAAAAAAAAGAGAAACGGTTGACTCTGCCTATTTAGTATTAATATATAGATTAATTATAGGTTATTTTAATTTAAATAACAAGCAAGAGAAGTCGCAAGTGTTAACTAGTTATTAATAAAAAAGATAATTTCATCACATTTCACGCTTTATCCTTTATAAGTGTTAGCTCTATATTCGGACCTTACTTGGTTGGCTCAAACCTTATTTACAACTACATATTTTTATAAGCGTGTAAAAAGGACAAAAAATATAACTGAATTTATATTTGCCTTGTGCGGTTACGTCAGTAGGTATAGCGACATGAAAGTGAGCATAATTTTTAATATGCCTTAGTTTTGCTTGGGTTTCTATTAACTCCTAAAACACTAGTTTACAGTATATGTAAGAAAATTTATATACAAGACCTATAATTTGTTTTAGCGCTTCTATAATGTGCTGATAGCCCTAATTGAGCACTAAATTAGTATTTGCTAATTACTTGAAACAGTTTATAGGATTTAAAAAGATATTTTTCCAAAAAAAAAAATTCCATATATCGACAACACTTACATGAGCACTAAATTAATGATTATTTAATTTACATTAAGCGGATAGCGTACGATAGTGGTAGTGATATTTACTATAAACATTTAAAATGTTTAGTATTAAAATCAACAAATATTGTAAGCTACTTTGGTGCAATTTTTGATTTTTTTGAAATCATTTTGTTAAATTGGGGAAAGGCGCTGTCTGTAACAAGTATATTATGACCTTTGAGACTCTAAAATCTTAGCCTCTCTCGTGATCATGATTGCTGTACAGCATTCGAAATGTCAGGAACCAAAAATCAATATTACGAGTAAATAAATTGGCCTATCTAGGTATTGATCGATTTAACGACATATTAATTTATAGGGATTATTATGTATAAATAGGTACTTTTTCTACTTAGTTTAATTTATTATGAAATTATTTAATTTAAAAAATCATCGAAATAGTATTTTTTTTTAATGTTGGGACATTAACACACAGCGCCATCTAGTCCCATGGTAAGCTACGAGTCTTGTGTTATGGATACCAGATAGTTGATATACTACACATATATAACTTTAAATACATAAATATTATAAATATAAACACCCATGACTGGAGTACAAACATTCGTGCTCATCACACAAATGAATGCCCCCAGCGGGACTCGAACCCGCGACCGCAGGAACAGCAATTAGGGTCACTACCAACTCAGCCAAACGTTCCTTTTCTAATTATATTTATTATAGTTTATATAAAAAATATATACCCATTTCGCACGAGTAACTTAACGTACAATTTTTTTTATAGGAGAATCTTCAATGTGAACTCCTGTAGGTAATTTTTTAAGAATTAATTAAATTTCTGAGAAATTAATTGTTAACTGTAACACCGGTATGCCCACGGTCGTTGAAGAATTAATATCTATCGATAGCTAACAGAGCATGCCCAAATAAAAAGTAGTTTGCACATACATGCATATGTACACATACTCAAAAAATATCTCCTTTATTCTGATGGCTAAAAATATTAAATAAATAATATCATAGTAATAATAAAATTAGCCATATAAAATAATTTTAAAAGAAACCGCTGATATATATTTTAATTTATAACAGTAGTATAAATATTTGCCTCGAGCAGAAATCAGGTCTCGAATCGCTTAATATTATGTGGCTGAAATCTTGCTAATTCTTTAAATGTTTAATTTATCTTTCTATAACACAGAAATGTGAATTAACATGACGTTTTACGAGTTTTGTTTGCATACTATTTGCTCAAAAATGGTCGATTTTATCCTCCTTCTAACTGTTGTGTCTATTTAAATATTTGATACCCTCGAGCTGATCAGAAGATGATTTCTTGAATCAGTTTTTCAACTAGCAAATTCAAGTTTGGGCTCAATTCATTCGATTACGAGTCCCATGAAATATTTTTAAAGCTTTAATAATATAAATAAAGCACTATAATATAGTCATAATAATAATATAAGCTATTTCTAATAATGACATAAAGCAATATTTAGAAAGGGTAAAAAGTCTAAAAAATCGATACTGCATCCTTAAGCTCTTCCAAATAAATCAGTAGCGTAAATCGGATTTAAGCCCATAATATGTTACGAGTCAAAGCGATTGTACTCAAATAAAATATTCTACCATACATTGGATCAAGATATGTACATCCAGAGGCCAATGCCAAATGATAGTCTAAGAGACATATTATTTAACTAAAACTCTTGTATTTTTTAAAAGAATATCTTCAAATTTATATAAGACCAACCTTATGAGGTAATATTATTGAATAGTATCACGAAAATTTATTTACAAAGCGTACAGAATGAAGAGATTGAGTCATGCTTATGAATGTACTTTTACTTAGTCCGCACTATAAATTTAAATAAAGAAAGTTATCATATTTAATCTTTTTTAACGTCCCACTAATGGATTGACAGATGACCTAAGAAAGATTGTGGGCAGCGGGTGGATGCAGGCTGTCCAGGACCTCATTGGGAGAGACTTTTGTTCAGCAGTGGATGGCGATAGGCTGATTGATGATTATGAACGTCCCACTGCTGGGCACGGGCCTCCCTTCAATATGAGGGGGACCAGTCCACCACGCTGGCCGAGTGCGGGTTGGCCGACTTCACATGCCTTTCGTAATCTTGCTAGGTTCTCTCAGACATTCAGGTTTCCTCACGAGGTTTTTCTTCATCGTAAGTGGTAATCATGTTGGAAATGATTCGCACATGAAATTGGAATCCGCTTCACTCGGTTTCTCAAGAGAGCGCGTTTCAACTGGGCTATTAGTTCTACAGTTATAAAATGCACAAATTACTTAACACTTTTTAACGGCTATCTCCTATATTAAAATCGTTTATTGGCGTCCCACATTGGCCAAAGCTTTAAAGTCAAGATAATATCATGCTATAACTTAATCTAAGATATAAACATGCCAATTTCAACTTTACACTGCTGGAGTGTGCTCAGATCGGTTATTAATCAATAAGTACAGTAAACAGTAATCTTTTACTTTTAGGATTTGCATTTCTTACGATTGAACTTTATTTATGGTATTTGAAATACGATGACGTTATGTGATTTTTTTTCTTATGGTGATGGCGTTCTGCTCTTACTTGTCATGTTTCGAAACTGAAGCGAAACTCATAAATCATCGTATTGTTGTGTTGTGTAGAAAAACATGCCTTCCTGACCATGAAGCTTCTTGCCATCTGCCGTCATTCAAAAACTCTTCACCCCCAACCGGCATCCGATATGCATCACCCACTGCCACTAATAAAGCTTGTAGATCCAGCTGGCTAAATCGGTCACCTTGGTCTTTCTACATATCTATTTTCTGTATATGTGTTACCTATACAAAACTATGTAAAGCCTAGACAAGGCTTAGAAAAGAAACAAAAGAAACAAGGCTGAGAAAAGTAGTTTTACAATCATTGAAGGATAAAAATGAAAATAATAATAATGAAATGAGAAATTTAAACATCATGTCACAGAATCTCATATTATGTCATGCCCTATATATTTTTTTGATATCTATTCTTACAAAGACATCGTGTTCAAGCCATCAGGACAG
This sequence comes from Brenthis daphne, assembly GCA_947093115.1. Taxonomy (NCBI): domain Eukaryota; kingdom Metazoa; phylum Arthropoda; class Insecta; order Lepidoptera; family Nymphalidae; genus Brenthis; species Brenthis daphne. Next base: position 13,239,298 of record OX352483.1, read on the forward strand.
CATAAATTAAGTCAAGACGTATATTTATTATTTCTTTGTCTGGGAATTCAACCTGCAACTAAAGACGCAAAGGCTATTTTTGTAACCACAGTCAATCATCAGCTATACGGAAGTAAAATCTATTTACTCATATTTATGTCATTGTATGTGTTATTTACCATACATGTTTAACACTGGTGATTAGAGACACTAATAGCGTTTCCTATATATGGCATATCGCTTTAATTTACATTTGCCTTCACTTGAGCTTTCCCATATCCTATTGGAATTGTAGACGTGATAATGAATATGATAGCCATCTTGTCATGCCGAGACTTCTTGGTCTATGTCCCCGATTCTATTACCAGACGATGTCACGTTGAGAACCAAACCTCTTTATTTTTTTTGTCTCTTAAGATATATTTAAAGCTTTTTTGCATATACAACAAACATATTTATTATATAAATAAATTTCATAGTGAAATGTTATAAAATATCGTAAGTTATACGAATGTTCCCAAAAGCATGCGATATTCTCCCATAAATTCTAAAACATTTCCAGCTAGGTATTTCTGATAAGCTTATAGTGTAGAAGTTATAGCTCTTAAACTCTACATTGTTCGGACGACGCTGCAATGAATTTGTGGATTGTGAGAACAAATTAATGCTTATGTAACTTTAGAATATGTTAACATAAATTTATTTTGGATTTGCCTAAAACTTTTATGTTTACAATGGCAGTTATTTTACTTTTGCTAATTTTAATAATAACTTAATAAAATTATCTTTTATTATAATAGAAATAGTAAAGAGTCACATTTTTTCCTTGGAAATAAATGCAAAATTTTTGTTATATTGATTCTAACTTGAAACAATAAAATATCTCTGTTTCTCTCTCTCTTTCTCTTTGCCTTTTCCCATTTTAGGTAGGGTTGGCTCTCCTTATTATTTTGCGCCAGGCAGTTCTGTTCTGCATTTGAAACAATAAAATATAATAATCTTTTATTCATATCTTACAGTGTAATTGGATATACTGTGTCAGAAACAACAGATTCTCTAGAAGAAACAATCGAATATTTTCTGTTTTAATTCAGTTGATTTCATATATAATAAGAGATTTTTGTTAAGTCGGTATATACGTTAAAACAAAAATTGAGTTTCTAGTGCATCTAAAGATTATTGAGAATAAGCCACAAAAGGTTTACGTATAGCCAAACAGTAATTTCCATACGTAAAGCAGTCATAAAATCATCGTAATGCGTTCTAGAACTAGATTCCTAAATGTTTCCATTGACGAATGCCGATTGACCTTCCTGTTTGACGCCGAACGGAATTCACAAAATGGGAGTCACAATAACAGGTGTTTGTTTCCATTGCACGCTAGAATTTCGAGAAATATTTAAAAAAGTATCTTGGTATTCCTTAAATTATAATTTATGTGGATGGATATCTTTGGTTTATAAATGACTTCAAAAAGTAGGGGGTCAATTTGTCTGTTTTCTTGTTAGGAATATTACATGATATTTACGGTATTTTGGTTCGATTTTCATTTATTTTTTAAAAATAGGTCTGAGAAGGTTGCTTTCATGTAATAAAAAAAGTTGTAAGAGATTTTGAAGACCGTGTACCTTTATTGTGCTATTAAGTAGTAATATACTTTCATCATAACTGCCTCGGTGGTGTAGTGGTTAGAATGTACTGCTGCACACTCGGAGGTCCTGGGTTCGAGTCCCGGGTCGGGCCAAGTTTAGTTATTGCGTCTTTCTATATAGTAAGTCTCAGTAACAGCCCGGAGTTGGGAAGTTGGCGGTGTTTCACCCCCGTGCCTCGGAGAGCACGTAAAGCCGTCGGTCCTGCGCCTTAACTCTCACCGGTCGTGTCGAGTAGTCGTCCCACCGGAGTATCAGAGTGACAGGAATAGAGAGTGCACTTGTGTCTGTGCATACACCTGTGCACTATAATATCTCCTGCGCAGTTGGATAGTCTCAATGAGATTGGCCGCCGTAACCGGAATCGGCCAGGAGAACATCATCATCATCATCATACTTTCATTACAAATATATTTGTAATATTGACATACGGGTATAAAAAGTATTTTATACTGTACTTTTATAAAAAAAAAAACATTTTATACTCAAATCAAATCAAAAATGCTGCTTTATTCAAATAGACTTTTACAAGCATTTTTGAATCGTCACTTTTAACAAAAAAAATTAATTAAACGTCGGTATGTCAGTCCGTGAAGAATCTACCACCGACTCTACAGTAACATAACACCAAAATATTTTCATATTTATAATGAAAAGTAAATATATAAATAAAATTATTATAAAACCATTAGCAACGAGAACACGCGCAAACTCGATGCATTCGAATGAACGAATCGATTCTACGTGTTACATAAACAACATTACTGTGGCAGAGCGACCGTGAGAAGCTGAACGCTACTATTGCAGTCGCTTAGCTATTGTTAGTTTGCATGGCAGGTTGATACAGTTATGAGGTATCTACGGATTTATATGATAGCTCTCTGGTTTCGAAGGATGTATTCTTGTTTATATTTTAACTATTGAGGTACCGTGTAAGTAGCCTATGTGTTACTTCAAATTATAATATAAGTATTTGTGTACTAAGTTACATGTATCAAATACGTTCAGCCGCATACACTCTCTCTCTCTCTGTCACGCACACACACACACTCGCACGCACACACGCACACACAAACTTTCATGTTTTTTTTTTAAAGAATAGATGGTCCGAATTTTCGAGTGAAAACTCTACGTTAATAACATCAATTATTTTATTAATTGTAATTATCATTTTAAATTTATTCAAACTGCCTGTCTCCTGTTAATGCCAGCAATTTTGCCAGGTGGTGATATATAATAGCTCAATTTGTATTTCTCACAAATATTCAGCCCTTCATGAAATCGACCCCGGTATTTCTACTATATACCTACAATACTAGAATTTTTCACAGGATTCATCTATCACCATTTCCCTTCACATAATGTATAAAATAACATTCTGAGTATCGTTATTTCTGTCAGCAATGTTTATGTCATGGATAGACAAATGATTGAACGGTTGATCTTATCAATCTAGTTGCTCGACATCTGATGCGTTTCAAACGCTGACATGAATCATGCTCCCACATATATTTGAATTTTAATATTTACTTTTTCTAATAGTTACATTATATACTACATAACGTATAGTATGTATATAATATTATATCTGACATATTGATATAGTCAATATGGCTAGCTTGTCGCAGATCCGAAGGTCCTAGGTTCGAGTCCTGAGCCGGGTCAAGTATAGTTATCGGGTGTTTCTGTCAAATAACTCTCTGTAATAGCCCGGAGTTGGAATGCTGGTGCTATTTTACCTCCGTGCCTCACGGAGCACGTAAAGTCATCGTTTCTATCTGCTTCTCCAAAAATTGTCAACTAACAAAAAATACAAAAAAAACTTTTTTTTCAATTATTCATATATGACAAATTACGTATTTTCGGGTGTGTACAAATTAAAAAAAAAGCCAAGCGAAACTTGGATAGACTACTAGTGCCAAATATACACAGTAAATCTATACAGTTAATACCCGCAGTATAAATAATTAATTATCATTATTATATATTTTCCTACAAGGTACAGCATTTGTCAGCAATGTTTACGTCTATCACTGACAAATGATTGAGCGGTTGATTTTATCTGATCTTATCAACTCATACTCGACATCTGGTGCATTTCGCACGTTCATAGGTTTTGCGCTCTCACGTGTATTTGTTAGTCTATACTTTCGTATATATTATTATATACTTATAAATAAATACGAAGCTTTGGAACCGATTTCCGCAAAAAGAAATATAAAATAGGTAAATACTGTGTTGTACTACGTGTGGTCGAGTCCTAGTTCGTAAGTTTGAGTTGCGCTCGGGTAAAATATATCAGTATAGTAGTAATGGTGTCATATCTTTTGGATGCATTTTATACAGGAGGAGTTTGTGTGTCTCTGTAACAACTACATATGATAATGACATTTTAGATGTCTACAACCTTAGTCTCTCCTGCGACCATGATTGCTGTAAATCATTCGAAACATCGGGAACTAAAAATCAAAACAAATTCGCGAAAATCTTATTTAGAAAAGATATATTATTTAAAATATCATACTAGCGTCTGATCATATCTGTGATCCGTGCTTATGTCATTATATACATGTAGTGCCAACATCTATCAAAAAAATATTAGTAAAATTGGCCTAAACGCTACTACAGCTCATAGTCTCAATGTGTGTACTAAATTTCATCAGCGTGAAGGTTAACTGTTAAGATATACACACGTACATACGCACACACACATACACACACGCACATGCACACACAAGTCGCATTATAGTGTAGTATGACAAAAAAATTGTGTCAGTTGACACTTCATTAAGGCATGAACAAAGCAGCGCGACTATTTCATTAATATTTTCTATATATTTAAAAATAATTTTTAACAGACATACCTACGTACCACTTTCGCTTTAATAAGATAAAAAACTTCTAATTGTATCCTGTAGAATGCACGTGTCACAATTATCCCTCCACAATGCTTGTTATCAAATACCGACTTTCTAAGGTTCTTAGAAAAGGTCTAATTAAAAAAAATATCTGTATCGATTGCCATTTACTTGAAAAAACGTCACGGGAGGGCTCAAGGCTTCTTTGATGTAAAGGCACTGCACACTAATATCGGCTCTGATTTTATTCAATAATCAAAAAAGAAAAACTATAATATATTTAATATCTCGTTTTAGTTTCTTTTCTTAAAATGTTGATTAGGAATTTTTCAAAAACATAATTATACGAAAATATTTATTTAACATGAATAGTTTTTTATAACAATTATTAATTTAATTTTTTTTTATTATAACAATAACTAAACTATATTTTAAAGAGTAACGTAAAAAAAAGATAACGAAAAAGTAACAAATAATTAAAAAAAAGGTTCAGAAAAATGTTTCAATGTTTTTTTATTCTTAAAGAGTCTGTCGATAAATCTGCTAAAATTAGAAATGTACATTCTATCCCACGGAGTTACATTACGTGTATTAAATATATTAAAATAAATAAATAATTATGTTATATATTTATGTATATAACATTTTTTTTATAAAAATATTTTTTTGAATATTTTTTTGCAGATTTTATGTACATACATATTGGCCATTCATCTGAAAGCACCTTAACTCACAATCGTTCATAGATCGATAATTTGAAACGGTACAGTAACACTACTAATGAAGCGAGTCATGGAATCCGAATAGTTTTCATAACAAGTTTGATTTATATTTTCCTTTAATTGTTTTAAGTGGAGGAAATTGGTTGTTACATAGACATAAGGAATGTTTAAGTTAACTGTTTAAAGGTTCATTAAAGATAATGCTAATTTAAAAATATATTATGTTACATACAATCTAAAGCCAAAAAACTGTTTGAATCCGTTATTTTACAGAACTATTACTATTTACATTTAAAAAATCTTAACAGTATTCAATTTATATCTCTATATATACATATATAGTTAAAGTTAAAGTTCTAATTGATTCAAATCTGTACATTAATATTTTTTGGAAAATCTTATTGAAATAGTCATTATTATCGATACAGAGGCCGAATAGATATTTTTCGAAAATTTTGTTTATTTGTCTGTCTGTCTAGGAATGCATCACGAGAAAATCACGCGATAGACTTTGATGAAATTTAGTATGATGATAGCTGGTTATTGGGGTCAACATATAGGATACTTTTTACTGCGGAAAAATATCTCATCTCTGAGAAATCTATATATAGTAACCGAAAATCGTAACTAGGGACGAACCCGAGCGGAGTGAGGTTGAGTCGCTAGTTTAGGCTATAAAATTGCAAGTAAAATGAAAAATAGTATTGGATGATGTCTATACACGGAGACTAGTTATATTACATGTAAACTTTGAGTCATGGCAAGTAGGCATCGAAAATATGTAAAGAAAATTTATAATTACAGCTGTTTGTCATCTCTTCCACAAGTTAATGTTTCAATCATTTCAAAATGTTAATTGCTTTGGATATTTTGAATAATTACTCGTATTAAAGACTCTATATGTCGATGCATACAAATTAAATTTTATTATACGCATAACCATTGAAGAAATAATTTCACATTTTTAAACATTTATATAGAATTTTTAAAGTATACAGGAAAATGATACAAATTAATTAATAAATTATTGTGAGATGTGAAGCAATTTGGTACTTTGTTTTCTACACTTGTTTTGATATGTCATTTTACTGAGACTAGCCAACTGCGCAGGAGATATTATAGTGCTCAAGTGTACGCACAGACACAAGTGCACTCGCCATTTCTGTCACTCTCATACTCTGGTGGGACAACCACTCGACAAGACCGATGAGAGATCAGGCGCTGGATCGACGGCTTTACGTACTCTCTTAGACACTCGAGGCTGAAATAAAACTTGGTTCAAACCGAAACTCGAACCCATAACCTCCGTATCTGCAGCCGTACATGCTAGCCACTAGACAACCGAGGCACTAGACTTGTCCTACTATTGCACTCGTATATACATATAAAAGGGAGTGTCATTATTAAATAGGAAAAAAATATATATACTTACTTAATTAGGATGAGTAAGTTAACTACGCAAGGTATTAACAGTGTTTTTTTTTTTTTTTAACCGACCTACAAAAAGGAGGAAATTCCCAAGTCATCGGAGTCTTTTTTTTTAATTAATATGTTAGGCTTAAGCGTATCCCTATATTTTAGTAAAATGTACTCCAAATGGTGAAAAAATTACTATTGAAATGATATTAAAATTGATATACTACTTAGAAATAAATATACTAATTGTTGTTTTGATTTGATATATACCTGAAGTGCTTGTATAAAACAGTTTTTTTTTAAATCGTAGCATTTACTTGTAATTTATTATATTTCATTCTACATAAGATATATATATATATATCTTTATATATATATATATATATATATATATATATATATATATATATATATATAAATTTCTAAGTCGAATCTGTACATTTTCTTTTTTTAAATCTTATTGAAGTAGTCATTATCAATGCAGAGGCCGAATCTATAGTTTTTAGAATTTTTGTGACTGTCTGTCTGCCTGTGACCGCATCACGGGAAAACCACTGGAGAGATTTTGATGAAGTTTGGTATGATGATAGCTGGTTCTCCGGGTCAACATATAGGATACTTTCTATTGCAGGAAAATATCTCAATACTGAGAAATCTATACTAAACCTTAAAACGTAACTAGAGAAGAACCCGAGCGGAGCAAGGATAAGACGCTAGTTCTACATAAGATTAAATTTAAATATATTAGTTATAGCAACGAAAACAGTATTCTAGAAATTCTAGTCTTACACAATTCTCACCTGTAGCATGAAGATGTGTTGACCTTTGTGATATATGCCCTTATTTACATGCGGAGCCCGACAGGGTGCAGGATAAATGCATTTGAACTTTCGACTCTATATTTGCAAGTTACGCCATGTCTTTGAAAAAAATATTATATATAACTTTTTATCTAATAAATAAAAATCCCGTATCACGGTGTTTGTGGTCGTACTCCTCCGAAACAAATAATTTTTTTTAATGATTTTTGTATATTTGGTAGGTATGACAATAGGTGGTAAAGTAATTTTCACCCTCCAACGCCCACCTCTCATTCTTTAATCGCGATTTTAGTCGTTTTTTGTATAAATAATATCCAAATAATTTATTATTATATAAATAATTAGGTACGAACCTGACCGATGCGAGGGTGAGTCGCTATATAATATAAAGCAAAAGAGTTTTTTTGTATATTGAACGCGGACGAAGCCGAAAACGCGGGTTCTGCTAGTCTTTATATATAAAATTACAGCATATGTTAGTTCTTCGACTTTTCTTCTTCTTCTTTTTGCTTTTGAATTGTGAAAGTTTATATGAGTATATGTATGTGTATATGTTTGTTTCTAAAAAAAGCTGGACGGATTTGGATGTTTAGTACATAGATAAACTATGACCTGAATACACATAGCGTCTTAGTGCTTATTTGTTCAAACTACCAATACTTGTTGTACTTTACACTAGAGACTTTTATTCCTCTATTTTAAAACAAAACTCTATTTCTACGATATATATATGTACATATAGATAAAATACATCTTTTTGGGTTTTTTAAAGGAAAATGATATATTTTTTGAGTAATTTATATCAATAGAATTGACATTAATTAAAAGTCGATAATTCTGTATTAAAAACTCTTTCGGTCGCTTGGACAAATAAGCACTGAGACGATAATAGATATAGGCTTAGGTTGTTAGTAATAAAGCTGGCAGTATTATATATCTATAAACAAAAGTAGATTTTTTTGTATCAAGTCGCAAAAGGTATCAAGAAACATACACGAGCGAAGCTAGGGTAAGTCATTAGTTTATTTACATAAGGACCACCGTACAAGAATCGTAAATATTGTACACGATGTTTTAAAACTTCAACGACTGTAATAATTTTTTATCACTTTTAAAACAAACACAATTATTTAAATTTTACCAAATTATGTATTTAAAATTTCGGAGAAACGAGAAATTGCATTTATGTTATAACAATCGCAGTTGTACTTGTATGAATAATATTAATTTATACTAATATTGTAAATATAAATGTTATGTTTGTTTGTTTCAACATGTTAATCTCTGGAACTACCTGTCTATCTTTACATGATGGCATTTTATGGACTAGTACCTCGGCGTTTTTCGGACAAGATATAAAAATGCGTTTTTTTCAGAAGAGACACCCAAAATCTTAATTAAATACACAATTTGATCCAAATCGTTAGAGCCGTTTCCGAGATATACGAAATAAATTTATATATCGATACATATAATAAAATTCTGAGTCGAATCTGTACATAAAATATTTTTTTTGGAAATCTTACTGAAATAGTCATTTTTATTGATTATTGAAAACATCTCTCAGTTTTTCGTTTATAGATCTCTCTATATATGTCGTAGTATCAATCTTACTGGAAAAACATAGAGTATTTTCAAAAGCACGAGTCACTCTAGTTCTAGTTGTTTATGGCACTCGCCGGTCGCTGCCGTGGCACGCTCGCTTCGCTCGCTCGGCTCGTGTGTTGTGGTCACTGTTACAACCTTTTTTTTTTTTAACGTTGGGAAATGCATTAACGCACGACGTGTGGGACTCACCGGCGTAATACAGCCAGTACTACCCACTAAAACCCAACAAAACCTTCCCCCGTCTTAATGGGGCGTCGCAGGATCGCTTACGCATTCAACTACGACGCCCCGAAGGCCCCATGGTTGTGGTGGTGTGCCGAAGCAGACCACCACAACCATGGGGTTGCTCCAAGGTCCACTCTGCTATCAGAGAAGTACCAGGAGCAACCCGCATGGTACACCGCCCCCCGAAGAGGGCCACCTCCCACCGCCCACCGAAGTGGGCAACCTCCCTGTGCGTTTCTTAGCTTCGCGCCCGGTTGGGTTGCCGGGCACTACTGAGCTCCCCCGCCACGACAAGGTAAACGCACGTTGGGGGGGACACTGTTATAACCTAATCAAACTAGAACAAAAGGAAGGCTTCTTCCGAGCACGATATAACTCCCACCTAAACTTTTACAACTTACATTATTCATATATAGGCTTCTAATAGAGAGATCTATTAGTAAAAAATTGAGACATGTTTTCACCATTGCCTAATTATCCATTTTTTTTTTGCAAAATCCATAGATTTCGCGAAAATTCAAATTATCAAATCATCCTACGACATATATATTATAATACTTCATTTTAAATAAATAGTGGAAAAATAATTTATTGAAGAAACATGAATTATTTCATTTTAGAGATAAAAATAAAAATATGATAATAAAAAATGTTCAAATCAAATATTTTAAGTTTGCGACTTGCTTCCGCTTGGGCGAGGCTCTAGGTGCTTAAAAGTAACCTATCCGGAATTCCATCTCAGATCTAAATTTCGTCAAAATCTGTCTAGCCGATTCGCCGAGTAACAAACATACACACATACAAATATTTACATTTAATTGTAAGCAAAACCACAGACCAAAGCTAGTGTATAACCATAATCAAGCATGTTAAACGACGACACCGGCGTCTTTCTTGTGTAATTCGATTTAAGAGAACGATGTGACCTGCTTCCTCAAAACATCATCTTCAGGTGAAAACAATTTAATTTTATACACTCCAACTCAATTTATACTGGCATATTTACTATAAGTATAGTCTCATATGTAAGTCCGTCGTTATTTTTAACGAGTACATATTACCTTTGCTTTATTACGGCATGAGCTTAAGCGTTAATAAAAATATGATATGATGACGTTTTTTCTATTAAAATGATAAGTAACACTATTAAAGCTAATTTAATAAGTAATTTAGTTTTAGGACTATATTATCAGATAAGCGACTTACGCTCGCATCGCTTCGGGTTCGTCTCTAGACAAGAATAAATCTATCCCACGGGAACTGCGCATTTTTCCGAGATAAAAAGTAACCTATGTGCTATTCCAGACTATAATCTATCTCTGACAAATTTCATCCAGATCCATTCAGCCGTTCTGTGTAATAAATTGGTCAAAATATCTGCTAAACAACGATAATAGTGTGTTAAACTTCTAATATGATAAGACTATAAACCACTGACAAGCATTTAAAATGTTAGTACGTGTACAAGAAATATAGTTTCGCGAAAGTTTAGATTAGCTTTTAATATCTTTGAACCAGTATGAAAAAACCTTAAAGTAAATGTGGTAAAAAACGCGAAGTTACTGACAGCCCACTGGGTTTAATACTCATGTTTTAAATTTCCACATCCCTCTGGCTGTCACGTCTAGTGATTTATTATTTTATTATTAATTACTAATGGCTTACTCTTGTAAGCTTGTACTCTTATCACTCGGGTACGTCCCTAGGTATGTACGTGCACATAGCGTTGCTAGAGTTTAATAGGAAGATCCTTTTAAGAGAAAAACTCTGTGATACATTGTTTTTATATAACTTTATTAAATAAAGCTCCCAGTTGGCTTGATTTTTTTCGGACATATTCAACAATTATCGTCATATTTTAGCTAATTTATACAAAAACTTTATGAATTATACACTTAAACCTTTACATAAACGTTTTTATTTATAATATGTACGTATTTAAAAGTTATATATGTGTAGTGTATCAACTATCTGGTATCCATAACACAAGCCTCATAGCTTACTATGGAACCAGGTGGTGCTGTGTGTTAATGTCCCAACATATTTTATTAATTATTTATTTATAGTCGAAATTGCTTTTGACTAGTTATTAATTAAACTATCAAATAAAATAAGTCAAATTTAAAAGGTTTCTTGGCTGTTAAAGAACTTCTGTATCATTTTCCTGGTTTAGTCATTAGGTTAAATTTTTGATACAGATTTTTTTTAAATCGATAAGAGACTTAGAAGTAGATTAAAAATCGTCATTGCTTCAACTAAGTTTGGAATACATTCAATTATTAAAAACTATCGTACGTATGTGCGTAGGTACATTTTTATGTTTAGTATGGAATAGATAGACTATATTATTACTGCACCGCTATTTTGGGTAGTAGAATTATGATAATTAGCCTATAGCTTTCTTCAATAAACGGGCTATCTAATGCAAAAATATATTTTCAAATCGGACTAGTGGTCCCTGAGATTAGCGCGCTCAAACAAACAAACAAACAAACAAACAAACTAACTAACAAACAAATAAAGAAACAAACATTCGGCCTCTTTATACTATTAGTATAGATTATTTAGTTTAGTTTTTTACAACTTAAAAGTAATTGAAGTTGATTATTTTAATCTAGTGTTTATTGTTTAACTTAGAATATAATTGAGCTTTTCCGAATTCCCCATACATTTTACCATCTAAAAAGTCGAATACGATAAAGTATTTTTACTTGAATGTCGAGTTTTTCTCATAAAATTTTATCTTCATAGAATTAAGTCTTAGTTAATACGACATTAGTGATGTTAGTTTTTTAACTTAAATCATTTTTACCAATTTATCATTTATGTATGGGATTATTAGATATTTTGTAGAGAAATGGAAGTATAATCATGTATTATTGGAAGAAAAGAATGTTTTAATAGTCAACAGTGTATTATTGTTATTACATAGAAAAAAGAGGCGTATAATCTATATTTTATTCTTATCCATACTAATATTAAAAAAGTAACTCTGTCTGTCTGGTACTTTTGACCCTTAATCCGCTGAACCGTTTTAGATGAAATTTGGTATGGAGATAGTTTGAGATCCTGGGAAGGACATAGCTTAGTTTTTATCCCGGAAGCCATCCCTTAAATAGTTGAAAAGGGGGATGAAAATTTGCATGGGGAATCAAACATTTCTCAAGTAAGAGATATAAAGCTCGTCATACCCATGTATATTATTATAGTCTTACGTATTCTATACTAACCGTTAAAACGTACCTAGGACGAGCCCGAGCGATGCGAGGGTGAGTCGCTTATCTATCTACATATATACATATTAGAATAAAATTCTGAGTCGAATCTGTACATTGAATATTTTTTGGAAAATCTTATTGAAATAAACATTATTATCGATACAGAGGCCGAATCTATAGTTTTTAGAATTTTTGTCTATCTGTCTGTCTGTTACCGCGTCACGAAAAAATCACTGGAGGGGTTTTAATAAAATTTGGTTTTTAGTTATCTGAACGCAGGCGGAGCCGCGGGCAATGCTAGTTTTATTATAAATGTGAAAGTAACTCTGTCGCATACCTTTTCACGCTTAAACCGCTGAACAAATTTCGATAAAATTTTGGAAGGACATAGATTGCATTTTGGATACGGACATAGGCTACCTTTGATTTTGGCCTCACTAATCACGCGAGCGAAGCCGCAGGTAAAAACTAGTATAAAATAAAAGGTATTTAGTCGCTAGTGTTTTTTCCTTATTGACCGACTTTGAACGAAAGATATTTAATTTAATTAAGTGTGTTTTATTTTCACTGTTTAATCTTCAATGGAAAGTAGGTGAAGATGTAAAAAACTTAAAATTTCTTTGTACTGGCCCATTTGCACATCCTCTATATGATATATTTCGCACACCTTAAATTTAAAATGTTACATGACTTATTAAAATCATCAATCGAGTTGTTTTTAAGTCATTCATGAGAACGGTTAAAGGTTAGCTTGCTTGCTGTTTATCACTTTAAGAATTTCCACTTATACGATGGACAGGTAAAACTGGGAGAAAAATTAGACTATTAACGTCATCAACCATTTTTCTGGTACATGGTTCTGTAGATTTATACAGGGTCATTTTTAATTTACTGAAGCCCTTTTGGGAATATACTATTTACATCATAACAACAACGTCTATAAGAAAAAAAAAAATATTTCTTAAATTTTACAAAATTAAAAATATTTTTATTGCACCTTCTAAACGGTAAAAGTCCAGCATTAGCAAAAGAAAGCGCTTCGCTGGTAGAGTGGGAGGGGTGGAGGGGTGTAGTAGGTGGTGCTTACTCACTTAAACTTGTCCAGATGCGGTTTAGAAGGTGCATTAAAAATATTTTTATTTTTGTTTTGAAATCAAAATTTTAGAAATATATTTTTTTTTCTTACAGATGCTGTTATTATGATGTAAATAGTATATACCCAGACAGACGGTTTTCAGTAAATTAAAAATTACCCTGTATAGAACTATGACATATGTATAAGTATATTAGTTATTTTTGCGTCTCATCACTATTTGATTTTTTTTATAGTTAGGTTATATTGGAGGTCGGGTACAAAATGTAGAGTAATAAATAGCAACAGAGAAACTGCTTTGCATTAACAAGTCGGTGCCTATTTGACTTACAAAATTTAGACTTCCGAGAATCAAATCCGCGTCCACAAAGTATAATACCACAAAGTATATATCCATAAAAATACATTATATAGATTTTTTAATACATATAAAGTACTTATTAAAACATGATGTGGAATCCCAAAATTGCGAGAAATTAGCGCATCGTCATTAAGTCATAATTTTAAACCATAACGGTTATAGCACCCGAAAACGTAACGACTTGTAATATATGGACTAACTGCATCTGCCCTTACTTTGCTTAACTGCACGGACTCATTCAGTAACTTGAAATATTTCTACTATATTTTCTACTATCCATATACTTTAATATTATAAAGAAAGTGTGTTACTTTGTTTATTTGTTTGTCATTCTTTCACGTCAAAACAGAGTGACGGATTGGTGTGATTTTGTGCAAAGATAGTTGGAAGGCTGGAGAGTGACATGGTGACTTTTTACCGCGGGAGATTATCTCATTCGCACAGAAAAACACGATAGAACATTCGAACAACCCACAACAACTCATCATACCTATGTATATACATACATATAATATATAGTCTATAAATTCCATACTAACCGTTTAAACGGATAAACCCGAGCGAAGCGAGGGTGAGTCGCTAGTATAATATTAATATATTAAAAATGTAACATTTCTCAAAGAAATTCTATAATTAATGGTAAAAATCTCATTAAAATTAATGGCATAGTTTAAAAGAAATCACCGCACAAATACACAGACAATGTGACTTTGTTTTTTTACTATTTAAAGAAGAAATTAATAAGAAACCTCTATTATTATAGCCTTAAGACTTAAAATGCCAGATCCGATACATCGAATGACACTGTGATGAATGGCAGCATTTACATGGGTGCGTCCAATTTCATCCATACCACATAAATGTTAAACATTTAGAGGATATTTGCTAGGACGATTAAAGCTATAATTATTTACTTAAAGTAAATAATTTTATTGCTCATGTCTTGTCTTGAAATTTTATTGATGTTTATGTCTTTACAGGTAGTTGCGACATTGCGTTTTAGGAGTGTTGTACCTATTATACTGAAAGTTGGCGTGGTGGGCTAATTTCTCTTTCGTGGGTGGGGAAGTAGTATGGGCTTAAATAATCCTCAAATATAGTGTGTATCTTTCGCTTTCATATAGTAACTGAACAATAAATAGATATTGCTATTTAGCTACATCTATACATATAAATTTTAACTAAGCCGAATCTGTACATTAAATATTTTTTGGAAAATCTTATTGAAATAAACATTATTATCGATACAGAGGCCGAATCTATAGTTATTAGAATTTTTGTCTGTTTGTGTGTCTGTCTGTCCGTTACCGCATCACAGAAAAAGCACCGGAGGGATTTTGATGAAATTTGGTATGATGATGGCTGGTTATCCAGGTCCACATACAGTCACTTTTAATAAAAGTGAATATTTAGATTTAATTTAGTCATCCTTAGTTACTTCTAAATAACTATAGCAAAATATATTACATTTATAAATAAATAATTCTCAACATGCCTATCCTTATTTACACTTAACGATGATTAATAGAACTTGCCTCATACGGGAACCAAACTTACTACCAAGTAGGCAGGCGTCGAACGGTCGTCACTTAAGAAATTAATTTTGAAATGTCCGAACTAAATATGTTTTAGTGAGATATAATTTATTTTCAATTAGAATCCATCAGGATGAGTTATTGCTTTTGAGCAGTTTGAACAAAAACGCGTTTACATTCTATCGTATCGGTTTTTGTATACGTTATAATGTAAACTGGCTATTGCGTTTATATATTGTATCTGCTTGAAAAATATGTATAGGAAGCTCTGAATATGAATAAGTTGAAGAAGTTCTATGTCACTATATCTTATTTTCTTGCTTTATTCTTTTATCTATCTTCTTTTTGTATTATAATATATAAAATTGGTATATTAGCAACTAGATTCTATTAGCGGAAGGACCTAATTCCTCAAAGGAAATATTTAAAATTTAGGTTATTTATTGAATAGAAATTACCCATCCTAAAGAAATATTTCATTAAAATATTTACTTCTTTCAATGTAGTAAAAACCATACCTTTCTGTTTTAAGTATTATGTAATCTCAAATAGATTTAAAAGTATAAAATTTACGCACCTTGCTTAAAAATAAACCCCTGAACAGTTTGCAATTTCATAAAATATTTTTACATTTTTCTGATTCTGAGATGGGTTAGTCCCTCAACGACCGCGGGCACACACACCGGTGTTCAAGTTAACAATGAATTTCTTAGAAATTTAAATAATTTCTTAGAAATTTACCTGGAGGATAAATAAACCAATGCTTATTTAAACTTGCTTAGCAACATTTTTTATCATTTAGTTATATTTAAAAAAAATTGATGAATTTCACCGAAATATTTTTTTTTGATTTGGGATTATATAATTAAAAGTCAAGAAAAATTAAAGAAATAATACTCTTATAGAATTAGGTAGATATATTTTCAACTTCGTTGTATCTCTTGATACCTAAACTGATTTGTTTATAATAAAAATATCTATTATACGTATCTTAATTTTTTAAGCTTTTGTTTTGTAAGCTTTTCTTAATCTATACATATAATAAAATTGTAACTGAACCAAATCTGTACATTAAATATTTTTTGGAAAATCTTATTGAAATAGACATTATTATCGACGTAGAGGCCGAATCTATAGTTTTTAGAATTTTTGTCTGTCTGTCTGTCTGTCTGTTACCGCGTCACGGAAAAACCACTGGAGGGATTTTGATGAAATTTGGTGTGATGGTAGCTGGTTATCCGAGTCAACATATAGGATACTATTTACGGCGGGAAAATATCTCATTTCTGAGAAATCTACATTAAACGTTAAAACGTAACGTGGGAACGAACCCGAACGGAGCAAGGGTGAGTTTCTAGTTTTTACTATATTTTAAAGGGAGACTATATCAAAAATGGCTTTGTTGTAAGAGCGTCTCAGTCTATAATAATAATAAATAGTATAAAACAGAGTCGCTATACACATCTGTCCGTTTGTGCAGTTAGTCTATATAAACTTCGTAATAAATTTTGATAAGGTTTTTAATATCATTTAAAAAAAATCTTACTACATAAAATGCAATACATATAATAGTAAAAGAAAGTGACGTTAACATTAATTACTTTAAGAGAAAAGATCATAGATTATATTATCCAAGGGATGGGATATTGAAAACAAGTACTTTAAAATTGAAGTTATCAAGTTTTACTCAAATGAAACCTTTTTTTTATTTTTAAAAACAATAATAATTGCATTAAATTTCAAAAAATACTTACCTAAACCGAAAATCGAACCAGTTAAAATATAGAAATGCGCAATCACTATTTAATCGAACATATCGATAGAGTCAATGATAATTAAACCTCTCGAACAAACGTATAAATATTTAAGGTACTTTTCTTCAATTCATTTGTTCCACCTTATATATAAACTAGCGACTCACCTCGCTTCGCTCGGGTTTGTCCCCTACGTACCTTTTAACGGTTAGTATGAAATAGAAATCTTTGAATTTCTCGGTTATTCTGTACTATAATACGCGTGTATTTTACATATAAACCTTCCTCTTGAATCACTCTATCTATTAAAAAAAACCGCATCAAAATCCGTTGCGTAGTTTTAAAGATCTAAGCATACATAGGGACAAACAGACAGCGGGAAGTGACTTTGTTTTATACTATGTAGTGATGCAAAAGGCACTATGACACATCCGTGCGAAGCAAGGGTAAGTCACTAGTGTTTATTAAAACACTTTCCGATTTAATTCTATTTTTTATAGTCCCAACGTGATTGATTATTATATTATAGTAGCACTAAAACTGTGTCGGTTATTTCGTGTAATTGCGGTTCATTCAATTTGCACACTTTTTGCGTTGATGTCCGCGCACGCGTTGATTACGGTTCCCATGTGAAAGGTACTTCATGCATAGTTTTTTATCACTTCAATGAAATATGCCTTGAATTTCGTTCTACATTAACTTTTTGTTTATGAAATTTAATTGTAATAACGTAAGGAGGTCAGCTATGTTCTTCAAACCTTTTTTTTAAAGGAACCTATACGAATATTAACACCTCCAGGTAAATTTCTAAGAAATTAATCAAATTTCTAAGAAATCTATTGTTAATTGTAACGCCGGCGTGTCCGCGGTTGTGGAGGAATTAGTTTTTGTTCGAAGCTTTGTTCGTGGTATGTAAACAGAAAGTCTAAATCAAGGATATGTGGTCTGGAATTTATAATATATTCATTAAGTAATAAATTTTGCATTTTAGGTATTGGTGTTTTGATTTTGATGGGCATGTTATTATTTTTTTTTGCTTTTTGGATGGGAAATTGATACCTACGTTTCACACACATTTATTATACTCGTACATGACATAATTTTTTTTTCACTTTTTGTAGCTAATAAGTTATTTATTCTTTATAAAATCTATGGCCTTACGATTTTTCTAAGTTTAAATTTCATTAAAATTATAAAATTATTCGGTTGTATATATTTTAGTGTGTAAACGCAATATTTTGATGTTTTTATCATTGGTATTTTAATGAATTTTGGGGCCTGTTAGCTTCCGGCAATCCAGCCGGGCGTGAAACCAAAAGACATACTGGGAGGCGGTCCACCTCGCTGGGCGATGTACCATGCGGGCTGCTTCTGGTACTTCTCTGACAGCAGAGTGGACCGTGGGAGCAACCTCTTGGTTATTGTCTGCTTCAGAAGGCAGTCATCTGTTCTGTTGGATTTTAGTGGGTAGTACTGGTTTTTCTGTCTATATGTATGCAAGTTAAAAAAAATGATATTTAATGTAAGAATATATTTATTTATTGTTAAAAAATTGATCAGAAATGTAAATAAATGAAATATAGCTAGTGCAATGTCCTTAAGAAATTATTACTGCTATTGTACCTGCTGCCTTCACTGAGGAACATCTAAATTTATTAGATTTTATTTATCACTTAAAGATATTTTACATTGCACTTGAATAAATAAGCATAAGCTTTATATAAGTGAAGCTTTTTTAAGCATCTGCAATATTTAATGAAAGGTACCTAACAGTAGCTTATGTGTTACTCCAGGTTATAGACTCTTTGTACTAATAAATTTCATCCAAAATAATCCAGCCGTTTTAGTGTGAAAGAGAAACAAACAAACTTTTACAATAAAATTATTACACACACGTATGAGGTTATACTTCTTTGGCGTAACAGAACAAAAATAGCTAAAGATTTCATCCCGTATGTCACAACTCTCTGTTTGTAAAAGGAATGCAGCTAACTTCATCATGTCGTTTTTTGGCTGTCAGTGTGCGCGCGCATCGTAAAAATTTTACTTTCATATTTTTTCCAAACGTGCCTAAAGAAGTACCTATAACTTCAAAAATTATTTTATAGTTATTACCGTTGAATTACCATTAATAAGTATTTTTAAGCCATTAATTAATTTAAAAAAATAATAATTTAAAATATGTTATTACCCAAAAAATTCAGGAATTTCAATTAAGTCTTAGAATCTACAGAGACTTGATTTGGTTTAGCGTTACCATATAAAAAAGCCTTAAACAAACAAATATTGTAAAGTCACCTTTAGTTACTAGCACACACCCGTGGGGTCTCTCACTATGTTCACTCAATCGTTATTTACCATGACATTCACACTTTACAGGCTCGTTTAAAACATATTATGCCAATTCGAAATACAAAGTTCTAACCGAGAAGTATTTATGTTCTTACTAAACTATGTTTTTGTAGGATTCAGAAACGGAATTAAAATTATTTTCTCAAATCGTTTTAGCTTGCCTTTCTACTTTTTATTTATATAAAGCTTAGTGGAGATTCAATCCCGCTTAGGGCAAATTGTAAGTGATTTGAATCGTATGACAGTGAATAAAAAAATTAATTATTCTATTATTATTTACTAGCGGCTCACCCTCGCTTCGCTCGGGTTCTCCTCTGGGAAAAGAAAAACAAAACTATCCCACAGGAAACGTACATTTTTCAATTCTATATCACTATTATCTATCTTTGTGCTAAATTTCATCATTTAACAAACATCCAAACATACTCACAAACTTTCATATTCATAATATTAATACTGATGTATGATTTGTGTTCGCCCAGTGGTCCAGGTTTAACCATCATTCTCGACCATCGTTCAATCATTATTGAAAATTTGAGGGAAACATATATGAATAGAATTTACCTATTCAAAAATAAAAAAAACTAACTACTTATATTTTTTTTAATGATAATACTAAATCTCATCAATAGCTAAACAAAAAAATAATAAGAAAATCGGTTGATAAACACTAAGAGAAAAAAGTACTGAATTGTTTTACTTACATAATATATACATAGATACACACATCATGAACTACCATACTTTTATCTCCAATTTAACCCCTTTATAAAGAGGTAAAGTTTGTGACGTTGTAGAAGGTAATATCTGGATCTACTGAACCGATTTACATGAAATTTGGTAAGAAGATAGTTTGAGATCCTGGGAAGGATATAGGATACTTTTTATCCCGTAAATCATCCCTCAAGGGGGTGAAAATGGAGATGAAAGTTTGTATAGGAAATAAACCCAGGTACGAAGCTGAGCGAAGCGAGGGTGAGTCGCTAGTTTTAAAAAAGCTATCCTTTCGGATTATTTCGCGAATTTATTTTGATTTTTGGTTCCCGACGTTTCGAAAGATTACAGCAATCATGGTCACGGGAGAGACTAAGGTTATAGACTTCTAAGGCGTTATATACTTGTTAGAGACAGTGCCTACCCACAATTTTACAAAATGATGTCAAAAATTCAAAAATGGCATCAAAGTACTTTACAAAATTTGTTGATTTTAATTCTAAGCATTTTAAAATTCTCCCTTATTGTTAAGATTTTTTGTTGAGTTTGGGCTCATTTTATATTACATACTTTATTATTTTTTATTATTTATTAGCTTTTTAAACTTTATTTCATTCACACAATATTATTAGCATTATTAGATACAAATATAACTACTTATGAATAAAAAATGAATAAGTACAAGCATTACTTAAAATATTTAAATTTGTTAACGATGGCGCCATGTAAATATCAAATATACCTTCTAAATATAAGGAGGATTTTGAATTTAGTAAAACTTTTTTAAAGTTAACCTCCACGTTGTCAAAGTAATACATGTAATGATAACTAACATATCTGTTTATATGAAAAAAACTCAGCCACCTACAGCGATTTATAGCACCGCTTTATACTTTTTAAGGAAAATAATTATTTATAAAAAAAAAACACACTTTATTAGTCTAAATACTACTTCTCACCTTTACACACCGATATATTTGCGTAACTATTTGTATAGAAAAAATTGTGAAATAAACAGTGGCGAAAGAAAACAAAGGATATGACTATATATTTTTTAATAATTTATTTATTTTTGTTTATTTTTTATTTATTTATCCTGTCCTGTTTGTTGTGCCCTTATTTTAATTGATAGTTTAGAATACTTTTTTTTATATTGGAATATTTTTTATTGGTAATTATTCTTTAAGTATATAAAAGACTAACAATGACTCACCCTCGCTCCGCTCGACGTGGTCCGTAGTTACGTTTTAACGTTTAGTTCAGAATTAGATATTTCCTCGCAGTAAAAAGTATCCTATATGTTGACCCGGATAACCAGTTTTCATTATACCAAATTTGATCAAAATCTGTCCTGTGGTTTTTGCGTCATCATAGACCGACAGACAGACAAAAATTCTAAAAACTATAGATTCGGCCTCTGTATCGATAATAATGTTTATTTCAATGAGATTTTCCAAAAAATATTTAATGTACAGATTCGGCTAAGTAAGAATTTTATTATATGTGATGGATAGATTATTGAGAACAGAATGATATAATATCTTCAACTACTTTTTTTCTATCCGTAAATGAAAAAAAAAATGAGTTTTAGAAAAAAAAGAGAATTTAAGATCAATGAAATAAATGAGATTTTTTATATACCTACTTATTTTTTTTATTTTTTTTTTTTCATTTTACAAGAATATCCACATTAACATAATATTTTAATAAGTGTAGGATGTGACCATAGAGTGTTTCGCTTATAGACTTATAACCCATAAAGAAATTCCTTACATAAGTTTACATAAGTCACTATTAGCTCTGGCCAAGTAAAGGATTATGTGTTATTGCTATATAAGTAAGATTTAACGACGCCACGGTGGCTGCGCGGGGGGTCGCCGATTCGATGCTCGTTCGTGGCAAATTGTGATAATTATGTACCCTGTGAGACTAATGCGTAGCTTGTTAGGGAGAGTATAGTGCAAAGTTGTTCTTATAAATCAGAATCTATTTATACATAGATGTATATATGAGAAGTAGTCTTTTATATAATTTACTATAAGTAAACTAATAAAATTTTACATATTTGTATACATATATGTATGGATGTATATATTATGTTGATTTGTAAGTATACATATTTGTGCACTTACGTATATATATACATACGTGGAATGCTTGAAATTCGTAAATAATTCATCTATACTAATATTATGAAGAGGAAAGTTTTCATTCTTTGTTTGTTTGTTTGTTAGTTTGTAACGAGTAGGCTCCGAAACTACTGAACCGATTTAGATAAAAGGTAAGAAGATAGTTTGAGACCTGGGAAGGACATAGGATAGTTTTTGTCCCAGAAATCGTCCTATAAGGGGGTGAAAATGGGGATGAAAGTTTGTATGGGGAATCAACCTAGGGACGAACCCGAGCAAAGCGAAGTTGAGTCGCTAGTAATTATATGAGTTTGTACTTATCCTTTTCCAATTCTTGAAGTTCTTCCAAAGGTTGTCTGTTAGAGATTGCTCAAAGCTAAGACCACTTTTGCATATCTAGTGTTATTCTTCTTTTCTTTTGTAATTTACATGAACTCTATCTTATTCGTGTTTCAAAATGGGATTTAACTAACCAAAATATTCCT
Organism: Brenthis daphne; assembly: GCA_947093115.1. Lineage (NCBI taxonomy): Eukaryota > Metazoa > Arthropoda > Insecta > Lepidoptera > Nymphalidae > Brenthis > Brenthis daphne. The sequence continues at coordinate 13,262,217 of OX352483.1, forward strand.
TATTTTTAAAATTGTTTACATTGAACCGAATAATATTGATTTAATAATAACTAAAAGCACATTTAAAATAAAAACCTAAGCTTGTTTGTTAAAGAACGACTTTTAGACATATCTGTCATATAATAAAATTGTAACTAAGCCGAATCTGTACATTAAATATTTTTTTGGAAAATTTTATTGAAATAAACATTATTATTGATACAGACGCCGAATCTATAGTTTTAGAATCTTGTTCTGTCTGTCTGTGACCGCATCACGGAAAACCACTGGATGGATTTTGATGAATTTTGGTATGATGATAGCTCGTTATCCGGGTCAACATATAGGATACTTTTTACTGCGGGAAAATATCTCATCTCTGAGAAATCTATACTAAACGTTAAAACGTTAAGTAGGGACGAACCCGAGCGGAGGGAGGTTGAGTCGCTAGTTGTAAATATATATTTAGTTAGAATACCGTTCTGCCCATTATATTATGGAATTGTAAATATTTTTTATTCCTGAGTGAAAAATTAAATAAATTAATATTACACTTTTGTGACTAAATTCTAGTACTTCTACTAATTATTATTCTATTATCTTACTCAATATTATAAATGTGAAAGTTTAGATGGATGCTTAGATGTTTATTACTCAATCACGCCAGGACGGCCGAACGGATCTGGATGAAATTTGGCACAGAAATAAATTATAGCCTGAAATAGCATATAGGCACTTTTATCCCGGAAAAATGTACGGTTCCCGTGGGATAGATTTGTTTTAGTTTTTCTAGAGGCGAACTAAAGTGAAGCGAGGGTGATCCGCTAATAGTTAATATACGAAAAAAATTGTAAATTTGAAATTCATTTTGAGGAAAAAGGAATAAATCAAATAATGTCGCTTCTGATTCTTGAACATACTTCTTAATATTTTATACCAGCAATTCAACCAAAATGTAACATAAGAGCAATAAAACAAATCATCCCGATTAATACGATAAATCGTAGTGACGTTATTGCGTCTGCATAAAAATTAATATCGATTATTTGCGAAAGCAATTAAAATCGATTACCCACAGTTACATATTTATTGCTTTTAATCAAAAATAAATAAAAATATGTATATTGTATCGATTTTCAGAGCGTATTTCACAATCAAGGTATCGGATTCTCTCGATCATTTCTCTTTTAGTATGGATTCGTAACGGTTTTATTTATTGATGTTTCAATTTATTTATAAAGAATATAATATTTATCAATATTATAACAATAAAGAAGGCAATTTGTAGCAATTTACGTGGCATTCGGTTGAACGTTGTAGAACTTCATGCACTACATCGCCATCTAGTGGCTAATTACAACAAAATAAATCGCATAAAAATCTTTTCAATATAAAAATACTTGTTTTTTCCTTAAATTCAAAGAATTTGTGGTTTTATATAAACGAACATTTTTTTATTTATAATATATATGTATTTATATGTATAGGCATGGTGGTTGCTTTGATAACTAGTCCACTTAAAAAACTCTGTGAAGCTAGTTCAAATCCGAGTCTGGCACTTATAATTTTCACGTACGAAACTTTTTGAATATTATCACTTGCACAGTGAAAGAAAACATCTGGGTACTGGCTATGTGAAAAAACTTAAGAGATTCTTATAAGATAAGTGAACCCCACCAACCCGTATTTTTCTAGCGTGGTGCGTTATGGTTTAATCTTTCCCGCATTTAGGGGATACCCATGCCCAGTTAAAAATTAACATGTGAGACATGGGCTGGGCATATTTATAGCAGATTGCATATTAAAACAATTTTACCGTTATCAGCAAAACTGAAGGTTTTTTTACCATAATATTAAAACCACAATATAAGGTGTTCTAAAGATAATAAATTATTTGGAACTTTACCAATACAAAATTATATTCGCATCGAAACAGAATCGTCATATTATACTTCAATTTACATCGAAATTAAGATATAAAAATCTCAAGATTCTAAAATTGAAGTACGCATTACCTTATTAGGGGGTTAATAAGAGTCCATATAAATTCCTCGTAAAAACTGTTAAAATACCCTCGATATCTTCAAAATCGTCGAAACATCACCTTTAAGCATACGAATTTCACAGTCTTGGATAAAATCAAAAACTGTTACGATTATGCTCAAATTAAGCAATAACACTTACTTTTCAGTGACGGCTAATTTGATCTCCTTCGCAGTGCACATAAAATTTTATATTTTTAGCCAAAACAGCCCAAAATAATAGCGGGTAGCGGATAAAGCGATTAATATGAATAACAATATTTATGCGTTGACTGCATGTCTAATGAAGTGTTGAGTTTGATCCCGAGTCAGGAGAAAATATTTATTGAGTTTTTTTTTCTCTATAGAGAAAATTTAAATAGCTAAAAAAATTGTTAGTTCATACGTCCAGCTTAAAAATGAAAGGCAAAACTTTTTTTATATGGCCACTTCACATGGAAATATGTACACGCATAATCTATACATATAATAAAATTGTAACTGAGCCGAATCTGTACATGAAAAATACAAAAACTGCAATGTAAGAGTATACTAATATGTAAAACCTAAGAATTTGGTTTTCGGTCATCTGAACGCGGGCGGAGCCGCGGGCAATGCTAGGTTATATATAAGGTGAAAGGAAAATGAACAATTATATCCATATTATTTTTAAAGAAATAAGGTTCACTTGATTATATTATCTAGATAATTAATTAGTACATTTATCAACTATTTATAACAATAATGCTGTAATTTAATTAAAATTGTAAGGTACTTACTATGTGCTATTTTTAAATTTTTAAAATCATTTTGTAAAATTGTGGGTAGGCACTGTCTGTAACAACTATACGTACACACGTATAACGTCTTTGAGACGTCTTAAACCGTAGTCTCTTCCGTGACTATGATTGCTGTAAGGTATTCGAAACGTTGATAACCAAAATTTTCAATAAATCGGCGAAATAATCCGTAAAAGATAGTTTTATTTAAAATTGTAACTTATAATCGCTTTTTGTTTATACGTAGACCTCACACTATACAGCCCAAAGCTCATGTCCTTACTTGCCATTACTTACTACTGGAGCATCTTGAACAAATTATGAGCTATCATTATTAAGCATCGTATCATAAAGAGAATATACAAAAATTCTCACTTCTTTTATATTTTGATGTTTTGCAAGTTAAACATGTGTTTAAAAATTTCAAAGCCTTTTCGTTGAAGGTGTATAAATAAAAATAAATTTTGTCTTCATTATTAAAATTTTCTATAGATTTTGCATATCAGTATTTTTCTTTAGCTATAAAAATATATATAATTTTAAATTATGCATTAACTTTATATAATTAAAACGAATTCTATGATTTTTTTCGAACTTTTAAAGTGTATTTCAAAAAAGAACCTGTTACTGTAAATAAAAAAAATTTAGGGAAATTCATTATTTTGAAGAGATGTCCGATTAAACACATACACACACAAATTTTTTAAAGCTTTTGCGATATAACTTATACTCGATAAAATAAAATAAATTATAACAATAAAGAAAAAGATAAAAATACATAGTATTTGAAGAAAGACAATTTCTAAAATCTAGATTTTATATCTCCTAAAGCTAAATCAATTTTATTCCCATAATATTCGAACCAATTTCGTGACGATTGTATTTCAGAGCGTGCAAAATTTTACCGATAACAAAATATATCCTTATACTGTAAGTGATAAATCAACGGATGGCAAAAGTATCGGATGATTACAAAGCGACGCGATAGCACAAACGTGGCCCAAACTCGATGCGCCAGTTTGTAGGTTCTCACGGAGCCGTGGATGTTAGAAAATCACAATCAAAAATCAAAATCCAAAATATAGTTTATTCAAATAAATATATTTTACAAGAACTTTTGAACCGTCAATTTTACATTATAAATTTAAATTAAATGTTTGTAAGTCCGTAAAGAATCTACCACCGGTTCGGAAGGCAGTTCTGCTGAGAAGTGCCTATTTGCTGTATTATTAATCACTATGTTAGTTATTATAGGAAGAGTTTTAGTGTGGGTTAGTGAGTTTCGCCTTACTTTGAGTGAAATATGAAACTGAGGTAGGTTAGATCCTGGATTAACATTTTTTGTTAGTTAAATAGATACTCTATCAACTAAAATATATATCTTATATCGAGGCAGTTTGTTCCCATAAAAAAAAACTGCAAAACATTTATTATATAAAGTACGCGTACCGATAATATTTTTAATGTAGTACCATCGATTTATAACAGATGGTGTTTGGTTAAATACCAAATAGAAAACACAAAAATTACTAATATGTCAACTATATACACTGGAATAAGGAATTGTCAATCATTTTATAATTTTAAAAACAAAACCGTTTAATCAATGTGGGACGACCGAGTTAACATATTAGAAAAATTGATTATTATAATTACATAGCTTCTAAATATTAATTAATTTATTTATTAAGAATTTTTATATACTTTTATTTATTAGGATATGATTATTGTTCCTAGGTCTTGTTTCTATCTTTCAACTATCCTTTTGGATTTTGCCGCAGTCGAGTAAAAAAGAAATAATATATACCGCATCCAAAACTCATTCTTCGTAATGCAGGTCGTGACAGCTACAGTATCCATTTTAAATCGCTGTAAGGTTAAAGTCAAATGCTCTATTTATTGTCGTACCGCGATCTGACCTACATCCCAGGAACACGGAGAAAATAAAATGTTCAGTGTCATCTTAGCTTTATCGTTTACTAGAATTATTATTTATAGCCAGGAAACTGAAGTATTTTGCCTATATTGGGAGTTTTAGAGAGCGATTTTTTGGGTTCAAAGAAGAGTATTGTTTTTAGTATGTTATGCTATGTTTTATGATGAAGCGATTTTCACGCTTATTTGAAAGAATAGGTTATACTTCACGCTTGGTCTTATTTAATTTTATGGGTAAAATATTTTTTTAAGTAAGTTTAGTAGTTTATATTAGTTGTAACACCGCCAACTTCCCAAATCCGGGCTACTACTGTGGAAATCTTAACAGAAAAACTCAGTAATTAAACTTGACCCGACCCGGGACTCGAACCCGGGACATCCGGATCTGCAGCCGTACCTACATGCTAGTCACTATACAACCGAGACAGCTAAATACATTATTATTATACATTATTTTATATAACAGTGAACCACATCGGTTCTGCATTTTAAAATCAAATTAAAATCGCCACAATAAAATTACTACTGTAATTGGTAACCGTTTTTTATCATTCATCATCAACATTTGACTCAGTCATTAATCATTAAATGGAGCGTTACAGAAGCTTTGATATACTTTTCCCATTGAATATTCATCATTATCTGAAGTCATTTTAATTTAATGATGTACATTTTAATGACAAAATTTTAAGCATTTCTCGCTCGCTACTCACGTTAACTAATTTATGTATTAAACAGCTAATATAAATGCTAATATTAGTTATTAAAAATATTACCCGATTAGTTTTAAAATTGCAGAAATAAATCAATTCAATTAATTTCCACAACGTTCTTAACGAAATGCGTTAATAATTAGTATAATAATTATTATACCTACTTCATTTTATATACATATATAATATATAAAACGAAGTCAGGTTTGTTACAACACTTATAACTCGAGAACTACTGAACCGATTTTTATGATTTTTGTTTCGTTGGATTTGTCTTTACTCCGAATAGCAGAATAATTATTAAATCATCCGAAAAAAAAACGAAAAAAAAAACGATTCCATACTAAGCGTCAAAACGTACCTAGGGACGAACCTGAGCAAAGCGAGACTGAGTAGCGACTCTGCTTCGCTTCGCTCGGGTTAGTTATTTAATAAGAAAAAGCAATTTTTATCAACTTAAAATGTTAAAGTAAATAATGTTAAATTATAATGCGATGTAGTTTGTAATTAATATAGTTTAATTTCAGTAGGTCTGGTGTGGTAACGTTAATAATAAGCTTTAAAAACTGTTTCGGTGAAATTATTACACTGCTATTGCGATTAAGAAAATATGGTACGCCAGCTCCAAGTAATGCGTAGAAGAATATTTGATGCCTTTTCTCTAAAATACAATTGTATGTAAACATAATTAGGTTTACTTAGATACTAGCGATTCACCCTCGCTTCGCGCAGGTTCGTCCCTAGGTATCAACCTACAAAGTTTCATCCCCATTTTCACCCCCTTAAGGAATAATATCCGGAATAACATATATCCTATGTCCTTTCCAGGGCCTTAAACTATCTTTTTACCAAATTTCAACTAAATCGGTATCGTAGTTTTTGAGTTTATTCGTTACAAAAATATAAATATTTCCTCATTATAATATTAGTGTAGAAGTGTAGATTAAAAAGTGCTTTATGTTATTCAATTTCTGGAATAACTTGTTGCTTTTCCTATCTTTTAATAGTAAAATATAATTGTAATTGCAGGTAATTATATGTCATTATAAGGGATTTGAAAATCTTGTAGTAATTTAATATTCAACTTACACACTCATTAGTATGATACGAGTATGTTTATGCTATTTTTCCTTTTAGTAGGTGCAGAGTTTGTTTGTTTTTAGTATTTAAATTAAGTACGTATTTAAGAATTATGAATAAGCAAAATAAAAACCTACATTGGATATTTTTTGATTAATTTGTAATTATAGAATGTTTATATTACATATTTATATTGAAGATATGTTTGGCTCAGTTTGTTGTGACTTGTGACCCTACTTGCTGTGCCAGCGGTCGCGGGTTTGTGTCCCACTGGGGGTATTCATTTGTGTGATGAAAACTAATGTTTGTGTTCTATATTAAATTATTTACATCAAAAGAGAATCGAACTCCCTTCTAGTTGATCAATAAACCAGATGGTAAATACAATAAGATTAATACCATTTATCTATTTATCGCAATTCCTATTTGCAAAAGGAATATATTAGACCTTTTAAGATAACGAATGTTACAAATTAGCTGTGGTTTTAACGGATGCATTTACATTTAATAATATGCAAATAAAATCGAAACGGTAATTATAAGTAATATATACCTACGTGGTATATGTAATTAATTGGATGGCTGAGCATTTAATAATCTATACTTATATTATACTAGCAGAACCCGCGGCTTTGCTCGTGGTAAAACTACAAAAAAAACTAAAAAGATAGGTTTCATACAAACTTTCATCACTTATTTTACCCCCTTATAGGATGAATTTCGTAAAATGCTAAAACACGTATTCATTTAATTGTATTGAAGAGCATTAATAGCAAGTTTCAAGTAATTCTGATCATATATATTTTTTGGGTTGTATTACAACGTGTTTTCCCGTGGGAATGAGATAAGCCTCCGCGGTAAAAAGTAGCCTAATGTCAATAAATTGTGTAATGTAATAAATTGTTAGTTTTGATTTAATTTAAAGTTTATTTTCTTCTTCTTAGAGCATTTAAATAAAACCTTGTTTTTAAAAATATTTTTTTTATTATAAATTTATTTTATATTTTTTAGTTTTTATTTTATTCGTATTTTTCTCAGCAAACCCTTTTATTTGATGTTCATGTCATGGAGGTGCATAAAAGGTTAAGGTTGTCCGCCGTCTTTAGGAGTCCGCCATATTGGATTTAGAGATTATTAGATTTTGAACTTGGAAAATTAGTAATCCCAGTCGAATTTTTGTAATTTTATATTCGATTAAATGAAGAAGGTTATTTATCTAGCGTCATGCTACCTAGAGGAGTAGAACGAGTTCGCATCAAAAAATACGCAAGCGGAGTCGCGGGTGACGTGAATATCTTATATATAAAAATTAGAAGCTTCTTTCTGTGATTTTAAAGTACGTATTCTATGCTAAAATAAACTTATGTATGTAGTTATTTGGAGGATAAAAAGTTTGTAATAACTAGAGATGGAAGATTTATGAGTTTTTGATATATTTGATTTGAAATTGTATTCTCACAATTTTACTGCATAAGAAATCGAATCCACAAATGTTGTCTAATTAGATAGAGTCCAGTTAGACATATACCACATGATATAATATATATGTATATGTTATACAGTGTAGGCATAAGTTTCTCAAATGAAAGCAGACCGCTAGTAACTAAGATAAAGTGAACACAGAGCGGAAGGCGCGAGTAGTTTTAATAGTAAATTAGATGCAGATGATATCAACAGGATATGTTTGATATTACACTGTATAAATGAATGCAATTGATGATCTAATAATAAATATTCATGGATTTTATATGAAAGGTCGCAAGTTCGATTCCTAGTTCTAAGTTTAGATATCATATATGTCAAGTGCGAGTCGGATAGTATAAAGTGAAGCTTCAATAATTATTTTTAAATAAAATAGTACATCTACCGAGTTCAAAATCAATTATAATAGTTTTATCGTAAAGGTTATTTTTTTTTAAATCGAGGCTATAATAGCATAGCTTGTTTATTGAAGATTCGTTATGAATAAAGCAAAGATATCTACTAATATAATTTTTTTGCACTGCCAAAACGTATTCTAATCTATCTATTCAAGTTTACGTAACAAAATGCGTTTTTGACTAAAATCCGTTTAGATGTTACAAATACGGTAGGTAATACGTGAATATGTAACAAATACGATAGCTTATACTAATTAACTTATAAACTTTCTCATTTATAATATGAAATGACAAAATATACCTATATTATATAGGTACAAGCAACTCACCCTCACTTCGCTCAGGTTCGTCCCAAGGTACATTTTAACGGTCAGAATGGAATAGATGGCTATATAAACATAGGTATGATGAGTTGTTATGGGTTGTATTATAACGTGTTTTCCCGTGGGAATGAGATAATTTCCCGCGGTAAAAAGTAGCCTAACTCACTCCATTCAACTATCTCCACACAAAAAAACACGCCAATTCGTCACTCTCTTTCGACGTGAAAGAAGAACAAACAAACAAACAAACAAACACATTTTCATATATATAATATTAGATTCTCAGTAGAATTGCAAACCGGTGGTAGCTTCCTCATGTACTGACTGCACTGACGCTTTTAAAATAAAATTGACGATTGAAAGATTGTTTAAGTCTAATCGTATAAAGTTTAATTTGATTTTATTTCATACAAATTATGTACTTTTACAACAGCCTTCCATTACAAATCTACATTGTAACCATTTGTATTTCAGCACTTCTGTTTAAAAATTCCTTCCCACACCATATAATCAGAGCATTGCGAATCGTTTTTTAAAAACTTATAAGCTATAAATTAAATATTCGTAAATATGGCCTAAGGGGCACGTAATGTGTCGTAATCGGAACTTACATCGATATATAAATCGATTTTCGCTCAAACCTCTAAATTAACCTTAATGAGCCTTGATGACCGTCGGACGGTCAACTCGTCTTACCTTTTGGACTTGAAAGTTGATAGAAAATAATTTAATAATATAATACTTTAAATGGTTCCTTATTCGTTTATTGTTTAGAAACACTTGGATTATAGTGTTCACAGCATGTATATTTGGTACCTATAGATCAGAACGAATCTAACGATTTGCATCAAATTTTGCGCTGCATCATATAGATAAATAGACGTTAAAGAAGTTTATGGTGTTATAAGGCTAATAGGTACCTTACTTCCACCTATGCAATTAGTATTAATTTTACGACACGTTTGGTTCAGTTTGTAGTGAACCTACTTGCTGTGCCAGCGGTCGCGGGTTCTAGTCCTGCTGGGGGAATTTATTTATATGATGAGCACGAATGTTTGCACTCCTATCACGGGTATTTATAATGTGTATGTACTTATAGTTATAAATATATATGTGTAGTGTATCATCTATCTGGTATCCATGACACTAGCCTCGTAGCTTACCATGGAACTAGATGGTGCTGTGTGTTAATGTCCCAACGTATATTATATTTATTACTAATCCTTCTAATATTTCCTATCGCAAAATACAGTATTCTAATAAAATAAGTAGACTTCGACTGGGCGTAGATTAAGCTCGTTTGTCTATAATAAAAGCTTTCTAAGCTGTAGGTAGAATAAACCTTTACTGGTAAAAAGAATATATAATATAGTATGATATTCTTGTATAAAAAGTATATGTATCGATCATTATTCATGTGAAATTATGACGCATTACCCAAAAGGCACCGATTTTGTATGCTTATTACTATATTGTCGGGTACGAAGCGGTCTTTAATTTCAATTACACTTCCCATGTAAATGCCAATGTACAGTTTGATGAAAATTACGTGGAGTAATCGAGTCAGTGAACTACTTATAAGTTAATAATAAAGCTAGTGATTGAACACGGTTTTGTCTGAATAACAAATGGTCCCAGATTTTCTAAATGTTCGACTCAATATCAATTTATGAATTGGTTTTCATTTTTTTAATGAATATAAATTTAATAAACAAAAATCCATTCCTAAGTACTAATAGTATATAAACGTCAAAAAACTTAGTATGAATTGAAAAATAACGTCTAAAACCTTAGTCTCCGTGACTGACATGGTTACTGTAAAGCATACGAAACGTCGAGAACCAAAAATCAAAATAAATCCGCGAAAAAAGTTTTATTTTTTAGAATACCAAAAATCTAAGAAAGTATTTAGTATGAATAGTTTTATTTGATTACTTCGTCATTAGAAATATACCCATGATATTTTATAAGTTGTAAATAAAAAAAGTGAATGATTACGTAATAACATATCACTGCCAATATATTGATCATACACATATTGCTTGAGTATATTTATTATGAAAGATCTACCAACATAAATGTTATAGTTTACTATACTTTTGATATATTATATTTGAAAATTTATTTTAAAGTTATGTTACAATACAGTGTGTTTTTTGTTATCATTCGTGATTTAGCAAAATAGGTCTTATTTAAAGCATAGCTTAACCATTTAACACGTTAGGCATTTCATGTACAGCATGTACTTTATTATACATACTATATGCTATGTAATTTTAAATTAGGTTATGTCGAGTTGTCCTTCCACCGGAAATACGCTACACTATAATAGCTTCGGGCACCTGAAATGGGTTAAGAAAATATTATATTGTTATGTAATACTAGCGACTCATCCTCGCTTCACTTTGGGTTCGTTCTTAGACAAAAACATATCTATCCCACGGGATTTTCTAGGATAAAAAAACCTATGTGCTATTCCAGGTGACAATCTATCTCTGTGCTAAATTTCATTCAGATCCGTTCAGCTGTTCTGGCGTGAAAGAGTAACAAACATCCATTCATCCTCACAACCTTTCATATTTATAATATTAGTATGGATATGGATAATTTCCCAAAAACAGATTATTTTGAATAGTACATAAACACTTAAATTCGTATTTCATATAAATTAAATTTATATGTCCTTAGAAAAGTAGTTAGATTCTCTTAGACTTGCAGGTTTCACGATGTTTTCCTTCACCGTAACGTGAGTGGTAGTCATATTGAATATAATGAGTAAGATTTGAACCCACTTCCCTTGCTTCAAGCTAGCAAGCTACCACAGAATATATTGTAATCATTTATTTTTTATATAGAATGAAAAAAGATTATTAATAATATCCAACATTGAATAAGTAGTGCTGTGCTATCTTCTAAACTAGGGCTGCTTAAGAAAAATAACTATTTATATATGTACAAAAAAACAATGTTTATTTACTAACCAATCATATAGAGTCTAAACAAAAAAAACAGTCTGTATATCTATTCAAAACCACGTACACGGTAGGTGTTGGAGTCACGTTCCGAAATTGCATTAAAATTATAAGGATGTTAAGTGAAATTCTTTCCCAAATGGCGGCGATCTTAATGACAGCTGTCAGCGACAAGTGCCGAGGCTCTGGCTGAATTATATCGGGACCTAATAGCTATATATTAAACGCGTAGTTTATATCGAAATAACAATTTATAAATCAGATCGAACGTGATGAATCATTTGAATTCGTGAGAGTTGTTAATGACTTGGTTACTGTTATGTATTTGGTTAAATGAATTTTCTTTTTTAATTCTACAAAAAAATGAGTTTTTTTTTAATTATAAAGTTTTTCAATAATTAGAAATGGCTACGTCTAGTTCTAGTTTGCTTTTGACGTATATAGCATTGGTTATTAATATAGCTTGTATTATAACGAATACGATTTTTCGTTAAGCCATTTCCATATCAATACATCATCTCCTTACTGCTTATTTGTTCAAACCAATACTATTTGTATTTTGCAGTAGATATTTTTTCTGTCTTTTTTTAAAAATAAAGCTTTATTTGTAAGATTTATTTACATACTAGCGACTCACCCTCGCTTTGCTCAGGTTTGTCACTAGGTACGTTTAGACGCTTAGAATGCAATAGATTTTATAGAAATGTCAAAATCGGTCCAGCAATTCTCGAATTATAAATGTTGTAACAAACCCGATTTTGTTTATATATTATATAGGTAGACTAGCCTTGCCATTGCGCGCGGCTTCGCCCGCGTTCAAATGACCAAAAACCAAATTCTTAGGTTTTACATATTAGTATACTCTTATATTACAGTTTTTATATTTTTTCTCAAAAACGAGATATTTTCCCTCGGTAAAAAGTATTCTATATGGTGACCCGGATAATCAGCTATCACCATACCAAATTTTATTAAAATCACTCCTGTGGTTTTTCTGTGATGCGGTAACAGACAGACAGATAGACAAAAATTCAATAAACTATAGATTCGGCCTTTGTACCAATAATAATGTCTATTTCAATAAGATTTTCCAAAAAATATTTAATGTACAGATTCCGCTTAGTTACAATTTTATTATACCTATGTATAGATAAAACACATTTTATCTTTATGTGTTTCAGTAAAGTGTGTAATTTATACCAATAGAATTGACGTTTGAAAATCAAAAAAATCTAAATTATACACACTTTAAATTGATCGTTTGAACAAATAAACTGAGCTGAGACGATGAAATATATCTACAAAAAATCGTTTTAATCCTTTTTATACCGAGATGTAATATGCATATTACATGTCGTCGTAATTTCACCTTTTAGCTCTTATTTTTATTTACTGATTTCTTTTTGACCTGTGACCCCGAAATTCATTCCCCCATTAACTACTCAAGTTAAAGTAGAAATCAATGTTCTTAGATACGTTAACTGGAGCATGAATGGAAGGAAGTTGTTAAAAACTGTTCAAAGTATTTTACAAGTCAGGTTAGAAAAAACTTAGAATAAATAATTGTTTACAGTTTAAATACAAAGCGACTCACAAACCTAATATAATATTGTGATTTTTCTTCGAAAAAATAAAATTATAAATATTAGTGCTCGTGGTCTCAGTGGTTTTTAATCATAATCATTATTGAAAATTTGAGGAAAATAATAATAAATGAAAATAAATTACCTGTCCATGGTAAAAAACACGGTTTTCATTTTTTTTATTCAAAATGCTTACGCTCGTAACAATAGGTTCTAAAAAAGAAAATTGATTGATAGATAGAGGAGAAAAGGGTATTGAATTGTTTTATATTTCCCTATTTATATATGTACAAGACGCTCACCCTTTACAAATAAAAAAAATCTATTACTCTTTCTTTATACTTGTAACATTTTGAAGTCGAGCCGCCAAATATATTAGTATTCCGTACATAAATATATGTATGTATCATGTAAGAAATTCTTAATTTTCAATACAATTGCAATGGATGCAGTTGACCCCCCTACCCCCCTCTCCCCCTCTTCTAACAAAGCTCTTCAACAATAGCCAAAATATCCTACATTACAGATTTGGCAGCATCCTCCTTCTTTTTGAAAGGTGGTTAAAAATTGACATATATTAACAAAATAATGGAAAAATTATTATAAAATTTTGTTTTATATAAAGAAAGTGTGTGGGAGATCAAAATCAACTCGTACCATATTAGTCGATTGCATTATCATTTGAGAAATCGTCCAAAGCTCACATATTTTTGAACAATACCCCTAAAATTTCAAGATTTCGTTTCCAAATAAATTCGGACACATGTAACGGATCGAATAATATATATTTTATTTAAAACAAAAAAAAACGACAATGAATACCTTTATTCAAGATAACGAACGCCATCACAAACATAAACATAACTCTTATTTCTTAAAACATAGAGTCTAAAATAAAATTTTCAACTGCAAATATAAATTTGTTTTTCTATATTTATTCGCCTTTATAGCCGTATCGAGTGCTCGAAAATACTCAATGAGTATAAGTTATTTTGTTAAGAATAAAAAAGGATCATGCGGATGACACTTTTGTTTCATTAACCGTAAAAGGCAAGAGTGATTTAACCAGTCATAACTCCTTCGCGTGGCTAATTTTAATAAAAATGTATAGATAAAAAATTTTGGACAACACTATTTATTATTTTAACGTCCTTGCGCTTAATTAGCGGAATCGGAGTTAAAAAAGTCGACTAACTTGAGTTTTGGCTTGTAATGACGTATTTAATATACTGCGATATATGAGAAATTGTATCTCCTATAAGAGATCATGATCATCCATTTATTCCGAAAATAAGAATTAAGAAAATCATTAAATCTGTATTTATGACGTCCGATTTAAATTTTAAATGATCATTTGAGGTAATATAAAAATAACAAAACACGTAAAAAACGTACTATTAGTATTTCATAAGCTTTTCAATTTTCCGTCCAATGCTTTCTAGTTTTTTCGCTAAATGCCTTTTTCGGTTTATTAAAAGATATTAAAAAAAGTAAGTCATATCAGTCGAGCCGGTTCCTTACCGACAAACGACAAACAACATTAATTCACCTCAATGACTGGTCTCCTGAGGAAGACCAGATAACAACCAAGGATTCGCAGGTTTCTCTCACGGTCTACTCTGCTATCAGAGAAGTATCAGGAGAAACTCGCATGGTAAACCCACCAACGTGGGCCACCTTTCAATGTGTTTCTTGGCTTTACAGCTGGATTGCCGGACGCACACGAGCCCCCGCCCCCTCTCTCCCCTCACCACGACAAAGTGAAAAAATGTCGGTGGGGGTAGGAGGGGGGGGGGGGATAGCTATAGCTTTGCCTTAACTAGAGCACAGCCGTACATCAAATAGTTGTCGGCACTTACATGAGCGATATCACACTAGTATTTAAACCTATAAATAGACAACAATACCGAACCTCAGTCCTAAACGTGAACAAGTAAAGGCTCGGAATGCTATTGAAGATGAGATAACATCTTAGATCAGTCTACTTACCGCTTCGATAGTGCATTTATTCAAGTAGATTGACATAAAAGTGGGTGAATTCAGGCAGTTTAGGAGCCTGATTGACGTACAAGGTGTTAATGATACGAATTATATTATTTTTGACCGACTTCTACAAGAAGAGGTATTAAATTCGTGTTATATGTTTCTTTGGTGTGTTTGTTGTTGTTAACTGATTTCCATCATTCTTTTATAATTGAATAGTCGTTGTACACATTTTAAGATAAGATTCACCGCTTTGAGTGGTACAATTATTTCTAAAAAAAATAGGATGTCGGTGAAATTTTTTAAGTAATAATATTATCTTAATATATATAATACAATTCTTCTGTACGTGTGTTCTTCACTTTACTCTTCCTAAAGGGCTGGACCGATTTGGATGAAATTTTGTGTATATATTTCAATAGGCTTGGATGGTTTGAAAATACAATTGGATCCTTGGAAAGAGTTTGTGTTTTTTTTAGTAGTTTGAGCGCGGGCGAAGCTGCCGGTACTGCTAGTATAAATAATAAAGAGCCAGTGCTCCTATAGCAGATTTATTTCTAACAGCCTATGTATCACTCCAGGACGTACATTTTAGTATTGAACTACATTTTATCTAAATTCGTCAAACAGTTTTAGCGTAACAAACATACACATACATACTTTCGTATTATAATATTAGTGAGCTAATTTAAAATTATTTAAGTAGAATTAAGTTCATTTTTAATTTCATGTAAATTGTTTAAGAAGAGCGGTTTTAAATTAAAAAGAGGCATTAAAATTTCCGTTTTGGTTTTACAAGTTTTTGCCGTCTGACTCATGGATTGTGAGTAGATAACGGCAAATTAGCAGCGATATTTTGTAAATACAAGGTTGTAAAATAAATTATTTAATTTTGATGAATATTAAAGTCATACTATGTTCAGGTATAGTATAAATATAGTATATTACATATTTTATTTTCACCTATCGATTATCAAATATGATTAAATAAAGCTTTTTGTAACAGCAGTGGTAGCCCAGTGTTAATGTACTTGCTTGGGAAACCGAGTGAAGCGAGTTCAAATCCCGGGTCTCGCACCTCTGATATTTTCATGTGAGAATCATTTCCAACATGATTACCACTTGTCATACGGTGAAGGAAAATATCTCGAGGTAACCTGCACGTCGGCAAGAACCTAGTAAGTTTTCGAAAGACACGTGAAGTTCGCCAATCCGCACTTAGCCAGCGTGGTGTATTATGGCATGAGTCTCGCATTGAAAGGAGGCCCGTACCCAGTAGTGATACTTCAAAAATAGTTGAATACAAAGATTTTATTTGTTTGAACACGCCAACCTCTGTAACTTTGAGTCACATTTTAGAGCTTAATGTTTGAGGAAGGTTTTAGATTATCTAACACTACACTACACCTCGATGAACGCTCCAATTATACTAACTAGTACACAAATAAAATACGAAGCGAATCCTTAGGTAAATGAGAATTGAGCGTATACAACTAAAAATATGTTGCATTATAGCAATTTAACTAAAACAAAACACAAATAAAAAGTGAATTATTCTCGTCTCATCTCAGATTTCGAATATCGCTTAAAAGGGGTTTATTTATTTCATCTTGATAATCTTGTAAGGTAAAGTTGATACAATACTGTAAACAACATAAGACCTAAAAATGTGAGACTCAAAAGCAAAATAATTAATGACGCGGTTGCCAGTAGTTTTCTGAGATGAAGCTATAACATTATTTATCAGTACTTTATTTGTTAATTTCCTGCTTAAATTGTAAAGAAGCGCGCACACTATACCTACTTGAATTGTAGTGAAAATTATTTTACATAAAAACAATAAAAATAATCATATAATTTTATAGTAGGTTTAAGAACAAGAAAACGTTTTATAAGCCCTGGGTTCGTACCCTGAGTCGGGCCGGGTTATTGTTCCAAGAAATTCTCAGTAACAGTACAGAGTTAGAAAGCAGGTGCTGTTTATCATCCTCAGAATGTATTTAAAGCCGTTGGTTCTGTACCTCATATCTCACCAATCGTATCATTTATCAAATTGTCGTCCCATCGGAGTATGAGAGTGACATAAATAGAGCGCACTTGTGTTTGAGCGCATACTTGTGCACTATAATTAAAGTAGGAGATTTTAAATAAAACTATCTTTTCTGATTATTTCGCGGATTTTTTTTTGATTTTTGGTTCCCGACGTTTCGAATGCTTTACAGGATCCATGGTCACGAGAGAGAATTAATCTTTCTAGATAGTTTTATTTAAAATGTCAAATATTCGCGTAAATCTAAGAAAGTATTAAAGTAGGAGACTTCAGCCAGTGAGATTGTCCTTCTTAGCTAGAAGGACATTATTACATATTATTACAGTCAACAAAAGAGATCACAAAGGCTAAATCATGATAGTGTATCAGAATAAAAAACATAACGCAACCATATAAAATGAAAATCAGAAAAGGTAGTTTCATTTAAAATGTCAAATATTTACGTAAATCTAAGAAAGATTTATTTTGATACAGTCTAGTCACATGTACGCAAACCTTTATATCACAGTAAAGAGCATATTATTAATATTTATATAACACTTAACATATGCTTAACGTCCGGTTGCTTTTATAAATTTATTTGCTATAAAATGAGAACTTCTGTTTTCAGTTGTAAATGTCAATGCAAAATTGGTCCATCAATAACGTACAATAGCTTTGTTGGTAAAAAATATGGATAAGTTTTCGAGTATAAGTATGTATGTGTGTTTATTTTTTACATTTTCTATAGTTTAAAGGGCTTGAAAGATTTAACATAAGAGTTAAATATTGGTTTAATAATATTGATGTTCTTCCAGACCGATTTCGGCCACAGCGACCAATCTCACTGAGACAAATCATTCTCAAATTCCAATGGGATGATAATTAAAGTTTAACAATTTTAAGGTTATATTAATATCAAGTTTTCTTTGATCAAATTAGTTGGACATCATCGAAGTATTATAGATGCAAAAGTTTGTATGTGTGTATGTTTGTTAGTTTTTAATGCTTTAACGACTGGATGGATTCGGATGTTTAGTACACATATAAACTATAACCTAGAGTAACAGATAGACTGTTAGGCATCTAGAGAAGCGCCCGAGTATGAGACGGTAAGGGGCTAGTATAATATATTATATGGGCTAGTATAATATAATATATGTTTCGAATCGTGAGAAAAACAAATTATTTAATACCAGAATGATCTATAACTACGAGTATTCTTAAATCTGTCAAGACATCGAGATCTCAATTGGTCACGACCTAAAATTTTCTAATTCAAGAACGCTTTTTAAAAAATAAAACGAACACTATTATTATGTATAATGTGAGCCAAAACTAATATAACTATATATATAAAATTATTAGAGTACCTTAAAATCACATGAGTTAGCGAATTTTATTCAAATACATTGAGCCGTTATAGCGTCAAAAACAAACACACAAATTTTCATATTTATATCTTTTGTTAATTTACCGAAGACCTATTAGTACTTTGTTATGATATAAACAAAATTCAACTTTTCAAATTAAATAGCAGCTTTTTGGCTGTTTTAGACCGATTTCCTAAAAGGAGGTGTTATGTTCTATATGCATATTTTTTATATAATATGTTTATCAATTTCTTTGAAACAACTTGTTTATTAGTAGATTCTGCTAATTGTATGGAAAATTTATGTGATTAAATGACTCTTCATAATTAAAAATGTCAGTAATAAATTTTATTTATTAGGAAGATGTTCTATCGATTTTATTTAATTATTAACTTAGAACAATTAATAAATTAAATTGATTGAAGAAAGCTAATGCTATCAAGTCACGATCACGTTTTTATCTCATAACTTCGAAACCTAAATATTACTACACTTGCGGTGTACTCTTGCTCCGCTCGAATTGCATCTGAGCAATGACTTCAAAATTTCGATATTTTCTCTAATTTTTTAATGTGAAATTGTTGGTTCCCAATGCGGAATTTTGGGGAACTAAAAATCAAAATAAATCCACGAAAAATCCCAAAAAGTGTTTTTTTGTAAAAATGGGAATCGCGTTTTAAGAAAGTATTTTTTTTATATTATGTTGTTTGTAGTACATGTTATCATTTAACGAAGACAATGTGTCTAGCAGGCTTTGACACATAAGTGGTCCCAAGTTCGTTTCATGAAATCTATGAAAGTTTACTAAAAATATAAAAAAAATGACTGATTGGGCTTCTATTATAAATGTAAAAGTTTGTATAAGCGTGTGTTTGTATGTTTGTTACTTCTTTTTGCTAAAATTAGTGCATAGATTAAATAGATAAAGAACTAAAATAAATCATAGGATACTGTGAATAATAAAATTTGCCCACGCTCGCGTAATAAGCGGGACGGGGATCAAGGATCGCCTTTGTCCGATCCCAGGATGCAATCTATGTCTTTGTTAAATTTTATCGAAATCTTTTCAGCGGTTTAAGCAATGAAAGGTAACAGACAATGTTACCTTCTTTTTTTATATGTTGGGACATTAACACACAGCGCCATCTAGTTCCATGGTAAGCTACGAGGCTTGTGTTATGGATACCAGATAGTTGATACACTACACATATATAACTTTAAATACATACATATTATAAATATACCCATGACTAATATATAATAACAATAGCACCCATGACTGGAATACAAACATTCATGCTCATGCTGCTGGAAGAGCAAGTAGGGTTACTACAAAATAAGCCAAACGTGGCATCAATCGTCACAATTATAATGTGGATTTTAAATACAAAAGGCACCCAAGCGAAGCGGGGACAAGTCGCTAGTAATAAATAATTGTCATTTAAATAGTACCATAATTTTACTGGATGAGAAACATTATTCGTCCTTCACTTTAATGATATGATTGTTTCAATTATAATTGGCCAGTGACATCGTAAGTTCAGAAATTATAGGTTTGTTATGTGATTTGTGACCCATTTAAATGCGGACATGCCTAAATTGGTCCTGTGTTATAGTAATTATTACTAGCGGCTCACCCTCGCTTCGCTCGGGTTCGTCGCTAGGTACGTTTTAAATAGATATAAAAAGAAAAAATCTTTCTTTCTCACATTTTAATTATATGTTTTAATACTTACCTATTCCGGACTAAGAGAAATCCAAAAATTAAAATATCATAAAAATTGGAACGCGGTCGAACGGGATAAAAAGTATCCTATGTCCTTCTCCTGGCTCTAAACTACCTCCCTGCCAATTTTCAGCTAAATCGGTTCAGCCGTTCTTGAGTTATAAGCGAAGTAACTAACACGACTTTCTTTTATATATATAGATTATTCATAGAATTTTTTTTAAGAAAAGATTTGTTTGTGTGCCTTTAATAGAAAAAAACAGCTTTAATTATATTTTTTTTTATAATCTAAACGTATAACAATCTAGATTTTTTGTCTATCTATCTGTCTGTCTGAGAACGCATCACGAGAAAACTACTGAAAAGATTTTTATGAAATTTGGTATGATGATAGGTGGTTCAACATATATGATACTTTCTAGTGCGGGAAAATATCTCATCTCCAAGAAATCTATACTAAACGTGAAAACGTAAGCAGGGACGAATCCGAGCGGAGCGAGGTTGAGTCGCTAGTGGCTATATATTTCAGTATAATTTGTATAAAAATAGCTTATAATATCTGATATTAGCATATAAGCTACTTTTTATCGACACACCTTCACTGTGAGTGTAACCGCGTGCAAAACTTAGTTAATAATTAATACACACACTACAACCAAATATTAATACTTATTTTAATTTCCTTAGGAATGTAATATAACGAGAGTTTTATTCTTCCATCAATTTTTACTTTATATATTCCGTATGACTTGTATTTTTGATCTGGAGCGCATCGAGTTTCGAACGAATTTCAATGAAGCAAAACTCATAATTATGTCGAGTTCGACACTACTTATTTTTTTGAACCATTATTGGGTTTTATTACAACACAGCTGTATTTATTTCGAATTATTTAGTAAATGTTTCCTTGAAATCATGAAGCATTCTTAAATTGCTCTTTAGAATCAATTTTCTTGTTTATTCTGAAGAATAAAAGCAGGTATTGACTACCCATAACTTAGACGCTGGATAGGGTTGTAAGCGAAAGATTTTATCGATATTATTAATAATTTTATACAGGGAATAATTAAATAATTGTAAATTAATATATATTGTAATAGAAATAATACGCAGTTGTAGCCCAGTGGTAACGCTGCTCGTTTGGGAAACTGAGTGAAGTGGGTTCAAATCCCGAGTCACGCACCACTGATATTTTCATGTGCGAATCATTTCCAACATACCGCACTTGGCCAGTGTGGTGGACTATGGCCTGATCCCCTTTGTATTGAAGGGGCCCGTGCCAAGAAGTGGGACGTTAAAAAGAGCAGAATACAATAGAAATAACGATTACATAAGCTTATTCAATCACGAGTACTTCTGTTTCTAATCGTTTTTAACAATATTTGAACTTCAAGAAAGAAAAATTATGATCTATAAGATTAAGATTTTTTCGTTTTATTTAATAAATAAAAATATTTTATATTATTATATAAACTAGTGAAATTCGCTTCGCTCCGGTGCGTACGTTTTTTTTTGAGCGGAACCCTAATTCTTTTTCTAAAATAAAAGTAGCCTAAGTTACTCCTTATACCATCTGATAGCTACAGCGAAAGTCCTTTCAAAGTTGGTAATACCATTTCGGAGATTAGCAGGAACAAACAAACAGACAGACAAAAATTTAAAAAAATGTTTTTTCTTATAAGTACCGTATATAATTTCATATTATACATTTTGTAAAATGCTGTTATTTTAACGTTACAAACATACAATTTTATTTATCTGTATAGATGTATAATATTTTGTATAGTAATATTATAAAGAGGAAAGATTTGTTTGTTTCTTTGTACCTCCGAAACCACTGAACCGATTTAGATGAAATTTGGTAAGACGATAGTTTGAAACCCTGGAAAGAACATAGAATAGTTTTTATCCCGAAAATCATCCCTTAAAGGGGTGAGAATGGGGCTTATAGATCGTATAGGGACACAACCTAGGGACGAACCCGAGCGAAGCGAGGTTGAGTCTCTAGTAATATATAATAAAATAGATAAAAATGCATAATTATGAGTTTATTTAAATAATTAATTAAATTAACTGTCAACCCTAATTTTTAAAAGTTTACTACGAAAGTTGCTCAGAGATCTCGATAACCGAATTTTCAATTAAGTGTTGTAATGGTGATTTTTGGGAATTTATTATTTTGCCTTACAATTTCGTGCGTGCACAGTACATTTATTGGACAGAGTTAATGAGAGTAAAATGATATAGTGCCATCTTTAATATTTACTATTTCAAGTCAAGCTTTGTATTGCTTACATATACGGCATATGAGTGGCTTTTTAAGGCTTATCGGACGTTTGCATTGATCATCCAGAGCTTATAATATAACATCTAGTATATATATAAATATCTCGTGTCACGGTGTTTGTGGTCGCACTCCTCCGAAACGGCTAGACCGATTTTAAAGTTCTTTTTTTGTATATTTGGTAGGTATAAGAATAGTTTGTTAATTTTTTTTACCCTCCTACCCCCACTCCCCATTTTTTAATCGCGATTTAAGTATTTTTGTATGAACAACATCCAAATAATTTAATATTATATACCTTGCACTTTTCTGCTCCGCTAAATGACAATCTTTCTCACCTCCTAGGTTGACTGGAAGAGATCTCTTTTAGAGATTAGTCCACCTTTGCCTTCAATTTTCTTTTAATATTTGTTTTTTTGTTTTTATGTGCAATAAAGAGTATATAATTATATAAATACATAGGGACGAACCCCAGCGTAGCGAGGCTGAGTCGGTATACTTATAACATAAAGTAAAGATTTGAGTTAAAAATTTTTTTGTTTTTTTTTTGTTTGTGACGTTTCGAATACTCTACAGTAATCATAGGAGAGGCTAAGCTAACCTAAGTTTTAAACGTCTCAAAGGTCATTATATAAAATATCAAATATTTGCGTAAATCTAAGAAAGTATTAGCATTCTAAATTAGTAGAGTTTAGATTAGGTAAAAAAGAGTATAATATAATAATGTATATATAATAGTATATATAATGTATTGTTATTAGTATGTATAATTGTTATCTATATGAACTTTAGTATAATTCTTGCTAAACTTGCCTTTTATATTTTATATTTATATATAATGTATAATATAGGTATTGTTTAGTTATATTTTATTTGTATTTATTTCGTATATATTATATATTTGTATGATACGTATATGTATAAATATATAATCTTTCTACTGTCTCTTTATTTGTTATTCGCGCCCCTTCTATCTTAGTACTATTTCCTACACCTAAAGGTTGCCTGAAAGAGATCGCTCTTTTAGCGAAAAGGCCGCCTCTTGTACCTTCTTCTATATTATATTGTATATTTTTCTTTTTCTCTTTTTGGGTGAACAATAAAGGGTAATTCATTTATTCATGGTATATACACTATTGATATATTGTGTTAATTTTTGACTCTCCAATCAAAAACCTATCCATATTACTACGTTTATTATTATTACGTTTGACTCAGTTTGTGGTGACCCTACTTGTTGTGCCAGCGTTCGCGGGTTCGATTCCCGCTGGAGGCATACCTGCATTATACCACAGAACTAAATGGTGCTACGTGTTCAAGTCCCAACATATTTATTTTTATATTTAAATGCACGTCTTGTATTCTGGACGGAAGTAAAAAAATGTATATTTATAAAATAGTGCTCAAATTTGATAATATTTTAAACGTAAACGACCAATACTTGAAACAAGAACGATTTAATTAAGAAATAATAATTTATTTACTCATTATCTTTGAGGATATGATTATCATTTATTATTGTAATGTGTAAGAAATTCGGCATATTTTATGAATTTTAGCACCTATAAGAATTTTAAGGGTCGTATTAAAAGTGAGCGCTACTTACACCGTTTTTATTTTTTCTATTTTTTAAGGCTGTATTTTTTTTTGCTAATCGTATATTATATTCGTAATAGAACGAATCCATACTAATATTATAAATGTGAAAGTGTGTTTGTTTGTTTGTCCTTCTTTCACGTGGAAACGGAGTGACGGATTGGCGTGATTTTTTGTGTGGAGATAGATGGAAAGCTGAAGAGTCACATAGGCTACTTTTTACTGCGGGAGATTATCTTATTCCCACGGGAAAACACGTTATAATACAACCCAAAAAAATATTTATGATCCGAAATACTTGAAACTTGGTTTTAATGCTCTTTAATACAATGAAATAGTTATAGCATTTTTTGAAATTTATCTCATAAGTTGGTACGAGTAAAATAGGGCATGAAAATTTGTATATCCTACCTTTTTAGTATTTTAGTAGTTTTAGCGCGAACAAAGCCGCGGGTTCTGCTAGTAATAAAAAATTATGGCTGTTGCTATTTGTTCAATAATCGAATGAATATAAAATATATTTTTCGTCCGACTATTGTCGGTTTTTACGAATATTTACCACTTTTTTTGTTTTCTAATATAACATAAGTGATTCTTAGGTGCAGGAGCTTTACATGCAAAAAAAACCTTAACCTACCGAGTTGAGTCGAGCTACTTATTCTATTCTACTTACATATTTATTAGTCCAGTATAAAGGACCAATAAATTTTTTTTAGACACTCCGATTTTTTAAAGCTTTGGAAATCAATGTAAAGGAAAGCATTATAAACCAGTTTTTCAATTAATCAAATTATGTGTAAAAAACAACTACATTTTAATTATTTAGCTTTATAATTCCAATGAATTTCGACACCTTTAACTTTAAAAATGACGAATTGCCATACAAACTTTCATTTTCTATTTAACTCTTTTAGGACAGTATTTTTTATAAATTCTTCCATTGTATTCAGTATAATTAATAGAAGAATTAGAAAATTATAAAAAAATGTTATTTTATATAAATTATATATTAAATTTTAAGTATCACTTTTATAAAGTCGGTCAAAAATAGTGATAGAAGAACAAACAAACAATTACACTTCCGCATTTATAATATTAGTAACGATGGGTTTCACGGTGTGAGAGGCAGACAAAAGATATATAAAAAAATGTCCTCACCCATGTACCTTGTTTACATCGCATCTTGGTCAATTTGCCTATAATTATCTCGATATGGTACCACGTAAAATATTTTGATTAAAGGGCCGTTTTCGATAGTGTTTCATAGATAAATATTTTTAATGGAAGTGGTTTACAATACTTTATTGGATTCACTAGCTAACAAAGATAGCTAGAAAGCATTCGAAACGTCGACAACCAAAAATCAAAATAGATCCATGGAGAAATCCAAAAGATTATTTAAAATGAAACTGGTTTGTTTTTGAATTGTATATTTTTTTAATTTTAATTTTATTTTATTATTTAACTAGCGGCTCACCCTCGCTTCGCTCGGGTTCGTCGCTAGGATTTAAATAGTTATTAGCCAGCGTTAATCATATAAATCTTAATTTTTTTTTCGTGATTTTTCTGGTGTTTTAATACTTATTAACCTATTCCAGACTAAGAGAAATCCAAAAATTCAAATATCATAAAAATTGTTCCACCCATTCTTGAGTTGTATGTCACGTCAGACGGGAACGCGGTCGAACGGAATAAAAAGTATCCTATGTCCGTCTCCTGGTTCTAAGTTACCTCCCCACCAATTTTCAGCCAAATCGGTTCAGCCGTTCTTGAGTTATAAATAGTGTAACTAACACGACTTTCTTTTATATATATAGATGTATAAATATAGTGTATATAGTATAAAAATAGAATATTTAAATCTATTTTAGATTTTTTTTGATATATCAACTCATATAAGTATAGTAAAAATCATAATAAGACTTATAGTGTTATATTTAATCAATAACACGATTTATTGCGTTACAGCAAATTCTAACAAAACTTAGTTGTTATCGTACTAATTGTCATTAAAATTATTATATTACTACGTTTACGGATAGATAGACCATATAGGTTTTATTATAACGTAGGAATGAGATAATTTCCCGCGGTAGAAAGTAGCCTATGCCACTCTCCAGCTCTCCAACTATCTCCACACAAAAAATCACGCCAATCTGCCTATCCTGTTTCGACGTGAAGGAAGGACAAACAAACAAACAAACACACTTTCAAATGTATAATATAAGTATTGATATGAATTATACATATCATACAAATATTTTCTTACAGTATTCAAGTACAAACAAAACGTAGTAGATGCCACTTCCATCCGCAAGGTGATGACACTTCTCACTCCCTCGGTATAAGTAATTATGAATGAATTATTTATCAAGTTAGCAACATTTTAGTTGAAGATTGTCGATTTCCTATATATGTTCTTATCGAAGTATGACACACTTGCTTAATTATATGTTATGAGCAAAATATATGAATTTTTACACTTTATTGCGTCGAAGTCTTCAACAAACTCTCACAAAAGATGTAAATTATTTATTGTTATACACGTTTCTTTCGATTATAATAAAATGAATGCACAGTAGTATAAAAAATAAAAATGGAATATTAAAGAAACATCTATAGTATTCTTCTTTTTCAAAGTTAGTTAAAAGTATGAATTTATTATTAACTAGTAAAATATCGTCCGTGTTCAGCCCTTTTTGACATCCCACTGCTGCTGGGCACGGACCTAAGAGACAATGTAGGAATTTAAAAATTTTAATTTTTTTCAGCCTATTTGCTGAGAAAGGTTATTTTAGAAGCGGAGAAATTAAACATAAATATACACAATCGGAGCCGCGAGTAAAAACTTTTTAATGTATGTAGGATCTTTCAATCTTTAATATTTATAATATCATGTTACTTACTTTTTCTAGTAATATAAAAAAAACAAATAATACGCTATCTAATATGAAGAATTTAATCGAATCTTTTAATTCCCAAAAAGATAACTAGACACAAAGATTCAAATACCGATAAAGATATACAAGTACAAAACCCCTTTAAAACATCTAATAAATAACACTAAAAATCTGTAATATTTCAGAAATTGATGGACAAAAAATGAAAAAATACATACATACGTACATATCGTTACTCAATTCATCGACGAAGACATTAAAACAGCTTTAGCCCTGCATAACTAATTAAAAGTTATATAAATTAATAATATGAGTAGTCCCGGGCGCATGTCGTCACGTAGGGTAGGATTATTTATATTAATATCGAATTACAATTTATTGCTCTGTCCGTCTGTTACATGGAGTGTGTTCTCATTTAATTAGACGTCACGAATGCTTTAGTGGAAGTTGATCTGGTAGCTTATGTACAAGCTTTTAAAAGCTTTATTTGTAACTTACTAAGTAAACTATGTCTCCAATCTTGGGATATGATTTTAGCATATTTCTAATTGTGGTGTCCATTTGTAATTACGTAGCATTGATGTCATCTAATCGATTTAATAATTTTGAAAATGTAAAGGTGACGTTTCAAAAGTGCTTGTAAAAGTCTATTTGAATAAAGTATATTTTTTTATTGATTTGTTTTGACTCACTGTTTTGCAGAGTTATCTTCACCGATTGTAAACAGATTTTCACGGTTCTTTTTTAATCTATACTATTATTATAAAGAGGCAGAGTTTGTTTGTTTGAACGCGCTAATCTCAGGAACTACTAATGCGATTAGAAAATATATTTTTGTATTAGATAGCCCGTTTTTATTAAGGAAGGCTATTATATATCATATAATATATAGTCTATCTATTTCATACTAACCGTTAAAACGTACTTGTGTACGACCCCGAGTGAAACGAGGGTGAGTCGCTAGTGTAAACATAATTATAACGTCAAGAATGTTTTTATATAAATTTAAGAAAAATCCGCCTTTTAGGAGTCAGGTTAGATGATTAGACAATAATAATTCTATTTGTATATAATATTAACAATAAATATATATTACATACATCAGTAGATTTTTCTACATAAATTATTAACTGTACAAAAAATAGGAAATTGCATTTCGAATAACAGTAAGTACGTTTACATAACATGATTGTCACTTGTCTTACGATGAAGGAAACCATCATGGGAAAACCTGCATGTCTGAGAGAGCTAGTTCTCGAAAGATAATTGAAGTCCGCTAGTCCGCACTTGGCCAGCGTGATACACTATGGCCTAGTCCCTCTTGAGTTAAAGAAAGGGTCGTCCCCAGCAGTGGGACGTTAAAAAAACTGAATACACACGTAAAATTTCTATATACTTAGTCTAAAAAAACAATGTTTTTGAAAATCGATTCAAATTGACTAAAATATTAACTAACATGCACACAAATACGCACACACAAATCAAGTACTTTGCGCTTTTGAAGTCGGTTAAAAAAATATTTGAAGTCTCTAACGTGTCATCATGAAGCCATACTTATACTATCTTTTAGAATTATTGTACTAAGAGTGTGGGGTGAGAGTTATACAAATAAATTGCGAGATAAATACCAGCTGAGTTAATTTCACGCAGTTTGTTTTACGACATTGATAGCCCTTCCCTCTTATTTAAATACGTATTTGTAGCAGTATTAATCTGTTACAAATATGCTTCTTGCAACACTTTTGTTTGGTGTTAATTTTATCTCAAAACTTGGTAAAATTATTTTTAAATAAATTAATATTAAAAAAATATTTTTTAAAACAAGCTTTTATATCATACTAGCGACTCACCGTCGCTCCGCTCAGGTTCGTCCCTAGTTACGTTTTAACGTTTAGTATAAATATCTCAGAGATGAAATATTTTCCCGCAATAAAAAGTATCCTATATGTTGACCCGGATAACCAGCTATCATCGTCCCAAACATGAAAATCTGTTCAGTGCTTTTCTCGTGATGCGTTCTCAGACAAACAGATAGACGAACATTCTAAAAAACCATAGATTCGGTCTTTGTATCGATAATAATGACTATTTCAATAAGATTTTCCAAAAAATATTTAATGTACAGATTCGACTCAGTATTTTAGTATAGTATATAATATAAATTGTGTAATGTAATAAATGGGTTTAATTTATACTTTATTTTTTTATTTTTTAGGTATTTATTCGTATTCTTCTCAGTAAACCCTCTATTTGATATTCATGTCATGGGGGTGCTAAAAAACAGTCCGTCATCGTTGGTAGCCGCCATGTTGGATTTAGAATGTCGTTACTTATCTAACCATGCATTGTCATCCAAACTTAACGGTTATGTGAAATTTCAGCTCAATCGGTTGAAGATAACTGCTTTAAAGTTCAGTTGCAAGATTGGACCCGAACAAACATTCATACAGACATGCAAGTTAAATAAAAGCTTGTAAATCAAAAAAAAAAACATTAAAAAAATCAGACTTCTACAAATGCAAACGTTTTTATGTGTGTATTTAGATAGATTAGATTTTGTTTTTAGATAAAGTTTTGCTTTTTAAGTTAATCAATATATATAAAAAAACGCAATTTTTATATTTTTCCGAAAAAACACGTTCAAAAAAACCAGCGAGCGAAACTCGATTGCCTATTATATTCCGACTGTATAAGTTGAGTGTAAACGTTAAATCGTATCACAATAGCATACCATAGCTTTATAACGTACAATGTTTTATTAATGTTCAACAAAATGTAAAGATAATTTCCAGGGGCGTGAGATAACGCGGGTAAAGTCGCGGGAAACGTGTAATGCTATTAGACCAGTAATAACGGAGGCGATTGCTTTACTCATAAATTATTTCTGTCAAAGAATAATGTATTGCAGAAGTATTGATAGGTACTGGAATCTAGTCATATCTATATTAATATTACAAAGAAAAAAAAATGTTTTTTTAATGTTTATTTGTTTGTAATGGATAATCTAAAAATTCGATGAATCGATTTAGATGAAATTTGGTATGAAGATAGTTTGAGACCTTGGGAAGGACATAGGGTATTTTTCTGGGACATTTTTATGCTGGAAATCATTATTTAAGGGGGTGAAAAGAGGGATAGATTTTTGTGTGGGGAATCAACTATTTTCAAGGATCTTTGTATATTGTGTATGTATTCAGCCCTTTTTGACGTCCCACTACTGAACACGGGCCTCCCTTCAATACGAGGGAACATATAGGCATTTTTCATTTAATATTATAAATGTGTATAGTTTTGGCTGAGATGTGGCTGAAGGGGTAAGAAGATAATTCTAAACATTTACATTTACATTATTTTTCTACCACAATTTCGAAAAGAAAGCAGTTCTGAGAAAAAACGCTCAAAGAAACTCAGAGGGACTTAAATTATTTGTTTTATTGTCTTTTTTCATTTATAAATAACAATAATTCTCTAAAATTGAAATGGTGCATAATTTGAATCTTTTCAAACGATTTTCACCTATTTTTTAAAAATATTGCCTAATAAAAAAATCTGCAAAATATATTGAGTTGTTATTTGTTATATTTTTTTTGTTTTTAGGAATTTCATATATTTTAAATATTATCAACTAATTTTATTATATTTTTTACTCGAGCTATTGGAGTATCTCATTAACAAGCACAAACACACCCACGAATTTTTGCATTTATGTATATAATACTAAAATTATTCTCATCTATCCAATACTTAGTCTTTGCCACGATTCTTATTATATGCACAAATTGATTCTTGAGTCCGGTATTATTGATATTCACATGGGAGGTGCCAATTTATTCGCTTTTAATTGGAAGTGAATAGCTTCCACTACAGCTAAGGGATGACCTATGGCTTGATTTCAAAGTCTATTTTATGCTACGTACTGCATGCGACTTTGCTCAAGAGTGTTTTTCAATTTGTTGACCTTAGCCCTTCTTGTATGGCAGATTGTAAAATGGTGAGTTCTATTTGTAACTTTTTGTTTTAATAATTATAATTATTTTCACTAAAAAATAATATAGACTTTAAAATCGCATTAAGTTTATTTATTCCACCATTATTGGAGGAAAACCCTTTATTGAAAAATCTAAAATATTGTTGATGGAGGCGTAGTTTACTTACGTACTTATGTAAAGGCTTATTAGGGGAAAATAATATAAATGTAAAAACAATAATTACTAATAGGTTTGCAGTATCATAGAAAATTTATTTCAGGCAGATTTTGGCCACAGTGGCCAATTTCACTAAAACTGACCCAGATGCAGGAGATACTATAGGGCAATGCGTATGCATGCAAACAAAAGTGCACTCTATTTCTGTCATTCTTATTGGACGCCTGTTAAAAGACGATTCGACATGAGCGATGAGGGATGAAGCGCAGCCATTACGTACTTTCTTAGGCATGAGAGTGAAATATCACACAATTTCCCAACTCTGAGCTGTTACTGAAAATTAATTAACAGAAAATCTCAATAGGTAAACTTAGTTGACCCGGGATTTGAATCTACGACCTTCAAATTTACCGCCGTACATAGAACTAGACCACCGTGGCAGCATCATATAACACTCAATTTATGAGACCAAGTGTTTTAGGAAATATTAATTATTCTAAATATTTCTTAAAAGACATTGAATATTTATTTTAAATTATAAAACCTCCGTAGGCGAGTTTACTATGTATGGACACTATGATGTCAATTTCTCACATCGTGACCGCCTTAAGGCGTGATTTTTGAATATCTATTTAATTATTTATTGAATCTCGTCGACGGAAAACCATCAAATTTTTCATATTTGACACATTATCTTGCACGATTATTAAATACGTCACGTGTAAATTATATTTTTAATTAGTATATGATTATAATTTATTCTTTTAATGTCAATTTACATATAGGCAATTGATAAACGGAAAAATATTTCGGTAAAATATTCATAAATTATAATATAATTTACAATCTAATGTAACCACGACCTTTAAAACAGTTTGATAAGAGTTAAGCGTATTATTCTATATCTGACTTTCTATACTACAAGTGATTCTAGCCCAGTCAAATAAGGCTTTAACTTCGGCATGTAATTATCTATAACGACACGTTTGGCTCAGTTTGTAGTGACCCTACTTGCTGTGTCAGCGGTCGCCGGTTCGAGTCCCGCTGGGAACATTCATTTTTGTGATGAGCACAAATGTTTGTACTTCAGTCATGGGTGTTTGTATTTATAATATATACGTATTTAGTTATATCTGTGTAGTGTATCAACTATCTGGTATCCATAACATAAGGCTCATAGCTTACCATGGAACTAGATGGTGCTGTGTGCAAATGTTCCCACATATTTATTTATAACTTTTTGTGATTATAAAGCTTATAATAATAAGAATAACAAAAGAAGGTGTCAGTGTTTCCCGAATTACTTACTAATGCATTTATTTTTTACTAGCATTGCCCGCGGCTCCGCCCGCGTTCAGATGACCAAATACTAAATTCTTAGGTTTTACATATTTGTATACTCTTACATTGCAGTTTTTGTATTTTTTCTCAGAAATGAGATATTTTTTCCGCGGTAAAAAGTATCCTATATGTTGACCCGGCTAACCAGCTATCACCATACCAAATTTCATCAAAATCCCTCCAGTGGTTTTTCTGTGATGCGGTAACAGACAGACAGAGAGACAGACAGAGAGACAGACAGACAAAAATTCTCAAATCTATAGATTCAGCCTCTGTATTGATATTAATATTTTCCAAAAACTATTTAATGTACAGATTCGGCCTAGTTATAATTTTATTATAATATTTCTACAGAATATATTTCTAACTATGAAACTACGTATAAGTTTCTTCCAAGTTTTGTAAGATCCGTGTCCTTAACATAGAGCCCATTCGATGAAAAATCATTAAATTCAGTTTTCGATTGTCAAAAAAAAGGTGTACCATATGCATAAATATTACACCCCAAATGGGAATTTCTTTTAAAGTCGCTAAATATTATAATAATAATAATAATTAATCAGTTATTTTTCTCACAATGTAGAATAGAGCGGACACTTGTTCGAAATAATATACTACGTGAAACACTTGTCTAGTATAGATTGATATATATATATATATATATATATATATATATATATATATATATATATATCAATCTAATACTAAACTCTATATTTATATTCGTAAAAGTATCAAAATAATATTAAAAATTCAAAAGTTTGTATGTGTAAGTATGTCTGTTACTCCTTTAGGCTGAAATGGCAGGATAGATAGATTTGGATGAAAAATACAAAAATAGACTGTTTTACTACCCCCATGGGTACCATAAGGTAGCATAAGTTACACATAGGCGTATCCAAGCGAAATCAGGCTAAGTCGTTAGTATTGTATTAATTATAAAATGGCACCTTAGAACAAGTCTTTAACTATTTTATAAATAAAAATAACTTTGCTCAAGCAATACGCATAGTTCGATCGCAAACAGTCGTTTAAAGTCCGCCAGCGGTTGGCGCTACAAATCGACTTCGACGGACATATTGTGCATTATGTGAATGAATGGTGAATGAAAATATTTCACACCACTTTGTTCTGGAAAAAGGATCATCTTGTGTCACGATGATGTATTATATTGAATTATTGATATATAGCACAAGTTATATTTGATAGCGATTTTATATGGTGCTAGCGGTTTACACTCGCTTCGCTCGGGGTCGTGCCTCGATACGTTTTAACGTATAGTATAGAATAGATAGACTATATATTATATGATATATATATATATATATATATATTCAATAGCCTTCGTCAATAAGCGGGCTATCTAATACAAAAAGATTTTTTCAAATCAGATTAGCAGTTCCTGAGATTAGCGCGTTCAAACAAACAAACTCTGCTTTTTTATAATATTAGTATAGATATTGGAAAGAACATTTATCTTTATATGTAAGTTTAGCTCAGTCGCCCAGTTTAATTATACATAACACGAAACATATCAAAATATATAATATTTACTAATCTTGTAATTTTAAGCGTTTTTATCTTTACTTTTCCATTTTTGCCTCCATAAAGAGATTCTCCCGACAAGTATATTGTTATAGAAAATAACATCTCACATAGCTTTCATATTATATAAAAGTAAAATTTCATTACTCTGAAGACTTTTTAAATAAAACTATCTTTTCGGAATTTGTCGCGGATTTATTTGCATTTTTGTTTCCCGACGTTTCGAATGCTTTACAGCATCCATGGTCACGGGAGAGACTGAGGTGTTACATGTCTTGGAGGTATAGTTGTTACAGACAGCCTACCCACAATTAACAAAATGAAAATTGCACCAATTACATTACAATATTTTTTATAATTTTAATTATAATTGAATATGGAATATTATTTATTTAATTTTTGCTATTATTTTTATAATTATTACAATTTTAAAATATTAATTAGTAATCTATATTTAGTGTTGCCATTATTATATTTAAAACCATAAAGAAAAATATAAAATATAGTGTTAATTATTTAAGCCATATAATTGTTCTATGTGTAATTTAAAAAGTTAAAGTTAATTAAGGATAATTATTTTAATTTAGTTTGCTATTATTTAAAAACAACTTACTAAGCAACACTATTACTATATACTTTTACAAATGAGAAATGAAAAATATTAATCTGATATGCTGTCATTTTGATCTACACAGTAAGAACTTACTACATCTACCTGTCTGTTATGTTTATATTTATTATTTGATTTTATTATATTAACGTCGGGAAACAAAAATGCAAATAAATCCGCGACAAAATCCGAAAAGATAGTTTTATTTAAAATGTCAAATATTCGCGTAAATCTAAGAAAGTATTACTCTGAAGACTTCCAAAATAATTTTTATAATTAACAAGAAAGTAATAAATAAATCTAAAGATTCGTAGGAATTGAACCTGTGATCTCTGGATTTGAGATACTGAATATATAAGAAGTAGCTCTTATTTTGTAACTTGTACCATATAACACCGCTCTAAGATCAATAGCATACCAGTTAAGAATGCTTTTTTCTATACTTTACTCAAGAACTTGTTCGAATAAAAACTTTTCTAATTAAAAAGATACAGTGTGACATTACAAGATAAAGCTGATGTGCTATCATTTGATTCATAAGTCACGTACACTTTACTTCCTTTACAACGAGATATGTTCGACAGTCGAGATCGATGTCGTTAAATATTTATTTCATCTTATACCAATTCAATATTACGCTTATACGATCGTGAGTATAGTAAAGAAATCTATATTTACAATAGTAATTGATATTAGATGAACTTCGAGATATCTATAAAATTTATTTTTACGATTTTGTATCGAGAATGTAGAACTATTTGTAAGCTTATTTGTTAGACGGTATGTGCAGTGCATGTTCTTAAAATATAATTACCGTCGTTTCTATGAAAGTGAATTAAAAATATTATGCTTTGGAATTTTCAACTAATAGCCAACGATTTTATTGTCTACGTGATTGAGCAAGTTTATTGTGTAATATAACATTTTTTTTTTACAAAAAAATGTCTTATTGGTTATAGTTGAGATCAATTGGACTTTATTGAAAACTAGCGACTCATCCTCGCTCAGCTCGGGTTCGTTCCTACTTACGTTTTAACGTTTAGTATAGATTTCTCAGAGTTGACATATTTTCCCGCAGTAAAAAATATCCTATATGTTGACCCGGATAACCAGTTATCATCATACCAAAACTTAATCAAAATCGGTCACAGACAGATAGACAAAAATTCTAAAACTGTAGATTCAGCCTCTGCAGTCTAGTTTGTCCTGTAGTCATTATAGTGTAGTCTGTCGTCCACTTCAATAAGATTTTCCAAAAAATATTTAATACACAGATTCGGCTTAGTTACAATTTTATTATATGTATAGATAGATTTATAAATAAAAATGCAGAACTGTTTCAGTCTTTACTTATCTATATTATATGGATGGACAGATGAACAGACGGACGGATGGACGGACCGACAAACATACAGACAAACTAACATTCTAAAAACTATAGATTCAGCCTCTGTATCGAAAAAAATGTTTATTTCAATAAGATTTTCCAAAAAATATTTTATGTACAGATTCGGCTTAGTTTGATTTTTATTATATGTATAGAATACAGCTCCGCTCCGTTGGGTAGTAGCATGATAATATAGCCTACCTCAATCGGGCTGTCTAATGCACAAAGAATATTTCAAATCGGATTAATAGTTCCTGAGTCTACTTTTAAATTTCACTTAAAAATTAAGAGCACATTATCGACGACACGTTTGGCTCAGTTGGTAGTGACCCTACTTGCTGTGCCAGCTGTCGCGGGTTCGGGTCCCTCTGGGGGCATTCATTTGTGTGATGAGCACGAATGCTTGTACTCCAGTCATGGGTGTTTATATTTATAATATGTATGTATTTAAAGTTATATAGGTGTAGTGTATCAACTAGATAGTATCCATAACAAAAGCCTCGTAGCTTACCTGATACTGGAGGCGCTGTGTTAATGTCCCAACATTTATTTATATTATTTATTTATATTTATTTATTTATATTTATTTATATTATTATGAGACTCTGATCTTTTATATAAAAAACCTGAAGAGTAATGAAATTCATTTTATGTCATAAATCATATAACTACAAAAACATTACTCACTCATATTTACGATCATTTAATTGGTATCTAATGTCCAACATATTAATTACAACTTATTACCGTTTACTTCAAAGCCGGTTACGTAATATAAACAATATAAACACATAAATTTTAATACATAATTATTAAAATGTAGAATTTGTATGATTTATTAAGAAGCGTATAGAAATTATGGTTATGTCAAGTGTCTGATTAGTTTTATGTTTAAGTACAGTAATCCATTACTAATACATATAAGTATGTATTCAGCTATTTTTGACGTCCCACAGCTGGGCGTGGGACTTGAATAAAGTGAGGGGGATCAGGCCATAGTCCACCACGCTGGCCAAGTGCGGGTTGGAGGACTTCACATGTCCTTCGAAAACTTGCTAGGTTCTCTCAGACATGTAGGTTTTCTCATAATATTTTATTACACCGTAAGATGGTAATCACGTTGGAAATGATTTGTACTACCTATTAATAATATTGAAAATCTTTAATATATGAAAGACTCAAGAGTAAATCTGGGTGGACCCGGATAGCCAAAATTACTTTATTAGTATCAACTGATACTAATAAAGTAATTTTGGCTATCCGCTGCTATAGCAAGGATAAAGGCTAATAATAGAATTATTGATATTTAAAACCACATCCACATACTTACAAACTCACATCATCGTCTTTTTATTTACCGACTTCAAAAAGAAGGAGGTTCTCAGTTCAGCTGTATTTTTTTAATGATTTTTTTTTAAATAAACCGACTTCAATAAAAAGCCCTAAAAAGTTAAAAATAACTGATTGGTTGTTTTCATTTACTATAGAATATACTTAATCAAATATTTTCGAAGTCGGTCCCAGCCGATACAAATCAAAGCACACCTACTTCAAAAATATCTGATTAGATATCTAATATTATAGTAAATGAAAATTAACAATCGCTTATTTTTTATTTATGTCATCTTATTAAGATAATTATCAAATTTATGAAATATCAAATCAGTTAGAACACTGTACGGAGGCTGGGGTTGACTAGTATAGTATTATATTATGATCTGTTATATAAGCAACACTATTCATACTTTTGAAGTATCATCGTAGCCATTTTGTTACTGAATACCTATAAGAATTGTTATTAATTACCTATAAGAAAAATTGTAACTAAGCCGAATCTGTACATTAAATATTTTTTGAAAAATCTTATTGAAATAG
Source organism: Brenthis daphne (assembly GCA_947093115.1). Classification (NCBI taxonomy): domain Eukaryota; kingdom Metazoa; phylum Arthropoda; class Insecta; order Lepidoptera; family Nymphalidae; genus Brenthis; species Brenthis daphne. The sequence goes on from OX352483.1 coordinate 13,300,276, forward strand.
ACATTATTATTCGATACAGAGGCTGAATCTACAGTTTTTAGATTTTTTGTCTGTCTGTCTGTCTGTTACCGCATCACAGAAAAACCACTGGAGGGATTTTGATCAAATTTGGTATGGTGATAGCTGATTATCCGGGTCAACATATAGGATACTTTTTACCGCGGGAAAATATCTAATTTCTGAGAAACAATACAAAAATTGAAAAGAGTATACTAACATGTAAAACCTAAGATTTTAGTTTTTAGTCATCTAAACGCGGGCGGAGCCACGGGCAGTGCTAGTTTTATATATAAATGTTTTTATCGTAAAATGAGTAGAAAAAACTGTAATTAGGCGCCATTTTTTCAATATTACGGCCCGAGCGGCAAAGATACGAACGAGGTGGCAAAATTGAAATTCAGAAAGAGCACATCGAAATCTATAAAATCACCAATTTTCAAAACTCCCGGAAAACTTTCCAAGTATACTCTTTTTTGAGCACCCTATGATTATACTATAAAAGCAAATTGACTTAAAAATTACCTTCAATAGACATGCATAATTTATATCATTAAGTAAACATATATCACTCGAACTAAATAGATCGTCGACAGGTAAATTGCTCAGTACTAAACGGTTCTTTAATTTTTTCCAATACCTATGTATGCTAAGCTAAGTTAGTCATTTACTATATTTAGTAGTTAGACTTAATAGATAGCTATGACTGTATATTCCAGGGATACTGAGTTCGATTTTCAGTAGAATCATTTTTATTGCTCTCTTAAATTCTATTTCTGATCTAAGAAATATATTGGAGACTTTGGGGCGTATAAAGTTAGTAATGCAATTAAAAATAAACTTTATTGCCTTATAATAAGCTTCATTTTATATTAAACGTTTAACTGCTACAATTATTTAGTCGCAATGCCAGATAAGTAATGAGGTATCAACGTTCTAAGCGGACCCTTGGAAATGTCGCTGGACTCTTAAAGAGAGTACCGACAAATTGTTCTTTCAATGGTATATCCAACGTCTAAATGCCGGTAACCAATTATTTCAATAGTATCCGTATACTGATCATTGTTTTCTATTTCCTTTGAAATCACTTTAAAGATGAATTAGGATAATGTTTCGCGATTCCTTTTAGTTAAGAAGTTTTAGTTTAGTTATTTCGCTTCGCTTTGGTGCGTTCTTGGGCGTCTTTCGAATTTATAAAATTACTAGCATTGCCCGCGGCTCCACCCGCGTTCAGATGACCAAAAACCAAATTCTTAGGTTTTATATATTAGTATACAGTTTTTGAATTTTTTTCTCTTAAATGAGATATTTTCCCGCGGTAAAAAGTATCCCTATATGTTGACAAGGATATCCAGCTATCATCATACTAAATTTCATCAAAATCCCACCAGTGGTTTTTCCGTGATGCAGTAACAGACAAAGAGACAGACAGACAGTGTGACAGACAGACAGACGAACTAAAATTCTAAAAGCTACAGATTCGGCCTCTGTATCGATAATAATGTTTATTTCGATAAGATTTTCAAAAAAATATTTAATGTACAGATTCGGCTTAGTTAGAATTTTATTATAGGTAGGTATGTATAGTATGTATACTAGCGAATATCTAATTATCCACCTGCACAAAAATCTTTATAATTTTAAAATATAATCATTATTAAAAAAACATAAATTCATTATTCTACCTTAATATATAAAAAGGACACACCCTCGCAAATATTTTTTAAATATAACAAATTAAATATAACAGCCAATTAAAAAAAATAATATGTAATTATCATAGAGACTAACTTATTACGGTTTTTAATTAAAAAGTAACCTTTCGATTCCGGATCATTCGGGCGTCGTTCTGTTGAATCCAATTTGGCAAATGTCAATTGAAGCTATAATAAAATCATTTTTAAACGGTTCCAATATGCACTAAGTCATGATTTTAATACACTCCTCATATGGAATGCTGTCTTGAGATGCCATTTTCGGGGCAATTATTGGATGCCAATATTCCACGTAAATCGAATGATTGAAGGAAATTTAACTATACTTTAAAGTGTTTACTTTATACATGATGTGCGTATTGAGGGGTTTTTATGTGTTTTCTTATAAATGAATATTATATTTTATTAATAATTATTAATAACAATAACATAAAATTAATGAGAATATCTTTCTGTAAAAGCCTCATGATGGATGAATATTTTTGTGGTCTAATTTATAGTGTGCTAGTTTTTGACCGCGGATTACGAATACGGATAGCGTGATAATTGAGGTGGGGATCAAAGGTAGCCTATATCTATCCCCAGGATGCAATCTATATCCTTGAATAATTTTATCGAAATCTGTTAAGCGGTTCAAGCGTGTATAGGTAACAGTCAGAGTTACTTTTCAATTTTTTGTTAATAACATTAAAATTCGTCAATAGATATTAGTAGCTATTGACGAAGTTTTTTTTAGACAAAAAAAGAATATCGATTGATAAGACAGAGAAAATCTATTGATAACATAAAGAATTAACGATTAATATAGATTTCTCAGAGGTGAGATATTTTCCCGCAGTAAAAATTATCCTATGTGTTGACCAAGACAACCAGCTACCATCATACCAAATTTCATTAAAATCTGTCCAGTGGTTTTCTCGTGATGCGTTCCCAGACAGATAGATAGACAAAAATTCTAAAAACTATACCTATTGGCTACTATACCTCTGTATCGCTAATAATTACTATTTCAATAAGATTTTCCAAAAAATATTTAATGTACAGATTCGATTCGGATAGAATTTTATTATATGTATCGATATATGTAATTATATTTCTAGGCTACTTTTTGCACCTGAGTCGTATCTTTGAGAATAAGAAGATCACTTTAGAATAAAAAGAAGCCAATGTCATTTTCCTGTCTATATTTTAATCGCAAGACATACTGACTAACAAATTTTCAAATTTATGTTTTAATATGCATTGTATGAGATCTTTTAGTATAACTTGAAAGCTTTTTTATGATTCCGCGATGCAATTTCAAAAAAAAAAGATAAATATTATTTGTGTACACGTTACGGTTATTTAAAGAGAGTGTTGATTTTATTCATAATATTTATTTTATGTTATGTTATTTTAATGGTTTAATGAAATAAAATTCTTTTTATATTCATTGTTAAATAACATATTATTCAATAAATAATTTTATAATGTAAATGTGGGGTTTGAAATAAGACGTTTTTATTTAAGAGGCTAAAAGTTCTTCTCGTTTGGAAATATCAAAAACATTGTGCGAAAAGTTTATTTTGGTTCACAGCAATATAATAAAATAATCACACACGTTACACATAACGACACGTTTAGCTTAGGTTGTAGTGATCCTACTTGCTGTGCCAGCGGTCGCGAGTTCGAATCCCGCTGGGTGCATTCATTTGTGTGGTGAGCACGAGTATTTGTACTCCAATCATGAGTGTTTATATTTATAATATGTATGTGTTTAAAGCCTCGTAGCTTACCATGGAATTAGGTAGTGTTGTGTGTTAAGGTCCCAACACATTTTTTATGTGAAAACTTCTATAGGCAGGTTTGGATGGGGACTAAATTCATGTAAGTCATAATCGGCATGGTCACGTCACGTGCTAACCCTAACACTCAGAGTGCCGATAGGTTTTAAAAACCAAATAAATGTAAACAGCTTTAATTTAGAAATTTTAATTTAAGATCAAACAATTAATTTGAATATCCAAAAATAACAACTGTTTGTTTATAGTTTTAAGTTTTCACTTCTGTTAGTAATCCTCATAACCGCTTTTTTTAATATTTTACAATTCTACTCTCATGTAAGTCTACTTGATGTCAAAACTGTCTTCAGAATATTTCTATCTTACTTACTTACTGAAAATTTTTGGTTTTGATTTTTAGTTACCGAGTCTTCGAATGCCTTACAACAGTTATGGTTACGGGAGAGATAAATATTCTAGACGTCTCAAAGGTCATATAGATACTAAAAATAGTACCTAACTAAATATAAATTTATAATTATACGATGATAGACAATTAAACACTACCCTACAAACGTGTCGTAAAGAAAACATTAATTCAATATTATTTATGTATGATATATATATGATACAGATAATAAAATTACAAAATTGATATTTCGAATCAAAGCATTCATTTTTTAGTAAACTGAGTGATAACTTACATTTTTTCAACATCCCTTACAAAGTACCATATAAATAATTCAAAAGAGCAAATAACCGATATACGGTTAAAATATAAAAAAGCCGCCTGTATTTGGATTAGACGTTTTCACAGCTAATAAATAAGAAGCTTAAAACTTAAAAGCCGATTCAATTCCAATGAGACGAGAGAAATTCATTCAAATTCATTAGAATTGCAAGCAAGATGTAAGACTGGTATGGTTTTATTGATCCGCTTATAAAGCCTTCAACTTTGAATAGTAGATATAGTAAAACGTGTCGCCGACGTCCTGAACGGAGGGTTGCGACAAACAACTGTATAATTAAATACACATTAACATTATTGACTGATAAATAAAACTAAGTATTCGGATTTTTTCGCAAATTTATTTTGATTATGATTGCTGTAAAGCATTCGAAACGTCGGAAACCGAAAATCAAAATAAATTCGCGAAAAAATTCGAAAAGTTATTTTTATTTAAAATGTCAAATATTCGCGTGAATCTAAGAAAGTATTGACTGACTTTGAAAAAAATATATGCTAAAATAGATATTTAAAATGTGCTTTGTTCTCAGATCTTCTAACTGGAGTTAGTTGACGATTTCCAGTCCGTACTAGTCATAATACTGTCTTACTATGAAAATACAATTTGACATTGTAAATAAAACTAACTTTTCGAATTTTTTCGCGAATTTATTTTGATTTTTGGCTGCCGATGTTTTTAATGCTTTACAGCAATTATGGTTACGGGAAAGACTAAGGTTTGAGTCGTCTCAAAGGCATTATTTATGTTACAGACAACCTACCCACAAAATAACAAAATGAATTCAATAAATTCAAAAATAGCACCAAAGTACTTTACAATATTATTATTATTAATTTAAATTATAAACATTTTTATAATTTTAATAAGTTTTATAATTGAATATGAAATATTGTTTATTTAATTTTAGCCGTTATTGGTATGATTGCTGTAAAATATTCGAAACGTCAGGAACCAAAACTCAAAATAAATCCGCGAAAAAATCCGAAAATATATATTAATTTTAAAATATCAAATATTTGCGTAAATCTAAGAAAGTATTTTGAGAAAAGATTTCATTAAAATTCAACCCCTAAATTTTTGAAGAGGTTGCTTAATTTGTATGGTAAATCATATTTCCGGGGGTCAACTTAAAATAACCAAAACAACAAAAACCAGGCAGGTTGCTAGTTTATTCAAACATAATTTCAAGTTTTCCATCCTATTCAACTGCAAAACAGCATTTTGTTCATATTTCGAATAAATCACATACAATTCGTATATTGCAGCGTCGGCGAGCTCAAGTAAAGAGATGCGGCGATATTATCTACAAGTTCTATGGGCGAACATCGGCATGCATTGGGTTCAAGACTTACGTCTGTGATGAATAGCTTTGAAATTAGTACACTACTTGCTTTCATTTACTTATATACAAGTAAAATAAAGCTCAGGTAAAATAAGACCCGTTATCAGTACTGAAATGTGAGTTTAATAACGCAATACCTATTATTGAAAAGCTTTATTGTAAGTTCAATCAATATATTTTAATTGTAACTTATTATTTCTTATACGTTTTCAGTTCTTTTTTAATGAATAAACATAATATGTGCAATGTATTAACATATAGCTTGTTTAAGCTGGGCACGGGCCTCCCTTCGATGCCAGAGCTATTAGGCCACAGTGCATGAATCTAGCCAAGTGCGGGTTGGCGGACTTCACATGTCTTTTGAAAAGTTCTAGGTTCTCTTAAACATGCAGGTTTCATCTCAATATGTTCCTTCACCGTGAGACAAGTGGTAATTGTGTTGGAAATGATTCGCATGAAACATCAAAGATGCGAGATCCGGGAATTGAACCCGCTTCACTTTTTACCAAGCAAGCGCGTTACCACTGTACTATCACTGCCATCATTGCTTAGTACTTAATCATTTTATCTTTAAATATTACTAGATATAAGTATATTAATTACCAATTAAACTTTTTATACTTGAATTTTATGTTTGTTATATTTTTGATTGCGGTCGTTTAATTATAGCGGAAAAACAAGTAACATTTACATATTAATCATATAAAATTATTAAGATATATTCGTAGTATCTGAAAAACTGTTATACGAATGTATTACTTGTGAATTTAAGTGATAGGATATCCATAAAAAATGTAATAAAAAAATAAATGTATTTTTTTTTTACAGATATATAAAAACACCAACAAACTTAGAATTTTAACGCATAGTAGTAAGAATCTAAATTACATCACTTGCTGTTTGTCAACCAATTTTGTTTTCTTTTGTTTAGCAGCTATTGACGAGCGTTAGTGTTATCAATAAGAATTTTTGTGAACTGACAGCTTTTTACATATGTAGATACATAGGTAAATTGTGTATCTATACATATAATAAAATTGTAACTGATCGTTTTCTGTATATTGAAGATATTTGAGAAAAAACGATTATTGGGAGTCCAAATTAACTCAATAGAACCCAAAACAATGATTTTTAGAATTTATGTCTGTCTGTGCGTTTGTGCGCGCTAATCTCAGGAATGGATTAACCGATTTTGATTCGTTTTTCACTTATAAGCTTCACTTAACATTTAATACTATAGTTTTATTTCAATCGATTCATAAATAAAAAAGTTATGTCAATTTTTAGAATGACCTAGGAACCGCTCCGAAGTGAGGGTGAGTCGCTAGTTTTCAATAATTTCGAAGCTTTAAAAAACACTCATATAATATGAATTTGCAACCATTCTAAGCAATTTATTATAAGAAAACGTAGCCGTTAGTTAAACAGTAGCTCTAATAATTTAATTTATAAGCAAGCTATAAATACAACGAATTACAAACATAAGGAATAAATCACCTGAAAGGTTCCGGTACAGATAAAATACCATTCAAGTAGCAAGGTTTCTAGACGTATGGACTAGTAAATTAATAACGTCTGTACGTTAACAAATAGTGGTTAAGAGTGTTCTGTAGCTTAATTATCATTTATGAAAAATCCATACTTAATATTATAAATGTGAAAGTGTGTTTGTTTGTTTGTTCTTCTTTCACGTCAAAACGGAGTGATGGATTGGCGTGATTTTTTTTTGGAGATAGTTGGAGGGCTGGAGAGTGACATAAGATATTTTTACTGCGGGAGATTATCTCATTCAGATGGGAAAAAGAAAGACTTCAAACATTTTTCATTTTTCCAAGCTTATCTCAAACACTACAGATTCTTATGTAATTACCGCGACAATGACAATTTTACCAAAACTTAACCATCCTTTTAATTTAGTTAAAGCTAAGGGCGGACTTTTTATCGAAAAAAGTTCTCAATTAAATTCATATAATGATGCATGAGCATGAAGCTTTCGTATATCCATCTGTAAAGTATAATTTGTTTATGTTGTATTTTATTCAATGAATTTATGTTTTAACTTTTAGTATAGATTTCTCAGAAATGAGCTATTTTTCCGCAGTAAAAAACATCCTATATCCGAATAACCAGCTATCATCATGCCAAATTTCATCAAAATCTGTTCTGTGGTTTTCTCGTGATGAGTTCACGGACAGACATATAGACATAAATTCTAAAAACTATAGGTTCGGCCTCTGTAACGATAATAATGACAATTTCAATAAGATTTTCCAAAAAATATATTTAAAGTACAGATTCGACTCAGAATTTTATTATATTACTAGCGACTCACCCTCGCTCCGCTCGGGTTCGTCCCTGGGGTGGGATCTGGGAGGACCACCCTTATCCTTATCACTTAGGGGTATGAAAAATAGATAGTAGCCGATTCTCAGACCTACTAAATACGCATATAAAATTTCATCAAAATCGGTCAAGCCGTTTCGGAGGAGTATGGCAACGAAAACTGTGACACGAGAATTTTATATATTAGAAGATTAGATGTATAACTTGTGTTTGGTTTTTAAAATATCACTAAAAGAGCTCTTGATAAACAAAACCGCGGACAATAGCATGTTAATGATTTTCGTATAATATAGTAGTATATTTATTCTACAATCCCTTGAATGTAAAATAGGTAAGGGCAGTAATGAGAGCGTGCCTTGGAGTTTGACAATGAATGGACCTTTTTGCACTATTTTAATTACAACTCGACTATAGAAATCGTTTTAGTTTTGTATGGTGTAAGTTATAATTTGAAGCGATATTTCTTTTTGTTGATTACCCAAAAGTTAAGCTAAATTTAATATAATACTATCTTAGATTTACGCGAACATTTGAAATTTATATATATAAAAGAAAGTCGTGTTAGTTACACTATTTATAACTCAAGAACGGCTGAACCGATTTGGCTGAAAATTGGTGGGAAGGTAGCTTAGAATCAGGAGACAGACATAGGATACTTTTTATCCCGTTCGACCGCGTTCCCGTCTGACGTGACATAAAACTCAAGAATGGGTGGAACAATTTTTATGATATTTGAATTTTTCGATTTCTCTTAGTCTGGAATAGGTTAATAAGTATTAAAACACCAGAAAAATCACGAAAAAAAATTAAGATCTATATGATTAACGCTGGCTAATAACTATTTATATCTATTTAAATCCTAGCGACGAACCCGAGCGAAGCGAGGGTGAGCCGCTAGTTTTAAATAAAACTATCTTTTCGGTTTTTTTTTGCGGATTATACATATACATTTACTCGAGGATTGATCATGTCTGATGTCACTACAGGCAATTTGCTTGTAGAATGTTTTTTTTTATTTCAACCCGGGGCTTGAACCCACTAAGACCCAACGGAACCTGTGTTACTGGGGAATCGCAGGATCGATCCTCATTCAACTGCACACCCAGGACCTCCGGGTGTGCAGCCGTACATGCTAGCCACTACACCACCGAGGCAGTTAAAATTATATATATATATATATATATATATATATATATATATATATATATATATATATATATTATTAAAGTATAAACAAAACACCGCTACATCTCAAGTCTTTAGCCTACATTAAGTCTAGATCTTGTTGACAAGGAAATTGCTAAATTGTACCGTCAGCATATTTCAGTTGATTTATCCACAGATCCAATGATTTACAACTATCTGCCTTATTGTGGATCATTAAAACATTTCACAAATATTCTGGGGTAATTTAAAAGAAAATACACTTGTGTAGAATTCAAAAGCGAAGCGAGAATTGTAATTTATGCGAATATTTAAGATTATGTTTTGCAATTGTTGTTTGGATATGCAAATAAAAGAAATAATATTTATGGTTTAGTTGTGTTTAGTGACTTTGGTCATATTTTTTTAATAGATAAATATTAGCGATTTAACTTCGGATACGTATCTAGGTCCCTAATAGAAGCCTATGTACTTTAGCTTATAGCCTATCTGCTTATAGCTTAACTATTAAGAAGTAATAAACATATATTATACAAAATTTCATATTTACAGAGTGACGGATTGACGTGATTTTTTGAGTGGAGATAGTTGGAGGGAGAGTTTTCAAGGAGATTATCTCATTCCCACGGAAAAACACGTTATATATATATGTAAATATATATATATATATATATATATATGTAAATATATATATATATATATACATATTTACCTATCTATTCCATAGTAACCGTAAAAAAGTACCTAGTGACGAACCCGAGCGAAGCGAGAATAAGTCACATATTTACGTCAAATATATAAAATCAAATATTTAAGCTAATAATCGCTTATGTTTTAGAACACCATTACCGTAAGTACAAAACGCATCTAAGCACCTTAAGCCTTTTAAGGACATAGAACAAGTAACATTTTCACATATGTAAATCTGTGACTTATATGGACCAAATTAATTGTACGCGTGAGCAATCAATTTACGTAATCTACGATATTTTATGTTTGCACCATTCACTAATAGGTGTATCGCTCACAATAGCAGACCAAAGACAGGTAAGGTCAGAGGTTATCTCTTCGGATGCGCCTACTTTCACCATACGGGCCAGTTTAATGACAATCTTTGAAAAAACATCAGCTCAAGCGAATTTAAACCTTAACAGCTTAATATATGATTGGTTGAAAGCGCAATTATTATTTTGTAAGCGTATTCCTACTTTATGATGTTCCAGTGAGGCGATGATTATTTTGTAATAAGACGATAAACTCAGAACGTTTCGTTGTAAAATGTGAAGAGGTACATCTTGAAACCAGTTCCAGTTTCTATGGATTTGTCATAAATAGCTAATATTTGCTTTGCTTAGTTTGATGAGGTAAATGTCGCCAATAAGGATGAAAGCTAACAATTATTATAAATAGTATCTATTTTAACCGTAAACTAGTAATAATACTCGGGTTTGACGATTTGTAACCATTTTTTTTTAACTTTGTCTAAATATATTGTAATGTAAACTATATCTCTTCGAAAATTGGCGTCGACATCGTTAAGTCAACTAAAGAATAAATTTCAAAAATCAAAAGTTCTAATTGTCTAAACACAAATTCGAACTTACGCACACCACATAAAGTATTTTTTTTACTTTTTAATTTACTACTTTTTAATTTTATGATCCGAATAGCAATGAATGAAAGAGATTTGAAAAAAGCGCAATTCTTCTTGAGGATTCCTCTCTTTGAGGATTCTTTTGAGACGCTAATTGTGCATCTTGAGCTTTTGTATATCGATGAGATGGTTAAAACCGTGCCAAAAGTTGCGTAGCTCAGAAAAACATAACACACTAATGTTGTGTACTATTTTATGGAATATAATTTGACGTATAGAAAATTTAAAGCAAAATAGTATCGAAATAAAATATAACATGCGTTATGCAAACATAACCAAATCAAGCCAGCCATATTCAATTTATTTCTTTCCACCAACTCAAAAGTGAAACGACAGTGGAACAATCGGCATTTCTCCCCCGTGTGCCTCGTAAATAACAAATTTATCGCGCACTGCGAAGAATCCAAACCTGTCAAGATCGTTAAGTAATGGTCGGTAATTAAATACTTTTGGGCTTCTGTTCGAGTTGCATTCCACCCACTTGTCCAGTTGTGCGACACTATTTAGTTTTATTTAAATTAGACCGATTACGATCTAGAGGCTAAGCTGAGGTAACCGAGAAGCGATGTTTTTTGGTTAATTTGTTATTGTTACTCGTGTTACATGTGCATATTTTGGATTATTTTATTTTTAAGCGTATATATTGCTTTTTAAATTTAAAAGAATTCAAATATTTGTTGAAATTTTAGTACATAATAGAAATAACAGACAAAAACGATAATAATGGTAGAAATTAATGAATTGTTTCGGAATTATTTAACTCCACATGCATAATTGCAAAAAAGTGTATGTATGTACATATAATAAAAAAATGCGTTTCGGACTCGCACACGAAGTGTTCCGTATCATAATAGTTTTTTTTTAATTTAGATGGCGGCCTTTTTGAAATTCGACATCTTGGTTTTTATTATTTATTGTTAAGGCGGCAATAGTGACAGTGTGAAAATTTTAACTCTCTATCTCATACGGCTCATGAGATACAGCCCTCTGACAAATAGATCGACGGACGGAAAGAGGCACGGACAGTGGAGGCTTAGTAATAGGGTCCCATTGGCACCTTTCGTGTACGGAACTCTGAAAACTAATGAAAATCATATTTATAACAAAAATATAACATTTTTTACAAATAAAAATTGACATTATAAATACAGGAAAATGAAGATTTAATGAAATAGCGGTTACTTCTTTTGCAACTGGTTTTTCTTACATTCATAAGTTCTCGTCTACTAATTATTATTCATACATATTACTCACATCGTAAACCGAAATATTGTGAGAACAATTTATATTGTACAAATATGCACTCGAGCGACATTTCGAAATTCGTTAAAATAGTTTCTTCAAGACATCTTTAAAATTTTATCACCAGAAAAAAATACCATTATTTAAAGTACGATTTCCTGAATTTAAGCAATTAATTAAAATATTCATACCAATGGATGCGTTTTACTTGGACAATGGTCCGAAAGTTCAAAATTTGGAAGGCCCACTTATGGCATCCATTTAAATATATAGCCTCAACACGACTCAGAAGTAAGATTCGAATCACAGATAAAAAGAGAAAACATTATCTATCACTGCAGAGGGTGCACCTTGGACGGGCGAAACAGTTAATTAACAAAATTCGCTTTGTCCGAGACACATAAAATTTTATGAGGATCAAGATCTCCGCATAGTAGCTTGGATCGCAACGTTTTCGACCGTTTCTAGATATGGCATAAATGAAGTATTTTTAAAATTGCATTGAAACTTTATATTCTAATATTACCTTTTCACATTTTAACCGCTTAACAGATTTTGATCAAAAGCAAGAAAATAAATTACGTCATGGGGTATTTTCATTCCCGTCTTGCTTACCAAGTGATCAAAGCCCCTGACAAAAACTATTAATTATCAATAAATTAAAAGTAATTCTGTTGAACTATGGACAGGGTTCAAAGAATGCATTATGAAATAATAACTCGAAATAATAGAATTCAAAATATATTATAAGCAATTTTAGATTTTTTAAAAAATATACAAGCAAAATTATGTCAGAATCAATAAATCCTTTATTTCAAACAATCATTATAGTATTTCATGTACTCTGTATATACTGTGTGAATTAATTTATTTATTGTGTTTTGCCTTTTTGACCATATTGAGGATTTCATTACCTATCAGTTTATCGTCAGAAGATAAAACGTAGGCAAAACAACATCTAGTGCCATACACGTTTCGCTTAGTTTGTAGTGACCCTACTTGCTATGTCATCGGTCGTGGGTTCGAGTCCCGTTGCGGATTCATTTGTGTGATGAGCACGAATGTTTGTACTCCGGTCATGGGTGTTTATATTTATAATATGTATATATTCAAAGTTATGTATGTGTCAACTACCTTAGCTTACCATGGAACTAGATGGTGTTGTATGTTAATGTCCCAACATATTTATTTATTATTATTTATTTATTTATTTATGAAAGGCATCAAACAATTATGACTCTTCCAATATTTTTATATCATCGTGTAGAATTAAACAAGCCGGGCACACAAAAAATTGGAGCAGGACAAGTATGGAAAACACTCATAAAATTTAATAGGTTTTCCGTCAAAAAGTACTTACGTGAGTTGCCTTCTGATAAACATTTCAATTTTTTATACTCATGCATGTTAATAAGCAGTAAAATGAAGCTAAATTAATGTTTGCTACAACTGATTGCGACAGTATATCATTTTTTGCCGTTTTTTAAAACAATTTCAACTTGCATTTTTGAAGATTTATGGCGTATTTTGGGAAATACGTAATGTATTATAGCCAAGTCGCTCCAATTCTTCGATTGGGCAAGAGTATAAGTAAAATACATATACTGAGATAACAGTTTTAAACTTTATTCCATATCCCTAGTGGGATAAAAGCTCAGTATTTAAATTCGGCATTTTAGCATAATCATTAAAAAATATATGTATTGAAATTAGTCAATATTTTTGTCAAGTAAATAATACTGACTTATTTTTAATATTTTTTATAAATTTAAATAAAAAATTAGCCACAAAGAATGCAATTTTTTTTATAGTATATCTTAATAGAAATCTAAACAAAAACAAGAATTTTATAAGATATAATAACACATATAGAACCATAAATAGTGCTGTTATTTTTTAAAATTATAGTGCAAAATGACAATGTCATTAAATGAGAAAATATGCAAAACACAGGTTTTGGTAGCTTACAATTGGCACTCTCAATGACTCGAGGGTCCGTTATTCGGTGCATCTTCTTTAGTAGTATGTAGTTGTAAGAATAATTAAAGATTTATCTTTGGGATAACTGGATTTTTTACTTATCTATAGTATAAATACTACCTATGTCCAAGACTTTGCTCACATTTATCAACAATAGCAAATTATATAGAAAAAAGTTTGAAACAATTTTCAACACGATTACTCTTAAAATATAACTTTCAGAAATAAGTAAAAATATGTAATGTCCGCCCGATAGATTTCGGCCACGACGGTCAATTTCACTGAGACCAGCTATCTGCGCAGGAGATATTATAGCGCACAAGTGTGCGCGCAGACACAAGTGCACTCTCTATTCCTGTCACTCTCATACTCCGGTGGGACGATTACTCGACACGGCCAGTGAGAATTAAGGCGCAGGACCGACTTACGTACTCTCCGAGGTAAGGGAAGTGTAACACCGCCAACTTTCCTACTCCGGGTTATTACTATAACTACCTTAACAGCAAGATTCGATAACTAAACTTGACCCGACCCGGGACTTGAACCCAAGTCTAGCCATTACACCGTCAAAAATATGTAAATTATATGTATAAGTATATACATATATGAGCAAATATAGATAAAATCCTTACTAAATTTCATGAGCCTAGATTTAGTTACTATTGAGATGTTGTGTTTAATCTGACAATCAGAATTAATTTATTTATTTCAAACAATAGTTAAGGGGAGCGATATTCAAAACTTATAATAACTATAATATGAAGAGTATCCTATTTTGAAAAAAGTTATATTAAAATCAGTCAATATCCTGCCACATTATTCTCATTTGATATTTTTTTCATTTTTTAGGTTCAAACAAAGCTAAAAACACAAAAAAATTACAGTTCTCGTTTATGAGGAGAATAATTAGAAATACGCGCGGGATTTTATATATATGTATATAAAAAAAATGTCATGAGTGTTTATATTTATGATGTATGTATTTAAAGTAATACATATATGTGTAATGTATTAAGTATCTGGTATCCATAACACAGGCCTCTTAGCTTACCATGGAACTAGATGGTGCTGTGTGTCATGATATGTCCCAACATATCTAAATATTTATTTATATTAACTTATCAAATATCTTTGAAAATTTTTAAAAATGAATTTATTGTGTTAAAATATTTAAATGTTGTGATTTATCTTGAGTTGTGTTATTGGAACCGTTATGCGTGTGCGTAGGTTGTCATAAATCAATTTAGGGAGCGGAGCTTTAGGCTCGTCGCGAGCTTCGAAAGTTGATAGTATTGGAAATAATAATATACGTGGTGATATTTTCGATTTGATTTCTTTTTTTAAAGTGAATTTAAGTAAAAAAATGTGTTATTGTTTTTCTTATTGAATCTGTACAAATAAATGTGAAAGTTTGTGAGTACGGATGTTTGTTACTCTTTCGCGCCTGAACGACAGAATGGATCTGGATGAATTTTGGAACAGAGATAGATTATAGTCTGGAATAATACATAGGTTACCTTTTATCTAGGAAAAATGTACGGTTCCCGTGGGATAAGTTTGTTTTTATTTTACTAGAACCGAAATCGAGCGAAACGAGGGTGAGTCACTAGTATGAAATAAAATTTAGACGTGTTAATAAAATGCCATAAATAAAACTGTCTTCTCGGATTTTTCCACGGATTTATTTTGATATTTGGTTCCCGACGTTTCGAATTATTAACAGCATTCTCTCTCAAGAAGAAACTCTCCTGTGACCATGATTGCTGTAAACCATTCGAAACGTCGAAAATCAAAAATCAAAATAAATCTGCGAAAAAATACGAAAATATAGTTTTATTAAATATCTCAAATATTCGTGTACATCTAAGAAAGTATTAAAATATCTTATTTTACTTAAAAAACATTTTGCTGCGGGTGAATGATCACAAAACGCTAGCAGTAAAATTATCTCGACCATATGCCCCACGTGTCAACTGATAACAAGTGTAAACCAAGCTCTTAAAAACTAACAATTTGCATTACATCGATTCGTCGTGATAGTGTTATTTTATTATTTATATTTGCAAAATGTTAAATTAGGAAAAAACATATTTATTAATAACTAGTATAATTGTGGCTTGGTCACTAGAGAACACAACTACTTCGAAATTATTCGAATTAAACAAATACATATTTACAACCCCTGCAAATGGTGGGACTTATGATTTATAGTTTAAGTCAATAGATCGTACTAAATAGATTTTTATACCATGGCCCTAAATATCTCATTCTTTAATTGACGTTAAGTTTTTCATACACACTCTTGGAAGGGTCCTCAGACTGATGCCTTTTTTAACGAAACCTTTAATCTCAAAAATTCCTCGAAAGAGTATAAAATGAATGAAAAGGGAGTATAAAAATAATTTAACTATCAAAATGATATCTAAAAAACTTTAGAATTCTAACTCTAATAATAAGAAAATCCTACGTAAGTCTACATAATTAAAACAAGTAGCAAGTTATGCGTTAGTAGAGACATAGTGGTTACAATAACAACGGTATTTCACAGGACCATATAAAGAATGTTATTTAATTGTGGACCTTTGCGGCACACGCGATCTAAGTATGCTTCAGACGGATGAAAGGACGTATATAGTTACATTTAATACCCAACTGTGCAAGAAAGAGGATTATGTTTTTTAAGAAAATATATGAATCAATTTTGTTGGCATAGTTACAACCTGAAGAAATTGATTTGAAGATATTTCGGTGAAATTTTGATTTGAGTTTAAAATACTATTGTTCACCGAATGGTGAAAATTCGATCATAATTATTTTTGTTGATAATATTAAAGCTCGTCGATAGTTACTAAGCAAAAAAAAAGGAAATCGGTTGATAAATAGAGGAGAAAAAGGTACTGAACTGTTCTGTATTTGCCTATTTATATATAGATTCTGTATAAAGTTACAAGCAAGATTATAATATTACCTGTGTATACCATGATTAGATATGTACATAATATATGTAACTTGTAAATGTTTTATGAATTCTACATACCTCCTTACAACTAAATATTTTTGATGTAGTTTCTTTTAATAGAATAAGTGAATTAAAGTGACCTTTCTCATAAGTCACATGAAATTGAAATATATTAATTTAGTAACAATCTAGAGTCACCATTAATATTAAAAGTATTTTAAGTACTTCCTCATTGATTTAAATAATTTGTTTTGGGTGCAGAAAAAAGAAAAAACCAAATCTGGCGACGTGTTTATTTTGTATAATATCAATAAATTTGTACAACACTTTTTATAAAGTATATCGTAATAATACTTAAAAATAATCAGCCAAATTATAAAATGGCGATATATCACGAATTGCCTAGACAGATAACAATCTGAAATCAAAAACTAATCAATCAACAATCATCACAATCAAAAACTGTCCTTTATTATAATATGGCAAAATTTGTAAAGAATTTTCTAATTATTATTACAGAGTACTATAAAGCACAAGATTATTATAATTTTGCATATATTCAGTTATTCACTCAATGCACGTGTGACTCGCTTTAACTCGGTTCCAGCTAGACCAAACCCGGCTATCACTTAAATCAGCCGTCGTGCTACTTACGCGCACCTCATTAATTAGATGCCGCCATTAACAAGATAATAAATAGGCTTTGTTCTAATACTGTTCTTCAATTTCACAAGTTTTTATATTTTTATATGAAAATATTCACGAGGCAACAGAGGTCCGGGGTTCCATTCCCGAAGGGGTAATTTATTTAGAAGCTATTTAAATAAGACATGGCGTTAGAAACTGTTATTTAGAACGCATTTTTTTCAAATAGTACAGAATGTAGAGGAGCGTGAAATATAAACATTTTTGGAACGAAAAAAAAGTTGACACTTTATTAAAATAAAGCTGAAATGTAGACCTTAATACAAAACATGTTAGAATTTTATATTTAATTACTTATGAAATGTAATATTGTATATTATAATTTTATCACATCCAATATGAGGATGAGTAGAGGTAGTTGTAGTAGTTATTCGAAAGTTGGACAAGTAGGTAAGCATAGAAAAGACATCAACGTGCTCTGAAGTTTATTTTACCAAAAATGTTGATAATAAATAATATGATTAAAAATATGACAGTCCTCAAAATATAAAAAAAATGATTTAATATCATTTGTATAAATATTATAACTTAGTTGTGAATTGAATGATTGAATATTTTTGTTTTCCCTTTTATTTAATAAAATTGCTTAAAATATAAACAAAATACGAGAATAAATGTTAATTCATAAGCACATTATGAATAACATACATTCTTAAATTTTTATATGTATATTCTTATTTACATAATATGTTATGTAACACAAATAAACACACCAACGCTATTTTTTATTACATTAATATTATAAGTATGAAAGTTTTAAATGTCTTTGTTTGTTACATCTTTACGGTGTAATTTATGTGGTATTCGGAATAATATTAGCTTATATCTTGACGGTGACCAGACCATATCAGATTTTTGACGCGAGCATAGTCGCGTACAAAAGCTATTACAATAAACAAAAATTATAAACACATAAAGCTCATATTCAATAAAATTTCGAATAAAGCGAATAAATCAATCTGTCACAACCAATTTAACACTACGCGATATGTTAACTTGAACGTTACTTATAAATCAAAGTTTAAGAATGAATATTGAAGCCGCATCAATATGAATTGCCTTTGGATATCTTATTGCTAATTTATTCCATTATTGTATTGCGTCAACTCAAAACACGGTATTGTACATGATTAAATAAAATAATGCTTTCTGTCATTCGAATCAAGGTTTTTGGTGTGACAAGTGTCTTTTGTGCGAAAATCGGATAAGTGTGCAAGTAAAAGACATCAACGGGTTCTGTCGGGTTTTATCAAATATTTTTATTGTTTTTAATCTATAATACATAATATATTGGTTGAAATTACAGTTTTATTTATATTTTTATTGCACTTTATTCTATTATTAAGATTTTAATTGTATTTAATTATTGTGAAATTATTTAAATAAATACAATTAAAATCGTTAGTTAAAAAGTATTGTTGTAAAAATTAAAAAAAAATATATTTATTTTTGTCCAACCTGCATTTGGTCAGAGTGGTGGACTATGACCTGATCCCCGTTATATTGAAGGGAGGCCCGTGCCCAACATTGGGACGTTAAAAAGGGCTGAATACATACTTAAATATTTATTAGTGGTTTATAATATTATTATTAAGGATTACTAAAATGAATTTGTATCGTTTAAATTTTATATTTATACTCATCAAAAATATTAACATTATATACGTAATGACATTGAATTAATATTAACTAAAATATTTTTGCTAGCTCTTACTTATTTTTGTGGGTTTATTTGTTACGCTGCAACAAATTGACAAATTGACATAATTCTTTACATAATAAAAACTTTTTAACAAAAAATAAAAATCGACTTCCAGGCACTAAAATGTAAAAAATAACTAAACGGAGGTTTTCATTTCGAGTAGATACTTAATCAGATATTTTCGAAGTCGGTGTAAGCCGATGCAAAGCATGCTATTCGAAATGAAAACCTCCGTTTAGTTATTTTGTACATTTCAGTGCCTGGAAGTCGATTTTTATTTTTTGTTAAAAAGTTTTAATTTTTCCATTTTTAGTGTAGACGTAATAAGCAGGTAATTTGTAAGAAGAAACTTTTTTAATAATATATTCGATTAAACAATTTATTTAAAAAAAATATTAATTGTTGATTTTTTTTAAACACACCAACCCCCCCCCCCCCCCTCCCCTCTGACCGATTTCGATAAAATTTATATGGGACCCTACCCTTTGAAACAAAAAAAATCCAAATCGGTTCAGGCGTCTTTTAGTAATCGGTGAACATACATTAAAAAAAAAACCGACGAATTGAAAACCTCCTCCTTTTTGGAATTGGAAGTCGGTTAAAAATGGACCGTACAATAGAATATTTGTATTCAGCCCTTTTATAGTCCCACTGCTGGACACGGGCCTCCTTTCAATACGAGGGGATAGAATATTTATCAAAGTTAAAAGTAATAGTAGTATAATATCCGAATTAAATTCATACATGTTAAATGTTCTTAAGCTAAGTTGAAATAATATTTTGGGAGTCAATAACACTATTTTACCTCAAATTGTTAAATAAAAATTTAATAAGTATGAAAAAGCTAATAGGCTTCAAAATACTATGTCTATGTCTATATAATCCATACTTAATATTATAAATGTCAATGTGTGTTTATTTGTCGTTCTTTCACTTCAAAACAGAGTGACGGATTGGCGTGATTTTTTGTGTGGAGACAGTTAAAGGGCTGAAGAGTGATATAGGCTACTTTTTACTGCGGGAGATCATCTCATTCTCTCGAGAAAATACAAAACAATTCCATATTGACCGTTAAAACATACCTAGGGACGAACCCAAGCGAGGCGACGTTGAGTCGCTAGTATATTATAAATAAAACTAAAATAATTGTTACGTATTGAGAAAATGTACGTATATATATATATATATATATATCTTTACATAATTATATATATATATATATATATATATATATATAATTATGTAAAGAATGCATATGTAAATTACATAAAGAAAACAGTCAATGTTTGTTTTCGTCGCGTGTCAAGTATTGAACAAACGTTTGAAGAAAGCGAAACTGCACGTTTGCTTAACCCGAATAAGGAAAGCTCGAGTAAAGTTTAGAAGGTGAACAGTGTACGGATCTTCCTACTCTAAATGGCGTTGTCTCTATTATGTAAATAACAGTAAATGTATGTTTTTGAATAAGAATTTTTATGTATATATTGGTGATCATATACTCGTTTATGTGTCTAGTAGATATACATACATATATTCTGAGATAGATGGTGAGATTTTTTAATTGTAATGTTTTGAAGTTGTATTTTTTTTTGGACTATGCATGTAATGGAAATTTTTTTAGAAGTTTAATGATAAGTAAGAAGATAGTTTGAAACTCTGGAAAGGACATAGGATAGCTTTTATCCCGGAAATCATCTCTTAAGAAGGTGAAAACGGGGATGAAAGTTTATATGAGGAATCAAACTAGGGACGAACGCGAGCGAAGCAAGTGTAAAATACTAATATAATACTTTGTTAGAAATGGAATGTGTCATCTCATCCACAGTAGTCGGTAGCCATCATCATTATGCCAGATGGTCGTTAAGAACTAGTAGTTGATAAAATCAGAAAATAATTTATTAACTTATTTCAAGTATTGCCATTCTCGTTACAGATTACCAAAAAGGTTTGATGATCAATTTCAATCGGGACACCGCTATCGTTAACCTGTCAAAGTTTTGAAAAAATGAGCCCTAAGAATAATAAGCGATGATAAATGAATACTCTGGCGAAAGTTTTTTGCGAATTAATTGATTTTGAGTTCAATGTACGGGGTATATCGTTTTTAGGGATCTTTATCGAAAATGTGGAAGATCATTGATATAATTAAATCAAAGCCTACTTACTGACTGACTGATTAATCACGAAATCTTGGACAAGAATCATTATTCAGTTAAATGATTATTTGTATATGACAGGCTTTTTGGAAATTAACCCATTATAGAAGAAAAAAATATTTTATATTATAATAATTTTCCTATATTATTTATTTAATATTTTTAGTTATTATAGATAAATTATTATAGACAAGCAACAAGACCAACCAACACTTTTGTTAGTCAATTATTTTTAAGAAATCTGGTGGAAATCCTGACACGACGGTTTCCAACCCTTGTGTCTTAAAGCAACAAAACAGAAAGCTTTATTTGGGTGTTCATAATAGCTTATAATAGTAAGAATTTATGACATACTTGTTTTCTTTTCTAAATACGGTCACGTGATACGTCGATTGTTCCGTGTGTTAATTTAGGATATGAGGTATCTTCATTTCAAACACAATTAATTGAGTATGAAACAGCAAAAAATTCTTATAAGTAGTAGTTCCCAATAATGTTTGGAAGTCTGCCCGATTTGTTGACATTTATGATTATTGCTCTACTTCCTTGGGTAGTAGCATGATGATATACATATAGTATATAGCCTATAGCCCTCCTGAATGAACGGGCGAATAAAATAATTCGGAAAGAATTTTTCAAATTGGATTAGTAGTTTCTGAGATTAGCGCATTCAAGCAAACAAACAAACTCTGCCTCTTTATAATATGATTGTCAAGATATAATAATTGATTTTATTTACGCTAATAATAGACAACAGTGTATGCTGCCAAAGTATTTACAGCTATATTATAAGTTACTATATTTAGGACAACAAAAATCATAATAATAAATAAAAAAACTATATAATATTATAAAAAATATTTAAATAAAAACCTACAACTCGCGCTTAGCCGGTTTTGATTATTAATGATTCAGTGTTACATATGACTTCGAACGCGTTTATATGAAAAATTCTAAAGTGATTTTTAGTGTATATATAAAGGTTAAAGAAAGAAGAGTAATTAGCCTTAAAAAGTAAAAAGTTGTTATATAATTTGACTTTGAATAATTTATAACTTAGCAAAAAAAATCTTTTCACTTATAAATATGCAATGGACCAAAGTTCAACAAAACAATCCATTAAAATACAAAAATTTAACGCTGTGTAAATTAACATTTGCTATATTTTAACAGATATAAGGTGTTTTTTTAAACAAGTACATTTATACTGAGTTAGTTAAGTAATTATTTTAACTACACAATATGCAATAGGATAAAAATAAATTATTTTATGTGGGGTGGAGATCAAAGCCCATGTCCGTCTCCAGGATGAAATTCGTCCTTGCCGAATTTCATCGAAATCTGTTCATCGGTTTAAACGTGAAAAAGTTACAGATAGAGATACTTTTTACATATATAATATTAGTATGGATAATACGTACTTGTTACACATAAGACTTGCTCTATACAATTTTTTGTCTATAGCTGCTAAGATTACTCATACACAAAATACCCTTAATATCTTTGTTATGTGGATGAAAACCAGTAACAATCAATACGTATTCTGAATAAAACTATCTTTCCGGATTTTAGAAGGTATGATGATGGAAGGTATACCTTCGAGACATCTAACACCTCAGTCTCTACCGTGACCATGATTGCTGTAAAGCATTCGAAACGACGGGAACCAAAAATCCAAATAAATCCGCGAAATAATTCGAAAAGATATAATAATAGTTTTATTTAAAATGTTAAATATTCGCGTAAATCTAAGAAAGTATTATAAAACGTACTCGTATTCTAGTTAATCAATATGCGCATAATATCTGTTTTTACTTGTAAAATGAGAGAATCCTTGATTTTAATGGCATTTTTAAGTGAAGAGGTTTGAACCTTTATCAGTTATCATGACGTATTATAGATGGAGAAGGCACCATCACTTGCCTTTAAATGTTATCAGATAAATAAGTCGTATCGTATATGCGTAAATTTTCAATTTTGAGTTATTATAGCATTGTGATTTGTTTTGGGTTTTTTTTACAAATGAGGATCTTTTGGATAATAATATTCAAAAGACCTACTTCCTCATTTCAGTCAATACTGACTAGCTTTAATAAAAAATATATAAATAAAAAAAAAACTGACCACGTAAAATGATGGGCACAAGTTGACAAAGGAACATATTCATGCAGTCGGATATACTTCTTACGACTTTGCCGCAGTCGGTTAAAAAGGAGGAGGCACTCCAATTGGTTGTTTTTTTGTGTGTATATTACGATATATTTGCCAATTGTGAATCTTTTTTTATTTTATTTTTTTATTAATCTGATTATTCCACGCAAAGGTTCGTTATTTGGTTGTCACAAATATGTACAAACTTTTTATACTTTTGATTTATAATAAAGAACTCCTTTCATAACCATTTTATATTTATAACTTTTTGACAGATAAAAAATATATCATAACAGAGACATAAAAAGCGCATAATTATATACATTTTTTTATATTTAAAATAGAATGTAATAATAATTCTATATTGCTACGGCAACTTAAAATATATATATGTGTGTATGAATGTTTGTTACTCCTTCAAGCAAATAGTTGGGAGGATTTAGATACTATTTATTACACAGATGACCATCCACCACCTGGATGGAGATGGGGGATGCACGGGATGTAAACAAGAGTTAGTTCTTACTACGTTATAAATATTAAACAATCCATATAAATTCCAAAAGAAAAATCCTCCTCTATTGAAAAATATTTAAAATATTAAATGAGAAATTCTTGTATATACATAAATATACATCTCTATAGTGTAATTCGGAAACGGCTCTAGCGATATGGAACAAATTTTGTATTAAGATAAGGTTTTGCTTTTTAACTTTATTTTTAACATCTTTACAAAAAAAAAACACTTCGCTCAGGTGCTGTATTTTAAAATTATGACCATGTTGTATATTTTTATATAACAGGTATAATGTTATTTCTCATACCAAACCTTTATTATAAATTAACCCTAACACACTATAAAATGATTAACAACCATATAAATTAAATATACTAGCTTTATTGAGAACTTTAAGCTTAAAAGCTTAAAGTGGTGTGACGGCAATTTATATAAGTTCTAACAGTAACTTAAAGCCAATTGTTTCGCCCTCGGTCACAGATCAAACCGTATACGGCAGGTTGTGCTCTCAGATTTAATTAGATATCTTCTTTTGAAGAGAGATAGATATGACCCTATAAAATAATAAATATCTTAGCCCTTTCATAAAATGGCGATAGTTTAGAATAATTGCTTTCGAATGTTTTATCGTTACTAACATTAACTGCTCTTTTAGTCAAGTGTCTGGCTTAAAGACTGCAGATGTCGAGGTCCTGAGTTCAAGTTCTGGGTCATGTTAAAAGTAATTATTGGGTTTTTTCTTTTAACAAATTTTTAATAGTTGCTAGTAGTCTGAGGTGTCACACACACGTCCTTTGAAATTAAGTAAAGCCATTCATCCTGTGCCTCTGTTGTATATATTTCTTAGTACTAACAGCGTTTTAAATATTTAAATGCAATAAAAAAAACTACGTTTAAAAAAACTAACTTCAAAACCTAAAAAGTATAAAATAACTTTATAAAGATTTAATTTAATACACCTCTTATGCAAACCTAATACCTTTAATATTAATAAATTACTATTATTTGTATGTGCTATCAATAGGTTTGAAGCCGGTGCCTTTAGTATAGATTTCTCAGATCGCGGCGAGTGTAGATACTTACTATTACATTTGGCTTGGCACCGACTTCAAACCTATCAATAGTTAATACAAATAATAGTATTTTATTAATACTGATAATATCTTAACAGAAAAACTCCGTAATTAAACTTGAAGCGACTCGGGACCTCCGGATCTGCAGTCATATATAGTCATTGGTCTAGTGGCAATTAAAAAATTGATATAATATAACTGACAAACCTTTTTAACTACGATCACGTGCGTATGCGCAACTCAACTTTATTTCCTTCATTCAATTAACTACATGCTATAAGTAAATACACTCAATTCATGTATACTTACTTGATTAGAACATTTAATCCATACATGGAATGTAAACGGGGACTCTTCAAATCATTAAATGAAATAGATTTGCTTAGGAATTCTATAATTACCTTGCACCTAAGACCCAATACTATACTAACGTTCGTTTAAAATGAATTAATTCAAATGAAACTTAATTGGAGTTCAACTTGTAATTTACACTGTATATAGTAGATGGTATTTTTATAGCACTGTTTCATGAAGTGTCATGGCGAATCAGATCATTCAAATTTGTGATTTTTTTTGTTGCAAATTGTGTTTTTACGCCATAATATCCTTGTATAGTCATTGTAATATGATAGAGCTTATGTGGTGAAATATGGCCTCGTATAAAATTTCCTGTTTTATCTATAGGAGTTTTCGTCCAGAGGTCAAACCCACGTCCTTCATACTAATAAAAAATATGATACCATGTTTGTTTGTCCTTCGTTCACATCAAAAGGAGTAACGAATTACTGTTATATTATGGGCTAGTAACATACGCTCATACGACGGGCAGATCGAACTCCTCCCTCAGAATGCGTCCTTATGTACGTACATACTGTGTTGCTACAGTTCAATAGATATTTTAAGGGGAATAATCCCGTAATACATTGTTTCATATAACTCTATTGGTTTACGTAGCGCGCCCTATAAATCGTCGTAAATCATCGTCATATTTTTCATTTCAGTTCAGCCAATTTACACAAAAACGTAACGAATTATATACTTAAGCGTTCCTAATGAATCACTCCGTCCATTGGTGAATGGAAATCTGTTTGGTAGTTTTTGACTTAATCGTGTTCAGACAGACAGACAAACGCGGCGGGGGGAGATTATTTAATAATATGTAATATATAATGAGAGGGCTGGAGATTGACATATTTCCACTATCTACTACATTATTTTTGCCACTTATTTTTTGAACCATGACGTCACTTAATATATTAACTTGATACATAAAAAAACAAACATAGTTATAAAATGAAAAATTCTTTATTTAACTTAACTTAAATCCATTTGAATTGCTTTACTTATTTAAAGCTTTTTCTTTAACACAAATGCGATATACGAGACTTTACACTAATTAATGACCCAGCAAACGAAGATCTAAGAGAAGCAAAAAATTGTATAAGCTTTATAAAGCTGTCCACTAAATGTTGTGAGCTTTTATCGAATCGAATTATTTATTACTTATATCGAATATCGAAATCATATAAATTACTTTTTTTGAAACCTGTTTTAATTGACAAAAGCATTCTTGTAATTTTTTTTGCTAATGAATGATTATGAAAATATCTAATCATTGATTGAAATATAGTTATTTCACCTGATATTTACATTTACAATAGTAGCGTGATAATAAGTAGTAATTTAGGCAATAAAAAGTTCTTCACTTTTTGAGAAATTAATCTCAAGTAAAAGACGAAGTACGAAAGACGTTGTATTCCACTACGTAAAACGTGATAATACTCCTCAGTACCTAATTAAATAGTAGATGTAATTACAATTTTACAACACGTTTGACTCAGTTTGTAGTGACCCTACTTGCTGTGCTAACAGTCGCGGATTCGAGTCCCGCTGGAGGCATTAATTTGTGTGATGAGCACGAATGCTTGTATTCCAGTCATGGGTGTTTATATTTATAATATGTATGTATTTATAATTATACATATGTAGTGTATCAACTATTTGGTATCCATAACACAAGCCTTCGTAGCTTACTATGAAACTAGTTGGTGCTGTGTGTTAATTAATTTAATTATTTGTTTATTTAATGTCCCAACATATTTATTTATTATTTTTATTATTTTTATATTAATTAAAAAAAACTAAAAAATATGAGTTTGATGAATTGAGATACTTAGAACTCGTGAAGACGAATTATAGGAGCTTACTATTACGAATTATAGGAAATTCGAGGGATTTACCACTGAAGCGTTCCACTATTCACTTCCTGGTAACATCATCGGATCTGTTCCAAGATACCAAATTATAGTCTGTAAGTATACTGTCATTCGAACTACATGTACATTCAAATTTTCATATTAACACGATAATTCGAATGTAGCTTAAAATTGACTTTCAAAATTTGATTAAATTGTTAGTTAATAAAAGCGTGTTAAAATAGCTTATCACTAGTAAGCTAATAAAATAATATGCAATGGCTCACAACCTTAACAAAGCTTAACAGAAAGTCGGCAAATAGGCGACAAATTAAAGGCAAGCAAAAAGACCATATCCGGGCGCGGTGCTGAATGAAATATAGCGCGCGATGTGAGCTTTATGTATCTCACTGTACGTAGTTTCGTCGAGTTTAAACTTTAAACGACTTTTGAGAATTATACTTCGTTATGAAAATGTTTATTACTTTAATATATTGTATCCAGCTGTTTTTTGGGCATAGGCTTCCCTTCAAGATGAAGGGGATCAGACCATAGTCCACCAAGCTGGCCAAGTACAAGTTAACAGACTTCAGATGTCGATTACATGATATGCAGGTTTCTTTCCAATATTTTTCTTCACCGTTAGACAAGTGGTAATCATGTTGATAACGATTCGCACATGAAAATACCAGAAGTGCAAGACCCGGTATTTGAACCCGCTTTACTTGGTTTCTCAAGCAAGCGCGTTCCACTGAGATACCACTATCTCTATTGTATAGTAGGTAAAAAAATTAATATGTAGGCACATATATATCTAATATATAAAATTTCCATGTCACAATGTTAGTTACCGTACTCCTCCGAAACGGCTTTACCGATTTTTACCAAATTTTATATGCGTATTCAGTAGGTCTGAGAATCGGCTACTATCTATTTTCTATACCCCTACGTGATAAGGGTGATCCACATTAGGGACGAACCCGAGCGGAGCGAGGGTGAGTTATATATATATATATATATATATATATATATATATATATATATATATATATATATACTATATTTATATTTGCTATATATATATATATATATATATATATGTATTTTTCTATATTTATACTAGAAATGTACCCTCGATCGGCTCGGGTTCGGGTTTATATTTTTCAACATTTAATACAAGTAGCCCCCACCTTTTTCAAATAATAGTACTCACAGTATATATTAGTCCAGGTCATATGATAGTTGTATACTAAATTTCACATAAATTCGTGCGTGTAATTTTTAACATATCTAAAAAAAATATTATGTAATTTAGTACAAAATGTCACATTCGTGAAGTATGACGTCAAATGACAAACAGGAATAACCTTTTTTTCACCTCCCTTAACAATATTTGATCAAAACTTACGCTCCAAATAGATTAAAGAATAGTACATACTGTATTAAAAAATATTGTATTATAAATGTAAAAATTGGTGAGGATGGATGGATGTTTGTTACTCTTTCACGCCAGAATGGCTGAACGGATTTAGATGAAATTTGGCACAGAGATACATTATAGTCTGGAATAGCACGTAGATTACTTTTAATCCCAGAAAAATGTACGGTTCCCGTGGGGATAGGTTTGCTTTTGTCTAGAAACGAACCTGAAGCGAAGCGAGGGTGAGTCGCTAGTGCATGTTTATCATGTACATTTTTGATGTCATATGCTATATTTTGTCTGTCTCACAAAAAAAAGTATTAAATTTTTATCAAAATAAGTTTCTATCGTCTTTTTTATTAGTCGGAAGACCTTTCGACTACTTTATAGTATTATTTTTTGAAATATCTACATATTTTTGTACTATTAAGTGCATCTTAAGTTATATCCATGTTGTTTTCAAGTTCAAGTCAATCTGTTAATTAATGTTTTATTTTTTAAAGTTTATTACTAAATGTTAAAATTAAAAAAAAACGCAAAAATGTGTATATACAAAAAGGACACAAAAAATATCGAATTTCTTATCTATATTTAAAACTCGAATACACTATCACTGCACATATAAACATTCATCTTAAGAACAGTGTATTCCAGCTTAATTTTAGCCGAAATGCCACCGCTACCGAAACACAAACACACAACCATAGTGTATACTCGCGATATGTCAACAAAATATAATTATCTATATAGGCTATGCTTTTTCTGGACCCCACACGAAGATCATTAGTGTAATAACTGCTGTATCGGTTTTATGTGGATGACTAATGATCTGCTTAATGTCACTGAGTTAATAGATTTTTATGGAATTGTCACATTTAATACGCTATATTTACTTGAATTAGATTATGTTTTAGCTTTCTTATTGACTGGGCTTTTTATGAAGATAAAATATAGTGTGACGGTAAAGTGCTATGGCGAAATGCCTATAGAGCTTTAATAGGTTTGAATCCCATAGAATAAGAATGAATATGTTTTGTAGGGTATAAAATGTTTTTTTTTGTGTACATACAGTTAATAACGCAATAATATTAACTATTAAACTTTTGAAAGTTGACTTTTATTAATATGTGCATACAACAAATAAATTATGTATTGTATACATAAAGTAAGAGATATATTTATCGGTATCGAACTAGATGAAATAAAAGCGAAAATGGTAGTGGTAGTCCAGTGGTAGCGCACTCGCTTGGGAAACTGACTGAAGCGGGTTCGATTTCTGTAAATGTCGCACTTCCGAATGAATCATTTTCAACATGATTACCACTTGTCTTACGGTAAAAATCGTGAGGAAAATATCTGAGAGAACCTAGCAAGTTTTTGAAAGAAATATTAAGCCAACCAACCCGAACTTGGCCAGCGTTGAATTTGGTGAACTATGATCTGATTTCCCTTGTAGTAAAGGGAGGCCCTTGTCCAGCAGTGGGAAGTTAAAAAAAGGGCTTACGGCCAATGTACAAATAGTGAGACTAAAAATGTGCCACACGTTCTAAAAATATAAGTTCTAAGGTGTGAGAAATGCAGGTCTTCCCTTGACTATTGAGTTTAAAATTATATTACACAAAAGTACCTTGCTATTTCTTTCTCATTTTACAAACTAAATAAGTAATCATATTATACTATACTACTAATACAGTAAAGTAAATCATTTAAAAAGCAACTTATATTACAAAACACATATATTTATACATATATACAAAAAAAAATCCTACAGGTCACGTAATATATTTTTACATACATATGTACATGTTTAGATATGAAACAAAATCAAATCTCAAAGATTGTATACTTGATAACGGAAATAAAAATACTTAGCTTTCACCAAAACACCTTTTTTGTTTTACAAAAACCGACATACGGCTGAATTAAATAAAAAAAAATGCTTAAAATTTATGCGCAAGATTCGCCATGTTTCACGATGCGACGTACCAAAAATCGTGCGTCAAAATAAGAACAGTACAGTAATTTATGGTAACCTCGCATATTTTAGTCGTGTACTTTTGCATCGAAATATAACAAAAACGGTTTAAGACCATCGAGAGCTTTTTCACAGATGCATTTCTCAATATACTCCACTTTGACGACACGTTTGGCTCAGTTTGTAATGACCCTACTTGCTGTGCCAGCGGTCACGGGTTCGAGTCACGCTGAGGGCTTTCATTTGTGTGACGAGCACGAATGTTTGTTCTGCAGTCATGGGTGTTTATATTTATAATACGTGTGTATTTAAAATTATATATGTGTAGAGTATCAACTATCTGGTATCCATAACACAAGCCTCGTAGCTTACCATGGAACTAGATGGTGCTGTGTGTTAATGTCCTAACATATTTATTACTATACTTTTTTATGTTTGAAAAAGGTGGAAGATATGATGATAATGTATGATGCTTCTATCTGATCGATTATGAATATAATTACATAATATTATACTGTCAACAATTGTTAAGAGTATTCATACTTATACTATTAGCTTTTAATTATTATAATACCTAGCGTGACAATTACAAGATTATTTTTATTTATCTTTTCCTCAAATACAAAAACTTTGATATAATACTTCCTTAGATTTATGATTTTTATTTACCATGAGTGCTATAAAGCATTCGAAATGTCGGGAACCAAAAACGAACTATTATTAATGCAAAAGTTTGTATGTATGTTTGTGCTTCCTTTATACGAAAACGGCTGAACAGATTGGGATGAAATTTAGTACACAGATAGTTTTTTTACATGGATTAATGCATAGGCTTCTATAGCCACCTAGAGACTGACTTTTTTCAGGCAATTATTTTCATTTTATCACCTAAAAATCGTACTACAAATCAACAATACGTTTAAAAATACAATGTATTTATAGTACAATATAAGGAAGCAAACTCGGGAACTAAATCAAAGGCGTGTCTGTTAACCGCTGTAAGCATCCCGTATGATTTGTGACACCCGTGTACGTGACCATGTGTTGCGCCTAAGGCTATAGTGATATTTAATAAATATAGATATATCTTTATATAGAAAATTCCGGTGTGCGTATGTTCATAATTCTTCTACTCCTAAACGGCTTGATCGATTTTGATGAATTTTTAAATGTACTATATATATTTAATTTATTAATTTTGAAAAATTATTATATTATGTGTGTAGCCCATACAAATATTTCATATTATAATTAGTTATCAAAATTACTGTAATATTTCTGGAGATTATGAAAATAATTATAAGTTTCTTCACTTGCATGAAATATAACAGATATTGTCACAAACTCTAAATTACAGTATCTCTCATTATAGCTTGATGACTGACAAAATCAAAAAACTATCAATAATTAATATTTTTTTAGCGTTACGCAAATATATTTGGAAATTTTAAATAAAACTATCTTTTTGGAATTTGTCGCGGATTTATTTTCATTTTTGGTTCCTGAAAAACTTTACATCGATTAGATTAGATTTAGATACAATACGCGAGACCTCTCTCCTGTGACTATGATTGCTAGTGCAAATACTAGGATCCAGTCTAGAAAACTTGGAAAAATGAAATTGGATTGCGTCATGATAGTTTCATAAAATTTTCTTATGAAAATTAAGAGATAAATCGAAGATAATATATTAATTTGTGGAATTGGGTATTGAACTTAGTCAAATAATTCTTTGTTACAGAATACAAATGTGAAATTGAATAACAATATTGCTTATTACAAAGATTTTTTAACAAAAAATAAAAACCGACTTCCAGGCACTAAAATGTAAAAAGTAACTAAACGGAGGTTTTCATTTAGAATAGATACCTAATCAGATATTTTCGAAGTCGGTGCTAGCCGATACAAAGCAAATCTAATATATTTCGATACGTAAAATACATATTCATATCTTAAAGTAGGCTGGCACTGACTTTGAAAATATCTGATTAGGCATCTATTTTAAATGAAAACCTCAGTTTAGTTATTTTTTACATTTTAGTGCCTAGAAGTCGGTTTTAAGTTTTTGTTAAAAAGTTTTTATTTTTCCATTTTTAGCGTAGATGTAATAAGCAGGTAATTTGTAAGAAGAAAGTTTTTTAATAACATATTCGATTAAACAATTTATTAAAAAAATATATTTATTGTTGATTTTTTTTAAAACCGCTTGATCGATTTCGATCAAATTTATATGGGCCTACCTGGAAAGTATAACCTTTCAAACAAAACAAAATTTTTTCAAATCGGTTTAGGCGTCTTCGAAAAATCGGCGAACATACATAAAAAAAAGGTTCCGACGAGTTAAGAACCTCCTCCTTTTTGGAATTGGAAGTCGGTTAAAAATGAAAAGACGCAATTACGTATTTCGCATATATTATGTAAAATTACAGTTGCAAAAAAGAGAAATAGAGAGAAGAAGAAGACAAAGAAAAAAGAAGAAGTCAAGTACCTGAATAAACTACGAAGCAAAACACGAGAAAAATATAGTTGCAAATAGTCAAAGCTAGTAAAAGGTAAGTAGGACGTTAGAAGCCCATAGCTAACCGCTTATCGCTGTCTAAAGCAGTATATCAACAGGTTTGTGTCATCGGATGTCCCGGGTCGCGTACGTGCACCCATTGGACTCGAACAGGTGTACCGTTGCAAACGTGATCAATATCGTCTTTGTTTTGTAAACAATAGACCACTAGTGCGTATCTCGTAATATATGGGAGGAAATTGCTAGCTAATATTTAGGGTCTTTATGGTTTTTTTTTTATGATTATTTATTAATGATTTCGTATATGAGATCTTAGTCTTAGTTTTTTATTTGTATATCTTAATAGATACTAAGAGAGTCTAGTCTTATAGAAAAAAATAATAAATAGAATATACTCTAGCTATAAAGTAGCACTATTGATGCACGTTAGTAACAACATTTTTATAGAATAAAACAATAATAACTTAAATGAAAATGCATAAATAACATATAAATTCACCCCAAATGCTCAAACTGGTATTCGTCTCAAGTAGGTATAATGTCCGCTTGACTGATTTCGGCCACGGCGGCTAATCTCAGTGAGACTAGCCAACTGCGCAGGAGATATTATAGTGCACCGAGTTATGGCACAGGACCGACAGTTTTACGTGCTCACCTAGGCACAAGAGTGCAACATTACCAACTTCTTAGGAAGTTGGTAATGTTGCACTCTTGTGCCGGAGTTAGCTCCGGGCTGTTACTGAGAAATTTATGACCCGACTCATGCTTCACTACATGCTAGCTACTAGACCTAGACTAGGTTTTTGTATATAGGTACTTTAAGTCTACCAGATCTAACTGATTTTGCAAATATTATAAAATACGTGATTTGAAAATATTATTATTGTATGTCATTACGGTACAGTGAAACTTCCAGCATCTAGCATACATCATGTTTATCTCTTCATCGGGTGTTGATTCAGAGAAGCAACATTAAAACTCTGAGCACGTCGAATTTTGAAAGTGGGAAAATTATGTACGCGTTTTTGTTGCCATCACATATGTCATGAGCCTTTCCGGTCCATTTTACACGTAAGAAAGACTATATTATATATAAAATTTAGGGATCCGTGGCTTTTCCTTTCTTATTTTGAACTAATGAATAACGGGATTTTTTTAAATTAATAGGGCAAATATAAACATAATTGATGAATTGACGACACGTTTGGCTTATTTTGTACCCTACTTGCTGTGGTAGTGGTCGAGCCCCGCTGGGGGCATTCACATGAATGATGAACACAAATATATTTTATACTCTAGTTATGGGTAATTATATTATTATAATATGTACAAATATATGCTACAAGGCTTGGAACTAGATGATGTTGTGTTAATTTCCCAACTGGAAAAAAAAAATCTAAAAATAATAAAAAAAAAAGATTTTTAATAAATAATTCTACTCGCCCGATTATATATGAACACGCACGCATGTATATATGAACATGCTAATTAACATATACTCGGACAATAAAAACCTACTATTATGATTAATTTAAGTATTTCGGAGAGGACTTCATTTGCGCTAAGTCACACAACTTAATCACTATGTGCTATATAATTTGGTCTATAGAAGCCACTCGTTTATACTCACTGTATATTCCCAGAAAGCTTTAATTTTTAGGTAAATTGTATATAAAATTGTAAAAATAAATAGGACCTAATATTTTGCACCTTTCATGAACATTTTAGCCTCTATATCCCTTCTTATCTACGAAAAAATAAATATCATTATTTTGCTCAACTATACATACAAATTGGTACAAATTAAAGTTATTTAACATTTTTAAACGTACATATGTTAATGAAAGCACGTGTGTTTAAAGTTCATTTTATCACATACATCAACAATCAAAGATAATTAAACAAAGAATCATTAAAAGAACATGGCAACGGATTGGTCTACGTGTAACAAGAGACACGTGTCGTTAGTGTGTAAAATTTTTTTACCGACTTCAAAAATCGAGGAGATGTGTTTATTTCAAGTGCTTGTTTTTTTAAGTTTCGTACCCGAAGGATGCTAACGGAACCCTATTACTATGCCTCCACTGTTTGTCCGTCCGTCTATCAGAGGGTTGTAACTCATGAACCGTAATAGGAAGAGAGTTAACTTTTTTACAGAGTATGTATTTCTATTGCCCCTATAACATAATAAAAAAAATATATAAGAATCATTTTTTTAACGTTCGTAATCGATCATTGAAGTTAATATACTACATAAATTGAGTAAACTTCGTGTGCGAATTCGACTCGCACTTGACTGATTTTTTGTGTATGATATAGATTAGTTCAATCGGAATCTGGTTTGGGAACAAAATATTGAAAACCTGAAGTTTTATGATTTTAAAATGTTAGTACATATATACCCCCGAGAAATGGGTGGACGCAATCGTTGAAAAATAGTTTTTTTCAATTTCTTTTTTGGTTTTTAACTTTTTATTGGTTTTTTATTTTTAATTTCTAGAATAATCTTTTAATTTTCATGAAACTAAGGGAATATAATCTTCGAAAAACATATAATAAATAAAAAAAATGAAATAGAAATGTTTAGCCATTTCCGAGAAAAGTATGTTTTATGGTCTCGAGAGGCTGCCTGAAAATCATCACCAACTTCAAGTGGATGCTTAAAATTTTTTTCATTCAATTCTCAAATAGGGCTCATTCTTTTCGTCTTGAACTCTACTTTTTGGAAAAATAAAATCATGTATGGTTTTCCTGTAAAAACACCCTTAAAATAAAAAAAATGGAGAAATTGATACTTTTTACTTTGTAAACTACATTTTTTCAATTATCATTGAAGAAGTGCACTTTATTGACCAAATGTTTATAAACTGATTACACCAATGTATTTTTCGGGAACAAACGAAAAAAGTCGTGTCTTTTAAGTTTTTAATTTGACGCTTATTATTTATACAATTTCGCCGTAAACATTTCAACTTTGCAACTTGACGAGTCGTGAAAAGATAATAAAAGTTGGAATTCACGTAAATTATACCACTGGTTTCGTATTTTTTTGCCGTAGAATCTATTTATGCTATTAATTTTTTGAATTTATCGATATTTTATTAGTTTTTGATCGGTTTCGGAGTTCAGTTTATTGTTTTGTTTTCAGAAAAAAATGATTTTAAGGTAATTATAGAAAAAAAGAGAGTTACTTAGAGACAGATCCCGGCTTCCCGGCAAACAAATTTGAAACCCGGCAAACAAATTTGAATCTCTTAACGCCTCTATGTGTTGGACATGTGTCCCCATGTAAAGCTCAAAGGACACATTTTCTTCAAGCCTCGAGAAAAAATCGAAGTAATAATAATATTTAAAATAATACTTTAGTTTATACTTGATGATTATAATACTAATTTATTACAATTATTAATTTATTATATTCAGTTATTTAAGTACCTTATAAGTGTGTATAATTAAATTTAGTAAGGGAATTATGGGAAACCAGTTAGCCGTAAATGTTCGTAATAATTGATTAATAATGGGTATCAGTTCACTGATGTAATAGAAGCAGTTTGTTAGGTGGTTACAATAATTTAAGTAGATAGAAACGCGATAGTCTTTCAAAGCCAAAATGTTATTATGTAGGTACGTATTTAGCCCTCTTTAATGTTTCACCGCTGGGCACGGGCCTTCCTTCAATACGAGAGGGATCAGGCTATAGTCCACTAAGCGGGCCAAGTGCGAGTTGGCGGACTTCGCACGTCTTTCGAAAATTTGTTAAGTTCTCTCAGGCATGCAGGTTTCTTCGCGATGTTTTCCCTTAGCGTAAGGCAAGTTGGACATGAAATATCAGAGCTTCGAGACCCGGAATTTGAACCCGTTTCACTTGGTTAACCAAGCGAGCGCGCTACCACTGGGCTACCACTGCCTTATATTATGTATGTATATATAATATTATAAATATTCATCCCGTACTTAGGTACGCTTTTTTTTAACCATAGCAAGCTTACATAAATATTAAACATAAAATTCCGTAATCATATCTTAGCAAGACACGTGTCAACGGCTCTGAGCAGAATTTCCTATTTTTTGCTCCAATGTAGATACTGCAGCGATCAAATAGCTATTTTACGTCGGGATCATGCGATATTCTATACGCGTAACATTTTATTCGTGCCCTAAAAGGTAGCCATCTTGACCATATATGGTATGGTCTGATCTATTGGTCGCAGGTGATCTGGATGTGTGGAATATGTATCATATTATGTATATATTTTAAATGAGTGTATTCTGTTTGGTACCAGTGCACTTTATTGGGTTAAAATAAATATAATTAAAAATTAAATTAATGTACGAATTGTTTGTAAATAACTTGTCTTTTATGCAGTTGACATAAGATACTGCCATTTAAAAAAAAACACCTATTATAGGAAGAAATGAATTTTGTATTTATTATTCTTTTAATTTAATTTTATTGTACTCATTATGTATGTAGCTTTATAGTAAATATTTTTGTTACACCATAATTGCACCTATTCATTTCGCCTTTCGCCTACTTTTGGCAAATTTTATTCCTAACTTAACAAATACTACTTTATTAACATAAATGGACTAAAGTCCATGTTATAGTCTATTAATGTATATAAATTTCATTAAAAATGATCTAGCCTATACACACAATCGATACACTTCCAATTCATCACGTATGGCTAAATAATATTAGACCACTCTCTAGAAAGAGAGAAAGCGAACGTGTGGCCAATACCTGTCTTTTATTCCAATTCGAATTTATAAATGGTATGTAAAAAAAATATAACATTACTAGCAGAATCAGCCAACTTCACTCCCGCTAAAACTACAAAAAACTCTAAAAAGGTAGGTTCCATACAAAATTTTATCTCCTATTTTATCCCCTTATGGGATGACTTGTGGCCGCACATTCGTTTTGTTTCTGTCGCGCCTTTACGCCAATAAAGGCTGCCAAAGAAATACTCATTCCACTCTCTATGTCTATGATAGCAACTAACAAGTTGTAAATGGAAGGTGACAGTTTGCCTCAGTTTGGACGCAGTTTTTCTAGCCAATAATATGTTACCCTGATAAGGCGCAATCGAGCGCATTTAGATCATACTCGGACCATAATCTTAAATGTAATTGAATCATGTATCTAAGGTTATTTTGTACTGGACGATGTTTTATTTTAGCTTTTTCATTTTTGCTATTTGTTCTTAGAGTTCCTTAGCCAAAAGGTTAAAACTGAATCCTTATAATTTCACCATGACTGTCTGTCCGTTTGTCCGTATCTATATCACAGTAATTTTATTCGAATACTCTTGGAGGTATATTGCTGAAATTTATCAGGATAAATTCTATAATCCTGTTGTCAAATTCGATGGGAAATACGATGGCAAAATATTTTATTTTATTTTTAACGTAACGAATAAGTATGCTTCTATTTATTATATACATATGTTATGTCCTTTACGCTGTTTTTCCTGTAATATATTATATATACAAATATAAAATTACTTTATTCTATGATACACGTTTTGCTGAGATTAAAATATTAGTATTTATGACTTACGTATTTTGAAGTAGTTTGCGGATATTAACAATTCAATTAGTAAGATGCGAAAAAAATCACTTTGAAATACTAGGAATAAATCTCTGAACATTGAGGTATGACCAATTTTATAAAAAATCGTGTATATCGGGTTGTTATTTGTGAAGATGTAAGTGTGTGTATGTTTGTCATGTATTCACGAAAAAACGACTTAACAGATTAGGATGAAATTTAGATAGAATATGACCTAAAGAAGCACTAGCTACTGTTAGGCATTAAGCCAAGTCAAAATAGGTCGCTAGTTTGTTATAAACCTTAGTACATTGACCGTAAGGTGCGGTACCATTTGAATATCGTTCAAGTTAACATAGTTGCATTACAATTTGTTCTAGTAATTAAAAAATATTCTTACTAAAGCTCTATATAACGTAATTGAATTGAGGTAATTGCTTCTAGGGTTTTTGAATAATGTATCACATAAACTTATATGGACTTAGCGAGAAATTGATGCTTTTTTTGTGTTTGGTTTTTAGAAAACTGGATATTTATGCAAAAATCTATAAATATTTAACTTTAATGTCTGTTTGTTGATGTATTCATTAATTTAAGTGAACCTTTAACCGCATTTCTAAGGGAGAGGATGTTTCGTTAATTTTAAAAATGAGGTCGTATAATTAATTCATATTTACCATTTAATTGTATTTATATAATAAGTGTATTAATTAAATACATTTATTTGATATTATAAATAAAATGATTATATAAATACAAATGAAATGCTTCCTTGGATTATTTTAACTGTTCTTGTATTAGTTGTTTTTTTTTTTGGTTGTATAAAAGCTTTCTTATATCATGAGAAGACTAATTTATTACACACAAATAAACTACGCAAAGGCAGTAAGTAGCCCAGTGGTGACGCGCTCGCTTGGGAAACTAAGTGAAGCGGGTTCAAATCCCGGGTCTCGCACCTCTGATATTTTCATGTCTGAATCATTTCTAACGTATGACAGTTGCCTTACGGTGAAGGAATACACGTAAACATATCCATATGTCTGAATGTACCTAGCAAGTTTTCGAAAGACATGTGAAGTCCGCCTGCACTTTGCCAGCGTGATGGACTATGGCCTGATCCCGTATTGAAAGGAGGCCCGTGCTCAGCAGTGGGACGTTAAAAAAGGGCAGAATACAAACCACGCGAAATATATAAGAATTAAATTTTTTTGATAGTTTGACCTACCTCTTAAAGATACCGTAAATTTAATTTTATTCTTCTTTATAAGCTTAAGCTGCTGACACGTCATTTTATTTATGGCTTATCCATCGTTAAGTCATTTAAATAGTAGTACATAACGTACTTTGACTAAAACTATTAAAATATGGTCTGCTTCAAGGGCTTTAACCTTAACCTACACAAAAACATATTTTTTAATTATATAAACATAGTATATTAAAGATAAGGCAAAATTCAAATAAAACAAGGCGTCATCCAAAATCGTTTCTCTTTATTTTAAGGAATCCAATTACTGATATTATATAACTACATAATATTAAATAATAAATATGGGACATTCATACACAGCACCATCTAGTTCCATGGTAAGCTACGAGGCTTGTGTTATGGATACTAGATAGTTGATTCATTATACATATATAACTTTAAATACATACATATTATAAACCCATGACTGGAGTACAAACATTCGTGCTCATCACACAAATGAAAGGATTCGAATCCGCGACCGCTGGTTCAATAATTAGGGTCACTACAAACTGAGCCAAACGTGTCGTCGATATTATAGTAAATCTTAAGCAAAAATATTTAAAGTTTGCGGAATAGATATCAGCACTATTAGCACATAATCGAAGGTATTAGTTCTACAGATCCAGATTCTAATTTACATCTAAGGCGAAAACGCGTGTCGAAACTCGCATTGGAACAAGGCGTTAACATAACTCTGGCTAATCAACATTTCACTTAAATTGCCTTGCAATATGCCGTCTGTCCTGATTTTGTTTAGAAGTTTATTTTCAATAATTTATTATATCTATCTTGGACGGTGGTAGCTTAGTGGTAACGCAGTTGGGTAACCAAATGAAGTAGGTTCGAATCCCGGGTCTTACACCTCTGATATTTTTATGCGAATCATTTCCAACATGATTACCACTTGTCTTACGGTGAAGGAAAACATCGCGAGGACCTCCATCGCGAGGATACCTCTTTAAAGATGAATAAAAGTTTTATTTTATTTCTAAGCTAAGAAAATATCACAATTATCATTTACATGATACTACTACTTGTAACTACTTTTAATTGTAAATACTCCTTCACTATAAAAGGCTGAACAGGTTTAGATGGAACTTGGCACAAAGATAGACTATGACCTGGAGTAACACAAACTAGTAAAAAAATAACCAAATCTAGGGTCGCTAGTATTGAATAAAAAACAAAATTTTAGTTTTTCCAATGTCACATCAGAATCCTAAAAATGACGGAGACGGCTTAATATTTCGACCTGCCAACAAAAATGTGTTTCTCTTTATTATAATTTTTGTATTTAAGCTTATTTTATTAGCAGGTTGTAAGGATTTTATCATAAAAAGGAGTTTACGACGCACTTGAAAAGACCATAATGTTATATCTTAAACATAAGACGAATTTAATTAAGGTGTGGATCTGTTCTTGAATTGAAGCGCTTGTTTTTGTTTATCAAAATAGTTTTATGGAGTAGAAATTAGGTATTTTATTTAGCTATTTGTATGAACTGTTATGTTGGCTATGTATTAAATTTGATGGTGCTGGTTATTATGTTGAAGGTAACAGGTTCGATATTTATACATAAAAATGAGCATATTTATTGTTTGTTTGTCCTTCTTCCTTTTGGCAACAATATATAGATAATAATTAATGCGCTGAAGAATGATACTTATTTAATAATCTTTTTGGGTATGTTATGTGATGTTTCCGATTAATCAATTTTTATAAATTTTTGTTAAAAAGTAATTTCATCCAGTTACAATAAAAAATTCCAGTTATTTTTGGACTTTAACTCGCTTTCTTAAGCTTAGTAGGCAATTCCAGTCCGATATAGCACATAGCTTTTCTCTTATTATGTGAACTTTTTGTTACAAAGATTCACTTGTTTTGCAAACTGTACAAAATGATCTTGCAGAGTCGCCTTAAATGAGAATAAAATTAAGTGGCATTAAAGCATTACAATATACATCATAAACGTTTAGTTTTACATTCTCTTTATAATGTTATCTTTATTTAATGTTCACGTCGTAAACACTGTGATTTTTAACGATTCTCGTGGAACTGACGTTAACTGTACCACGCACGTCAATTTCGTAGTTTTCCTTTGACTGAAGCACTATAGTAGTTAAGTATGATGCATATTATAAAAATTATGTAGCGACACATAAATCGTAATATAATATATTTTTTACCTATTATTAAAGGCCATGGTACATGTTGGTCATTTGTTAACATGTAATAAAAGTTTACTATAAACGATTTTATAATCTTTTTCCCTTTTTTTTTATTTAATTATTTATTTATTTTATAAGTACGTTTTAATAGTAAGTAAAAAATAGAATTTATATATTTATATACATACATATATAGGTATAGAAAAGTCGGTAAGTACTTCATTATATTAAAAAAATTATATCCCTTACTTGAGAAATGATTATTTCGCCATACAAACTTTCACCCTACTTTTCACCCCCTTAATGGATAATTTCCGGGATAAAAACTATCATTTGTTCTTTTCTCTCTATCTGCTCCTCTATCTGCATACCAAATTTCATTTAAATCAGTTCAGCTGATTAAGCGTGAAAAGGTAACAGACAGACAGGCAAACAGACAGACAGAGTAACTTTCGCATTTGAAATATTATTATGAAAAAGTATGGATTATCCATAAACAAATCAATTTCATTAGCAAAATTGAAGCCGCGACCTCTATAGTGTACCTGCACTGTATAGAGAATGTGAATAAAAAGTTTTTACTACACAATAATAAAATTAAAAATATCTATATAAACAATAACATAATATTATGATAGGTATATTTTTTACCAAAATAAAATATTTTCATTGAACTATTATAATGGGATCAAATCCAAGTTTGAGTGAAGGCGATAAGCTTAATATTTGAAATATTCAATATCGTTGCCTCTATAAATCGTGAAGTGATGGTATCGGTTCGTCATGACATGACCACACTCACTATGGCTACGAATCAATTTAAATTTCCCATACTAGTTTTAATATTTGCATTCGAAATGATAACAAATGAAGATAGATTTTTTTTAGTTTTAAGAAAATATATTATACATATTATACTCTATGTGTATAATAACTAGAATG
Organism: Brenthis daphne; assembly: GCA_947093115.1. Lineage (NCBI taxonomy): Eukaryota > Metazoa > Arthropoda > Insecta > Lepidoptera > Nymphalidae > Brenthis > Brenthis daphne. The sequence continues at coordinate 13,343,506 of OX352483.1, forward strand.
TATGGTTGATTTTGAGATCTCGAGGTTCATTATCCGATACGAGCTAAAATAGTTACCAGCTTTTTGTTTAGTTAGTGTGTACATGTCTATGCCTGAACAGTGCTAGTTATTTATCTTCAGTCGAACCGAGTTTTCGTCCTATCAACATGTTATGAGTGTTAAAAATAGAGAGTGTGCTTGCATCTGTACACATAAGTGCCCCGCGCAGTTCTAGACTCAATGAGATCGGCCACTAAAGCCAAAATAGGTTAACAAAATGTTAACCTAAATGACTAAACCACTGAATGAACCATGGTTAGATGAACTGAGTTTTAGTTGTTAAGATAGTATAAGTTACAATGCATATAAATCACAGCTGAGGTTAGCTAGGTTTAGTAATAATGAACTATAACCGGCTTAGTAAAAAAAAATTACATCTGTCTATTTGCTTTGAAATAATACTTAATTAAGTAAAAATCAAACACACTCAAAGAAATAATTTAAACAGTGTTCATTTTCGTTATAGTATATTGTATAACAAACATAAAACATACAATATACCTCTGAACTTGATATGTACAAATTTATAATGTATCTCGATGAAAAGTATTATAATTATCAAAATATCTTATTTGCCTTATAATGTAAACAAAATCGCTATAAATATTTTCCCTTTTGCTGAATTGAAGAAATATTTCTGTCATATTATTATTTAGCACTATTAAGCAACTCAAAGATTATATGTATGTTCTCCTAATCTAATTCGGCCACGGCAGCCAATTTTTCTGAGACATCTGCATAGGGTATATTACAGAGCACAAGTACACGCAGATAAAAGTTCACTCTCTGTTCATTTCACTTTTAAACTCCAATGAGACGGCAGTTCAGCACGACCGGCGAGAGATCAGGTACAGGACAATGGAATTACGTGGTCTCCGAAGTACGGGGGTAAAATACTGTCAACGTCCCAACTCCGAGCTGTTACTGAGAATTTCTTGACAGAAAAAGTGAACAATTACGGTTGGCCCGACCCGGGACTGCAGTCATAGATGCTGCCACTAGGCCATTAAGGGAATTTGAAGATCAATATGATTTTCCACTAGAGAATGGGAGTGACAGGAATAGTGGGTGCACTAGTGTCTGCGCGTACACTTGTGTACTATTGTATATCTTGCGCAGTTGGCTAGTTTCAGTGAGATTAGCCGCCACGGCCGCATTTATTCAGGAGAACATCATCATCATTATGCTATCTATCAGATAACATGCGAGAGAAGTCAAGGGTGAAAGCCTTTAAATAAAGCAAAATTTAGCTAAACTACCCAAGTTTCAGTAGTGGCAATGTCCAAGTGTTCCCACGATTTATAGCTATTAAACATTCGAACAGTAGTCACGAAGGCGCCGGCACGCCATACCTTAATTGATGTACCTCCGATAGTTCCACGTCAGATTCGCGTGAATTGCCTATAAATCAACGTTCTGGCTTACTTTGAGATGCGACGATACATTGTATACTCTTTGCACGTTCATTCTCGATTATTTAAAATTTATATATTTTTTTACTGAATGTAGGCTATATGCTAAATATTATCAGATTTAGTCATGAAATGGTACACTGATTATAAAAAAAATATCCTAATTCCATCTGTAGGAAAAGAATTCTTACTTGAAGTCTAAATCATGATACAAGTATGAAAATTTTTAATTTTATTTATTTAGTTCACTAACAAATCTATACATATAATAAAAATGAATCTATACATATAATAAAATTGTAACTAAGCCGAATCTGTACATTAAATATTTTTTGGAAAATCTTATTGAAATAAATATTATTATCGATACGGAGGCCGAATCTATAGTTTTTAGAATTTTTGTCTGTCTGTCTGTCTGTCTGTTACCGCATTACAGAAAAACCACTAGAGGGATTTTGATGAAATTTGGTATGGTGATAGCTGATTATCCGGGTCAACATATAGGGTACTTTTTACTGCGGGAAAATATCTCATTACTGAGAAAAAATACAAAAACTGCAGTCTAAGAGTATATATACTAATATGTAAAACCTAAGAATTTGGTTTTTGGTCATCTGAATGCGGGCGGAGCCATGGGCAATGCTAGTAAGATATAAACATGTATTGTTGGACGAATGTAAATAAAATAAATACTTCAAATAATTTCCTTACTGAACTGCCAACATACATTGAATCTTCCTAAACGCAATTTACTAATTAAAGAGGATCTGTACTTTGTTAGCAGTTTCTTACAAGACACGTAACCCACATACCCATACAATGTTTTCAAAATCAAAGATCAAAAATCACTTACAAGCTCTTATACCGGCTAGAAGTCACGACTTCTAATTTTAGTATAATCTGAAATCTAAGAAATTTTCTACTACGGTTCTACTAGAAGAGTAAATAATTGTAATATATAATATAAAGAGTAATGACAAAAAAACTAAACAAATACCTGACTATTTCTCTAAAGTGAAGATAGTTATACATTTTTATTAGTTCGATACTAAGTAAATTCAGTGACATAAATAAAATATTCTTTAAAAGCAAAATGGTCAACTATCACAACTTAATACAATAAGAAATTATAGGGTGAAGCGAAAAAAAAATTTTTTTTTAGCTTGGGGGTAGAATTTGTAGGTTTAAAAAAAAATTAAAACAAAAATGTTTTCTCAACATTTTGAGGTGACCCGGCCCACAGACTTTTAATATAAATAATTAATTTAAATTTTTTGTTTGAATGATTTTTTTCGCATGATGATTTTTGAAAACATTTAAGAATTGACGGATATAGTCATTTTCTACTCAACTTTCATTGTAATACAAAAAAAGTAACATGTTATTTTTCAACTTTTTTTTAAATTGCAGAAAGTAGGGGAAAAAAATTAGAAAAAAAATCTGATAAGAATCTTATAAATCGCTTAATAAAGTTAAATCGTTAAATAAGGTTTTGCACAAAATGTCAAATATCGTAATTTATGTACTGTAGGAATATTCGCTCTTACTGAGGAGTTCCATATTGAGGCCTCAAAATGTTTTCCCATAAATAAAAGAGCGTGAAAAGTAATCAGCATAATAAAAGTTATATAACTTCAAAATGAACGTTGTTTCCAAATAAACTATTAATGATTATTCAAAATATACGAAGCATGATATCATTGCAACGGTCAATTTAATTATGGAGTCAATAATTTTATTTCCCATCGAAATACGTTTGTTATTTACAAGTTGTACTTTTTCGGCTGTCACCATATAAGTTGGAAGGTACGTCGTCTTCACCTGTTCGGACGAATTGTTTTTTTTTTGCTACCGGGCATATTATTGCAATTTGTAACTGTACCTGTAATTTTTTGGTTTTGCAGGGTTCCCTTGCATTCATATAGATGGGACCATGTAAATTGTACATATCAACACTATTAGGCTAAAACAACATCTGATAGATAAATAATCAAATTCGGATGCTCATATTACGCTGACACGCTCAACTCAACTTGGTCGCGGGTTCGAGTCCCGCTAGGGGCATTTATTGGTCCCCCCAACGTGCGTTCACCTTGTCGTGGTGGGGGGGCTCAGTAGTGCCCGGCAATCCAACCGGGCGCGAAGCCAAGAAACGCACAGGGAGGTGGCCCACTTCGGTGGGCGGTGGGAGGTGGCCCTCTTCGGTGGGCGATGTACTATGTGGGTTGCTCTGGTACTTCTCTGATAGCAGAGTGGACCTTGGAGCAACCCCATAGTTGTGGTGGACTGCTTCGGCAGACCTGCGGTCGGGGCGTCGTAGTTGAATGCGTAAGCGATCCTGCGACGCCCCATTAAGACGGGGGAAGTTTTTGTTGGGTTTTAGTGGGAATTACTGGCTTTATTACACCGGTGAGTCCCACACCTCGTGCGTAAATGCATTTCCCAACGTTAAAAAAAAGGGGCATATATTGGTGTGATAAGCACGAAACTCCAGTCATAGGTTTATATTCATAATATATATGTATTTAAAGTTATATATCAAATATCTCGTATCAATAATACAAGCCTACGAGGCTTACTATGGAACTAGGTGATGCTTGTGTTAATGTTCCAACATATTTATATGAAAATGCCAACAATCTAGATATTAAAATCAAACGATTATCTGTGTAACATAAATGAATATGTTAAATGTTTGGAAAAGAATTAATGGCACATCCCTATTACATTTAAAAAAACAAGAAATTTTGATTTCATTTAAACTGAGAGTAGTGTTTTTATGATTTCATGTAATTTTCCTCGGAGGTATAAAAATTAAAAGATAAGAATATAGGAATATTATAAGTAGATAATTTCTACAACGTCTAATCTTCTTTACAGAAACGAAAAATACTAGTTGTCTCCAATTAAAAGCGCACTTTTTAAAAAATGACATCTTTGGTAAGTTTACAAAAATATCCCAAATATTACGTTTAAAGGGTTTATTGATTCAAAATTATTTTAAAAGTAATAAAATTAAACTAAAATCCTTTTTCTTTAAAAAATTGTTCAAAAATACGGGACCAACTCGCGTTTCAACCGTTTTAATGTTGATTATTTCACGATTTCTGGTTTCTGCAATGTAAGATTCTATATGTATAGATATTAACGGTATATAAGGTAAAAGTTTAATATGGGTTCCATTATTCTATCACTACCGACTTATGCGCTCCGGCGTGCTTCTAGGTACCTAGCAGTAACCAGTCCAGGTAGTAACTAACTAATAGGTAGTAGCTAATTCAATGAATTTTTAGGCAGATATCATACTAATATCATAAATTCTCGTGTTTGAGAATATGTGGGTGAGTGTATATGTTTGTTTGTACATTTGCAAATCGTAGAACGTATGATAGGATCTTGAACTACTGTAAAGGATAATTTTATCCTGAAAAATACATTTTAGGTAGATGAAACCGCGTACAGTGGCTAGTATAGATATACAAAAATCATAGCTAATTCAATTCCCAAGCCGATCGCAAACAAACATATTGACTATTAATAATTTTATTAATAAATGCATTGAGCTGTCTTCGCAATAATCATTGCAGTTCATCATCACAGACTAAACGTATATTTTTTCGCTCCATTGTACTCTAGTAATGGCTTTGTAATTGATTACTTGATATATATTACTTGAAGTACAGTCGTAAATATATTTTGATGTACAAAAACTTAGTATAAAAATATTAATATAGGATTTTTAAATGCTGAAAATAATTTATAGACTCAACCAATCAAAAATAAATTAAATCAATTGATTACTTAATAAAAGTACTTAAATAAATAATACGGGTATTAAAGTGATATACAACGAAATTTTGCTATTAAATTAAGTATTTGTTCATAAATTTGTGTCTGTCTGTATACATTGTTGATAAATGCCTACAATTATATTCAGGCGCATAACAATACAAATCGTGTAACATTAATTTGGGACATCATGTTATAAAAAATTGTGAAATATGATTGTTTTATTGTCCTATTAGATATTACTTTCGTTTTCAGTTCATACATTATTCGTGAGAAACTTTAAATATTCATGAGTTATGAAATCGTACTATTATTATAAATGCGATAGTTTGTGAGGATATATGGATGTCTGGAGGTATAGATGTATGGATGTTTGTTACTCTTTCGCGTAAAAACTACTTGGATTTTAATATAGCTATAAGCTAACTAATGTACATCAGAATAACACAAGCTACGTTTTATCCCGGGAAAATGTACGGTTCCCTTGGGATAGTTTTTGTTTTTCCAAAGGCGGACAAGAGCGAAGCGAAGGTGAGTCGCTAGTTTGCTTATATACTGTCCAATTCTCGATAGTTTCATCGCGAGTGGCTTAGTCAGAACTTTTGTGCGTATTTCATATATTTACACAGTAACATTGTAAATATATGTATTCCATTTTACAACCAATAAAATAATTCATATGACAGACAAAAGAAAAGCGACAAATAGTTATAATGATTGTAAATTGTCGACACAAAAACATATCCATTTGGTATCGATTGACGAAAACGTCAAAAGAATGCGTTATAACCATTTACAAAGAAGATAACCATCTGAATGTATTAAGAATTTTATCTGAGCATCTAGAACAGAGGCTTACTTCAAAACAAAAAAAGTAATAGTAACTTTCAAAAGCTACTACAAAAATTACGTCGACATTTTTGGGTCCATCTGTGTAATGAATCGGCAATCGATTCGTTTAATCGAGTGAGCGACTCGAATGATTTATTGCAGTGACACGTGTTTTTTGTCGGGACAAGTCCGTACTGGTGGAAACAATTTCGCGACGTTTATGTGCTTGCCGACTGGACCAAATATGGGGATCGAGTTTTCATGTGGCTTTTTTGGGCCGCTTTTTGGGTTTCTTTCACGATTATGATATTGGAGCGGTGACGTAACTGTGATGTTATTTTTCAATATTAAGTTTGGTTTATTTGTGTTTTTATCTTTGAGTAACTTTATGGTGATTTGATAATAAATTATTTATTTATATGTTAATGCATAGTATTTCTTTGAAAGTAGTTTAGGGATACCTTACTACGTTCTGTTTAAATACAACCATTGGTACAAAAGACTCATTACTAGGGAAACCCATCACAATTATAATGGTGGGAATTTTGCAAACTTAGTTTTGAGCTTATATTGCATTGTCTTTTTTATCATTTTAGTTTTTTTTTAATTTTTACTATTTCTATTCAATTAGTAAGAAAATAAAATAAGCGACGACAATAACTAATACCAACAAAAACACGTGTTTTCTATCATGGGTCAATAGATCCATAACCAAGTTTGCGAAAAATTTATGTGGACATGGAATGAGTTATAAAATAATGATCATGGGTACATTGGACCTACGTCTGTAGTGAAGGGTTAATCTATTTTGTCAAATTACAAAAAATGCAACTTCCCATAGTGAGTGATTTTATTTAATATGTACTTACAATTACCATAGCAATCACAGAAACGTGATTCTATAAGGTTCCTTCTATCATCATACAAATAAACATTTATAATAATCATAATATCTTTCAAAAGGAATTATTACATTTTTATTAAGAAAACAATTCCGAACAATAATTTTAGTACGCATTTATTGTATTAATGTGCAATAATGATATAACAAATACTCATATAAATGTCAAAATAAAACTTTATAATATGCAGTTTTATTTACGCTATCTGTTGACAATCGCCATTAAAAATTATTACTAAAATATATTACATTTAAAACATTAATTAGAAATAATCGCTGTAAATATTTCTTATTTCGGTAGGAGGTGTGAATGATTTATGAAAATTGGTAATTTTGGGTAAAAATGAAAGTTTTATATGAATATTAATTTTTGTAAGTTAGCAAGACGTATTAAAGCTTTTAACGGTGTTAATTCAAGGGGCATAAACGTTAAATTTTGTATAGGGACAAAGGTTTTAAAATAAACAATATGATTAGGTATACAAGTAGAAACTATTTATTATAATTATTATATTATTATCTATACATATAATAAAAATGTAACTAAGCCGAATCTGTACTTTAAATATTTTTTAGAAAATCTTATCTAAATAAACATTATTATCGATACAGAGACCGAATCTACGGTTTTTAGAATTTTTGTCTGTCTGTGACCGCATCACGGAAAAACCACGAGAGGAATTTTAATGAAATTTGGTATGATGATAGCCGGTTATCCGGGTCAACATATACGATATTTGATTAGATTTGATTTTTACTGCGGGAAAATATCTCATCTCTAAAAACTCTATACTAAACGTTAAAACGTAAGTAGGAACGAACCCGAGAGGGGCCAGGGTGAGTCGCTAGTATTATTATAATTTTACATTTTCCCATTTTTATTTAACTCATTGTATTAATTATTAGAATTTAGATTCTTTAATCTTCCATAAACTCCTCTATTAAGCGCTTGATGCTAAAATGTGACAACCTATTAATAGTTTTGTTCCTGTGGTCGAAACTCATTAAGTTTATTAAGGTTATTTCATCAAAAATACAATCTTCTAAGCCACAGACAGAAGTGTAGAAGGTCCATACATACAAGATTTAACTATTCCAATGCTTATACTGCGTTTTACGTGCAAAATGCTTAAAAGGGCTTACAGAGTTTTCTTTTTATGTATTAAGATATCTAGGTATTGTATTAAGATACTCGGTATCTAGGTATAGGCAGTGAACGTTTCTAACGTCCCTGGTGAGATTTTTCTTTCCTTTATACCTCAAAAACTATGACAGCAAAATCATTTCAATTTTACAATATTTTCGAATAGATTTTCGATACATTCAATAGGTAAATAAAGAATCTCCTATTTTTGAAATTAGTTAAAAAGTTAAATCATCATCTATTTTAATTATTAACGGACGTGCAATTTAAACCGTTATATTAAAACAAAGCTCGTCCAACGATTCGTATCGGAACCGGACAAATTGCGGACAGAAATTTCGAATATCGTAAACGCCGACAGAGAACTTCTCGAGAAACTATAAATTTTCATGAGCATACACAGTGCTCTAGTTTTTTGCCCAACAAAACTGGTATAAGCCCGCTGTGCAGCAAGTTTGATCCTCATAAAGTTTTATAGCCCAAGAGCTTCGGTTCCGCTTGCACCCTAATATGTAAAAATAACCATACCAAAATTACTTTTAATATATTCTTTTAACTGACAATAACTGCGCAAGTCATTCAACTCGAAAATTGGATTGCGCTTAATATGTACTAATTATGTTGACCATATGTTGTAGTGAGCATCGCACTATTTTTTATTGAATATATATTATACTCGTACTTTTATATTAAACAAGCATCTTATCCTCCCTATAAAATTACATTACATACTAATCAGTAACTCTAAGTAATATTTAATTGAGCTTTTATACGATGATAATTACGTTTTCACGCTTACTATAGATTTCTCAGAGATGAGATATTTTCCGCAGTAAAAAGTATTCTGTATGTTGACCCGGATAACCAGCTATCATCATACCAAATTTAATTAAAATCTGTCCAGTGGTTTTTTCTTGATGCGTTCTAGAGAGACAGACAGACAGACAAAAATTCTAAAAACTATAGATTCGGCCTCTGTATCAATAATAATGACTGTTTCAATTCGATTTTCCAAAAAAATGTATAGATTATATATATTATATTATTAGAAATCTATATGTATAGATTTGTTCTAAGTATTGACTGCAATATTGAATTATATACATAAAAATATTGAAAATCTATAGTTACCAACGTTACCGCTCCCATTATGTTTTTTTATAATTCTGACCAACTTCTTAAAACGTAAAAGGAGGAAGTAATAATGTTTAGCATTTCTAATTACTATTTACTGCAACTAAGAGAATCTATATACATGTAAATAGGCAAAGACAAAACAGTTTAGTACCTTTTTCTTTTCTTTCAGTAGCTATTGAACATTAACGTTATCAATAAAAAAAATGTAGAAATAGTTAGTTTTTTATATAGTTAGGTAAATCTATACATATAATAAAATTCTAACAGAGTCGAATCTGTACATTGAATATTTTTTGGAAAATCTTTATAAAATAGTCATTATTATCGATTGTTTGCTTGTTTGTCTGGGAACGCATCACGAGAAAACCACTGGTGTGAATGGTGAGATGAAATTTGGTATAATGACTTTGGTTGGAGCTGGTTTTCCGGGTCAACATATAGGATACTTTTTACTGCGGGAAAATATCTCATCTCTGAGAAATGTATACTAAGCGTTAAAACGTAAATACGTACGAGTTCTATTTATATATTATGTTTTCCTAAAATTTTCAATAAGGTGAATTTTGCCACTAGGTGAACACAAGTAACAATACACTCTTTCTTAGATGTACGCGAATATTTGACAGTTTAAATAAATCTATCTTTTCGGATTTTCTCAGAGAGTCTCTCCCATGACTATTTGCTATAAAGCATTAGAAACGTCGCCAACCAAAAATTAAAACAAATCCGTGAAAAGATCCGAAAAGATAGTTTCATTTAAAATACTAAGTAATAATCATGCTCTACCTTTATAAGCTTCCTGTTCCTGTTGCACGTTACCAAACCGTGCAAATCGATTTTAAATCGATTTTAACCTTCTTCTTACTGTCATATCGATTTCAAATTTTATAGGTATGTGAAAATCGTATGACAATGCTCGTATAATAATTTGATACCATCAGACTGATGAAGCGATAACGAATATTTATCCCACATTATTTTACTACATAATCAAATGGGCTGAATACACACATACATACATACATACACATGTACATATTTTTGTATCCGTGTATGAAAGTATGTATTCAGCCCTTTTTAACGTCCCACTGGCTGGCCACTGCTGGGCACGATGTTCCATCAAAATGAGGATCAGGCTATAGTTCACCATGCTGGCCAAGTGCGGGTTGAAAGACTACACAATATTTCCTTCGAAAACTTGTTAAGTTTTTTTAGACATGCAGGTTTCCTTACTATGTTTTCCTTCACCGTAAGACAAGTGGTAATTATGTTGGAAATGCTTTGCACATGAAAATATCAAAGGTGCGAAACCCGGGATTTGAACCCGCCTCACGAGGTTTCAAAATCGAGCGCGTTACTTTTAGGCTACCTCTGCACTATACACATGTGTATAAAAAATTTATTTATTTCTAATAAAACTAAAACCTTATATTTATTATACTTTTGTAATTAATTTGCATCCCACAAAAATCGAACCCGTTACTATGTATAAGATCAATACGCCAATGGTTCTCGCATTTTCGTTGATTAAAAATGTACTGCGACATTGATAGTGATCAATCATTGTTCCGTAGAATATTAACACTTGATGCGTACGCGAAAAACAATTACCCTGAATATTGTACCTTTAAAAACTTGGGTTAATTTTGCGACAATTTTTCGTCCAAAAAAAATATATACTGAGCGATTTCTTTAAAATGCTTTTAAAGTCATAAGATTAAGAATAATTTTAATATCATGTAATACTAAAATTACGTTCACGTGATTTTTTTAATACTCTTAATAGAATGTAGGGAAAACTTGAATGTATATTCAACAGTATTTGTTAAAGAACTTAATATTTTTTAAATAATTTTTTTTGATGTATATTAGAATTAATGATTTTTATTTTTCTTTATTCATTTTATTCCTAAAACTGTCAATGCGTTTGTTATTTAATGAATCTATAACCCCACAACAGATTTTAATGAGATTCGGAATGCACAAGAGTTATATTCTAAATTATTTTATAAGCTATTACTGTTGTCATAATACGAGCCGAACCGCGAGTAAAAATTAGTTGTATTTAAAAAAAGACTTTTCTTGGCTACTTTATACGCTATTTCTTATAAATTACGGCGAGATAACTGTAACAGCCAAAATCTGTCTCAGTAAAAACTCGTCGAGCAATGTCGACACTGGCCACAATTAATTAAACAATTAATCAGCTAATTGCCAGATGATTTGCTTTTTACGAACCGACCAATTTACAAACGATTTGTCCAAATCGGGGCGCTTTAACTGGTTCAGATATCTTTTTTATTTTGCCATATTTTTTTTTGTATATTATATACAATTTCAGTAAATGTAATTATTAAAACGTAGTTGGTAATGTTTAGTTAATAATTTTAACCCTGGAGGTGGAATTTTCTTGAAAGTTACATGAGACTAGTCTGTAGTTATAATCTATTCTTTAAAAATAGATTCATTAAAATAGATACTTTATTGCACTTATGTTCATATTTCTTACTTATCTTACTTATTGTTAGAACATATCTCTTCCAGTCAACTCATAGACCTTATGGAATATACCTACTTCTTACTTTTTTTGTACTTTCTTTATTTACTTCTTATATATTTATTTACATATATGAAAAACTTTTTGCATCACGAAGAGTTGAGTAACTCAGGAGCTGTAATTTTTTGCTGCTACCATCGTTACTATGAGGGACAACAACAGAGACACAATCTAAATGTTGATTGAATATAGTATGTCCCACGTATCTTTTAAATATGTACTAGTGGTACATCCTCGCTTCGCTCAGGTTCGTATCTAGGTGGGTTTTGACGCTTAGTATGGGATAGTTTATTTTTTAATTTTCCTTTTCGTGAATTTTTCCGATGTTTTAATAGTTGTTCTGCTATTCGGGGTGAATACAAATCCAACAATACAAAAAACATAAAAATCGGTCCAAAAGTTTTCGAGTTATAATTGTTGTAACAAACCCCACTTTGTTTTATATATATATATATAATATATATATATATATATATATATATATATATATAAATATATATATATATATATATATATATATGATGATGATGATATTCTCCTAGCCGATTCCGGCCACGGCGGCCAATCTCATTGAGACTAGCCAACTGCGCAGGAGATATTATAGTGCACAAGTGTACGCGCAAACACAGGTGCACTCTCTATTCCTGTCACTCTCATACTCCGGTGGGACGACTGCTCGACACGACCAGTGAGAGTTAAGGCGCAGGACCGACAGCTTTACGTGCTCTCCGAGGCACGGGGGTGAAACTTCCCAACTCCGGGCTGTTACTGAGACTTACTATACAGAAAGACTCAATAACTAAACTTGGCCCGACCCGGGACTCGAACCCAGGACCTCCGAGTGTGCAGCCGTACATGCTAGCCACTACACCATCGAGGCAGTTGATATATATATATATATATATATATATATATATATATATATATAAATATATAAATATATATATATATATATATATATATAAATATATATATATATATATATATATATATATATAATCCACAATAATATCATTATACAAAATATGTGTATGTACATAAAATACAGTTACGATTTCGCAAAGAAATCGACCCTTACATAATCATAATTTAATTTGGCACATAAAATTAGGCATGACGGTGACTCGCAACATTCGGCTGACCGCAAAACGCACCCAAAGGTATGCAATAATAACATCCACTAATATTTATATAGAGCACGCTAAAATATGTTTTATTACGGCTTACGAAGCACTAAAACTGTATCAGACAATTTTTGACATAAAAGGCACATCCTTAGTCCCATATCTCACGTTCGTATCAACTACTGCTTGTTAGTGATATCTGATGACTGCGGGTCATCAATTTCACTTGATTCGCAAGAAAAAATGACAAGATATATCTGTACTGATGACGATCCTTAGCGTTATCCTTTGTATACTAGCGTCCTACTCTCACATCGTTTAAGCATCAGTGGCAGTATGTGATGTTCTGGGACTCGGGGATACTTGTGCAAATCCCATATTCCGTCTAAGCTTCAAATATATTTAAAAATGAACATCAAATTGTACTGTTTCAATTCAATTCTTTTTTTTTTTAGTGGCTTCCTTGAGTTTAATGTGTGTCCTTAATAATTTGTCAAGATCCTGATGCGTTGGGTTTAGCTTGTATGCAAAATAACAATTTTCTACCCAAAAATACGTGATACTTGATATTAATGCTCTTCAATTGAATTGATGAAGTGCGTACTTCGGCTTTTTTATTTAATCCCTTAAGAGACAGACTAGGTTGCAAAACTTGTATGGGAAAATATATTTAGTGGCAAACTTAAAAATTCCTTCAAAGCTTGAAGCAAGTCACTTATTAGTACAAACTTACTGGTGCAAACTGCTTTCTAATTGAAACCTAATAATTTTATAAATAATAATATATGAAACATAAAAAAAGAAACAAATAAACTGAGCTTAGCATGTAATTGACTAGGCTAGATGAAATCAGCAAGCCTTTAAATTGCTTTATTTGATGAAGTCATGAAGCTAACTGTATAGGGAACAAACGTTCATAACAATAAAGCGATGTAAACCTGTTAATAGTGATAGAACTTCGGCTACCGTGTTGCGTGTTCACGGTGAATCGTGGAAATTTAGTTGGCGCTCACGAACTCGGCTGTTGCCAACCTTTTTTAAAAAATATTTAATTTATAATAAATTATTTGATAAAGGTAACTTAAGTTTTTTGTAAATTGAGAAAACATTTTAAAATTAGGGAAAACTCACTTTAGAAAATATTTTACTAATTTTGTTCTTCACTATCTATAAATCAGCAAATCGTAAGCAAAAATTAGTAACATTAACATTAAAAATAATATTTATAATATGTAAGTAATTTAAGTAACAGAGTTTATGAATGAGTTGGTTATTTTTACTTTACTTAGCGACTGTAAGTAACGTATAGAGAATTGTATTTTTGAGTCATTTTTGCTAATCCTAAATGTTTACCTTATCTTGTCTTTCATTTTTCATCAGAGAGATCAGAGATCTAAAAAAATGCGCGCTTACTTTTAATTTATCACTAACAATTTACTCCAGATTTATTTACTCTTACGTTTACGTTTAGAAAAAACCTTTTAAACCATTTAATTTTTTCAATAAGCAATTTTCTCAGTCAGGTCATTAAATAAGGTATAAGTATAGAACTTCTGTAGCGTTATTATATAACACATTTTTATACCTATGCCTATTGATTTTATCTAAGTTCAAATATGTAACAAACATCTTCAAAGTTATAAAATTATAATATTCGCTCAAACAATAGACCATGTCATAAATAAATAGACATTGTTTGATTGTAAATATAAGATTTTATAGTAATATCAATGTGTAAAGAAATATCAATAAATTTTAAATGTATTAAAGACTTTCATCGATTACGATTTGGCCTATGACCGTAGGTTACTTCTGATAGACCACGTAGGTTAATTAAATTTTCCATGTAAATAGGCTTCATATTTTATATTACTTAGCTTCCGTCGTCACATAATTTCATCTGATTACGAGTTTGTATAGCTCATGACCCTAGATTATAATGATGTAGACACATAGTATTTTAAATTATAATATTAGAGTGATTATTTTTTATTATATAATTGACATAAATAGAAAATTAATCAAAATACTAACACTTGTTATGTTTTTATTATAATTATGAAAGTTTAATTTTAATAGAAATTTTATGATGTAATAACAAACAGTTTGTAAGCCCTGATTTAGCAGTGGCGCTCGAAAAAGGGTAAGTTATCGTATTAAGAAATATTCACAACCAGTGTTTTGTTTATATTAAATAACAAGCAATAAATGCGCTTTCTTATTGAAGTCTGTGAATAATATTTTCACACTTTAATGTTCATAATTCATAAGTTTTATTCAAATGAAAGTTGGTAGAAAAAGGGGAACATAAACATTTTATTTAATGACAAGTTTTGTTGAAATTAAGTGGATGAGTATAAGGTTTCGTATTTCAAGAACAAGACAGAAACAAATTTAAAACTGTCACTTATATTTATTTTTTGTTAAATATAAAAACTTTGGTTGAAGTCATCAATATATTCGTTTGGAAATAGAAAAGTACATGAAAATTCTAAGAGTATATTTTAAATATAATCAAATTGAAGTGATATTTATCTACACTAATATTATAAATAGGAAAGATTTGTATTTTTGTATGCTTGTAACGAATAAATTCAAAAACTACTGGACCAATTTAGGTGAAATTTGGTAAGTTAATAGAAGATATTTGAGACCCTGGAAAGGACATAGGATATTTTTTATTTCGGAAATCCTCCTTTAAAAGGGTGAAACTGGGGATGAAAGTTTGTATGGGGAATCAACCCGAATTATACATAAAGTATTTTTTTATTATTAAAAAATCGATGTATATCATTAATAGAAGATATTACAATAAAACTCATTGTCAGAGAAATAAATAATCTATATCACTGGTTCAAAGAAAGCGCTCTTCTGATAAAATGATGTTTAGATTCCCACGCATTATTGCGGTTCAGTAAATGGCATAGCACATTAGTCCATTCAAAGCCCTTCCTATAATCCTTAGAATGAAAATGGAAATGGTATCAAGGTTTTTATGTACAAAAGTAGATGTTTTAGTATAGTTTAATATTGAGAGCAATTATTGGTATATAATTGTTGACAGATTGAAAGAGGGATTGGAGTGACTTTTAAACTAATTGTCTGCGTCGATTCAGTATAAAAACATCGCAATTTTATAGGGATACTTGGTCACCGGTGATTCCGTCTCTTTATGCAATATTACTTATACTTATATATTTATTCCGATTGCGTCTTTAAATTTAAATTAAGAAGCTGCCTTTAAGTATAGTCTATGTAACCCTGCACAATCTATGACAAATATTTCACCACCAAGAAAAATCCTGATTCTCAAGAGTTTGGTATCCTGGTAGGTAAAAAAAATGATTTATGACATCTATTTCTTGCTACTTATCTTTTATTTAGATTAGATTTAATCCTTACCATATACTATCGATTTTAATAAAATACGGAAATTTTATTTTTTTACAAATTTATTTACTTCAATTACTAGTTTAGATAAACTTTAAGAAATGGAGATATTCCTGTTTTGTAAACTAACAGAATGTAACCTTTGAGTAAAATTTGATATCTTCAGTCTATACTAATATTATAAAGAGGTAAAGTTTGTGAATTGTGAGTCTGTGACTGTGTGGGGGTAATCTCTGGATCTATTGAACCGATTTAGATGAAATTTGGTAAGAAGATAGTTTGAGACCCTGGGAAGGACATATGATAGTTTTATCCCGGAAATCATCCCTTAAGTGGGTGAAAATGGGTATGAAAGTTTGTTTGGGGAATCAACCTAGGGACGAACCTAAGCGAAGCGAAGGTGAGTCGCTAGTATTTAATAAATGCACTTTTTTTCCATTTCAATTTGGTCTGTTCCACCTCGTATATAATTAGGTAGGTCGTTAAGGTAACTGATAATTACTGTATCTTCTTTTGCAGTTTAGAAAATGTTTTTCTAGACTATTTCGTATTGGCTTACGATTTGGGCTGAAACGTTTATATAAATGCTGAAAATATTGTTTTTAGCATCATTTTGGCATAGATTCGCAGATGCTATTTCTAATACCATGATCAATCCAGACCAATTCCAACGGCACATCAAAGTACAGTCATCAGTCAACTTAAGGTAATGAAGATATAAGAGTGTCGACAGTATTGTAATTAGCTGCCTTTATTGAGCTTAGATAGCTTTGATTGGTTCGACATAGATGAATTTATTTAATCGTATTTTAATACCTCATATTAATTTGTCTCAGAGTGACTTTGATAAAACAAAAAATAGATTTGGGTCAAAATATGATTACATATTAATGAAGATGTCGGTATATATTTTATGCGTTATATTTTTTTTATTACGTTTATGTAATCATTGTATTTAATTGTATGTTAGTAACAATAAAGTTACATGTAATATTATATTTACTATCACTTCGGTCGGGTTCAGGGTTTGTTTTTTTAAGTTGTTTTGGCAAAGATTTATAAGCAAATGAACTGCATTTTTTATTTCAATTAAAATTATTATTTCTTTAATAGTGAACCCAGTTTTCTCGTAAAACAATAGCATTCAGCGGTAATGTAGCTGCAGTAAAGAAAAAAAAAGAATTTTTAGAGTCAGATCTTGTGCATTTTTTTACTACAGTATTGTATAAGTTTTTTTTTATTGGTTTCAGAGATTATCCCCTTACATACAAACTTCACTTCTTTATAAAATTATTGTTAATATATACATAGATGTAATTATTCTTTTTGTTTGCCAATATTAGTTATTGCTAATATGTAAAACTCTTTAATTTATTTTAAGTAAATAAATAATAAATATACTTTATATAATTTAAACCCATTAGTTTTTTTATTCTAAATCTGTAACTGTAATAATCATCCAAAACATAACTTAGCTTAAAACTAAGAATTAAATATTCTAGAACTTCTTCAAGACCTGACCTTAGATAAACTAAAATTTTAACAAGATACGTTATGTATTTCAGTTAAATAAGCAAGCATCAACTACACTGATGCTCTTTCCACATGCAAAAGATAAACTTTATTATGAGAGAACGACAATAACATTTAAATGCTACTTGCCTTATCTATTATCTAACTAATCTGTGTCGTATAATTAATCGTTGTGCTACGGTCTACACTTCCGCGATTTCAAACTGGTTATGGTTTGAGATCTAGAATATTTTGTGCGTTTTATTACTTGATAGTACAATATATCGCTTTGACTTTGTTTACTTTATGATATGAAAAGGAACTTTTGCTAATTAAAACAAAAAAGCTTTTTGTTTATTTATTTTATTTATCTATATCTATATTACGTTTTAACAATTACTACGGATTTCTTGGAGATGACATATTTTCCCACAGTAAAAAGTATCCTATATGTTGACCCGGATAATCAGCTATCATCATACTAAATTTCATAAAAATATGTCCAGTGGTTTTCTCGTGATGCGACAAAAATTCTTAAAACTATAGATTCGGTCTCTGTATCAATAATAATGACTATTTCAATAAGATTTTCTAAAAAATATTTAATGTACAAAACTCGACTCAGAATTTTATTATATGTACACGTAATACTATCTATTGCTTTGATTTTATATATTTTATGATATGAGAAGGAACTTCTAATAGTTAAATAAAAAACCTTTTTTCTTTAGATTTTTTTGTAATATGTAAAAAAATAAAATGTTACTATAAGCATTTGACATGACAAGGTTAACAAATAATTTGTTATTCTGATACATATGTATATATTGATGTTATGATAAGAAGCTTGTTCAATGTAAGCCTTAATTAATGTGTTTGGAATTTTAATTTTTAATGTTCCAAAATATACACAACTGCAATAAAAAAATAACTTACATTTGACAAAATTTTCAAAATATTTGCTTGCCTTTATCTATATACATTTGGTATGAAAATCAAATTATTCATAAAAATCGTTATTATGCAGTATAATTTGTCTTGAAAGCCATGTTGTTCATAAAAAATCGATATGTATCGTATAAGTTATATACAAGGATAATTTATCATTTCATTGATGCTTTAAATTATGATACGATGACTAAGCCTAGTAGATAAAAGGTGAAAAAGGTAGAAATTACATCCGATTCTTGGTAGAAGCTTTATAGTAAGAAATACAAAGCATCTGTTTTCCTCAAAGCTTATTTTGATATAAGAGGAATATATCCCCGGCTTGATTCCTACTAACTAATGACATCCGTATACTTCAATAGGTTATATTATAAATAGCCATGTTCGCCATTTGAAATCGTAAAATATATTAGGCTGCTAGAATCAGAGTAGCCTAACTACAAAAAAGTAGTAAGGTCCGATCTCGACACCACATTCATCTTTTAAATAACAATACCTAGTTAACCTTCTTTTCCTTATAAAAACTAAATATTTAGATAAAAAAATATTTATCAATATTTTAAAAATAGCACGTAAATATTTTATTTGCAAATATAAAATGTCCTTATATTTATAAGTGATGATACAATCTTCGTACACCTAAGTGTAAAGGACAAGGCAAAATAAACAGCGTGTAAGGTACAGATTTTTGATAACCATAAGTAAAGCCTTTAGATAACCTCTAAACGTTTATCGCGATCCTGTAGCCACCTATTGCTATCGGGTGCACGCAATGCTAACTGACGCTAAAAATATCTTATCAGTGGAACGCATGTGCATTGTTTTGAAAAATGACGTAACTTACGAATTAAAAGATAAGGTTTTCTAACATGGTTTTGAGCTAATATATAGATACTGTATAGTAGTAGTAATTGCCTCGGTGGTGTAGTGGCTAGCAAGTACAGCTGCACATTCAGAGGTCCTGGGTTCGAGTCCCGCGTCAAGTCAAGTTTAGTTATTGAGCCTTTCTGTTAACTAAGCCTCGGTAACAGCCCGGAGTTGGGAAGTTGGCGGTGTTTAACCCCCGTGCCTGGAAAAGCACGTAAAACCATCGCTCCTGCATTCCCACCGCATTATGAGAGTGATAGGAATAAAGAGTGTACTTCTCTCTGCACGCAAACATGTGTACTATAATATCTCCTGCGCAGGCTAGTCTCAATGAGATTGGCCGCCGTGGCCGAAATCAGTCGGGACATTAATGTATAGTTATATTAGAGAAATTTTTTGTTTTTACAATTTTAAAATTTAGTTAATGTTATTGTTATATCGGTAGAAAAATCTTATAACTAAACTTAGCCCGACCTGGAACTCCAACCGAGAACTTCCCTATCTGCAGCTACTAGACTACCATAAATTGAACAATGAACATACTTATAAAGTGTAAATTAGCGTCTCCCTTGATAAAATATGTATATTCAGATTCATACAGTGAGATTAAGGTTCTGTGGTCAAAATAATTTTAAAATGTCATTATTTATTATATAATTAACAGTCTTAAAAGGTACAATATTTTGTTATACATTTTTTAACTAAAACTTGTCAAATGTCGAAAATACAAATTATAATGACACTATAAGAATATAGCACTAACGTGCTAAATCTACACACGAAAGCTACACATACTTTAAAATAACATACTCGTAAATTAATCTTGACAAATTATTATAAACGCAGTTTAATTTTTTATCTGCGAATTAATTCACAACCAATCAGGGTCGTCTTCCACTTCATACCTAAGGCTAGAAAGTAATAAATTATTTTTATAGGAATGCTTCCATTTTTAGTGTTTTAATATTATATTTAAATATCTAGATCTGGTTGGTCTAGAATTAACTCTGTGGGTGGTTAACGATTTTAATAAAATGACTTATTTCACTTGGTGATTTTTATATTGCGAAACACAATCATTTTTTTTCAGTCGTCTTTTCTTAGGTAAAAAATATAAAAATAATAAACTATTATATAAGTATTCGTTTTATTTATCCTATACCCCGTTTTCATTATTATCTAGATTCATACTAGCCGAAATGCGTCCAATGTCTCACATGTACAGGTCTCCCTTAAAGATTCAAGGACAACCGTAATTATTTCTTGTATATTTAGTAGATTCCTGTGATTTTTATCAAAATAAGCCCTCACTTCGCTCACCCTCACCTCACTTGCTTCGCTTCGAACGAACTGGAACCGTATATTTTCCAGGATAAATAGTAGCCTATGTGCTATTCCAGACTATAATCTATTTCTGTACCAAATTTCATCCAGATCCTTTCAGCCGTTTTGGCGTGAAAGAGTAACATACATCCATACTCACAAACTTTAATATTAGTATAGATCTGATAACTATTAAAATAATATAATTTGCGTACTTATTTAGTATATTCGCCTTAGTGGGTATCAGACCTATTACGAGTATTAAGGATTGAAAACTAAAAGTGATTTCAATCAATCGAAGATCAAGAATAATAAACTATAAAAAATATGTAGTTACAAGGATAAACATAAAGTATAATAATTTACTTTGTAGTCATTAATATTAAAAAAAAATTTTTTTAGATATCACATAATACAAACTCACGGCTATGAATTTAGGCTTGTAATTTAGTCGTTAAGTAATAACCCTAATCTCGTTTGGAAAATCAAGTGAAGCGGGTTCTAACCCCGAGATTTCGCTC